>CM060452.1:149176474-149810564 GCA_030545235.1 Helianthus tuberosus
CGCCACAGACAAATGATAAAGAAGTTTCACCTTCAACATAAGAAACTGGTTATTAAAGTCATTAATACAAAACCAAATAAAAAGTGCAAAAATATTAAAAATAAAAAGTAATACATTAAAGACTTGTCTTCACCAAGTGATGTAAGAGACTTAGCCAAACATGGCCTTTGATTGACAAGAACTCTTACTATCAATCTTGGATCCCGAGACTACTACACACACTCTAAGGTGGATGGTGGATGATGGTGGTGGATGTAGGTGTTGTAGTGGTGGTGGAATGGTGGCAAAGTGGGAGAGAGGTGGTTTGCCAAGGGATGCCTTTGAAGTAAACCAAGCACCCCTATTTATAGCCTGAACAGAAGCCCGGCCACGACCCCGTGTCCAGCGGACACGCCCCGTGGCCATCCTTTTCTCTTCCTTCATTAATTGCATTTGTCAGCATAGGGCTCAACGGGCATGGCCCCGTGTGCATAAGCGTATCTGTACTACCAAGATTTTGCAAGATTCTGCGTATCTTAGCGTTGACCACGCCCCGTGCTGAGCTGGGCATGCCCCCGTTGTGGGCGTAGAAGCTTCCACAGCTTTTGTCCTTTCTGCAGACACCTGACCACGCCCCCGTGTCCAGTGTGCACGGCCCGTGGTCAGTCTTCTGTTTCTTGTTTTTGTTCTTGAGGATGTTGTCGAGGGGTCGGGCATGTCACGTTTGTTCCTTTTCTTTGTATTTATGTTGGTTTTTGCTGCATATTTGTTCCTTTTGTTCGTTTAATCTCATTTGGTCCTGTAAATTCAAAAGGAAGACAAAAACACACTTTTTCCAACATTAGTACTAAAAAAGGGTTAGTTTTATGCCTCATTTGATGTAATTTATATGTTACATTTTCCACACATCAAATACCCCACACTTGAATCTTTGCTTGTCCTCAAGCAAAACTCTTTAATATGTGGCTTACACACCCAAATGGAATGGGTAGAAGAGAAGTTTTGGGCTTGTCTTGAGTGTCGGGAATCCAAGATCTTTATTGGGTTTTATTTTTATTCTATTTACAATCCTATTCATTATGATTTATTTGGAACGTTTCATAAGAGAAATTACTTATTTGGGCATAACATGCCTCTTTAAAATTCCATTTATATACAAGTTCACATACCTCATGGGAGATCACTCAACACTCGGCCGAAGATGTATTTTTGTGAAACACTTGAGACCGGCATGGAACTTACTTCTACCATATGCTTGGCAAGCAATCAATCCTCCTCCTTTTTAAATATGAACCTTCATAAATATCAAGAGGACTTTGGAAAGAGTTAGGCTTGGGCTAAGGGTAGGTGGTGTTGGTTAGTGGTGAGTAAAAAGGGCTAAAAGCGTAAAAAGCGTCGGTCGTCATAAAACTTTTTGTTTTTGTGACTTTTATTCAAACTAAGGATCTTCAAACAAAGTTTCTTTGAGGAACTTGTTTGTTTATTGCTAGACTTTCATTTTTTTATACGAGACGTCACAAAATAACCGGGCTTTTTACTAAAATAAAAGGGTTGAAAAGAAAAAGGTTTTGGTGGGTAAAAAAATGAAAAGGTTTAGGCTCAAAGGGGTTAACTAGGTGGGGTAGGTGGTAAAAAATGAAAAATAATGATGTTGAAAGGAAAATGGGTTAGTCCTAATGCCTCCATCATTTACTTGGGTTTAAGTTGGTAAGGACCGGGAATGTATCGTCGTGGCAAGTTCTAGAGTCGAAAGAACCAAGCGGCTATTCACACAAGAAACGAAAAATGAGCATTTAGTTTAAAGATATATGCTTGTATGCTCGACAAAGGCTCAAAGCTCACTTGTTGTGGGAATGGGTTTATAATGTGATCAAGTATATATAATCAAATTTTAATTAGATTTGTCATGCCTTTTCATAATTTTCTTATGTTGGTTCTTTTTATCACGATGCTTTCGGTTGTAAATTTGTAAAAATATAACCTTTTTAGAACTTGTTATTCTCAAATTAAACCAAGACAAGTAAAAAAATGAAAAATTTTGAAAAAAAAATGGGGTGATTAGCGGTTCCAATAGAGTTTTGTGTAAGGCTTGTTATTAGGACTTGCGAAATTCAAGATTTTAGCATCCCCCCCCCACACTTAAATTACACATTTTCCTCAATGTGTCCCAAAAATAAGTTTTTAGGTTGATTGAATGTGTAAAAAGGTGTTGAAAAACAAGGTTTGGTGTTACTGGGCACCTGGCCACGGCCTCGTGCTGGCTGAGCATGGCCCCGTGGTCAAAGTGCGAGTAACAGAAACTTACAGAATATGGCCACGAGGGGTGCCTGGTGGACATGACCCCGTGGCGGGCAGTTTTCAGACAAACAACAGGTACAGGGAAGTGGACACGGGGGCGTGCTGGCTGAGCACGACCCCGTGGTGACAATCTGTAACCAATGAAAACAGGTTTGTGGCTTTCGGTTTGGGTTTCCGGGCTTATGTTGTAACGCCCTGCGTCCCTGTACTTTTACCTTTTGTCAATTTTAGTCCCTATACAATGTGAAACTTTACACTATGTGAAACTAGGTGAAACTTGTCTCTTTATGATACTCGAATCTTGAAACTTTGAATCTAGACTCTTGACTCTTGATGCTTGATACTTATTAAACACTATGAACCTTGAATCCTGAAACTTGAAACTTGATGCTAGATACTTGACTCTTGATACTTGATTCTTAATACTTGCGGAACGAGAAACTTGAAACTTGACACTTATTAGTAAACTTGGAAACTTTCGTGTTAATTAAGTAATCTAGCTATGTAATGGTACTACACAATAGTACGCAACACAACACTTAATCTAGCTCGCAAATCGAATCAAAGTTGGAAAATTTCAAAATAGTGACAACTGATCGGATGGCCATCCGACCGGATAGGCCATCCGACCGGATAAGCCATCCGATCCGGATAGCACTCCGATCGAAGGGGGTCCCCTGACCGGATCACCTTGCACCGCCTTGTTCCTTTTGACACCTATAAATAGCCTGTCACATGACTTGATGTGACATGCTCCTCCGACCCAGACGCTCTCCTTCGCCTTCTGTCACTTTTCGTCGATTCTAGGCCGATTCTTGTAAGTTTTCCACCTAATTCTTGTAAAACTTCAATCTATACAATTTTGTTCATAGGAATCTTCATCAAAATCACACTTTTCACCACGAAATCACCAAGATCCGAGCTCATGAGGATGACGTCATCATGGCGGTTGTACAATCAGCTGTGTGATGTCATTATTTAGCTAAGATCTAAGAGATTTCTATGTGTTTTATCATGAATCATTACTAAATCTAAGCTTTTTAGTTGATTACATGTTTATTCTTAAAAACTCTTTCTTAACTTTTACTAAAATCGGTGGAATTTAGATCCAAAACAGACTTAGGACTAGTTTCTTGGTCTGGGGTTGGTTCGATGATGGATTTCCACCGGAGAAGATGACTGGATTACGTGTCAGATATGAAACCCAACCAAGTATAGCCATCCGATCGAACGGGGTGATTCCCATCTGATCAGACAAGCTGAACCTTAGCGGGTTTCCGTTGTCTCGATACGTTACCATGTCTTCTTTGTTAAACTCAAACTCGGAAACTTTGCAAACGTTTCGAAGAAACAAGAGCACCAAGGACGAACGACCATCCGATCGGACGACCGTCCAATCGAATGACCGTCTGACCAGGTGGGTTATTTCAGTAAATTTAAACACTTAAACTTTTTTAATCAGAACTTCAAACCTTGAAACTAACACTCAAAGAGTCATTCGACCGAACGGTCATCCGATCGGATGACCATCCGATCGGATGACCATCCGATCGAACAACTTGGACCTATACTACAATGAAAACTTCAAAAGTTTAACATTTGGAAACACACCTTTTGGATCGAGTAACCATTCGATCAAATGGCCATCCGTCCGGATGACCATCCGATCGGATGGTGATCCGTCTAATCTATATGTCATCCGACCGGATGACCATCCGTCCGGATGGCCATCCGATCAGGAGGCTGGTTCGACACTTTGCACGACTCGTTATTCTGTCTGACACTTATCTGTTAAACTATAATCAGGCTAATCTCAGAGCTCCCTTTGATCCAATCAGTAGGTGTCGATACTTAGCACCCACTGTGAGTATACTCGATCCCTTTTTGTTTTAAACTTTTGAGATGCAACATGTATTCTATAAACTTGATACTTGAACTTACTTGGAAACATACTCTATCCTCTGTGAATGTGAAACTTAATACTTTTGGATTCTTGATTCCTTATGCTGTGTGAACGTTTAATCCTTGTGTGTAGTTCCGCCTTAACAATAGTAGTGTTATAGGAGTAATGCACCTCCCCATTATTCTCGGGGGTATTGTTAGGAGGAGACATTTACCTTCCCATTATTCTTAGGGAAGGGCTTTTAAACGCATTGGGATATCACTTGGACTGCGTAAACTAACATGGCTGAAACTTTTATATGTTTGCATGACAGATATGAGTCTTTTAAACTATTGTGATACTATATACTCAAACTTGTATACTCGCCAGTACATTGTGTATTGACATTATTTTAATACATGTTGCAGGCTGTTGGGTTGCTGGATTCAAGAAACAAGCTAGGATGACGCTTAGAAACTCGCCTAGATAATTTAAGAAATTGAACAATGTTTGATGTACTTGATACTTTTGATGCGTGGTTGATGTTTTAGACAATTTAATATGAACTTTGATTAACCTATATCGATACGCTTAGTGTTGTAGAAACTTCTGATCAATCTGAATCACTTAGTGCCGTACCCCGATGTTTCCGCCATCGGTTGGGGTGTGACAGATTGGTATCAGAGCCATAACTATAGGGAATTAGGGAAAGTAGGAATGCTTTACCTAGTCTACAGTTCTAGGAAACTTGACTCTTATATGTTGTTTAAGACTTATGCATTCTACCGTACATGCTTCCTAGCAACACATTTCCTGTTAAACTTACATGCCTTTCCTAAGGCTGACACAATATACACTTGGATACTTTGAAAACGCTGCTATGCGGTGTTTGTATTTTGCACGAGATTAACCCTCAAGTAAGGAGTGACATCTGAACCTTGATGGGCAATTTTTCATACCTAAAATCTAGGAGGTCTTATCTTTTGATAAGTACCAACACCAATAGGGTACGCAGTCGTCAAGCTAGAGGTGAAACTCATACCTTGATAACTAGTCCCACTCCTTGATTTTTAGTCTCTCTAAAGTCTCGAAATTCCCAATTAATTAAGAATGTGTAATGATCAAAAGGACAATATCGTAGGCCTAACATCAATGACGTATTTTTCTAAGTAAGTCAAGACACGTTGCCTTGATTCGAGAGGGGTTCGATTCACTTTGGTTAGTCAACGTTCCTCTACCCGGAACAATCCTATGTTTTACGAGCCTATCTTTTATGCTATCTCGGTTTTATATGTGGTTTTAAACTTGATTCCTCATTCATTTTGAGACTTTTACGTAAATCGCACGTTGTCCGCAATCTAAAATACTAATCATAATCTCTAAGGATCGAACTAAATTTATGATACTTCATTGGTAAACTACGTGGAATCTTGATTAAACTGTGGGAAACCTGATTGAATGTGAAACTACTTAACCTAGGTGGGACGTACTGTTGTGGTAGCAAAACACTATACGTAACATGGCACCGAAAGACGAGACAAAAGTAACATGGACGAAGCATGGTGGATACACTGCTGGTACTTCCTATATATAAGTGTTTCCAACATGTTACCAACTTTCGTATCACGTGCCATGCGAAATCTAGTGTTTTGCAGGCCGGTGATGAGAAAGTTGAACACTACGCTATGTGAAACTACTTGATTGATCTATACGTATGAAAGTGATGGAGTGTACTGTTATAAGTGGTAAAACATGACACGTAGCATGACACTGATGACGAGACGGACGTGACATGATCGAAGCATGATGGATACGTCACTGGTACTTCCTATATATAAGTGTTTCTATCATCTTACCGAACTTTCATACTACGTGCCATGTGAAAGTCGTGGGTTTATAGACTGATGGTGAGAATGTTAAATGTTGAGCAATGTGAAACTATTTATTGAATCTATGTGTATGTAACCAATTGAAGCCCGTGAAAATGATGAGGTGTATTGTTGTGGTTGGCAAAAACACGACGCGTAACATGTCGCCGAAGACGGGACGAACGTGACATGCCCGAAACATGGTGGATACGTCGCTGGTACTTCCTATATATAAGTGTTTCTGACATGTTGCCAAACTTCCGTACCACGTGCCATGCGGAAGTCGTGGGTCTGCGGACTGGCAATGAGAATGTTGAATCTTTGTGAAACTTGTGATGCTTGAAACTTGAGCCTTTATGTGACCGTGTGTGAAACTATATACTACGAAACTTTATGATCTAGACTTATACGATCCTTTTCTTGGATCCTTAGATGTCTTCCCGTAAACTCTCCGATTCTCTCAAGAGATCCAGGGCCAACTCTCAAAAAAAGACGATGTCCTTCATGGCCGATCAGATCGATCGCATCGTGCCTAAAATCGTCACTGAGATCCAGGGATCAAACATTCCAGCCTCCTCCGTTGACTCTAAGACAGAGAAAGTAAAGCCTACGAAGTTCAACTACAAACACTTTGTCTCTTGCAACCCTAAGACTTTCACGTGCAGTGATGGGGTGACTGCTATGCTAGAATGGTTCAACATCATCGAGGTTACCTTCATCAACAGTGAGTGCCCAGAACATTTAAAGACTAGGAGTGCAATTGGCATGTTTCAAGGAAGAGCTTTAGAGTGGTGGTCTAACGAGAGAAACATCTGCTCCAACAAGGAGGCTTATGCTCTTCCATGGCCTGAGGTACGAGAATTGATGATGCTCGAATTATGCCCTCCCCATGAACAGCTAAAGCTTGAGGAAGAGTTCTGGCACCTTAAGGAGATTGGATATGACAACCTGGCTTACACTACTCGTTTTAAACAACTCAGCTTAATCATGCCTCACTTAGTCTCTACCCCGAAGCGCATGATAACCAAGTACATCAATGGGTTACCACCTGCTATGCGAAATTCGATTGAAGCAGCTCGGCTCGAGACTATTGAAGAAGTTTATCGTCTGGCAGCAAGTTTGAACAACAATCGTGTACGTGATAAACAGTTTGGGAACTCCGCTCCCTCGAAATCAGTAAGTCAAGTTACCCAGCAGCCCAGTGGCAACAGAAACAAGAAATGAAAGTCTTAGGGTTCTGGCTATAACGCCATTGTCCCTACTACAAATGCAAACCCTACAGGCAATGCGACTGTGCCTGCTGCTGCTGCTAATCCTCCGGCTCCGGAACAAAAGAAGCCGTATAATAGAGTGCATCCCAAGTGTGCGACTTGTAACTATCACCATCCTGTAGCCTCTGCATGCCGTTTGTGTACCAATTGTAACCGCTATGGTCACACAACTCCCTATTGTCGGCAAGTCAATTAGTCCCAGCAAGCACCGTCAGCTCAGGCAGCTCTGCCAGCTCCCCCAGCTCCTCCACAGAATCCTAGACCAGTCAACGTAGTTCGTGCATGCTACAAGTGTGGAGACACTACTCATCTCTGTAACCAGTGTCTGCAGCTAAACCAGGAGCAATAGCCAGCCGCTCGTGGACGAGCGTTCAACCTCAATGCTAATCAGGCTCATAATGATAATGACGTCGTTAATGGTACGTTCCTCGTCAATAATCTTTACGCTTCGATACTATTTGATACTGGTGCCGATAGAAGCTTTGTGTCCGTAGAATTTGAATCTTTGCTAAATTGTGCACGCTCAGAACTACCTAAGTCGTTCTCTGTTGAGGTTACCAATGGCAAGTCTATTCTAGTTGATTCTATTCTCAGTGGTTGTTCCTTGACTCTTAACGACCATGTTTTTTTCTAAGTAAGTCAAGACACGTTGCCTTGATTCGAGAGGGGTTCGATTCACTTTGGTTAGTCAACGTTCCTCTACCCGGAACAATCCTATGTTTTACGAGCCTATCTTTTATGCTATCTCGGTTTTATATGTGGTTTAAAACTTGATTCCTCATTCATTTTGAGACTTTTACGCAAATCGCACATTGTCCGCAATCTAAAATACTAATCATAATCTCTCAGGATCGAACTAAATTTATGATACTTCATTGGTAAACTACGTGGAATCTTGATTAAACTGTGGGAAACCTGATTGAATGTGAAACTACTTAACCTAGGTGGGACGTACTGTTGTCGTAGCAAAACACTATACGTAACATGGCACCGAAAGACGAAACAAAAGTAACATGGACGAAGCATGGTGGATACACTGCTGGTACTTCCTATATATAAGTGTTTCCAACATGTTACCAACTTTCGTATCACGTGCCATGCGAAATCTAGTGTTTTGCAGGCCGGTGATGAGAAAGTTGAACACTACGCTATGTGAAACTACTTGATTGATCTATACGTATGAAAGTGATGGAGTGTACTGTTATAAGTGGTAAAACATGACACGTAGCATGACACTGATGACGAGACGGACGTGACATGATCGAAGCATGATGGATACGTCACTGGTACTTCCTATATATAAGTGTTTCTACATGTTACCGAACTTTCATACTACGTGCCATGTGAAAGTCGTGGGTTTATTGACTGATGGTGAGAATGTTAAATGTTGAGCAATGTGAAACTATTTATTGAATCTATGTGTATGTAACCAATTGAAGCCCGTGAAAATGATGAGGTGTATTGTTGTGGTTGGCAAAAACACGACGCGTAACATGTCGCCGAAGACGGGACGAACGTGACATGCCCGAAACATGGTGGATACGTCGCTGGTACTTCCTATATATAAGTGTTTCTGACATGTTGCCAAACTTCCGTACCATGTGCCATGCGGAAGTCGTGGGTCTGCGGACTGGCAATGAGAATGTTGAATCTTTGTGAAACTTGTGATGCTTGAAACTTGAGCCTTTATGTGACCGTGTGTGAAACTATATACTACGAAACTTTATGATCTAGACTTATACGATCCTTTTCTTGGATCCTTAGATGTCTTCCCGTAAACTCTCCGATTCTCTCAAGAGATCCAGGGCCAACTCTCAGAAAAAGACGATGTCCTTCATGGCCGATCAGATCGCTCGCATCGTGCCTAAAATCGTCACTGAGATCCAGGGATCGAACATTCCAGCCTCCTCCGTTGACTCTAAGACAGAGAAAGTAAAGCCTACGAAGTTCAACTACAAACACTTTGTCTCTTGCAACCCTAAGACTTTCACGTGCAGTGATGGGGTGACTGCTATGCTAGAATGGTTCAACATCATCGAGGTTACCTTCATCAACAGTGAGTGCCCAGAACATTTAAAGACTAGGAGTGCAATTGGCATGTTTCAAGGAAGAGCTTTAGAGTGGTGGTCAAATGAGAGAAACATCTGCTCCAACAAGGAGGCTTATGCTCTTCCATGGCCTGAGGTACGAGAATTGATGATGCTCGAATTATGCCCTCCCCATGAACAGCTAAAGCTTGAGGAAGAGTTCTGGCACCTTAAGGAGATTGGATATGACAACCTGGCTTACACTACTCGTTTTAAACAACTCAGCTTAATCATGCCTCACTTAGTCTCTACCCCGAAGCGCATGATAACCAAGTACATCAATGGGTTACCACCTGCTATGCAAAATTCGATTGAAGCAGCTCGGCTCGAGACTATTGAAGAAGTTTATCGTCTGGCAGCAAGTTTGAACAACAATCGTGTACGTGATAAACAGTTTGGGAACTCCGCTCCCTCGAAATCAGTAAGTCAAGTTACCCAGCAGCCCAGTGGCAACATAAACAAGAAATGAAAGTCTTAGGGTTCTGGCTATAACGCCATTGTCCCTACTACAAATGCAAACCCTACAGGCAATGCGACTGTGCCTGCTGCTGCTGCTGCTAATCCTCCGGCTCCGGAACACAAGAAGCCGTATACTAGAGTGCATCCCAAGTGTGCGACTTGTAACTATCACCATCCTGTAGCCTCTGCATGCCGTTTGTGTACCAATTGTAACCGCTATGGTCACACAACTCCCTATTGTCGGCAAGTCAATTAGTCCCAGCAAGCACCGTCAGCTCAGGCAGCTCTGCCAGCTCCCCCAGCTCCTCCACAGAATCCTAGACTAGTCAACGTAGTTCGTGCATGCTACAAGTGTGGAGACACTACTCATCTCTGTAACCAGTGTCTGCAGCTAAACCAGGAGCAATAGCCAGCCGCTTGTGGACGAGCGTTCAACCTCAATGCTAATCAGGCTCGTAATGATAATGACGTCGTTAATGGTACGTTCCTCATCAATAATCTTTACGCTTCGATACTATTTGATACTGGTGCCGATAGAAGCTTTGTGTCCGTAGAATTTGAATCTTTGCTAAATTGTGCACGCTCAGAACTACCTAAGTCGTTCTCTGTTGAGGTTACCAATGGCAAGTCTATTCTAGTTGATTCTATTCTCAGTGGTTGTTCCTTGACTCTTAACGACCACATTTTTGCTATCGATCTCATACCCATGCAATTGGGTAGTTTTGACGTCATAATCGGCATGGATTGGTTGCGTAAGAACCATGCCGAGATCGCTTGTCACGAGAAGTACGTTCGTCTACCTCTTCCGTCCGTTGAAACCTTACACGTTTATGGAGACCAACCTTCTAGAGGACTGAAGCTGATGTCATGCACTTAGGCGAATAGATGCTTACGTAAACCGTACTTTGCCTTCTTGGCCCACATAGTGGAACAAAAGGGCAAGGGAAAGAACATAAGCGATGTTCCAGTAGTGTGTGATTTTCTCGATGTCTTTCCTGAAGATCTTCCTGGTCTTCCTCCTCCCAGATCTGTTGATTTTCGTATTGATCTCATACCTGGTTTGACTCCTGTCGCCAAGGCTCCTTACCGACTTGCACCCTCTGAGTTGCAAGAATTATCTAGTCAACTGCAAGAACTGCTCGACAAAGGTTTTATACGTCCTAGTACCTCTCCGTGGGGTGCTCCTGTGCTATTCGTCAAAAAGAAAGATGGTTCATTTCGTATGTGTATTGACTACCGTGAACTTAATAAACTCACCATTAAAAATCGTTATCCCCTTCCTCGTATTGATGATCTATTCGATCAGTTACAAGGCGCGAGTTGTTTCTCTAAAATCAACCTTCGATCTGGTTATCATCAACTCTGTGTTCTAGAGGAAGATATTCCCAAAACCGCATTTCATACTCGTTATGGGCACTACGAGTTCGTAGTCATGCCTTTTGGCCTGACCAACGCACCCGCTGTGTTCATGGATCTTATGAATCATGTTTTTAAACCTTATTTGGACAGTTTTGTGATAGTCTTTTTTGATGACATACTTATCTATTCTAGAACTAGAGCTGATCATGAACGACACTTACGTCTTATGTTGGAGCTATTACATGGTGAACGCTTGTATGCTAAATTTTCTAAGTGTGAGTTTTGGATCAATGAAGTACAATTTCTCGGGCACGTTGTTAGTAAACAAGGAATTCATGTTGACCCTTCAAAAATCGAGGCGGTAAAGAACTGGAGTACGCCTAAATCTGCATTGGAAATTCGTTCCTTCTTGGGATTGGCGGGTTATTACCGTCGGTTCATCTCGAATTTTTCAAAAATCGTCGTCCCGCTCACTTCTTTGACCCAGAAAGAGAAACCTTTTGCTTGGGGTCCCGAGCAAGAGGAATCTTTCCAAACTCTTAAGAACCTTCTCTGTAATGCTCCTGTCCTCGCCCTCCCTGATGGGAATGATGATTTTATGGTATACTGTGATGCCTCGAACCATGGCTTGGGCTGTGTGCTCATGTAGCGTGACAAGGTCATTGCTTATGCCTCTCGCCAACTCCAAATACATGAGAAGAACTATACTATCCACGACCTTGAGCTTGACGCAGTTGTTTTTGCTTTTAAGATCTGGCGACACTACCTATATGGTACTAAGTGTGTGGTTTTCACTGACCATAAGAGCCTACAACACATCTTTAATCAAAAGGAACTGAATATGCGCCAGCGACGATGGGTGGAATTGCTTAACGACTACGACTGCGAGATTCGCTATCATCCTGGCAAGGCGAATGTCGTGGCCGACGCTCTTAGTCGTAAGAGTCACGCTAGTAGTCTTCATGCTTGTATCCGCGAATCACAATACTCGTCAGCAAATGAAGGAAGTCTAGAAGTGGAAATCCAAGGCGCTAAAATTGATCAACTTGAAACAAAGTCTGATGGATTTCAATACTGCCTCAATCGCATCTGGGTACCGGATCGCGATAACCTTCGCGAGCTCATTATGAATGAGGCCCACAAGTCTCGATACTCTATTCATCCTGGTGCCGATAAGATGTACCATGACTGGCGTACGACCTATTGGTGGCCTGGCATGAAGAAGGATATCGCTACCTATGTCTCGAAGTGCCTCACTTGTTTAAAAGTGAAAGCTGAACTTCAACGTCCTTCAGGTCTTCTTGAACAACCTGAAATCCCTATTTGGAAATGGGATAGCATCGCTATGGACTTTATAACGAAACTACCCCGTACACCCGCCGGTCATGATAGTATATGGGTAATCATTGACCGTTTGACCAAATCAGCCCACTTTCTTCCGATTCGTGAAGATTTCAAAGTGGAGAAATGTCACACCCCGACCGCGTAAAACAACAAATCGCGGCGGAATCGTCGGAGAGTGTTGTAAAAGAATCATTGTTTCATAACACATAGAAATTGAAATTTTGTTTTATTGAATAAAAGAAGTTACAATGTCTTAAAACAAAGAATCATAACATAATTAACTAATCTTGCATCTTTTAATGTCACTAAGGCCCAAGTCCGCCTAAGTATATCTTGATCAATCCTATGCATCATTTCCTGAAAACACATGTGAAAATAGGTACGTCAGCATAAAAATGCCCGTGAGATACATAGGTTTTATTGTTTTAGGATTCATGACTTGTAAGTTTAAAGAAAATGTTTATCAAAAGTTAGTCATGAACCTTGTAAAATGTTTTCTTTTATAAATCATACAAATAGTGATAAGAAATCAGATGATATAAAAGAAAGAAGCACAGATAAATAAATGACCAAGTAAAATGAGTTTGTATAAAATATGTTGTTTGTAAAACAATGTTTCATGAAGATGTGATACAAGTGTAAAATGTATTATGTCTAACTTGAAATGGTTTAAGTAACGCTACGATATGTATTATCATAAAAGCACTTATATATTGGAAGTACCAGCGGCGTATCCACCTTGCTTTTATCATATTACACACGCCTCGTTACTTAAATCACTTACCAAAACAACCACCAAAAATGTCTTGTTTAAACCAATTGTCAAACGTTTATGTAAAAACCATGTCTGTTGTTAAATGGAAATCATATAATGTGTAAACAAATGTCATGTATAACAAGTAAAAAGTGACTACTTAATCATATGTAAAAATGCACAAAACAAAGTATTTGAATAAATCAAAAGTTATGCTTTGTAAAATAATGCATGCTTTACTGATACAAACATCTATGCGGTATTGTAAAAATGCATACATTCAAGCCTTGAGACTGTGGCGAGAAACCCTTAAACAAATTAAAGGTTTATCTAAATTATGTGTATTGAATTCAGTCATTCCTTCCATCCAAACAAACCTAGGATTTCAGGAACGGGAGTTGTCAATTCCTATGGTACCACTACCTACTAACGAACGACGTAGCTAATTTTAATGAATGTATTTTTGTCCCATTTAAACAAACCAAATGTCATACCAAAATGTAAGCATGTGATGTAAAACAAATGTACTAAGTATGCAACAAATGGACATACATAGCATGTAATGTAAAACAATGTACTAAGTATGCAAAAAATGGACATACATAGCATAAAATGTAATGTACAACGATGTACTAAGTATGCACTAAATGGACATACATAGCATAAAATGTAATGTAAAACGATGTACTAAGTATGCACTAAATGGACATACATAGCGTAAAATGTAATGTAAAACGATGTACTAAGTATGCACTACATGGACATACATAGCGTAAAATGTAATGTAAAATGATGTACTAAGTATGCACTAAATGGACATACATAGAAGAAACATAATGAAATCATGTACTATAAGTGTACTAATGAACATAACAAGCATATGATATGAAAACATGGAAAGCACAAAAGTAACAAGTAGGCACATGTGTTTCACCCCAAAATGTTTGAAAAACAATAAAAGAGGGGACTTTGTACTCACTTGAGGATGCTTAGAAGTCTTGAACAACATCCAAGCAAAGCTAGAGGGATCACGGAAATCAAACGACACCTAATATAGGTAACTATGTTAATAAACCGGACCTACATCGGAAGATCGGATAGAATGAGGTTTCGTAAACCAAATGAGTATAGGAACTCATGTAATATGGTTTAACAAAGCCTACATTCTAAAATGAAACCTAACCTAAGTGCTTACGACCCATTATGACCCGTTTAGGTAGCTTATGCTACTTTAACGTGTCGTTCGCGTAAAACGCGTTCGGACTGCCTAACTAGTCCTATGATAAGTAACATATGACTTAACATGTCTAATAATGTTGCCTAATCAGTTCAGATGTCAAAAATTAGGTTACATATGTTTAAAATGAATTTATGCGCAAAAAGGGCGTTTTGGTCATTTTCCTAAGGCATATAAACTACCTATCATACAACTAACTAAACGTAGTGACCATAAGGTATAACCTCAGAAGGTTATTCCCTATACAACTATGGTCACCTAATGTGTTTGGTCGGATCCTAATGATCGACCAAACAGGTCGGGTTCGAGTGTCTAAGCGGTTGTTTAGACCGCTTACCTTTACGACCCTATATAAGCACTAAACTTAAAGTGATGAGTTAAACATGTTAAAACATGTTTAACGAAGTTAGAAAACAAGTTTGGTATCAAAACAAAGGGTTTTGATACCCAAAAGTAGTTTGGTTGCAAAATACGCAAGAATACGCATTTTGGCCGAAACTACGACTCGTCACTAGACCTAGATAACGTGGTAATCAGTGGTATAGTCACAAGGGACTATGACCATCGTGATTACGCTCACGTTGCGAAGTTCAAACGAACTTCGTGTTGACCATAAACTGTTCAAAGCTGAAAGTCAAACACTTGTTTGACTTTCACGCTTAAAACGCGTAAAAGAACAAAAGAAAACTTACAACGGGTCTAAGAAATGGAGGTTTGATCTAGATATTCTCAGGTATGAAGTATTTACACTTCAACTTAGAGAACAAATCAGATCAAGTGTGAGTTATAAGTGAAAAGGGGTGGGGTATTTATAGATTTCAGAGAACTGTTAGGATCGTTTCTTGAAATCCGAGCTTCAATCCTGGCCCTCCATGTGTGCCCATGGTTTTGCAATACAAGGGGCATCCAAAACCAGTCCATAGATTCAATGAAACCATGTGCAAAACAATGGGAGCATCTGGGTTTTATAAAAATGAAGTTTGCTGAGCTGGGGATGGCTTACGGACCGTAAGCAACTCCATACGGTCCGTAAGGACCCTATTTGCTGACAGTAAGTTTGCAAAGTTGGTAGAACAGGCCCCTGCATCTCCAAACTTATCGAGAACTTAAAATATGCTCAAAAATGAAGTTAAAGTATTGAGAACTTAAAATATGCTCAAAAATATCTCAGATGTCGGTTCGTTTGGTCGTACGTTTGCGTTGTTCGGTTAATTACGACGAAACACGAACGGAAGTGAAAAACGATCCAAATTACGCGACGAATGGAATTTTATCAAGCCAATCACTAAAATAAAATATTATAATGATTACATAAATTTTTGGATGTCCGGATGTATTCAGAACGTAAGATATGCGCGAAAATGCAAACTTATGCACTTTTCGAAGCTTTTAGTCCCTGAATGACCAAAAAGTTTATTTTAGCACACCGAACCTCTCAAAGCCTATTTCTAAGCTATGTAAAGGATATTTAGGGCATGTTTAAGTTATGGCCAAGTTCTGGAATGTTCTTTACAGAACGAATCGGCATACTTTCGCAGTTTGTCAAAATTAGTCCCTGTAAGAGAATAAACTTGATTTTGCCATACCAAAGCATTCAAAATTATTTCTAAGTTATGTAAAGGTTATTTAAGGTATGTTAAGCCCATGTCACTGTTCCGGAGTGCTTGTTGAATTAAACTGATTACGTTTACGCATCAGTTCGCGCATAACTTTCCAGAAAGCGATTTAAAGCTCGAAATCGAACAAGAATTGATATGTGCAAATGATACACATATTTATACAAATCCAAAGTATGAAACACAATATTTCATTGATTTGGTCTTTGTTTGATGGCCGTGGAGGCACAGGTGTCACAAGAAACTTGCTCGAATTTACACCGATGAAATCATATGTCGTCATGGTATACCCGTTGACATTATCTCCGACCGCGATGGTCGATTGACTTCACGTCCCTGGCAAACTTTCCAGTCCACTATGGGTTCTATTTTGAATCTTAGTACAACTTTTCATCCTCAAACGGATGGACAGACTGAACGCACTATACAGACCCCAGAGGATATGCTCCATTCTTGTGTCATCGACTTTGGTGGTAATTGGGATGTACATTTACCATTGATTGAGTTCTCGTACAACAACAACTATCATTCCAGTATTCAGATGGCTCCTTTCAAAGCTTTATATGGTCGCAAGTGCCGATCTCCTCTCAGTTGGCATGAGATTGGGGACAAACAACTTACTGGCCCTGAGATCGTTGAAGAGACGACGGATAAGATTCTTCAAATCCATGATAACTTGATCAAGGCTAGGGGCAGACAAAAGAGCTATGCTGATAAAAGGCGTAAGCCTCTGGAATTTGGTGTTGGAGATCGAGTACTACTCAAGGTATCTCCCTGGAAGGGAGTGGTTCGTTTTGGTAAGAAGGGAAAGCTCGCCCCTCGCTATGTGGGTCCTTTCACGATACTCGGGAGGATTGGTGTCACACCCCGACCACGTAAAACAACAAATTGTGGCGGAAACTTCGGGGAGTGTCGTAACAGAATCATTGTTTCACAACCATGGATTAAATAATTTCGTTTTATTGAATTATTTAACTCATTGTTTTATTATAAATCAGATAAATACAAATATTATCTTTCAAGTATTAAAGTCGCTAAGGCACGAGTCCATCCTATGTATAGCATGCATCAACAATCATCACATAACAGGACCTGAAACATGTGTAAAAATAGGTACGTCAGCATAAAAATGCCTGTGAGATACATAGGTTTTATTATAATAGGATTCATGACTTCTAAGTTTGGAGAAAAGTGTTTAATCAAAAATAGTCATGAAACTTAAAATATTTTCTTTTATAAATCATACTAAAATTTATAAGAAATCAGATGATATAACAGAATATTGCATAGGCAAATAAATAACCAAGTAAAATGAGTTTGTTTAAAATATGTTGTTTGTAAAACAATGTTTTAATAAAAAGGTTTGTAGTATATATATAAAAATATACTTTGGTTTTAAGAAAGTCGAATAAGTAATATATTAAAAATATATTTTAGTTCCAAAGTAGTTAAACATATAGTATATTAAATATACTTTAGTTGTCAAAATAATAATTTTCAGTAGTATATCAATAGTATACTTTGGTTTTATAAATAACATATTAAACTATGTTTTAGTAATTAACAAAATACATGTTGGTTTTGTACAATATCACACATGAGAGTATATCAAACTATACCTTTGAGAGTATAACAAAATATACAACAAAAATGTGATTTTAGAATTCATTCAGACCTTAGTGTATCAAACTACACCAATTGAGACTATAGAAATACCACAAAGGCAATCTCTATTTGGATAAAAATCGGTTTCTGACATTCCAAACAACAGGAATGGGGTGTCTAATCATATAGCGCTATATCATACTACCAATCGGTCTGGTGAATGTATAAAATAAGTACAATCCAACAATTAATTTTATAATCTTTGAAAAATTAGTGTTTAAACCATAAATAATCATTCAGTTTGTCAAAAGATAAGTACTAACATGTATAATTAATTTATACTTCGAAATCATGAACATAACAAATAGGTACACATGTTTCACCCCAAAACATTGAAAACAGTAAAATAGGGGACTATGTACTCATTTGAGGATGCTTAGAAGTCTTGAATAACAACCAAGCAAAGCTAGAGGGATCGCGGAATTAAACGACACCTAATATAGGTAACTATGTAAATAAACCGGACCAAAATCGGGAGATTGGATGGGATGAGGTTTCGTAAACCAAATGAGTATAGGAACTCATGTAATATGGTTTAACAAAGCCTACATACTAAATCGAAACCTGACCTAAGTGCTTGTGACGCATTACGACCCGTTTAGGTAACTTACGCTATTTTAACGCGTCGTTCGCGTAAAACGCGTTCAGAACGCCTAACTAGTTCTATGACAAGTATTATATGCCTAAACATGTTTAATTATGTCGCATAATCAGTTACATGACAAAATTTTATCAATTATGCATAAAAGGGCATTTTGGTCATTTTCCTAAGGCATATAAACTACCTGTCATATAAGTACTTAAACGAAGTGAGCATAAGGTATAACCTCGGAAAGTTATTCCCTATATAACTATAGTCACAAAACATGTTTGGTCGGATCCTAATGATTGACTAAACGGGTCTAGTTCGAAAGTCTAAGCGGTGGTTTAGACCGCTTGACTTACGACTCTAAACAAGCACTAAACTAAAAGTGACGAGCTAAACATGTTGATACATGTTTAACTAAGTTAGAAAACAGGTTTTGATATCAAAACAAAGTGTTTTGATACCCAAGAGTAGTTTGGTTGCAAAATACGCATAAATGCGCATTTTGACCGAAATTACGACTCGTCACTACGCCTAGTCAACGTGGTAATCAGTAGGTATAATCACAAGGGACTATAACCATCGTGATTACGCTCACGTTGCAAAGTTCAAACGAACTTTGTGTTGACCAACTCGTGGTCAAAGCAGAAAGTCAAACACTGTTTGACTTTTACGCTCGAAAAGCGATAAAAGAACGAAAGAAGCTTACAAAGGGTCCTTGCTAGGGAGAACTTGATCTAAATATATATCAGGTATGAAGTTTAGCAACTTCAACTTAGAGAAATCAGATCAAGGGTGAAGAAAAATGAATGAGGGCCATGCTATTTATAGTTGTTGCAAGTTCATAGGATCAAGACACTTGTTTGTGTGGCCAACAAGCATGAAATCTTAACCATACAAGTGTTATGAGCAGGTGTTATGCCTTGGAGAGGTGTTAACTTGGTTAACACACCAAGAAATTTACAAGAACAACCCCTGAACATCAAACAAATTGCTAAAAATCATTTTTTGTTGCTGGGCACTTTTACACGGCCCGCGTAAGATGAGGGACAGGTCTTACGCAGCCCGCCTGGTCCCTGCAGTTCAGCATAACTTTCAACATTTGCAGTTTTAGTCCCTGCACATGCATAAGCCCATTTTTGGCACTTTTAACACCCGTTAAGCCATATTCAAGGCTCTACAACGTCATTAAAGTTTAGAGGACTCAAAATATGCTCGGAAAACTCTCGGATGTCGGTTCGTTTGGTCGTACGGTCACGTTATTCGTTTAATTATGACGAAACTCGAACGGACGCGAAAACGATCCAAATTAAGAGACGAATGGAATTTTATCATGCCAATCACTAAAATAAAATATTTTAATGATTACATAAATTTTTGGGTGTCTGGATATATTCAGAACGTATGATATGCGCGAAAATGCAAACTTATGCACTTTTTGATGCTTTTAGTCCCTATTGATCAAATAAGTTTATTTTAGCATACCGAACCCCTCAAAGCTTATTTATAAGTTATGAAAAGGATATTTAGGGCATGTTTAACTTATGATCATATTCCAGAATGTTCGTAACAGTACGAATCGGCATACTTTCGCAGTTTGTCGAAATTAGTCCCTGTAAGCGAATAAACTTGATTTCGACACACCAAACCATCCAAAACTTATTTCTAAGTTATGTAAAGGTTATTTAAGGTATGTTGAGACTATGTCACTGTTCTGGAGTGTTTGTTGTATTAAACTGGTTATATTTATGCATCAGATCGCGTATAACCTTCTAGAAAGCGATTTAAAGCTCGAAATCGCACAAGAATTGATATGTGCAAATGAAACACATATTTATACAAATACCAAGTATGAAATACAATATTTCATTGGTTTGGTATTTGTATGATGGTTGAAGTGACACAGGTGTCACAGTCTCCCCTACTTTAGGAAATTTCGTCCCGAAATTTAATTTTAGAGGAAACTTGTGAAGATAACTGTGATGGTTTTGCTTTCGAATGAATCCCTTGAACCCTAAGTAAAATTCTGGGCCATGTTTGGATTCTTAGCGCACTTATCAACTGTCAAAGTGAAGTCATTGTAGTAACAAAACATGGAGTTTCGAACTACGAACAGAAGAACGTTTCTTATGAAGACTATCTTAGGAAACTTGTGTGTGCTCGAAATCAGAATCAGAGAGTGTAAAATAAAATGACATTTGTCAAAGTCCAGGACTTCTAGTAACTTAAATAACGCTACGTTCGCAATGTAATAAGGAACAATTATATATAGGAAGTACCAGCGGCGTATCCACCATGCCCTTTTTACATTGTTCCCGTTTCGTTATTCTCATCACTATAGGTCTTTAACACTTGATAAAACTTGCTGTGGTTTCTGTGCACTGAATTCCATAATTATGTATGCATCCATAATTACGTAATTCCTTGCACAGTCTGCATAGTTCATTTCATAATGCGTAGGGGGAAAAATCAATTGAATAAACATGAAGCGACTTGACTAGACCACTAAAGGATCTTTTTTTAACTAGATCAACGAACGATCTTTTTAACTAGATCAACACATGATCTTCTTAACTAGACCGTCGTACGATCTCTTAAATAGACCACTTAAGGGATTTTTTCAATTATATCATCACATGATATTCCTAACCAGATTTTTGAATCAATCTGTTTAACTAGACCACTCAAGGGGTCCAATTTATAGAATAGTACTTCATAACCCAAGGGACTTAACTACAATGTAGAAGTCCATTAAGGATTTAAGATAGTACCTTTGGATATCCTACTATGAATCCCTCATATGAGATATGGAAGATTCTTTGAGGATTTGGATAATGCATTTTCGGATCACACAAAAACACAAGACATAAAAAAATCACATAAGCACATAATCACATAATTGTTTAACTTGATCTTTAATTTGTTATCTTTGGATACGGGTATTTAAAGCATACCAGGAATCCAATCCGTGGATTTCATTTGGCGCTTTAAATATAAGGATTTAATTATGAAGATAGGAAGATCTAAATAGGAATTCGTCTTTGTTTCTTAACAAGAAATGAGTATTTAAGATTTTTGGGGGAGATCACAAGTGATCATAAAAATAACAGAACCACACGTGTAGTTTGTCTTGGTGTCGGCATCGAACAGTTGTATCAAACATTCACACAATCGTATCAGTATCGCAAAATAAAAATTGAAACAACAAATTTTATTTATACAACAACTTTGTCGATTCAAACATAAAAAAGATAACAACCAAAATATTTCAAAAGACTAATTGTTCACTGCTGCATTGTTGTTCGCGTTTGCCTCGTTTACGTTAAACACTCGTCCACACGCTGGATTTGCGTTAACAAGTCTTGGGTAATTGTTGCGGTAGTGAGTAAGGTCACCACAGTTATAACACGACCCAGGTGGAAACCGTGCTTGAACAACAACAGGATTTGCAGCAGCTTGGTTTTGGTTGGCATAACGGCAAGTATTGATCAAATGTCCCAGTCGGCCACAGTGGGTACATTTGTGACACTGCACTTACTCCAGATGATGACGGTTGCATTTGTTGCACAAAGGTGCGGTACCAACATAATTTTTCCTTTTACGAGGTTGTGCTGGCTGGTTTGGTGCAACCTGATTGTTCTGAGCAGTTATGGCGCAGTTTTGAGAAGCCTTGCGCTTCTTCTTCTTGGGTGTCTCGGCCTGTTTTTCCTTTGGTTCAACTTGTGCAGTCTTGTCAGATGGTCTCGGGTCACCCTTTCGAAAAAGCTTACCCTTCCTGATCTGGGAATCAGTCAGGGTAGCAGACAATTCAATGGCCTGTCTGACAGTAGTAGGGTTGCTGCCAGTAACGATTTCCTGAACCAGGTCAGGGAGACCATCAATGTACTTTTCAACTGCCTTCTCCACAGGCGTAACCATGGCAGGACATAACAGGCTCAGTTCCTCATAACGGTTAGTGTAAGCTCGATGTTCACCAATGTCTTGCTTTAAATCGTCGAATTCCCTTTCCAATGCTCTAAGCTCATGACGAGGACAGAACTCCTTCATCAATAGAGCTCGAAGCTCTTTCCAAGTTTGAGCTAGTGCCACATCAGCACCCCTATCACGCATCACACCGTTCCACCAGGTAAGAGCACGCTTCTCGAACACACTGGATGCAAATTCAACCTTACACTCATTCAGACATTGCACATGCCTGAATGTGCTCTCCAAACTTTTGAACCATTGCAAGAGCGCGATTGCTCCTTGAGACCCAGAAAACTTCAAAGGTTTAGCAGAATTGAAGGTCTTGAAACTACACTGAGCATTATTGTTGTTATTGTTGTTATATAACTGATGGATCTGGGCTACTACGCCCGGAAGCACTGTAGCCATTTGTTGAGTGACAAGGGTTGCGACTTCTTCATTAGTTACGGGTTGTGCATCTCGTCGGGGAGGCATTGTCTAAAGAGAACAAGGAAACATGAGAGGAAACAAGTGAAATGGCATTGGGTAAGAATGGGATGTTACAATTACCGACCAAAAAGGCATGGGAGATGGTCATTTGTTCGTACAAACGACACAGAAAGGCTGAACAAAGTAAATAGGTCCTTATAATGTATCGTGAAGAAATGCTCGCCTATAAGTGGACACTCACCCCAAGAGTTCCCAGGTAAGAGTAACTAGTCTGATACTGCGGATTTGTACGAACACTCCAGCCTTAGACAGAAAACTCAGGGTACAGGCACCCACCCTTCCAGTTTGCACGTGTTCACATTATTTAGACCCAAACTTTGACGAGATTTTGAAAACTTTGAAGGTTCAAAACCTAGTAATCAATCATCCTAGAACAGATGATTGGTTTTCAAAGCGGATTCGAAATTTTTGTTCTTGTTGTGGTTGTCACCTAAGGATAAGTGACGGTATTGTTTTAAAACTAAACACAAGATAACTTGTGTTAGGGTCCTAGGAAGGTTATAGTCTAGGTCAAAGCATTACTAATAACCTAAATCCCTATAACAATTGGCTCTGATACCAACTTTTCTGTCACACCCCGACCACGTAAAACAACAAATCGTGGGGGAAGCGTCGGGGAGTGTCGTAAGAGAATCATTGTTTCACAACCATGGATTAAATAATTTTGTTTTATTGAATTATTTAACTCATTGTTTTATTACAAATCAGATAAATACAAATATTATCTTTCAAGTTTTAAAGTCGCCAAGGCACGAGTCCATCCTATGTATAGCATGCATCAACAATCATCACATAACAGCACCTGAAACATGTGTAAAAATAGGTACGTCAGCATAAAAATGCCTGTGAGATACATAGGTTTTATTATAATAGGATTCATGACTTGTAAGTTTGGAGAAAAGTGTTTAATAAAAAATAGTCATGAACCTTAAAATATTTTCTTTTATAAATCATACTAGAATTTATAAGAAATCAGATGATATAACAGAATATTGCATAGGCAAATAAATAACCAAGTAAAATGAGTTTGTTTAAAATGTGTTGTTTGTAAAACAATGTTTTAATAAAAAGGTTTGTAGTATATATATAAAAATATACTTTGGTTTTAAGAAAGTCGAATAAGTAATATATTAAAAATATATTTTAGTTCCAAAGTAGTTAAACATATAGTATATTAAATATACTTTAGTTGTCAAAATAACAATTTTCAGTAGTATATCAATAGTATACTTTGGTTTTATAAATAACATATTAAACTATGTTTTAGTAATTAACAAAATACATGTTGGTTTTGTACAATATCACACATGAGAGTATATCAAACTATACCTTTGAGAGTATAACAAAAGATACAACAAAAATGTGATTTTAGAATTCATTCAGACCTTAGTGTATCAAACTACACCAATTGAGATTATAGAAATACCACAAAGGCAATCTCTATTTGGATAAAAATCGGTTTCTGACATTCCAAACAACAGGAATGGGGTGTCTAATCCTATAGCGCTATATCATACTACCAATCGGTCGGGTGAATGTATAAAATAAGTACAATCCAACAATTAATTTTATAATCTTTGAAAAATTAGTGTTTACACCATAAATAATCATTCAGTTTGTTAAAAGATAAGTACTAACATGTATAATTAATTTATACTTCGAAATCATGAACATAACAAATAGGTACACATGTTTCACCCCAAAACATTGAAAACAGCAAAAGAGGGGACTATGTACTCACTTGAGGATGCTTAGAAGTCTTGAATAACAACCAAGCAAAGCTAGAGGGATCACGGAATCAAACGACACCTAATATAGGTAACTATGTAAATAAACCGGACCTAAATCGGGAGATTGGATAGGATGAGGTTTCGTAAACCAAATGAGTATAGGAACTCATGTAATATGGTTTAACAAAGCCTACATACTAAATCGAAACCTAACCTAAGTGCTTGTGACCCATTACGACCCGTTTAGGTAGCTTACACTATTTTAATGCGTCGTTCGCGTAATACGCGTTCGGAACGCCTAACTTGTCCTATGACAAGTATTATATGCCTAAACATGTTTAATTATGTTGCATAATTAGTTAAGTGACAAAATTTTGGGTTACATATGCTTAGATATCAATTATGCATAAAAAGGGCATTTTGGTCATTTTCCTAAGGCATATAAACTACCTATCATATAACTACTTAAACGAAATGACCATAAGGTATAACCTCAGAAGGTTATTCCCTATACAACTATGGTCACAAAACATGTTTGGTCGGATCCTAATGATCGGCCAAACGGGTCTAGTTCGAAAGTCTAAGCGGTGGTTTAGACCGCTTGACTTACGACTCTAAACAAGCACTAAACTAAAAGTGACGAGCTAAACATGTTTAACTAAGTTAGAAAACAGGTTTTTATATCAAAACAAAGTGTTTTGATACCCAAGAGTAGTTTGGTTGCAAAATACGCATAAATGTGCATTTTGACCGAAACTACGACTCGTCACTACGCCTAGTCAACATGGTAATCGGTAGGTATAGTCACAAGGGACTATAACCATCGTGATTACGCTCTCGTTCAAAATTCAAACGAACTTTGCGTTGACCAACTCGTGGTCAAAGCAGAAAGTCAAACACTGTTTGACTTTCACGCTCGAAAAGCGAAAAAAGAACGAAAGAAGCTTACAAAGGGTCCTTGCTAGGGAGAACTTGATCTAAATATCTCAGGTATGAAGTTTAGCAACTTCAACTTAGAGAAATCAGATCAAGGGTGAAGAAAAATGAATGAGGGCCATGCTATTTATAGTTGTTGCAAGTTCATAGGATCAAGACACTTTTTTGTGTGGCCAACAAGCATGAAATCTCAAGCATACAAGTGTTATGAGCAGGTGTTATGCCTTGGAGAGGTGTTAACTTGGTTAACACACCAAGAAATTTACAAGAACAGCCCCAGAACATCAAACAGATTGCTGAAAATCATTTTTGGTCGCTGGGCTCTATTACACATGCCTCGTTACTTAAATCACTTACCAAAACAACCACCAAAAATGTCTTGTTTAAACCAATTGTCAAACGTTTATGTAAAAACCATGTCTGTTGTTAAATGGAAATCATGTAATGTGTAAACAAATGTCATGTATGACAAGTAAAAAGTGACTACTTAATCATATGTAAAAATGCACAAAACAAAGTATTTGAATAAATCAAAAGTTATGCTTTGTAAAATAATGCATGCTTTACTGATACAAGCATCTATGCGGTATTGTAAAAATGCATACATTCAAGCCTTGAGATTGTGGCGACAAACCCTTAAACAAATTAAAGGTTTATCTAAATTATGTGTATCGAATTAAGTCATTCCTTCCATCCAAACAAACCTAGGATTTCAGGAACGGGAGTTGTCAATTCCTATGGTACTACTACCTACTAACAAACGGCGTAGCTAATTTTAATGAATGTATTTTTGTCCCATTTAAACAAACCAAATGTCATACCAAAATGTAAGCATGTGATGTAAAACAAATGTACTAAGTATGCAACAAATGGACATACATAGCATGTGATGTAAAACAATGTACTAAGTATGCAAAAAAGGGACATACATAGCATAAAATGTAATGTAAAACGATGTACTAAGTATGCGCTAAATGGACATACATAGCGTAAAATGTAATGTAAAACGATGTACTAAGTATGCACTAAATGGACATACATAGCGTAAAATGTAATGTAAAACGATGTACTAAGTATGCACTAAATGGACATACATAGCGTAAAATGTAATGTAAAACGATGTACTAAGTATGCACTAAATGGACATACATAGAAGAAACATAATGAAATCATGTACTATAAGTGTACTAATGAACATAACAAGCATATGATATGAAAACATGGAAAGCACAAAAGTAACAAGTAGGCATATGTGTTTCACCCAAAAATGTTTGAAAAACAGTAAAAGAGGGGACTTTGTACTCACTTGAGGATGCTTAGAAGTCTTGAACAACATCCAAGCAAAGCTAGAGGGATCACGGAAATCAAACGGCACCTAATATAGGTAACTATGTTAATAAACGGACCTAAATCGGAAGATCGGATAGAATGAGGTTTCGTAAATCAAATGAGTATAGGAACTCATGTAATATGGTTTAACAAAGCCTACATTCTAAAATGAAACCTAACCTAAGTGCTTACGACCCATTAAGACCCGTTTAGGTAGCTTATGCTACTTTAACGTGTCGTTTGCGTAAAACGCGTTCGGACTGCCTAACTAGTCCTATGATAAGTAACATATGCCTTAACATGTCTAATAATGTTGCCTAATCAGTTCAGATGTCAAAAATTAGGTTACATATGTTTAAAATGAATTTATGCGCAAAAAGGGCATTTTGGTCATTTTCCTAAGGCATATAAACTACCTATCATACAACTAACTAAACGTAGTGACCATAAGGTATAACCTCAGAAGGTTATTCCCTATACAACTATGGTCACCTAATGTGTTTGGTCGGATCCTAATGATCGACCAAACAGGTCGGGTTCGAATGTCTAAGCGGTTGTTTAGACCGCTTACCTTTACGACCCTATATAAGCACTAAACTTAAAGTGACGAGTTAAACATGTTAAAACATGTTTAACGAAGTTAGAAAACAAGTTTGGTATCAAAACAAAGGGTTTTGATACCCAAAAGTAGTTTGGTTGCAAAATACGCATTTTGGCCGAAACTACGACTCGTCACTACACCTAGATAACGTGGTAATCAGTGGTATAGTCACAAGGGACTATGACCATCGTGATTACGCTCACGTTGCGAAGTTCAAACGAACTTCATGTTGACCATAAACTGGTCAAAGCTGAAAGTCAAACACTTGTTTGACTTTCACGCTTAAAACGCGTAAAAGAACAAAAGAAAACTTACAACGGGTCCAAGAAATGGAGGTTTGATCTAGATATTCTCAGGTATGAAGTATTTACACTTCAACTTAGAGAACAAATCAGATCAAGTGTGAGTTATAAGTGAAAAGGGGTGGGGTATTTATAGATTTCAGAGAACTGTTAGGTTCGTTTCTTGAAATCCGAGCTTCAATCTTTGTGACAACTCGAATTTCCGACATTCTTTATTTGCATTTATTGCACGTTGACTTTGACTGTTTAGTTGTTGACCTGTTTGACTTCGTAACTGTACACTTTGTGTTATGATAAAATGTAGTGTACTTGCATGGTTATGTGTAATTTGATAGCTTGCATACTGTTTGAAAAACTTAGACTTGTAAACCATAGAACAACTCGACGAAACAAGTGAGATTCGCCAAGATCGATCTCGACGAAACAGATCAGTTTCGTCAACACCTTCTCGACGAAACAGGCTGTTTCGCCGAGCCCAGTTTCACCAAAGCCCAGTTCGGGCCCAACACGTTATGTTGAGTTTTAAAACGTGAAACAACATCAGTTTTACATCTGCAACAAAACAACCGAAACCCTAGAGCCCCTTTCTCTCCTGTGTGACGGCAGTTGGAGGTTCCCGAAGATATCTTATCGATCGACTCGTATTTCTCATATCTCGGTTAGTTGTGTGTTCGTTAATCGGTTTCTTGATTCTGTACCATCTCGCTTCATGTTTGTGTAAATGATTGATGCGTGTTGTTGCTGCGATTCTAGTATGACGGTGATATAGATTTCGATTATGTATGATGTAGTAGGATATTCAATGCTATGCGAAACTTAATACAATCGAGTGCTCGGTTCTGGATATTGTTTATATGGCCTGATTCTGAATATACCTTAGTATCTTGATAGGAATCGATGATATGATGTTGTATGTTAATCTATATGTTGTACACATAAACTAGGGTTCATACTAGACAAGGATTCTTGGATGATTGAGTTATGATGATTCTGGGTGCACATCGGTCTTCGTATGATTCTATTATTGATGACGGCTGCTAGAAGGATTAGGGTTTATGTGTTATTCGCATCTGCTGTAACTGATGTCTGCGAAACAGACATCCGACGAAACAGGACTCCCGGCGAAACAGAATGTGTTTCGCCAAGAGTCATCGACGAATTAGAATCCTGTTTCGCCAAACAAGGCCACGACGAAACAGAATGTGTTTCGTCAATTTGTGTTTCGCCGAAAGTGTGTTTCGCCAACTTATGTGTTTCGCCATTATGTGTGTTTCGCCGAACAGTTAAACTGTTCAATAACTGAGGTTAATTCTGTTAAACTTAACAGGGTTAGTTAACTGCCGTTATGTATAAAAGCAATACTTGTATGATTTCTAATACGTGCAAACAACTTGAATACAAACTGATTATGTATACGTGCATGCTTTAGGACGTGATTGTTTAACTGTGAGCACATACTTAGCATACCGAGCAAAACAAGGTGAGTTCACACTCTTACCAAGGCATGGGATTCCCGGGGTAGGGAATGGGACTGGATATTTATCTGTACTTACGTTATTATTGGGAATTATGGATTACTGGCCTCGGTTGGGAAAGGTCACATATAGATACTGCTAGACTAGTGATACATGGGGAAGCCCCCCACTATTCTTCGCAAACATGCCTGGAATGGCCGCGATACTTATACTATTCTTCGCAAACATGCCTGGAATGGCCGCGATACTTATACTGTTCTTCGCAAACATGCCTGGAATGGCCGCGATACTTATACTAATCTTCGCAAACATGCCTGGAGGGCCGCGATACAAATAAAACTAATCTACAATACATGGGAAACCCCCACTAATCTTCGCAAACATGCCTGGAGGGCCGCGATGTAATTGATAACGATACATGGGTTACTAAACAAACAAACGATTTATGAAACGAACATTATTACTAAACAACCCACTGTGAACTCGCTCAACTAGTTGTTGACTCTCTGTTACATGCCTTGCAGGTCGTTAGGTACACTTGGAGCTTGCACTGGGAGGCGCGGTCGTTGTGGACAAGGATCGTGAATGCTTTGTTAAACGTTTATGACATTACATACTTATACTCATGTTGGGTTACTTTTATGCTTCCGCTAAACGTTGATATTATACTTATGTTTTGAAACACCTTTCATATTGGTTTGGTTGAATTACATCTACTTTTACTTATTACTTAAATGTTCAATGTGATTGGTGGCTTGATCCTGGTCAGTCACGCCTCCAAGCGGTGATGCTCCGCATGGGGATTTTGGGGGTGTGACAATCTTGGTCCTCCATGTGTGCCCATGGTTTTGCAATACAAGGGGCATCCAAAACCAATCCATAGATTCAATGAAACCATGTGCAAAACAATGGGAGCAGCTGGGTTTTATAAAAATGAAGTTTGCAGAGTTGGGGATGGCTTACGGACCATAAGCAACTCCATACGGTCCGTAAGGACCCTATTTGTTGACAGTAAGTTTGCAAAGTTGGCAGAACAGGCCCCTGCATCTCCAAACTTGATTTTTGATGCGTTTTGGCACGTTTAAGCCCCGTTAACCCCATTTCAAGGCTCTAAAATGAAGTTAAAGTATCGAGAACTTAAAATATGCTAAAAAATATCTCGGATGTCGGTTCGTTTGGTCGTACGTTTGCGTTGTTCGGTTAATTACGACGAAACACGAACGGACGTGAAAAACGATCCAAATTACGCGACGAATGGAATTTTATCAAGCCAATCACTAAAATAAAATATTATAATGATTTCAAAAATTTTGGATGTCCGGATGTATTCAGAACGTAAGATATGCACGAAAATGCAAACTTATGCACTTTTTGAAGCTTTTAGTCCCTGAATGACCAAAAAGTTTATTTTAGCACACCGAACCTCTCAAAGCCTATTTCTAAGCTATGTAAAGGATATTTTGGGCATGTTTAACTTATGGCCAAGTTCTGGAATGTTCTTTACAGTACGAATCGGCATACTTTCGCAGTTTGTCAAAATTAGTCCCTGTAAGCGAATAAACTTGATTTTGCCATACCAAAGCATTCAAAATTATTTCTAAGTTATGAAAAGGTTATTTAAGGTATGTTAAGCCCATGTCACTATTCCGGAGTGCTTGTTGCATTAAACTGATTACGTTTACGCGTCAGTTCGCGTATAACTTTCTAGAAAGCGATTTAAAGCTCAAAATCTAACAAGAATTGATATGTGCAAATGATACACATATTTATACAAATCCCAAGTATGAAACACAATATTTCATTGATTTGGTCTTTATTTGATGGCAGTGGAGGCACAGGTGTCACAAAAAACTTGCTCGAATTTACATCGATGAAATCATATGTCGTCATGGTATACCCGTTGACATTATCTCCGACCGCGATGGTCAATTGACTTCACGTCTCTGGCAAACTTTCCAGTCCACTATGGGTTCTATTTTGAATCTTAGTACAACTTTTCATCCTCAAACGGATGGACAGACTGAACGCACTATACAGACCCCAGAGGATATGCTCCGTTCTTGTGTCATCGACTTTGGTGGTAATTGGGATGTACATTTACCATTGATTGAGTTCTCGTACAACAACAACTATCATTCCAATATTCAGATTTCTCCTTTCGAAGCTTTATATGGTCGCAAGTGCCGATCTCCTCTCAGCTGGCATGAGATTGGGGACAAACAACTTACTGGCCCTGAGATCGTTGAAGAGACGAAGGATAAGATTCTTCAAATCCGTGATAACTTGATCAAGGCTAGGAGCAGACAAAAGAGCTATGCTGATAAAAGGCGTAAGCCTCTGGAATTTGGTGTTGGAGATCGAGTACTACTCAAGGTATCTCCCTGGAAGGGAGTGGTTCGTTTTGGTAAGAAGGGAAAGCTCGCCCCTCGCTATGTGTGTCCTTTCACGATACTCGAGAGGATTTGTGTCACACCCCGACCACGTAAAACAACAAATTATGGCGGAAACGTCGGGGAGTGTCGTAACAGAATCATTGTTTCACAACCATGGATTAAAAAATTTTGTTTTATTGAATTATTTAACTCATTGTTTTATTATAAATCAGATAAATACAAATATTATCTTTCAAGTGTTAAAGTCGCTAAGGCACGAGTCCATCCTATGTATAGCGTGCATCAACAATCATCACATAACAGCACCTGAAACATGTGTAAAAATAGGTACGTCAGCATAAAAATGCCTGTGAGATACATAGGTTTTATTATAATAGGATTCATGACTTCTAAGTTTGGAGAAAAGTGTTTAATAAAAATAGTCATGAACCTTAAAATATTTTCTTTTATAAATCATACTAAAATTTATAAGAAATCAGATGATATAACAGAATATTGCATAGGCAAATAAATAACCAAGTAAAATGAGTTTGTTTAAAATATGTTGTTTGTAAAACAACGTTTTAATAAAAAGGTTTGTTGTATATATATAAAAATATACTTTGGTTTTAAGAAAGTCGAATAAGTAATATATTAAAAATATATTTTAGTTCCAAAATAGTTAAACAAATAGTATATTAAAGGGAAAATACCATACAAATGTAACCAAGTTTGCCTATTGTTTCAATTAAGTCATCCAAACTTTTTTTGTCTCTTTAAACTAACTAAACTTTAATTTCTGTTCTAATACTATGTAATTACCAGGTCACCAGCTTATTTTTTATTTTATTTTAATGCTTATGTTTATGTTGATTTATTTATATGTCTATATTGGATTTTATAAAATAAAAATATATATCTTAAACTACTACCTTTCGATCATCTTGATATATCACCAGACCCTTCAATGATCCTCCCAATCAAACCCTGTCCGACGTTTCAGACCCTTCGAACGACCGATAACCTTCGATGACAACCACAACCAGCAACCTTCGATGACAGAGACCAAGTATGGTTGCTTTTTTCGTTTTTCTTTCAGATCAATGACCAGAGAATATAGGGTTCCATGTTTCAGATCCATTTCTGAAGGTTGAATAAAGAGGTGGATTTTAAAGATGAACAAAAACTATAAAATTGAAAGGTTTAGATAGATTTTTGGGGTGAAATGGTGAAGTCTGCATTTGCTTCTAATGTCAGAATATATTATGTAATGGAATTCCAAATATTAATATGGGTGGTGGACTCCATTTGATGATGGAGCATCTTCTATGTTTCTGTGAAGATGTTCTTTACAACTTACAAGAGATGACGAAGATGATAAATTTTTTACATGAAAGAGTTCATTATAATAATTTTTAGTATTATATTTGAAGTTTACAGAATAAAATATAAATATTTATTCAAGTTTAAAGACTAAAAAAGAAACATGACCTGCTATATTAGGAAGGTGACCTGTTAACCTGGAAATTGCATAACATTAGAACAATAAATAAAACTTGAGTGATTTTATAGAGACAAAATAAGATTGAGTGACTTTATTGGGACATATTAAAAACTTGGTTACTATTTTGTAAAGTTACCCCTATATTAAATATACTTTAGTTGTCAAAATAATAATTTTCAGTAGTATATCAATAGTATACTTTGGTTTTATAAATAACATATTAAACTATGTTTTAGTAATTAACAAAATACATGTTGGTTTTGTACAATATCACACATGAGAGTATATCAAACTATACCTTTGAGAGTATAACAAAATATACAACAAAAATGTGATTTTAGAATTCATTCAGACCTTAGTGTATCAAACTACACCAATTGAGACTATAGAAATACCACAAAGGCAATCTCTATTTGGATAAAAATCGGTTTCTGACATTCCAAACAACAGGAATGGGGTGTCTAATCCTATAGCGCTATATCATACTACCAATCGGTCTGGTGAATGTATAAAATAAGTACAATCCAACAATTAATTTTATAATCTTTGAAAAATTAGTGTTTAAATCATAAATAATCATTCAGTTTGTCAAAAGATAAGTACTAACATGTATAATTAATTTATACTTCGAAATCATGAACATAACAAATAGGTACACATGTTTCACCCCAAAACATTGAAAATAGTAAAAGAGGGGACTATGTACTCACTTGAGGATGCTTAGAAGTCTTGAATAACAACCAAGCAAAGCTAGAGGGATCACGGAATTAAACAGCACCTAATATAGGTAACTATGTAGCTAAACCGGACCTAAATCGGGAGATTGGATAGGATGAGGTTTCATAAACCAAATGAGTATAGGAACTCATGTAATATGGTTTAACAAAGCCTACATACTAAATCGAAACCTAACCTAACTGCTTATGACCCATTACGACCCGTTTAGGTAGCTTACGCTATTTTAACGCGTCGTTCGCGTAAAATTAATTCAGAACGCCTAACTAGTTCTATGACAAGTATTATATGCCTAAAAATGTTTAATTATGTTGCATAATCCGTTAAGTGACAAAATTTTGGGTTACATATGCTTAGATATCAATTATGCATAAAAGGGCATTTTGGTCATTTTCCTAAGGCATATAAACTACCTATCATATAACTACTTAAACGAAGTGACCATAAGGTATAACCTCGGAAGGTTATTCCCTATATAACTATGGTCACAAAACATGTTTGGTTGGATCCTAATGATTGACCAAACGGGTCTAGTTCGAAAGTCTAAGCGGTGGTTTAGACCGCTTGACTTACGACTCTAAACAAGCACTAAACTAAAAGTGACGAGCTAAACATGTTGAAACATGTTTAACTAAGTTAGAAAACAGGTTTTGATATCAAAACAAAGTGTTTTGATACCCAAGAGTAGTTTGGTTGCAAAATACGCATAAATGCGTATTTTGACCGAAATTACGACTCGTCACTACGCCTAGTCAACGTGGTAATCAGTAGGGATAGTCACAAGGGACTATAACCATCGTGATTACGCTCACGTTGCAAAGTTCAAACGAACTTTGTGTTGACCAACTCGTGGTCAAAGCAGAAAGTCAAACATTGTTTGACTTTCACGCTCGAAAAGCGATAAAAGAATGAAAGAAGCTTACAAATGGTCCTTGCTAGGGAGAACTTGATCTAAATATCTTAGGTATGAAGTTTAGCAACTTCAACTTAGAGAAATCAGATCAAGGGTGAAGAAAAATGAATGAGGGCCATGCTATTTATAGTTGTTGCAAGTTCATAGGATCAAGACACTTGTTTGTGTGGCCAACAAGCATGAAATCTTAACCATACAAGTGTTATGAGCAGGTGTTATGCCTTGGAGAGGTGTTAACTTGGTTAACACACCAAGAAATTTACAAGAACAACCCCTGAACATCAAACAGATTGCTGAAAATCATTTTTGGTCGCTGGGCACTTTTACACGGCCCGCGTAAGATGAGGGACAGGTCTTACGCGGCCCGCCTGGTCCCTTCAGTTCAGCATAACTTTCAACATTTGCAGTTTTAGTCCCTGCACATACATAAGCCCATTTTTGGCACTTTTAACACCCGTTAAGCCATCTTCAAGGCTCTAGAAGGTCATTAAAGTTTAGAGGACTCAAAATATGCTCGGAAAACTCTCGGATGTCGGTTCGTTTGGTCGTACAGTCACGTTATTCGTTTAATTACGACGAAACTCGAACGGACGCGAAAACGATCCAAATTAAGCGACGAATGGAATTTTATCATGCCAATCACTAAAATTAAATATTTTAATGATTACATAAATCTTTGGGTGTCTGGATATATTCAGAACGTAAGATATGCGCGGAAATGCAAACTTATGCACCTTTTAACGCTTTTAGTCCCTATTGATCAAATAAGTTTATTTTAGCACACCGAACCCCTCAAAGCTTATTTCTAAGTTATGAAAAGGATATTTAGGGCATGTTTAACTTATGATCATATTTCGGAATGTTCGTAACAGTACGAATCGGCATACTTTCGTAGTTTGTCGAAATTAGTCCCTGTAAGCGAATAAACTTGATTTTGACACACCAAACCATCCAAATCTTATTTCTAAGTAATGTAAACGTTACTTAAGGTATGTTGAGACTATGTCACTGTTCTGGAGTGTTTGTTGCATTAAACTGGTTATATTTATGCATCAGATCGCGTATAACCTAGAAAGCGATTTAAAGCTCGAAATCGCACAAGAATTGATATGTGCAAATGAAACACATATTTATACAAATCCCAAGTATGAAATACAATATTTCATTGGTTTGGTATTTGTATGATGGTTGAAGTGACACAGGTGTCACAGTCTCCCCTACTTTAGGAAATTTCATCCCGAAATTTAATATTAGAGGAAACTTGTGAAGATAACTGTGATGGTTTTGCTTTCGAATGAATCCCTTGAACCCTAAGTAAAATTCTGGGCCATGTTTGGATTCTTAGTGAACTTATCAACTGTCAAAGTGAAGTCATTGTAGTAACAAAACATGGAGTTTCGAACTACGAACAGAAGAACGTTTCTTATGAAGACTATCATAGGAAACTTGTGTGTGCTCGAAATCAGAATCAGAGAGTGTAAAATAAAATGACATTGGTCAAAGTCCAGGACTTCTAGTAACTTAAATAACGCTACGTTCGCAATGTAATAAGGAACACTTATATATAGGAAGTACCAGCGGCGTATCCACCATGCCCTTTTTACATTGTTCCCGTTTCGTTATTCTCATCACTATAGGTCTTTAACACATGATAAAACTTGCTGTGGTTTCTGTGCACTGAATTCCATAATTATGTATGCATCCATAATTACGTAATTCCTTGCACAGTCTGCATAGTTCATTTCATAATGCGTAGGGGGAAAAATCAATTGAATAAACATGAAGCGACTTGACTAGACCACTAAAGGATCTTTTTTTAACTAGATCAACGAACGATCTTTTTAACTAGATCAACACATGATCTTCTTAACTAGACCGTCGTACGATCTCTTAAATAGACCACTTAAGGGATTTTTTCAATTATATCATCACATGATATTCCTAACCAGATTTTTGAATCAATCTGTTTAACTAGACCACTCAAGGGGTCCAATTTATAGAATAGTACTTCATAACCCAAGGGACTTAACTACAATGTAGAAGTCCATTAACGATTTAAGATAGTACCTTTGGATATCCTACTATGAATCCCTTATATGAAATATGGAAGATTCTTTGAGGATTTGGATAATGAATATTCGGATCACACAAAAACACAAGACATAAAGAAATCACATAAGCACATAATCACATAATTGTTTAACTTGATCTTTAATTTGTTATCTTTGGATACGGGTATTTAAAGCATACCAGGAATCCAATCCGTGGATTTCATTTGGCGCTTTAAACATAAGGATTTAATTATGAAGATAGAAAGATCTAAATAGGAATTCGTCTTTGTTTCTTAACAAGAAATGAGTATTTAAGATTTTTGGGGGAGATCACAAGTGATCATAAAAATGACAGAACCACACGTGTAGTTTGTCTTGGTGTTGGCATCGAACGGTTGTATCAAACATTCACACAATCGTATCAGTTTCGCAAAATAAAAATTGAAACAACAAATTTTATTTATATAACAACTGTGTCGATTCAAACATCAAAAAGATAACAACCAAGGAATTTCAAAAGACTAATTGTTCACTGCTGCATTGTTGTTCGCGTTTGCCTCGTTTACGTTAAACATTCGTCCACACGCTGGATTTGCGTTAACAAGTCTTGGGCAATTGTTGCGTTAGTGAGTAAGGTCACCACAGTTATAACACGACCCAGGTGGAAACCGTGCTTGAACAACAGCAGGATTTGCAGCAGCTTGGTTTTGGTTGGCATAACAGCAGGTATTGATCAAATGTCCCAGTCGGCCACAGTGGGTACATTTGTGACACTGCACTTACTCCAGATGATGACGGTTGCATTTGTAGCACAAAGGTGCGGTACCAACATAATTTTTCCTTTTACGAGGTTGTGCTGGCTGGTTTGGTGTAACCTGATTGTTCTGAGCAGTTATGGCGCAGTTTTGAGAAGCCTTGCGCTTCTTCTTCTTGGGTGTCTTGGCCTGTTTTTCCTTTGGTTCAACTTGTGCAGTCTTGTCAGATGGTCTCGGGTCGCCCTTTCGAAAAAGCTTACCCTTCCTGATCTGGGATTCAATCAGGGTAGCAGACAATTCAATGGCCTGTCTGACAGTAGTAGGGTTGCTGCCAGTAACGATTTCCTGAACCAGGTCAGGGAGACCATCAATGTACTTTTCAACTGCCTTCTCCACAGGCGTAACCGTGGCTGGACATAACAGGTTCAGTTCCTCATAATGGTCAGTGTAAGCTCGATGTTCACCACTGTCTTGCTTTAAATCGTCGAATTCCCTTTCCAATGCTCTAAGCTCATGACGAGGACAGAACTCCTTCATCATTAGAGCTCGAAGCTCTTTCCAAGTTTGAGCTAGTGCCACATCAGCACCCCTATCACGCATCACACCGTTCCACCAGGTAAGAGCACGCTTCTCGAACACACTGGATGAAAATTCAACCTTACGCTCATTCGGACATTGCACATGCCTAAATGTGCTCTCCAAACTTTCGAACCATTGCAAGAGCGTGATTGCTCCTTGAGACCCAGAAAACTTCAAAGGTTTAGCAGAATTGAAGGTCTTGAAAGTACACTGAGCATTGTTGTTGTTATTGTTGTTATATAACTGATGGATCTGGGCTACTACGCCCGGAAGCACTACAGCCATTTGTTGAGCGACTAGGGTTGCGACTTCTTCATTAGTTATGGGTTGTGCATCTCGTCGGGGAGGCATTGTCTAAAGAGAACAAGGAAACAAGAGAGGAAACAAGTGAAATGGCATTGGGTAAGAATGGGATGTTACAATTACCGACCAAAAAGGCATGGGAGATGGTCATTTGTTCGTACAAACGACACAGAAAGGCTGAACAAAGTAAATAGGTCCTTATAATGTATCGCGAAGAAATGCTCGCCTATAAGTGGACACTCACCCCAAGAGTTCCCAGGTAAGAGTGACTAGTCCGATACTGCGGATTTGTACGAACACTCTAGCCTTAGACAGAAAACTCAGGGTACAGGCACCCACCCTTCCAGTTTGCACGTGTTCACATTATTTAGACCCAAACTTTGATGAGATTTTGAAAACTTTGAAGGTTTAAAACCTAGTAATCAATCATCCTAGAACAGATGATTGGTTTTCAAAGCGGATTCGAAATTTTTGTTCTTGTTGTGGTTGTCACCTAAGGATAAGTGACGATATTGTTTTAAAACTAAACACAAGATAACTTGTGTTAGGGTCCTAGGAAGGTTATAGTCTAGGTCAAAGCATTACTAATAACCTAAATCCCTATAACCATTGGCTCTGATACCAACTTTTCTGTCACACCCCGACCACGTAAAACAACAAATCGTGGCGGAAGCGTCGGGGAGTGTTGTAAGAGAATCATTGTTTCACAACCATGGATTAAATAATTTCGTTTTATTGAATTATTTAACTCATTGTTTTATTACAAATCAGATAAATACAAATATTATCTTTCAAGTTTTAAAGTCGCTAAGGCACGAGTCCATCCTATGTATAGCATGCATCAACAATCATCACATAACAACACCTGAAACATTTGTAAAAATAGGTACGTCAGCATAAAAATGCCTGTGAGATACATAGGTTTTATTATAATAGGATTCATGACTTGTACGTTTGGAGAAAAATGTTTAATCAAAAATAGTCATGAACCTTAAAATATTTTCTTTTATAAATCATACTAGAATTTATAAGAAATCAGATGATATAACAGAATATTGCATAGGCAAATAAATAACCAAGTAAAATGAGTTTGTTTAAAATGTGTTGTTTGTAAAACAATGTTTTAATAAAAAGGTTTGTAGTATATATATAAAAATATACTTTGGTTTTAAGAAAGTCGAACAAGTAATATATTAAAAATATATTTTAGTACCAAAATAGTTAAACAGATAGTATATTAAATATACTTTAGTTGTCAAAATAATAATTTTCAGTAGTATATTAATAGTATACTTTGGTTTTATAAATAACATATTAAACTATGTTTTAGTAATTAACAAAATACATGTTGGTTTTGTACAATATCACACATGAGAGTATATCAAACTATACCTTTGAGAATATAACAAAAGATACAACAAAAATGTGATTTTAGAATTCATTCAGACCTTAGTGTATCAAACTACACCAATTGAGATTATAGAAATACCACAAAGGCAATCTCTATTTGGATAAAAATCGGTTTCTGACATTCCAAACAACAGGAATGGGGTGTCTAATCCTATAGCGCTATATCATACTACCAATCGGTCTGGTGAATGTATAAAAAAAGAACAATCCAACAATTAATTTTATAATCTTTGAAAAATTAGTGTTTAAACCATAAATAATCATTCAGTTTGTCAAAAGATAAGTACTAACATGTATAATTAATTTATACTTCGAAATCATGAACATAACAAATAGGTACACATGTTTCACCCCAAAACATTGAAATCAGTAAAAGAGGGGACTATGTACTCACTTGAGGATTCCTAGAAGTCTTGAATAACAACCAAGCAAAGCTAGAGGGATCACGGAATCAAACGGCACCTAATATAGGTAACTATGTAAATAAACCGGACCTAAATCGGGAGATTGGATAGGATGAGGTTTTGTAAACCAAATGAGTATAGGAACTCATGTAATATGGTTTAACAAAGCCTACATACTAAATCGAAACCTAACCTAAGTGCTTGTGACCCATTACGACCCGTTTAGGTAGCTTACACTATTTTAACGCGTCGTTCGCGTAAAACGCGTTCGGAACGCCTAACTTGTCCTATGACAAGTATTATATGCCTAAACATGTTTAATTATGTTGCATAATTAGTTAAGTGACAAAATTTTGGGTTACATATGCTTAGATATCAATTATGCATAAAAAGGGCATTTTGGTCATTTTCCTAAGGCATATAAACTACCTATCATATAACTACTTAAACTAAATGACCATAAGGTATAACCTCAGAAGGTTATTCCCTATACAACTATGGTCACAAAACATGTTTGGTCGGATCCTAATGATCGACCAAACGGGTCTAGTTCGAAAGTCTAAGCGGTGGTTTAGACCGCTTGACTTACAACTCTAAACAAGCACTAAACTAAAAGTGACGAGCTAAACATGTTGAAACATGTTTAACTAAGTTAGAAAACAGGTTTTTATATCAAAACAAAGTGTTTTGATACCCAAGAGTAGTTTGGTTGCAAAATACGCATAAATGTGCATTTTGACCGAAACTACGACTCGTCACTACGCCTAGTCAACATGGTAATCGGTACGTATAGTCACAAGGGACTATAACCATCGTGATTACGCTCTTGTTCAAAATTCAAACGAACTTTGTGTTGACCAACTCGTGGTCAAAGCAGTGTTTGACTTTCACGCTCGAAAAGCGAAAAAAGAATGAAAGAAGCTTACAAAGGGTCCTTGTTAGGGAGAACTTGATCTAAATATCTCAGGTATGAAGTTTAGCAACTTCAACTTAGAGAAATCAGATCAAGGGTGAAGAAAAATGAATGAGGGCCATGCTATTTATAGTTGTTGCAAGTTCATAGGATCAAGACACTTTTTTGTGTGGCCAACAAGCATGAAATCTCAACCATACAAGTGTTATGAGCAGGTGTTATGCCTTGGAGAGGTGTTAACTTGGTTAACACACCAAGAAATTTACAAGAACTGCCCCTGAACATCAAAGAGATTGCTGAAAATCATTTTTGGTCGCTGGGCACTTTTACACGGCCCGCGTAAGATGAGGGACAGGTCTTACGCGTCCCGCCTGGTACCTGCAGTTCAACATAACTTTCAACATTTACAGTTTTAGTCCCTGCACATACATAAGCCCATTTTTGGCACTTTTAACACCCGTTAAGCTATCTTCAAGGCTCTACAAGGTCATTAAATTTTAGAGATATTTTAATGATTACATAAATTTTTGGGTGTCCGGATATATTCAGAACGTAAGATATGCGCAAAAATGCAAACCTATGCACTTTTTGACGCTTTTAATCCCTATTGATCAAATAAGTTTATTTTAGCATACCGAACCCCTCAAAGCTTATATCTAAGTTATGAAAAGGATATTTAGGGCATGTTTAACTTATGATCATATTCTGGCATGTTCGTTACAGTACGAATCAGCATACTTTCGCAGTTTGTCGAAATTAGTCCCTGTAAGCGAATAAACTTGATTTAGACACACCAAACCATCCAAAACTTATTTCTAAGTTATGTAAAGGTTGTTTAAGGTATGTTGAGCCTATGTCACTATTGCGGAGTGTTTTTTGCATTAAACTGGTTATATTTACGCATGAAATCACGTATAACCTTCCAGAAAGCGATTTAAAGCTCGAAATCGCACAAGAATTGATATGTGCAAATGAAACACATATTTATACAAATCCCAAGTATGAAATACAATATTTCATTGGTTTGGTATTTGTATGATGGTTGAAGTGACACAGGTGTCACAATTGGTAAGGTGGCGTACCAACTCGACCTGCCATAAGAACTTCACAGTGTAGCCAACGAGGAACTTCAGGTTCCCATCGAAGACTTGCAAGTGAACGAAACCTTACATTTTGTGGAAAAACCAGTCGAAATCATGGACCAAGGTGTCAAGCGGTTGAGGCGCAGTAAGATTCCCATAGTTAAGGTACGATGGGAAGGCAAGCGTGGCGTTGAATTCACTTGGGAACTCAAGAGTGAAATGAAGACCAAATATCCACAGCCCTTCGAGCAGTCTTTCTCTTAGATTTCGGGGACGAAATCTCCTAAAGGAGGGGAGACTGTAACGCCATGCGTCCTTGAACTTTTACCTTTTGTCAATTTTAGTCCCTATACAATGTGAAACTTTACACTATGTGAAACTATGTGAAACTTGGCTCTTTATGGTACTCGAATCTTGAAACTTTGAATCTAGACTCTTGACTCTTGATGCTTGATACTTATTAAACACTATGAACCTTGAATCCTGAAACTTGAAACTTGATGCTAGATACTTGACTCTTGATACTTGATTCTTGACTCTTGATACTTGCGGAACGAGAAACTTGAAACTTGACACTTATTAGTAAACTTGGAAACTTTTGTGTTAATTAAGTACTATTGCTATGTAATGGTACTACACAATAATACGCAACACAACGCTTAATCTAGCTCGCAAATCGAATCAAAGTCGGAAAATTTCAAAATGGTGACAACTGATCGGCTGACCATCCGATTGGATCGCCATCCGACTGGATGAGCCATCCGATCCTGATAGCCCTCCGATCGAAGGGGGTCCTCTGACCGGATCGCCCTCCGACCAGATCACCTTGCACCGCCTTGCTCTTTCTGACACCTATAAATAGCCTGTCACATCACTTGATGTGACATGCTCCTCCGACCCAGACGCTCAACTTCTCCTTCTGTCACTTTTCTTTGATTCTAGGGTGATTCTTGTAAGTTTTCCACCTAATTCTTGTACACATTCAATCTATACACTTTTCTTCACAGGAATCTTCATCAAAATCACACTTTTCACCACGAAATCACCTAGATCCGAGCTCATGAGGATGACGTCATCATGGCAGTTGTACAATCAGCTGTGTGATGTCATTATTTAGCTCAGATCTAAGAGATTTCTATGTGTTTTATCATGAATCATTACTAAATCTAAGCTTCTTAGTTGATTACATGTTTATTCTTCAAAACTCTTTCTTAACTTTTACTAAAATCGGTGGAATTTAGATCCAAAACAGACTTAAGACTAGTTTCTTGGTCTGGGGTTGTTTCGATGATGGATTTCCACCGGAGAAGATGACCAGATTACGGGTCAGATATGAAATCCAACCAAGAACAGCCGTCCGATCGAACGGGGTGATTTCCATCCGATCAGAGAAGCTGAACCTTAGCGGGTTTCTGTTGTCTTGATACGTTACCATGTCGTATTTTTTAAACTCAAACTCGAAAACTTTGCAAACATTTCGAAGAAAAAAGAACACCAAGGACGAATGGCCATCCGATCGGACGACCGCCCAATTGAATGACTGTCCGAACAGGTGGGTTATTTCAGTAAATTTAAACACTTAAACTATTTTAATCAGAACTTCAAACCTTGAAACTTACACTCGAATAGTCATTCGACCGAACGGTCATCTGATTGGATGACCATCCGATCGAACAACTTGGACCTATACTGCAATGAAAACTTCAAAAGTTGAACATTTGGAAACACACCTTTTGGATCGAGTAACCATTCGATCGAATGGCCATCCGTCCGGATGACCATCCGATCAGATGGTGATCTGTCTAATATATATGTCATCCGACCGGATGACTATCCGTCCGGATGGCCATCCAATCAGGAGGCTGGTTCGGCACTTTGCACGACTCGTTATACTGTCCGACACTTATCTGTTAAAATATAATCAGGCTAATCTCAGAGCTCCCTTTGATCCAATCAGTAGGTGTCGATACTTAGCACCCACTGTTTTAAACTCGATCCTTGAACTCACTTGGAAACATACTCTATCCTCTATGAACGTGAAACTTGATACTTTTGGATTCTTGATTCCTTATGCTGTGTGAACGTTTAATCCTTGTGTGTAGTTCCGCCTTAACAATAGTAGCGCTATAGGAGTAATGCACCTCCCCATTATTCTCTGGGGTATTGTTAGGAGGAGACATTTACCTTCCCATTATTCTTGGGGAAGTGCTTTTAAACGCATTGGGATTCTTGGGCTATCACTTGGACAGCATAAACTAGCATGGCTGAAACTTTTATATGTTTGCATGACGGATATAAGTCTTTTAAACTATTGTGATACTATATACTCAAAGTTGTATACTCTCCAGTACATTATGTATTGACATTATTTTAATATATGTTGAAGGGTATTAGGTTGCTGGATTCAAGAAACAAGCTAGGATGACTCTTAGAAACTCGCCTAGGTAATTTAAGAAATTAAACAATTTTTGATGTACTTGATACTTTTGATTCGTGGTTGATGTTTTGGACATTTTAATATGAATTTTGATTAACCTACATCGATACGCTTAGTGTTGTGGAAACTTCTGAACAATCTAATTCGCTTAGTTCCGTACCCCGATGTTTCCGCCATCGGTTGGGGTGTGACATATGTAGCAGTAATACTTAGTGCCTCCACGCTTCCTAGGTACCTGTTTTGCTTAAATACCACACCACACCACAAATAACAACCAATCCTAAACTACCAAAGTTAATTATCCAACATCACATGCAAAGAAAAATAAAATGCAGAAAGTAATAGTGTTAAGGGAAAGTAAATTGTTCAAACTTTGGCACGCAGGCCAGTCAATTGTTTGTGGGATAAAGGGTTAACTTGTGAGAAGCTGCATCCGATGTCACACAACCTCCAATGCCTCCGAATCTGTCCATGTCCTCGTCTTCATTGTCTCCTCCTCGATACACCATGTGCTCCCGGATGTGGCTGATGTCATCCTACATTTCGGAGATGTTGTGCTCCATAGCTCCGACCCGGGTGTAGGTGTTACTGGCCATGTTGTAGGTGTTGCGGGTGCATAAGAGGTTTTCCTGCAAAAGATCATGTAAGCTTTAAAGTTAGGAAAACCACCCCCTTGAGATGAGGAGGAACCCAGCTGGCCATGAAACTGAGGAGGAGGACGGATTGGGTTGGCGTGAAGAACGAGGGCTTCCTATGGGTTCTAAACATGCCCTAAGTCATTTGGAAGCGGACTTTCCCGTCACCCGTCTCGTGGATGATCCCTATTGCACGGCATTGAATGAGATCTACCTTGCCCGACCATGGACCCTTACGGAAGGATTTCGGAATTCTTTGAACAAAGGTCTTGTAGAGGTGGTAGATCCATCCCCCAAAGAAGATAGGTGCCGGGGAGGAGGCTAACTGATTCAGGTGCATGTTGCGGAGGAGCAGGTGTGGGACATCAAGAGGAACACGGTTGTGGATGCAGTACAAGAGCGTCAGATCACGTAAGTTGACAACACCGGTGCTATCACGCCTTTGACTGAGGGAGTTGCTAAGGACCCTATGAATGTAGCGGTAGAGAGGGTCCCGCAACTGGGAGCTCTTGGTTTGGCTTGGATCGTATGCTCCATCCCCAATTTGAGACCATGCCGTCCGACGCATGTTAGTTGAGATCTCACGGAGACCACCCGTGTTTTCTTCTTCACTAGCATCCTCTTTGGAAAACAAACCAATTTGCACCCCAAATTGTGCAATAGAGATTGAAAGCATTTACCCCGCACATTGGATTCAACCCCTTCTCCATCAAACGGCTCTACTTTAGCTTTGAACGCGAATGTGCTATAGAACTCCATGCTATATTCGTGAACCGATGGAGTCTAGTGCAGAGAGCCACCCTTAGTGGACCCGTGACCAGGGTGTTGAAACGGTCTAGCTGCCCCACAGCTTCTAGGGTTTCGAGGCACACTTGTCTTGGAATTTCCTCAGGCCTTGTTTTGAGAACATCATATCGGGCTTGATAGTTCCATTCATTTGGCTTGAACTTTGTGAATTTACTGGCCATCTGAAAGAAAACACAAAAAAATTAGCGTGAAATGATAAATTTTCAAAGAAAATTGAAAACAGCATGCTGGACACGCCCCGTGGCCATTGGCCACGCCCCGTGTTCAACTAAGTTTTGCCGGCCACACCCATTGATCGCTGACCACGACCCCGTGGTCAGGGTTCTGTTTCCCAAAATCACATTTTTCGACCCAGTTTCGAAAACTTGAAAATTTTTGGTTGAGTAGGGGCTGTTTTCCCCACAAAATGAAACCTCAAGTGCCGTTTACCAAAAACAAACCGTTTACCCCTTCAATTTCATCTTTTTCGATTCAAAAACAAGGGTTTGAGGTTTCTGTTTGAAATCGGGCAAATCCACAAACAATTTCAGTTGATTTATTTCCTATAACATGCAACTATACTAATACTAACAGATCTAAGAAAAAAATTTGAGGTTTGGTTCGATTCAAGTTCAAGAACCCTAGATTTTTCCCCAAATTTTTGATGTTAAACTACATGCAAATCGTTAGAATAATTACAAAAGATGATAGAATCATACCTTGTTGACGTACGATTGAGAAAAGACTTAAAAATCTGCAGAGATTTGCGGTTGAACCAGAGAGTTTTCGGGGTAAACGGGTCGTGGTGAAATGAAAATGAGAAGAAAAAGGGGGTTTTATCCCCGACAGTAGCCGACGATGGCCCCCTGTCCAGCGGGCACAGCCCCGTGGGTGGGTAAAAACTATATATTTTTTTAGTGCACGTGTGAGTGACCTATTTCCCGAAACTTGGTTTTAGAAATCTTACAGATTTTAGAAGCTTTCCGACGTCCATTACCTACGAGATATGATGTTGGTGCACAAACCTTGTTCATTCCTCTACCGCTTGTAGCGAGATCTATTCATCTTCATCCTCAATGAATCCTTGATAAAGCTTTAGCCGTTGTCCATTGACTTTCAGTGGAATTCCATTTGGAGATTTAATTTCAATTGCACCGTGTGGAAAATATGGGTATTAGAAAACGGCCCCGACCACCTAGACTTTAATTTACCTGGAAATAATCGAAGTCGTGAATTAAACAATAGAACTTGATGTCCTACCCAAAATTCATTAGGTTTAATGTGTTTATCATGCAAATTTTTCGTTCTTTCCTTATAAATTTCGGAGTTAGAGTATGCGTGATTCCTTAATTCGTTTAATTCATTTAATTGACAAAATCATTTTTTTCCGGTGGTTTCGATGTCTAAGTTTACGTTTTTAGTGCCTAGTAGGCTTTGTGTGCAATTTCTACTGGCAAATGACAACTTTTTCCATAGACAAGCTTATACGGGGTGGTACCTATGGTTTTTTTATATGCGGTCCAAAAAGCCCATAAAGCGTCGTCTAATTTATTGACCCATTCCTTTTTATTTAACCCTACGGGTTTTTCAGTATTCTTTTAAACCTTGATTAGTCACTTCGGCTTGTCCATTTGTTTGAGGGTGATATGCGGTTGAGATCCGGTGATAGACCCCATATCTTGTTAAAAAAATTTCAAGTTGATGGTTACAAAAATGGGTACCCCTATCACTTATTAATGCTTTTGGAGTTCCAAAACGAGAAAATAATCGTTTCAAAAATCTTACCACAACCCTTCCATCATTTGTTGGAAGAGCTTCGGCTTCGGCCCATTTTGACAAGTAATCCACTACCACAAGTATATATTTGTTTCCTTTTGATGGTGGGAAAGGTCCCACAAAGTCGAGTCCACACACATCAAAAATTTCACAAACAAGATTGCCATTTTGTGGCATTTCGTTTTTGGAAGAAATATTACCTGATCGTTGGCATGCATCACATGTCTTGATAAGACTTTGGGCGTCTTTGTAAATGGTTGGCCAATAGAATCCTGAATCAAATACCTTTCATGCGGTACTAGCGGCACCACGATGTCCTCCGTATGGACCTTCATGACAATGGCAGATAATTTTTCTTGCTTCGCCACCATGTACGCATCGTCGGATAAGTTGGTGGCACACATTTTGAAAAGATAAGGATCTTACCAAAAAAAATGCTTTACGTCAGCAAAGAATTTTTTTCTTTGATGATGCGACCATCCTTTTGCGACTATTCCACTAGCTAAGTAGTTGGCGTAGTCAGCGTACCATGGTTCTTCTCGGTATTCCACCATTTCTAAGGACTCCGTTGGGAATTTCTCATTGATGAGCTCGTCCCTAGTTGCCTCCAAAGCTGGATCTTCCAAGCGGGATAGATGATATGCAGCGGTGTTTTCTGCTCCTCTTTTGTCTTTTATTTCGATATCGAATTCTTGGAGAAGTAGAATCCATCTGATTAAACGTGGTTTGGCATCCTATTTCTTAATGAGATAACGAATGGTTGCATAGTCTGTATAAACTATCGTTTTAGAAAGAACAAGATAAGAACGAAATTTATCAAAAGCAAATACTACAGCTAGTAATTCTTTTTCAGTTGTTGTGTAATTTTCTTGTGCATCGTTAAGTGTTTTACTAGTGTAGTAAATTGGGTGAAAATTCTTATCCTTTCTTTGTCCCAAGACAGCTCCAACTGCAAAGTCACTTGCATCGCACATGATTTCAAAAGGTAATTTCCAATCAGGCACTATCATGATAGGCGCATTTACTAGCATTTCTTTTAGTGTTAGAAATGCTTGGTTGCAATCCTTGTCAAAAATGAATGGTGCATCTTTTTCAAGTAATTTTGTTAAAGGTCTTGAGATTTTAGAAAAGTCTTTGATAAACCGTCTATAAAATCCGGCACGCCCTAAGAAACTTCTGATGGCTCTAACGGAGGATGGGGGTGGTAATCGGGAAATAGTGTCTACTTTAGCCCGATCAACCTCCATTCCTTCGCTTGATATTTTATGACCGAGTACTATTCCCTCAGTTTCCATGAAATGGCATTTTTCCCAATTAAGGGCGAGGTTAGTTTCCTCACATCGGGATAACATTCGTTCAAGGTTATCGAGGCATTGGTCGTATGAATCTCCAAAGATAGAAAAGTCATCCATGAAGACTTCCATAGTCTTTTCTATCATATCATGGAAGATGGCCACCATGCAACGTTGAAAAGTTGCGGGGGAATTACATAGACCAAAAGGCATGCGTCGATAAGCAAAAGTTCCGTAGGGACAAGTGAATGTTGTTTTTTCTTGGTCTTCTGGAGCTATCGGTATTTGAAAGTAACCTGGAAAACCATCTAAAATAAAATAAAATTTGTGACCGGATAATCTTTCTAACATTTGATCAATAAAAGGTAAGGGAAAATGATCTTTCCTTGTTGCCTCATTTAATCGACGATAATCTATACAAACTCTCCATCCGATGACGGTTCTTGTTGGTATTAATTCATTCTTTTCGTTAGTGACCACCGTCATACCTCCTTTCTTAGGAACTACTTGGACGGGACTTACCCAAGGACTATCGGAAATTGGGTAGATAAGTTCGGCGTCAAGTAGTTTGATGACTTCATTTTTAACCACTTTTGAACATTTGGATTTACTCTACGTTGTGGTTGTATTACTGATTTGTAGTCATCATTCATTAAAATTTTGTGTGTGCACATGGAAGGACTTATTCCTTTAATATCAAGCTTCCAAACAACCACGTTTTTGTGCTTTTTCAAAAGTGTGATTAATTTTTCTTTTTCTACACTAGTTAATTTTGAGGAAATAATTACAGGTAGCTTACCATCCTTGTCAAGAAAAGCATATTCCAAACCTTTCGGGAGTTCTTTGAGCTCAAGAGGTGGGTCTTTAGGAGACTCCTTATTTGGTTGCTTATTTTGGTCAAGACCCAAAAAGGTTTGTTCAATGGCGATTTCTTCTTCGACAAAGTGGTCGATTTCATTTCCCGTATCGGGTGGTTCATCTTCATCTTCAATTTGGGGGTCGTCATTGCCGATTGGATATTTCATTGATTGTTCGAGATCTACATACCTTTTGAAGACCCCTAATTGAATGGGTAAGTTGTTTTGCTTCCGATTAATCAAAGCTTGATGGGTTTACACGAGTGGAGCGTCATCAAGGATGACGAAGTCGGTTGGGACTACCGTTTGATTTGTTTGGACTAACACATCTTCAACTACTCCTATTGATTTTATTATTTTCCGGTTAGATAGAAAAATGGGTATTTGAAGTGGAGAAAAATCACCAATACTTAATTTTTCGAAAATGTAAATTGGCATTATATTAACACAAAGATCTTTATCAATTGTAATATTACTAATAAAGGAATTTTGAAAAAAAACATGGAACCTGTGTAATGTTAATTTCAAATGGATCATCTTTTATTAGCGTAGTTTGATCATCTGTTAACTTAATGCTTACAATCTCGTCAATTTTAGTGTTAGTGTTTAACTCTTTTAAAAACTTAGCATGAGCAGGTACCAAACAATGGTTTTCTAAAGAAGGTGTTAAGAGATTAATTTCTTGAAAATTAGACTCTTTTTGAATTTTTAACGTTGTCGGACTTACCTTTTTCGTTGTTTAGTTCACGCGTCGGTTTTTCACTTACTTGTTCTTCCATTTTTCCTCTTCTACTATCACCTCTTTAGTACAAATTACCTCTTCCCTTGCGTGGGATTCCTCTTCTCTTGCGCGGGATTCTTTTATATAGCGCACGATAGTTTTGAGGTCTTCTGTTATCTTTTCGGCTACGGGAAGGATAGTTGGTGGTTCGTCAAAGTGATCAGAATAAGGATCCTAAGAGCTTGTGTTCAGAAGTTCGATCCTTGGTTCCTCATAATACTCATATGAGGTAGATGGTTCATACCATTGTTCCTCATTGTAAGTATATAAAGGAGAAGTGTCATAATTTGGTTCTTCATAATACTCATATGAGGTGGGTTGTTCACGCCATGGTTCTTCATAGTAAGTATATGAAGGAAATGACTCATAACTTGGTTCTCCAAAGTATGAGTATGAAGGCTCATACCTTGGTTCTTCAAGATATGAGTATGAGGGAGAAGGTTCATACCTTGGCTCTTCATAGTATGTGTATGAAGTGGTTGGCTCGTACCTAGGCTCGTCATAGTGTGTGTACGAAAGGGATGGTTCGAAGAGGTCACAATATTGTACCGAGTGAGGATTACCACAAATGGTACAATACTCTTCTTCATAATCATCCTCTTTATAGTAGTAATTGTAACCTCTTGAGTATTGATCCATAAGAATCACTCACCAGGCCACAAAAGATTCTCGGGACCAGAAAACAAAAATAAAAACGAAAACAGAGGCTTACCATGGCCCCGTGTTTAGTAAGCACGGTGATATGTGTAAAATGCAACATATAAATTACATCAAATGAGGCATAAAACTAACCATTTTTAGTACTAATGTTGGAAAAAGTGTGCTTTTGTCTTCCTTTTGTATTTTCAGGACTAAATAAGCTTAAATGAACAAAAGGAACAAATATGCAGCAAAAACTAACATAAATACAAAGAAAAGGAATAAACGTGGCATGCCCGACCCCTCGACATCATCTGCACAAGCAAAAACAAGAAACAGAAGGCTGATCGGGGGTTAAAATAAGCCGTAGTATAGCGTTGGTAAGATACCGAGGTCATCCAAGGACATAAGAGCTTTTAATACCGGTTTATCTTCAACGTCTAATCAAACTAAAATTTTTGGAAAAGACGAATCACTTGGATCTAACTCACCTTTAATGTATCCTTTGATGATTTTCGCACTTTTGCACTTTTTAAGAGATTATCTTAGTTATCGTAGTAGGCCCCTCTTTTGAAGGTGACGTTACCCTCAACCCAGTGGTTTGATTCGGCAAGGATGCAATCCCAAAGGGTCGGAATATTGAAAGATAATTAATTAAGTTATTAATGCAAAAAGTGGTAGGCCCCTCTTTTGAAGGTGACGTTACCCTCGGCTAAGTGGTTTGAGTTAGCAGGGATACAATCCCAAGTAGCCGGTTTAATGTATTAATAGTAGTTTACATATGAGGGGATCAAGCCATTCGCACCCCCGCCATCCAATACCAGTGGGTATTGAAGGAGGTCCTATTTAGCTTGACCCAGGTCCTTGCAGGATCTATACACTGAACAAGGCAAGAACCTTACTAAACAATTCCCTTAACCCCCGACCAGGTAGCCAACATATCTCTATATAGACCGTAGAGATATGAATGGTGTAAATCTTTTACTTTATATAGACAGTAAAGTAACACCAAGACACCACGGACAAATGATAAAGAAGTTACACCTTCAACATAAGAAACTAGTTATTAAATTCATTAATACAAAACCAAATAAAAAGTGCGAAAAGATTAAAAATCAAAAGTAATACATTAAAGACTTGTCTTCACCAAGTGATGTAAGGGACTTAGCCAAACATGGCCTTTGATTGACAAGAACTCTTACTATCAATCTTGGATCCCAAGACTACTACACACACTCTAAGGTGGATGGTGGATGATGGTGGTGGATGTGGGTGTTGTAGTGGTGGTGGAATGGTGGCAAAGTGGGAGAGAGGTGGTTTGCCAAGGGATGCCTTTGAAGTGACCCAAGCACCCCTATTTATAGCCTGAACAGAAGCCCGACCACGGCCCCGTGTCCAGCGGACACGCCCCATGGCCATCCTTTTCTCTTCCTTCATTAATTGCATTTGTCAGCATAGGGCTAAACACGGCCTGTGTCTAGTGGGCACGGCCCCGTGTGTAGAAGCGTATTTGTACTACCAAGATTTTGCTAGATTCTGCGTATCTTAGCGTTAACCATGCCGCGTATTGAGCTGGGCACGCCCCAGTGGTGGGCATAGAAGCTTCCACAGCTCTTGTCCTTTCTCCAAACACCTGACCACGCCCCCGTGTCCAGTGGGCATGGCCCGTGGTCAGTCTTCTGTTTCTTGTTTTTGTTCTTGAGGATGCTGTCGAGGGGTCGGGCATGTCACGTTTATTCCTTTTCTTTGTATTTATGTTTGGTTTTGTTGTATATTTGTTCCATTTGTTTGTTTAAGCTCATTTGGTCCTGTAAAGTTTAAAGGAAGACAAAAACACACTTTTTCCAACATTAGTACTAAAAAGGGTTAGTTTTATGCCTCATTTGATGTAATTTATATGTTACATTTTGCACACATCAATGGCAGCGGGCCATTCAAGATTTAACCCGTCATGACCTCCTTTTCTATGGGCCATGCTCATTGGGAAGACGTGTAGTATGAACCGTCAATCTTTTATGAGACCATTTCTTTTGATTTCATATTTGTTGTGAAAGTCTCCAACATACTTCATGCCTTTGAATCCTTCCAGAATATCTTCCTTTGACAAACGTAAAGCATCCTTGTGTTTATCTCTAAGACTTAGAACTTTTCGTTTTCTATCTTCCGTCACTATAACTTCCTTGTTGTGAATAGTTGTCTTGATCACCTTTACTTTGTCGACGGTTTTCACCTTTGTGGTTCTCCATAACTTTTCAATGTGAATGCCTTATATTATTGGATTTACTTGAACGACATAGCTGATATTGCTTCTACTCAGCCAATCCGCCAAATCTTCAAAATCTTTCGGCGCTGGCTCTAATGTGGTCGGTTGATTATGCTTTCTAGTTTTATCCCAAACGATTTCCTTCACCATTCTGAAAAACACGCAAACGAGTCAAGTGAGATTCCGAGTTCTGAAACATAACAGTTAGTTAGTTGAAATATTTACAAATATTTACACAAAATAAATAAAACTGTAAAATAAAGGTAATTACATTTAAAAATTAAAAGTATTTAACAGAATTTGAAAGTGTTAATAAATTAAAAGAAAATTAATTTTAACAACTATGTTAAATACGCCATTAAAAACGTTGTCCATAGCTTTAAGATATTACTGATCAAGTTAAATACGCCGGCATCGTAGATCAGTTACATCGGTCATTTGGGTCAAATACGTTGATAGATGATAAGTTTGCTGACCACACGATTATTTACAACTGAAATACATTTAGTGTATTAAAAACGCTAACTGGATCCAATGTAAATCCGTTAGTGTGACAACTGTGCCTACAGTTATCACTAACCAATCCTGAACAATTCCGTAAGTAATAAAACCTTGTGTTTTATTTCTTGGATTGTGTAATTATCTATGATACTTGCACAATAACAATCCTTGTTCGAATTCAAACCCTTAAACACTTTCTGGAAAGTTATACGGGAACTGATACGTAAACATAATCAATTTAACACGACAAACACTCCGGAATAGTGACTTATGCTTAACATACCTTAAATAACCTTTACATAACTTAGAAATAAGTTTTGAAGGGTTTGGTATGTCAAAAACAAGCTTATTCAATCACAGGGACTATTTGCGTCAAACTGTAAAAGTCTGCCAATTCGTATAGCAGCGTACACTCCGGAACATGATCATAAGCTAAACATACCATAAATAACCTTAGCATAGCTTAGAAATGAGCTTTGTGGGGTTCGGTGTGAGAAAATATGCTTATTTGATCAATAGGGACTAAAAGCGTCAAAAAGTGCATAAGTTTGCATTTACACGCATATCTTACGTTCAGAACATATTCGGACATCCAAAAATTTTTGTAATCATTAAAATATTTTATTTTAGTGATGGGAATGCAAAAATACCATTCGTCACGTAATTTGGATCGTTTTCGTGTCCGTTCGAGTTTCGTCGTAATTAACCGAATAACGTGACCGTACGACCAAATGAACCGACACTCGAGATATTTTCAAGCATATTTCAAGTCCCCTATGCTTTGACATCATTATAGAGCCTTGAAAATGGGTTAACGGGGTTTAAACGCGTCGAAAATGCACTTAGAAGTGTGCAGGGGCCTGTTCTGCCAATTCTGAAACTTCAGCCTATGCCCTCGCATCCGGCGACAGCAAAAGGCCTTTGCTGTGGTGCGATACGACGCCTTATTTTTTATAGCAAGTGTGTTTTTGAGCTGCAGCTTGTTTCTTAGGGGCTTTTATGCAAAAGGCCTTTACATTCTTACTTCGTATGTTTACTTAGCATACTTAGTACATGGTTTTCACATGACATTTGATTATTCATGACATTATACCTATGGTTTGAGTAAATACTTTTTATTCACCATACATGACTTTTAGTTATACATTGACATTATACCTATGGTTTGAGTAAAACTTTTTATTCACCATACATGATATTTAGTTATACATTGACATTATACCTATGGTTTGAGTAAATACTTTTTATTCACCATACATTACATTTAGTTATACATTGACACTATACCTATGGTTTGAGTAAATACTTTTTATTCACCATACATGACTCATTTGGTTACACTTGACATTTGATTATACACGACATTTTTGGTGGTTTATTTGGTAAGTTATTTAAATAACGAGGCGTGTGTAATATGATAAAAGCATGGTGGATACATCGCTGGTACTTCCTATATATAAGTGCTTTTATGATATTACATATCGCTGCGTTATCTAAACCACTTTGACAGAAACAAATACATGATACATTTTATACTAAGACACGACATATTATTTACAAGACACTGTTTTACAAATAACATATTTTATACAAACTCGCTTTTACTTGGTTATTTATTTAACCATATATCATTCTTTTATATCATCTGATTTTCGTATCGATTTTCACATGATTTTATAAAAGGAAACCTTTTACAAGATTCATGACTACTTTTTGTTAAACATTTCTTTCAACTTACAAGTCATGAATCCTGCTTTAACAAAACATATGTAACTCACAGGCATTTTTATGCTGACGTACCTATTTTCACATGTGTTTTAGGAATTAACGTATGATGATGATCGTGCTACACTTAGGTGGACTTGGGCCTTAATGACTTAAAATGAAGCAAGATAATTTAATTTACGTTATGATTTCAGTTAAATTTCAAGACATTGTAAACAATTATTCTAATAAAACCAAACTTTAAATACCATGTGTTGTGAAACAATGATTCTGTTACTATACTCCCCGACGTTTCCGCCGTGGTTTGTTGTTTTACGCAGTCGGGGTGTGACAGAAGAATTGGTATCAGAGCTCATGGTTTTAGTGAATTAGGTTATTAGTAATGCTCTTGACCTAGTCTATAACCTTCCTAGGACCCTAACGCGAGTTAACCTGCGTTTAGATTCTAAAACAATACCATCACCTATCTTTAGGTGACAACCACAACAAGAACACAAAATACAAATCCGTTTTGAAAATCAATCATCTATCCTTAGATGATTTGTTATAAGGTTTTGAACCATTAAAGTTTTCAAAATCTCGTCAAAGTTTGGGTCTTTACAATGTGAACACGTGCAATCCGAAATGGTGGATGCCTGTACCTCGAGTTTTCTGTCTAAGGCTAAAGTGTTCGTACAAATCCGCAGTATTGGACCAGTCACTCTTACCTGGGAACTTTTGGGGTGAGTGCCCACTTATAGGCTAAAGCATGTCTTCGCGATACATTGTTATGACCCACTTACTTTGATTAGTCACAATGTCGTTTGTTTGTTTTAATTAACAAATTAATGGTCACAGTCCTTATGTTTCGCCGATATTTCTTTAACATTCAGCTTTGATTATTCGATAACATCCCGCTTGTTATTCTCTTATACTTTCCACTATCTTTAGGATGTCTTCTCATCACAGCGATACTCAAAAGTCTGAACTGGCTGCTACTATTGCTCAACAAATAAGCATAGTAATCCATGGGGCCATTGAGTTAGCTATTGCCATGTCTCGTCTTAAGGATGAAACTGCTCCTGAGGCACCTAAGAAGATGTAAACCAAGCCTTCAAGAAAGTCAAAGAAGCGTAAGGCTTCGCAAAATTTTGTTAGGGCTGCTCATAACAATCAAGCTGCACCTAACCAACCAGCTCAACCCCCTACAAAGAAACCTTATGCCGGTACTGCACCGCTATGCAACAGGTGTAATGCACATCACCAAGCTCACCTACTGTGTCGTCAGTGCATATCATGTGGGCGATTTGGCAAGTGCTTGCCGAACTATCCCAAGCCAAGGTGGTCTAAACCAACCTCAAACCAACCTTGCTCAAGCTCGTTTTCCACCTGGTTCTTGCTACAACTGTGGCGAGATAGGCCATTTCAGAAACAAGTGCCCAAAGCTTGTTAATGCAAATCTAGCCTATGGATAAGCATTTGGCTAACTGGAAGACGATGCTGCTTTGAAACAACTGAACTCTATGTTTTGTTACTTTTGCTATCCAAGACTATGAAACAATTATTTTGGTTATGAATAAATCTTTATTTGCAATCTCGACATACAAAAACAAATGTGGTTACATATATATATGACATACCCCTCCGATGTCGACACTAAGGGACTATATTCCTTGCAAATCAAACTACCCACGTAGTTCCTGATCGCTCGCGATCTCAACGAGAATCCTAAGTACTAGTTTCTTTTAGGAAACAAAGTACAAGGTACAAGTTACAACTCTAGATAAATACTCAAAGTACCACTCTAAATCCCTGCTTGGATATCTGAGGATACTTTTCATAAGTACTTAATTGGTCTAAGACGATATGTCTATGTACATATCATTACATTCTTATTTTCATAAGAATATAAATAGTAAATGATTTCAAAACATCATTCATGATTTCAAAAGACATTTCATATGGTTTAAAAACATTTTAACGCAGTATATTTACCTAATATACCAAGTGCTTAATTTCAAAAACATTATCCATGTTTTCGAAAACCTCATACATGATTTCAAAAACATTACATAAGATTTCAAAAACATTAAACACATTTTCAAAGAATCCCATGCATAGATTTCCAAAGACATCCTTTTTCATATTGACTTAGCACATCCAGCCCCTTAACTTCGTGACCACTGTGGATGTTTAAAGTGCAAAATCAAAATCCTTAATTGGATACTTTATGTGCTTTAATACATATGTTACGATTTAATGAGAACAAAACCGAATCCCTATATGATCTTCCTAAATTCATAGTTAGAATCCTTGTGAATATTTAAAGTACTAATTGAAATCCATTTGATTGGATTCATGGTATACTTTAAATGCATATAAACAAATCAACGACAAGTTAATAACAAATGATAAGAAGATTAATAACAAGTTAATAACAAGCTGATAATAAGTTGATAACCAAATCGACAATTATTTGATTATATGATTATGCTAGTAGATGTTTATATGTTTATATGTTGACCTAATTAAAGAAACTCTAAGGTGATGTAGTCAAAGTATTCACAAGACTATTCGTTTGATTATATTCCCTACACATTATAGAATAAACTGTGCGAACTGTGCAAGGAATTACGTAATTATGGATGCATACATAATTATGGAATTCAGTGCACAGAAACCACAGCAAGTTTTGTCATGTGTTAATTTAGAAACAAAAGTTACCTATATTCATTTCCATTTCTGATAAAGTATCCACTGAGGAAAAATGAATTAGCTACTCATTTTTCGCTTCTGAAAGAAATATCCACTGAGGGAAATGAATAATCTATTCGTGAACCATGTTCATTTTCGTTTCTTATGAAGTACCCACTGAGGAAAATGAATTATCCATTCATTTTCGCTTCTGAGAAATTTCCACTGAGGAAAATGAACAAATTCATTCCGTTTCTGGTGAAGTATCCACTGAGGAAAATGATATGTTCATTCATTTTCGCTTCTAAAGAAATATCCACTAAGGGAATGAATAGTCCTGTATTGATTCTTTCATTCCCACTTCTGATGAAGTATCCACTGAGGAAAATGAATTATCCATTCATTTTCGCTTTTGAAGAAATATACATCGGGGAAATGAATATTCTTTACGATTGTGAAACCTGGGTCACTGCGACCATCAAACAAATACCAAACCAATGAAATATTGTATTTCATACTTGGAATTTGTAAAAATATGTGTATCATTTGCACATATCAATTTTTGTTCAATTTCAAACTCTAAATCGCTTTCTGGAAGGTTATACGCGCACCGACGCGTAAATATAACCAGTTTAATGCAACAAACACTCCGGAACAGTGACATAGGCTTAACATACCTTAAATAACCTTTACATAACTTAGAAATAAGTTTTGAAGGCTTTGGTATGGCAAAATCAAGTTAATTCGCTTACAGGGACTAAATTTGACAAACTACGAAAGTATGCCAATTTGAACTGTAACAGACATTCCGGAACATGACCATAAGTTAAACATACCATAAATATCCTTTACATAGCTTAGAAATAGGCTTTGAGGGGTTCGGTATGCTAAAATAAACTTTTGGGTCATTCAGGGACTAAAAGCGTCAAAAAGTGCATAAGTTTGCACTTTCGCGCATAACTTACGTTCTGAATACATCCGGACTTCCAAAAATTTATGTAAGCACTAAAATATTTTATTTTAGTGTTTGGCATAAGAAAAATACATTCGTCGCGTCATTTGGATCGTTTTTCGCGCTTATGCGCATTCCGTCGTAATTAAGCGAACATCACGATCGTACGGCGAAACGAACCGACATCCGAGATATTTTTGAGCATGCTTCATGTCCACAATGTTTAGACATCATGTTAGGGCCTTAAAGTTGGCCTAACGGGCCTTAAACATGTCGGAAATGGCTTAAACACATAACAGGGACTGAAACTGCAACTTTTGAAACTTGTTGCTGATCTGCAGACCTCAGGCAACCCGCGTAAACCCTGGGCTGTGTCTTACGTGGCCCGCGTCAGGCTCCCAGACCAGATTCGATGTTTAAACAGCCTGTTATCAGCTGTTTACCACTCCAAATCCCTTGCACATGGTATTTCTCAATACTAGGGGCTCACATGTTATTGTAAAACCACTATCTTGAGGTGTATGGCCAAGATCAAAGCATGGTTTCCAAGAAACGATCCTAACGGTTCGAGAAACACTATAAATACCCAACCCCCCTTCCATTCAAAACCCACCAAATCTGATCTAAATGCTCTAAGTTGAGGCTTTTGCTTCATACGTGAGCTATTCGATCACGATTTGCTTGCGGGGACCCTTTGTTAGTGTTCCTTCGTTCTTTTATTGCTTTTCGAGTCCGAAAGTCAAACTATGTTTGACTTTCAGCGTTGACCAGTCAATGGTCAACACGAAGTTCGTTTGAACTTCATAACGTGATCGTAATCACGATGGTTATAGTCCCTAGTGGCTATACCTACTGATTACCATGTTATCTAGACTCAGTGACGAGTCGTAGTTTGGGTCAAAATACGCCTTTACGCGTATTTTGTAACCAAACTACTCTAGGATATCAAAACCGTTTGTTTTGATATCAAAACCTATTTTCTAAACATGTTCTAGCATGTTTAGCTCGTCGCTTTTTAGTTTAGTGCTTATATAGGGTCGTAAGGTAAGCGATCTAAACAATCGCTTATACTTTCGAACCCGACCCGTTTGGTCGATCTTTAGGATCCGACCAAACACATTAGGTGACCATAGTGTATAGGGAATAACCTTCCGAGGTTATACCTAATGGTTACATCGTTTAAGTAGTTGTATGATAGGTAGTTTATATGCCTTAGCTAAATTACCAAAATACCCCTTAGGTAAATTACCAAAATACATCGTTTAAGTAGTTGTATGATAGGTAGTTCCGAACGCGTTTCACGCGAACGACGCGTTAAAATAGCATAAGCTACCTAAACGGGTTGTAATGGTTCGTAAGCACTTAGGTTAGGTTTCATTTAGTATGTAGGATTTGTTAAACCATATTACACGAGTCTCTATACTCGTTTGGTTTACGAACCCTCATTCTATCCGATCTAGGTCCAGTTTATTAACATAGTTACCTATATTAGGTGCCGTTTGATATCCGCGATCTCTAGAATTGTTTGGTTGTTACTCAAGGACTACTAAGCAATCTCAAGTGAGTACATAGACCCCTCTTTTACTGTTTTCCAAACGTTTTGGGGTGAAACACATGTGCCTACTTGTTACTTTCATGCTTTCCTGTTTTCACATCATATACATGCTATGTTCAATAGTACACTTATAGTACATTGTTTTACATTACGTCACATGCTATGTATGTCTATTGTTGCATACTTAGTACAGTTCACATGCTATGTATGTCCATTTGTTGCATACTTAGTACAGTTGTTTCACGTCACATGCTATGTATGTCTATTGTTGCATACTTAGTACAGTTGTTTCACGTCACATGCTATGTATGTCTATTGTTGCATACTTAGTACAGTTCACATGCTATGTATGTCCATTTGTTGCATACTTAGTACAGTTGTTTTCATCACATGCTTACATTTTGGTATGACATTTGGCTTGTTTTGATGGATCAATATACATTCATTAACACCGATCACGCCGTTCATTAGTAGGTAGTGGTACCATAGGAATTGACAACTCCCGTTCCTGAAATCCTAGGTTTGTTTGGATTGGAAGGAATGACCGAATTTGATACCCATAACTTAGATAAACTTTTAATTTGTTTAAGGGTTTATCGCCACAGTCTCAAGGCTTGGATGTATGCATTCTCACAATACCGCATAGATGTTTATATCAGTATATCATGCATTTGTTCCACAAAACATAGCTTTGATTTAAACCATGTTTTACTTCAATACTTTGTTTTTGTGCATATGGTTTAGTTGATATATTTCACTAGCCATACATATCATTTTGGTTACACATTACATGATTTACATTTGACACATAAACATTATTGACATTGGTTATACATTACATAACTTACATCTTGACATAAACATTTTGACATATTATTCAATACGTTTGGCAATTGGTTTAAACATAGACATCTTACATTGTTGGTTTGGTTTGAGTAAGTGATTTAAGTAACGAGGCGTGTGTAATATGATACAAGCATGGTGGATACGCCGCTGGTACTTCCTATATATAAGTGATTGTATGGTATTACATATCGTAGCGTTATTTGAATCATTTAAATTTGGACATATAACATTTTATACAAATAACATACTTTTCACAATACATTGTTTTACAAACAACTTAATTTATACAAACTCATTTCACATGGTTATCCACTTAACCATGTGATATTCTTTTATACATATATATCATTTGGTTTATTTATCACTTTTCAAATGATTTACAAGACAAAGCAAATTACAAGGTTCATGACTAAACATTTTCTTAAACAATAAGTCATGAATCCTATTTTCATAAACCTATGTATCTCACAGGCATTTTTATGCTGACGTACCTATTTTCACATGTGTTTCAGGATATGATGCATAGGATTTATCAAGATACACTTAGGCGGACTTGGGCCTTAGCGACAATAAAAGATGCAAGACTAGTTATTTATGTTATGTTTCTTTGATTGTCAAGACATTGTAACTCTTTAATCAATAAAACAATATTTCAATTTTCATGTGTTATGAAACAATGATCCTGTTACAACACTCCCCGACGTTTTCCGCCACGTTTTGTTGTTCTACGTGGTCGGGGTGTGACAGAAAAGTTGGTATCAGAGCTCATGGTTATAGGGAATTAGGTTATTAGTAATGCTTTGACCTAGTCTATAACCTTCCTAGGACCTTAACGCGAGTTTACTTGCGTTTAGTCATAAAACCATACTGTCACCTATCCTTAGGCGACAACCACAACAAGAACATAAAATTTCAAAACCGCTTTGAAAACCAATCATCTGTTGTATGATGATTGATTACTAGGTTTTGAACCCTCAGTTATAAGATTTTGAACCCCTTTGAATTTTCAAAATCTCATCAAAGTTTGGGTCATATAATGTGAACACGTGCAAACTGGAAGAGTGAATGCCTGTACCCTGAGTTTTCTCTCGAAGGCTAGAGTGTTCGTACAAATCCACAGTATCGGACCAGTCACTCTTACCTGGGAACTCTTGGGGTGAGTGTTCACTTATAGGCGAGCATGTCTTCAGTGATACATTAATATGATCCGCTTACTTTGATTTGTCACCGTCTCATTTGTTTGCCTTAGGTAACAAACAAATGATCGCCAATTCTTATGCATTGCCATTCTGTTTTGTTTATCCGATAACCTTTCACTTGTTTCTTCCTATGTCTTTCATTTTCTTCTAGAATGTCTCTTCCTCTCAGCACCGGTCAAATGTCCGACCGAACAGCCAAATTTGCCCAGCAAATAGGCGAAGTGATTCAGAAATCTATGGATTTAGGCATTACCATGTATCAACTCCAGAATGAAACCACTCAAGAGTCATCAAAGGAAGCAAAAGTCAAGCCTGCACCAAAATCAAGGAAGCGTAAGGCTTCAAGGAAACCCGCTGCAGTTGCACCTAATCAAGCGGGACCTAGCCAGGTAGCGACACCACCTGCTAAGAAGCAATACAAGGGAACGGCGCCATTATGCGACAAATGTAATGGGCATCACCAAGCTCACTTACAGTGTCGTCTGTGTGCATCATGTGGGCGAATTGGTCACCTAGCAAGTGCTTGTCGATGTAACCCGAACCAAGGTGGTCCAAATCAACCACAAGCCAATCCTTCTCAAGCTCGCTTTCCGCCTGGATCGTGCTACAACTGTGGCCAGACGAGCCATTTCAGGAACAAATGCCCAAAGCTTGCTAATGCAAATCCAACCCATGGATGAGCATTCGGCTGAACAAAGGATGTTGCTGTCTTATGCCTTTGTTTCTTTTGTTTTCGTGTATTGTGAAACAATATGTCTCGTTCATAAATAAAAGTTGTTGTTCGCAATTTTGATATACAAGTATAATTACATGTGTTTATGGCATTTCCCTATAATACATACATTAAGGAACTATGTTCCTTACAAATTACTTTTGTGAATTTCCTATTTTTGTGCTTACTCATGATTCCCTCGAAAAATTTTAAGTACTCGTTTCATTCCAGGAGACGAAGTACAAGAAATAAAGGGAAATTATGAGTAATCGTGCTTTTTGCACATCTATGCCATAAAATCCTTGGTTAGATAACTAAGGATATATTCAATCTCATACCCATTATGTTCCGATTTTTTTTCAACATGCATAACATAAGTTTTCCAAAACAACCTCAATGATTTCAAAAACATCGTCTACGTTTCAAAAATAACCTTCATAACTTCAAAATGTTGTTAATACAGTATACATCAAATGCATGACTTCAAAAGCATCATTCATGTTTTCCAAAAACCTTATACATAATTTCAAAATTCATCTCGCATGATTTTAAAACATTTTTTTATAAATATACTTATCTAAAAACCTACTTCATGATTTCAAAAGTATTATATATAAGGTTTCAAAAATGTTAAACACATTTTTCTTAAAAGAACCCCATGCATAGTTTTCAAAAATATTTTCCTCATACATTGACTTAACCTTCAAATTCTGCTTCATATGTCGCCTTGACATATCAAGCATCTCAACTTCATAAGCATTCTTACTTCATGTTTTGACATAAGCACATCCAGTGCAAGGTTTCAAAACATCTTCAACTTCTAAAATCCATATGAGATCTTTTTATCTTCACAATTAGATCCTTGTGGATAATTGTCAAACAAATCATAGTCCTTAATTGGATTCCTTATGTACCTTAATTCGAACACTTCGGTTCCTATTAATCGAAATCGAATTTTCTTTTTGAATCTTTCTATCTTTATAGTTAGATTCTTGATAACGTTTAAAGTACCAAATGAAATCCACGGAATGGATTCCTAGTGTGCTTTAAATGCATGTACGCAATTAACAAGACAAATTAACAAACAATTTTGTGGTTATGTGATTATGTGTTTATATATTTTGTGTTTTCTTTTATGCATTTTGTGTTTTATAATCTGGATATTCGTTATCCAAATCCTCGCAGGATCTTTCATATCTCCATATGAGGGATTCGTAGCAGGATAGTCAAAAGGTACTACCTTAAATCCTTAATGGGCTTCTATGTAATAGTTAAGACCCTTGGATTATATAGTACCACTCCATGATTTATAAGAGACCCTTTTAGTGGTCTAGTAAAAAAGATTGATTCACAATTTGGTTAAAGAACGACATCTAGTGATGTAGCCAAACAGACTCCTTGATAGTCTATTTAGATCATTTATTGATTTAATTAAAAGGACTCTATGGCGGTCTAGTCACACTCATCACAGGATTGTTCATTTGGTTTTACCCTACACATTATAAAATAGACTGTGTGAACTGCGCAAGGAATTGTCTAATTATGGACGCGTACATAATTATGAAATTTAGTGCACAGAAACCCAGTAAGATTTATTATGTGTAAGAACCGATAGCGACAACAATAACAAAATGAGAACGATGTAATGGAGGTACGGTGGACGCACCAATGGCGCTTCATATACTTGTATATAAGTGTCCCTCTTACATTGGAAGCATAATGTTATTAAGGTTACTAGAAGTTTAGAACCCTAACCAATGTTGTTCGACCTTTTCAACTTCATGTTTTCAAGCTCTCACAAGTTTCCTCTGATTAAATTTCGGGACGAAATTTCCTAAAGTAGGGGAGACTGTGACACCTGGGTCACTACGACCATCAAACAAATACCAAACCAATGAAATATTGTATTTCATACTTGGGATTTGTAAAAATATGTGTATCATTTGCACATATCAATTTTTGTTAAATTTCAAACTCTAAATCGCTTTCTGGAAGGTTATACGCGCACCGACGCATAAATATAACCAGTTTAATGCAACAAACACTCCGGAACAGTGACATAGGCTTAACATACCTTAAATAACCTTTACATAACTTAGAAATAAGTTTTGAAGGCTTTGGTATGGCAAAATCAAGTTAATTCGCTTACAAGGACTAAATTTGACAAACTACGAAAGTATGCCAATTTGAACTGTAACAGACATTCCAGAACATGACCATAAGTTAAACATACCATAAATATCCTTTACATAGCTTATAAATAGGCTTTGAGGGGTTCGGTATGCTAAAATAAACTTTTGGGTCATTCAGGGACTAAAAGCGTAAAAAAGTGCATAAGTTTGCACTTTCGCGCATAACTTACGTTCTGAATACATCCGGACTTCCAAAAATTTATGTAAGCACAAAAATATTTTATTTTAGTGTTTGGCATAAGTAAAATACATTCGTCGCGTCATTTGGATCGTTTTTCGCGCTTATGCGCATTCCGTCGTAATTAAGCGAGCATCGCGATCGTACGGCGAAACGAACCGACATCCGAGATATTTTTGAGCATGTTTCATGTCCACAATGTTTAGACATCATGTTAGGGCCTTAAAGTTGGCCTAACGGGCCTTAAACATGTCAGAAATGGCTTAAACACATAACAGGGACTGAAACTGCAACTTTTGAAACTTGTTGCTGATCTGCAGACCTCAGGCAGCCCGCGTAAACCCTGGGCTGTGTCTTACGTGGCCCGCGTAAGGCTCCCAGACCAGATTCGATGTTTAAACAGCCTGTTATCAGCTGTTTACCACTCCAAATCCCTTGCACATGGTATTTCTCAATACTAGGGGCTCACATCGTATTGTAAAACCACTATCTTGAGGTGTATGGCCAAGATCAAAGCACGGTTTCCAAGAAACGATCCTAACGGTTCGAGAAACACTATAAATACCCAACCCCCCTTCCATTCAAAACCCACCAAATCTGATCTAAATGCTCTAAGTTGAGGCTTTTGCTTCATACCTGAGCTATTCGATCACGATTTTCTTGCGGGGACCCTTTGTTAGTGTTCCTTCGTTCTTTTATTGCTTTTCGAGTCCGAAAGTCAAACTATGTTTGACTTTCAGCGTTGACCAGTCAATGGTCAACACGAAGTTCGTTTGAACTTCATAACGTGATCGTAATCACGATGGTTATAGTCCCTAGTGGCTATACCTACTGATTACCACGTTATCTAGACTCAGTGACGAGTCGTAGTTTGGGTCAAAATACGCCTTTACGCGTATTTTGAAACCAAACTACTCTAGGATATCAAAACCGTTTGTTTTGATATGAAAACCTATTTTCTAAACATGTTCTAGCATGTTTAGCTCGTCGATTTTTAGTTTAGTGCTTATATAGGGTCGTAAGGTAAGCGATCTAAACAATCGCTTATACTTTCGAACCCGACCCGTTTGGTCGATCTTTAGGATCCGACCAAACACATTAGGTGACCATAGTGTATAGGGAATAACCTTCCGAGGTTATACCTAATGGTCACATCGTTTAAGTAGTTGTATGATAGGTAGTTTATATGCCTTAGGTAAATTACCAAAATACCCCTTTGATGCCAAAATTCATTTTAAAGATATGTAACATAACTTTTGACATATAAACTGATTTGATAACAATATTAGACATGTAGAGGCATATTTTACTTATCATAGAACTAGTTAGGCGTTCCGAACGCGTTTCACGCGAACGACGCGTTAAAATAGGATAAGCTACCTAAACGGGTCGTAATGGGTCGTAAGCACTTAGGTTAGGTTTCATTTAGTATGTAGGCTTTGTTAAACCATATTACACGAGTCTCTATACTTGTTTGGTTTACGAACCCTCATTCTATCCGATCTAGGTCCAGTTTATTAACATAGTTACCTATATTAGGTGCCGTTTGATATCCGCGATCTCTAGCATTGTTTGGTTGTTACTCAAGGACTACTAAGCAATCTCAAGTGAGTACATAGACCCCTCTTTTACTGTTTTCCAAACGTTTTGGGGTGAAACACATGTGCCTACTTGTTACTTTCATGCTTTCATGTTTTCACATCATATACATGCTATGTTCAATAGTACACTTATAGTACATTGTTTTACATAACGTCACATGCTATGTATGTCTATTGTTGCATACTTAGTACAGTTCACATGCTATGTATGTCCATTTGTTGCATACTTAGTACAGTTGTTTCACGTCACATGCTATGTATGTCTATTGTTGCATACTTAGTACAGTTGTTTCACGTCACATGCTATGTATGTCTATTGTTGCATACTTAGTACAGTTCACATGCTATGTATGTCCATTTGTTGCATACTTAGTACAGTTGTTTTCATCACATGCTTACATTTTGGTATGACATTTGGTTTTCTTTGATGGATCAATATACATTCATTAACACCGATCACGCCGTTCGTTAGTAGGTAGTGGTACCATAGGAATTGACAACTCCTGTTCCTGAAATCCTAGGTTTGTTTGGATTGGAAGGAATGACCGAATTCGATACACATAACTTAGATAAACCTTTAATTTGTTTAAGGGTTTATCGCCACAGTCTCAAGGCTTGGATGTATGCATTCTCACAATACCGCATAGATGTTTATATCAGTATAGCATGCATTTGTTCCACAAAACATAGCTTTGATTTAAACCATGTTTTACTTCAATACTTTGTTTTTGTGCATATGGTTTAGTTGATATATTTCACTAGCCATACATATCATTTTGGTTACACATTACATGATTTACATTTGACACATAAACATTATTGACATTGGTTATACATTACATAACTTACATCTTGACATAAACATTTTGACATATTATTCAATACGTTTGGCAATTGGTTTAAACATAGACATCTTACATTGTTGGTTTGGTTTGAGTAAGTGATTTAAGTAACGAGGCGTGTGTAATATGATACAAGCATGGTGGATACGCCGCTGGTACTTCCTATATATAAGTGATTGTATGGTATTACATATCGTAGCGTTATTTGAATCATTTAAATTTGGACATATAACATTTTATACAAATAACATACTTTTCACAATACATTGTTTTACAAACAACTTAATTTATACAAACTCATTTCACATGGTTATTCACTTAACCATGTGGTATTTTTTTTATACATATATATCTTTTGGTTTATTTATCACTTTTCAAATGATTTACAAGACAAAGCAAATTACAAGGTTCATGACTAAACATTTTCTTAAACAATAAGTCATGAATCCTATTTTCATAAACCTATGTATCTCACATACATTTTTATGCTGACGTACCTATTTTCACATGTGTTTCAGGATATGATGCATAGGATTTATCAAGATACACTTAGGCGGACTTGGGCCTTAGCGACAATAAAAGATGCAAGACTAGTTATTTATGTTATGTTTCTTTGATTGTCAAGACATTGTAACTCTTTAATCAATAAAACAATATTTCAATTTTCATGTGTTATGAAACAATGATTCTGTTACAACACTCCCCGACATTTTCCGCCACGTTTTGTTGTTCTACGTGGTCGGGGTGTGACAACGATAATCCTTCATTTCCACTTCTGAAGAAGTATCCACTGAGGAAAATGAATTATCCATTCATTTTTGCTTCTAAAGAAATATCCATAGGGGAAATGAATATTCTTTACGATAATCTTTCATTCCCACTTCTGACGAAGTATCCGCTGAGGAAAATGAATTATCCATTCATTTTCGCTTCTGAAGAAATATCTATCGGGGAAATGAATATTCTTTATGATAATCCTTCATTTCCACTTCTGACGAAGTATCCACTGAGGAAAATGAATTATCCATTCATTTTCGCTTCTGAAGAAATATCCATCGGGGAAATGAATATTCTTTACGATAATATTTCATTCCCACTTCTGACGAAGTATCCACTGAGGAAAATGAATTATCCATTCATTTTCGCTTCTGAAGAAATATCCATTGGGGAAATGAATATTCTTTACGATAATCCTTCATTCCCACTTCTGACGAAGTATCCACTGAGGAAAATGAATTATCCATTCATTTTCGCTTCTAAAGAAATATCCATCGGGGAAATGAATATTCTTTACGATAATCTTTCACCTACCTGCCTTTCTACTTCATCCTCTTGGCTTCCTCTGATCTGCCACGTTTTTCAGGGTTTGACACCTGTTTTGTGAGTTATTTGAGGATTTAGATTTTTGAATATCAAACCCAGAAGGGAATGAACAGTGGTCTTAGAGGTGAGTCAATGGTGGGTAGGTGATTCACCTACCTGCCTTTCTACTTCATCCTCTTGGCTTCCTCTGATCTGCCACGTTTTTCAGGGTTTGACACCTGTTTTGTGAGTTATTTGAGGATTTAGATTTTTGAATATCAAACCCATTGCATTCGGTGGGTTTCTGTATCTTTGTCTTGCTTTCTTCTCCGGCGAGAGTTCCGGCGATTGAAGTTGAGCATCGTTTGAAGCTTGTGTTTCGAAGTCTTCTTGGCCCTTGCGATGTTTATGTATTGATTATACCCTGAATCGTTTAGGGTTTGTTGTTTCCATATTTGTTTTGTTGCTTGCGATGTTACACTGAGGAAAATGAATTATCCATTCATTTTCGCTTCTAAAGAAATATCCATCGGGGAAATGAATATTCTTTACGATAATCTTTCATTCCCACTTCTGACGAAGTATCCACTGAGGAAAATGAATTATCCATTCATTTTCGCTTCTGAAGAAATATCCGTCGGGGAAATGAATATTCTTTACGATAATCCTTCATTTCCACTTCTGACGAAGTATCCACTGAGGAAAATGAATTATCCATTCATTTTCGCTTCTAAAGAAATATACATCGGGGAAATGAATATTCTTTACGATAATCTTTCATTCCCACTTCTGACGAAGTATCCACTGAGGAAAACGAATTATCCATTCATTTTCGCTTATGAAGAAATATCCATCGGGGAAATGAATATTCTCTATGATAATCCTTCATTTCCACTTCTGACGAAGTATCCACTGAGGAAAATGAATTATCCATTCATTTTCGCTTCTGAAGAAATATCCATCGGGGAAATGAATATTCTTTACGATAATCTTTCATTGCCACTTCTGACAAAGTATCCACTGAGGAAAATGAATTATCCATTCATTTTCGCTTCTGAAGAAGTATCCATCGGGGAAATGAATAATCTATTTAACTATCTTTCATTTTCACTTCTAACGAAGAATCCATTGAGGAGAATGAACTATCCAATCATTTTCGCTTCTGAAGAATATCCACTGGGGAAAATGAAATACAAATTCTTACAAGACCATTCTGTTTTAATAGTTAGATTCTTAAAGGAGACTTACAAGTACTATTGGTTGATTTAGTTTCACCATTAACAGAATCCCTCATTCTCACTTCCTACATTATCTAAGGAAGCATCCATTAGGGAATAATAAAGTTATGCCTTACGTGGAGATCCTTGAAGAAGTTATTCTATGAGAATAGATGAAACTCTAGATTCCACGCAAGACAATTACTTAACCAGACTCCTACGAATAAATTTCGGGACGAAATTTCCTAAAGAAGGGGAGAATGTGAAACCTGTGCCTACAGGTATCACTAACCAATCCCGAACAATTCCGTAAGCAATAAAACCTTGTGTTTTATTTCTTGGATTGTGTAATTATCTATGGTACTTGCACAATAACAATCCTTGTTCGAATTCAAACCCTTAAACACTTTCTGGAAAGTTATACGCGGACTGATACGTAAACATAATCAGTTTAACACGACAAACACTATGGAATAGTGACTTATTCTTAACATACCTTAAATAACCTTTACATAACTTAGAAATAAGTTTTGAAGGGTTTGGTATGTCAAAAACAAGCTTATTCAATCATAGGGACTATTTGCATCAAACTGTAAAAGTCTGTCAATTCGTATAGCAGCATACACTCCGGAACATGATCATAAGCTAAACATACCATAAATACCCTTAGCATAGCTTAGAAATGAACTTTGAGGGGTTCGGTGTTAGAAAATATGCTTATTTGATCAATAGGGACTAAAAGTGCATAAGTTTGCATTTACGCGCATATCTTACGTTCTAAACATATCCGGACATCCAAAACATTTTGTAATCATTAAAATATTTTATTTTAGTGATTCGAATGCAAAAATACAATTCGTCGCGTAATTTGGATCGTTTTCGCGTCCGTTCGAGTTTCATCGTAATTAACCGAATAACGTGACCGTACGACCAAACGAACCGACACCCGAGATATTTTCAAGCATATTTCAAGTCCCCTATGCTTTAACATCATTATGGAGCCGTGAAAATGTGTTAACGGGGTTTAAACACGTCGAAAATGCACTTAGAAGTGTGCAGGGGGTAGTTCTGTCAATTCTGAAACTTCAGCCTATGCCCTCGCGTATTGCGACAGCAAAAGGCCTTTGCTGTGGCACGAAGCGACGCCTTATTTTTGACAGAAAGTGTGTTTTTGAGCTGCGACTTGTTTCTTGGGGGCTTTTATGCAAAATTTCATTGTGTAGGCACCAAGTTAACACCTCTCCAACTAACGCAAGCTGGCCATAAAACTTGTAGGGTAAAGATCTATTGCTTGGGCAATACATAACCACTTGTCATGATCCTATAACACTTCAACAATTATAAATACCCCCTAATTCACTTCACTCATTGCTCATTTCCATCTTTTCTTTTCTATTGGACTCTAAGTGGAGGATTTCCATCTTTGGGAGCCACCTACCTGAGTTCTTCTAGTTCAATCTTTCAGCCATAGAGCCTTGTGCCGTATTGATTCCGTGATCCTTGAAGCTTTATTTGGTCTTAATCCCAAGACTAATATAGCAATCCCAAGTGAGTACATAGTCCCATATTTTACCGTTTTCAAATATTTTGGGGTGATACACATGTGCCTACTTGTTACTTTCATGTTTTTTGTGTTTTCATGACATATACTTGCTATGTTCATCTAGTACACGTATAGTACATGATTTCACGTATTCCTTGCTATGTATGTTTGCTTAGCATTCTAGCACATTGATTTACTTTACATTCCTACTTCGTATGTTACTTAGCATACTTAGTACATGGTTTTCACATGACATTTGATTATTCATGACATTACACCTATGGTTTGAGTAAATACTTTTTATTCACCATACATGACTTTTAGTTATATATTGACATTATACCTATGGTTTGAGTAAATACTTTTTATTCACCATACATGACATTTAGTTATACATTGACATTATACATATGGTTTGAGTAAATACTTTTTATTCACCATACATGACATTTAGTTATACATTGACATTATACCTATGGCTTGAGTAAATACTTTTTATTCACCATACATGACTCATTTGGTTACACTTGACATTTGATTATACACAAAATTTTTGGTGGTTTATTTGGTAAGTTATTTAAATAACAAGGCGTGTGTAATATGATAAAAGCATGGTGGATACGCCGCTGGTACTTCCTATATATAAGTGCTTTTATGATATTACATATCGCAACATTATCTAAACCACTTTGACAGAAACAAAGACATGATACATTTTATACTAAGACACGACATATTGTTTACAAGACACTGTTTTACAAATAACATATTTTATACAAACTCGATTTTACTTGGTTATTTATTTAACCATATATCATTCTTTTATATCATCTGATTTTCGTATCGATTTTCACATGATTTTATAAAAGGAAACCTTTTACAAGATTCATGACTACTTTTTGTTAAACATTTCTTTCAACTTACAAGTCATGAATCCTGCTTTAACAAAACCTATGTAACTCACAGGCATTTTTATGCTGACGTACCTATTTTCACATGTGTTTCAGGAATTAATGTATGATGATGATCGTGCTACACTTAGGCGGACTTGGGCCTTAGTGACTTAAAAGGAAGCAAGAAAATTTAATTTACGTTATGATTTCGGTTAAATTTCAAGACATTGTAAACAATTATTCTAATAAAACCAAACTTTAAATACCATGTGTTGTGAAACAATGAATCTATTTCTACACTCCCCGACGTTTCCGTCGTGGTTTGTTGTTTTACGCGGTAGGGGTGTGACAGTTAGCAATAGGTCGCGTAGTTAAGTCAAGTTCCGAGACTTTAGTCAGCATAGATATTTATCTACACTGACAGTCCAACGTATTTTTCAAATACGCCGGTTGCTCGAACTCGCATCCGAGACTTAAATCCGCGACCCTTTGCCTTCTGTTAAATCCGTTGGCTTCAAACAAATACGCTACATTCAACGATTTCTTGATAAACCTCTAAAACCCTCCTATCTAATCTAATCTAATACTATCTTATAATTTCAATCAGATTCACTACACCGATGATCAAAATCAATGTTCAATTTTCAAATGATCCATATCTTAATCTCGATGATCAAACGAAAACAGAAGATAAGATGATGATTATATAAGTTTTGGAGAGTTTAAATGTTGTTTTTGAAGAAGATAAAAGTTCAAAAAATCTGATTATGCACATATATATATATATATATATATATATATATATAAACTTTACATTTCAGCGTATTTAATAAATATGCCAGAAGTATAAATACGCCACCTTAGTTTTAGACAAAAAGTAATCTTTTCAAAATTTTCAAAACGGAAACAAATACGCTCGTAAATTTCAAACTTCTTCGAAAAAACGTGCCCATTTTGATTTAATAATGTGTGGAAATTGAAAATACTTTAAGAAAAATAAAAAGTTGGGCATTTTGGACACCGAAATTCATTTTACGACTCGGGAAGTTTCTTTTTTGTTGTTTTCCTTTTATCTGACGCTCATCGACTTTCCTGCTAAAGATCATATTGTCAACACTTGTTAGTTCTTTTAAATTTTCTTTTCAACTAATCTAGGCACAAGAAAACTGTCAGTATGTTTGTCCTCTTAAATCCATCCATCCTTCTTTCAACGTGCTTTCGGTGAACTTGTTATTGTCACACCCCAACCGATGGCGGAAACATCGGGGCGTGGCACTGAGCAAAACAGATTCTCCAGAAGTTTCCATAACAATTATAATTACCAATTATTTAAAGCAACACGTCCCATACCATGTCATAAAAGATAATATAATTATTACATGCAAGATCTAGTCAAATTGTTCTGTTCTAACAACTCAGATTTTTATTACAGACAAATGTTTATTGTTGACCTAGGTCTTCCCTAGCCTCGATTTCACAGCAAGCTAAGCAAATAAGCATCCTAAGCACCTGTCACATACGTTAAAGTAAAAGTCAATACACATAGTGTAAAGGTGAGCATACAAGTTTGATAATAGCATATAAAGTTCGAAATCGTTACGCATAACCAGCCGTACATAGTGTAAAATGAGTCATGTTAGTTATCGACATGAACCTATCAATACCAATGACTGCGAGTTGACTGCCCAAGGCAGTTCGTATTGCATGATCACCACCGTGACCCATGTAATTAATTTTCCTTAACAACCCCTGAGTGAACAGGTGCTGAGTCCAAACAAATAGTACTATCATTGCTAAGGCAGGTAGACAACATTCCATGTGTAAACATAACAAACAAGCATTCATTAAGTCACGTATAACATGCGTAATTGGTTAGCGATTAAAGTATTGCGTAGTGTGTTTGATGTGATTTAGAATATGTAACGTATGTAACACCCAAAAGTGCATAAAGCAAAAAGGGATCGAGTATATTCACAACGATTGGTGGATTGAAGGGAGCGCTAGAGAGTAGGGTTAGCCTGAACAGATTGATAGCATAAAGATAAGCGATACGTAAATCGATGAGAAGTGTCAAAGGGTCGAACAACAATTCGATCGGTTGGCCGTCCGATCGGACAGCCGGTCGTTTGAGTGTCAGTCCGCTCGGATGGTCATCCGATCGGGTGACCTTTCGAGTGGATTGTTTCTTCCTTTGTGAAGGATGTGTTTGTGTATGATGGTTTGACTCTTGAAGTTTTCGTTGTAGCATTTTGAAAACTTAGAAGTATCTATACCTTTCAGGTCGATCGATCGAACAACCATTCGATCGGGCGACAGTCCGATTGGTTGGACACTTCAGCGAGAGCAAGTTCACAGCAGATTGTCACTCGATCGGATGATGGTCTGATCGGGTGGCAACACATGCATTGAACATGTTGAAAATTTGTTTAAGTATTGAAGTTCCAAAACATCACATAGTTGGATGGTCGGTCGATCGGGTGGTAACTCAATCGGACGGCAATCCGTTCGGTGTTCCAAAACTTTTGAAGTTCGATTTGAAAACTAAATGTGGGGCCAAGGTGCTTGTCATTCGGGAGGCCGGTCGTTCGGGTGGCTGTCCATTCGGACAGTTGTCCGATCGGACGACACTCCATCCTGGTCGACCCGATTGTCTCCTTCCTTGGTTATTCTGGTAGTTTGTCATTTTATCGAGATGATTTCATAATGTATTAGACAACAGAAACCTCGTCACGACTCAGTAGCCTGATCGAACAGGAATCACCCAAATCCGGCCGGTTAACTGTTCGGGACGGTGTTCCATGTTTAACCCGAAATCGGTAATCTCTTGGATAGAATCCAGATCTTGAACCAATATATCAACAAGAAGGAGTAGAAGGTTAGAACAAGCTCCGATTCTATCGGTTTTGAGGCATTGAGTGTAAAAGAGTTGAAAGAAAGTTAGAAACCATCTTTCAATCCTTTTTCACCTTGAACATGTTCAACTCTATGAAAGATCTTTGTTTATTTGTGTGGAAATCTTTCAGATCTAAGTTGTTCTTGGTGGATTGAAGTCAAAACATTAAGTCCTCAAGAACACCATGATGACATCATCCTAGAACACCTCAAATCTAGTGATTTCATGGTTAAAATTTATGATTCAAAAGATAGAAAGGTGTAGGAGTGCGTGTAGATCAAGAAAGTACAAAGATTAGGTGGAAAACTTACAAGAATTGCGAGAAATCTGAAGAAAAGTGGGCGAGAATGTTGGTCGGACGAGAGTTTCCAGAAATGGTAAGTTTGATGTTTAAAAGGGGGTATTTATAGGGTTTCCCAAAAAGGAAAGGGGAGGGGAGGGGTTGATCGATCGGGTGGCAGCCTGGTCGAATGGCTGGTCGATCGGCTGGTCACTTGGTCGATTGGCCACTTGATTCAAGCATTCGGTGCGACGATTTTTGCCGTTTCGATTAGCGTTGCGATGCGATAGAGTTTCCTAGTCAAATTACTTTTAATCCCAACTACTATATCAACATACAATCATCCTTATTTCATATTTGTTTAGCGTTTGTGATTCGATTGCGATTGAGTTTCGATTGCGTTTTCGATTAATCACCACAACATAAACATAATTAAACATGCACAAGTAACTCATAAGGCACACACACACATATAACAACATCCAGAACGCGTAATTCAAGTTGCGATTGCGATAGCGATAAAGCGGCGATAAATATCGAATAAACCTCAATTATTAATAAGTACTCCACATAATACAACTAACGTAAGACATAAAATAGACTAACTACAAGTCAAAGAAGTCAAAACAGGAATTGAGCAAGGAGTGATAGATCGCAATTAGCAATCTTGTCGCCCTTTGACTTCAATCTTGACTTTGACTTTCGAAACACGGGGTGTTACAGCCTCCCCTAGTTGAGGGAATTTCGTCCCGAAATTAGGCCGAAGCCGTAACAAACAACTGCGGGTACTTCGCCTTCATGTCGCTTTCGAGTTCCCAAGTGAACTCTGCGCCTCGTTTTCCTTCCCATCGGACTTTCATAATAGGAATGCGAGAGCATCCGAGCTGTTGGTTTGGCGGTCCATGATTTCGACAGGCTTCTCCACGAAGTGTAGTGTTTCGTTTATTTGGAGATCATCAAGAGGCACACTTAAACATGCTCAGCCAGGAACTTTCGGAAGTTCGAAACATGGAAAGTTGGGTGTACGTTACTAAGTTCCTCCGGTAGTTCGACTCTATAGACGACTTTTCCGATCCTTTCCAGAATCTTAAAAGGTCCAACATATCGAGGCGTTAGTTTCCCTTTCTTGCCGAATCTGACCACACCCTTCCAAGGTGATACCTTTAGGAGTACGTAGTCGCCAACATCAAATTCAAGGGGCTTGCATCGTCTATCGGCGTAACTATTCTGTCGACTCTGAGCTTTCAGCAGATTATCTCGGATTTGGAGGACTTTGTCAGTCGTTTCTTGTAGTAGCTCAGGACCGGTTAATTGCGAGTGCCCGATCTTGTGCTATACAATAGGCAATCGACATTTTCTTCCGTATAAAGCCTCGAATGGTGCCATTTGAATGCTGGAATGATAACTGTTATTATACGAGAATTCGACTAACGACAGGTAAGGGTCCCAATTTCCACCGTAATCTATGACACACGAACGGAGCATATCTTCAAGAGTACGGATCGTTCTCTCAGTCTGACCGTCGGTTTGAGGGTGGAATGCGGTACTTAGATTAAGCGTAGTATCGAGAGCCGCTTGAAATGTTTCCCACAGTCGCGAGGTAAATCGAGCGTCTCGGTCAGAGATGATGTCGCGAGGTATCCCATGTCGTCAAATGATCTCATTGGTGTAGATTCGGGCTAATCGTTCTACCTTGTAGTCTTCTCGTATTGGCAGGAAATGAGCTGATTTGGTCAAACGGTCAACAACGACCCAGATGTTGTCGTGACCAGATGGCGTGCGCGGGAGCTTTGTTATGAAATCCATAGCGATACTCTCCCACTTCCACATAGGGATCGGGGGTTGTTCGAGTAAGCCAGAGGGTCTTTGATGTTCATCCTTGACTTTTGAGCAGGTCAGGCATTTCCCAACGTAGAGAGCGATATCCCTCTTCATGCCCGGCCACCAGTACTTGTAGCGAAGGTCCTGGTACATTTTATCGGCACCGGGATGAATAGAATACCAGGATTTGTGGGCTTCGTCCATCAATATCTGTCGAAAATTGGTCCGTTTAGGGATCCAAATTCGGTCTAGGAAGTGGAATATCCCATTCGACTTATTCACAAGCTGGGCTCCATCGTGATAGATTCTTTCCTTCTTCAAAGTGCGCTCATTAAAACAAGCATACTGGGCATCGCGGATGAGGGTTTCGAGATTGTATAGGGCTTGGGTATCCCGAATGCTGAGAAGATAGCTCCGTCTGCTGAGAGCGTCGGCAACGACATTTGCTTTGCCTGGGTGATAACGAATCTCACAGTCATAATCATTGAGAAGTTCTACCCATCGGCGTTGACGCATATTAAGTTCCTTCTGGTCAAAGATATGTTGTAGGCTCCTATGATCGGTGAAGATCGTACACTTGGTACCATACAGGTAGTGTCGCCAAATCTTTAACGCAAAAGCAACTACGCCTAGCTCGAGATCATGGGTTGTATAGTTCTTCTCGTGGATTTTGAGCTGACGAGATGCGTATGCAATGACCTTGTCCCGTTGCATGAGGACACAACCAAGACCGAGGTTCGAAGCATCACAATAGACAATGAAGTCGTCGTTTCCGTTGGGTAAAGTGAGGACGGGAGCATTGCAAAGCATGTGTTTGAGGGTTTGGAAAGCAGACTCTTGTTTAGTTCCCCAAACAAAAGGCTTGTCTTTATGCGTGAGAGCGGTAAGCGGCACAACGATTTTTGAGAATCCTTCGATAAATCGTCGATAATAGCCCGCTAATCCGAGAAAAGAACGGACTTCAGACGGGTTCTTAGGTGTAATCCAACTCTTAACGGCTTCAATCTTCTCGGGATCGACGTGAATACCTTGACTATTGACAATATAACCGAGGAATTGAACCTCCTCCAGCCAAAATTCGCACTTGGAGAACTTGGCATAGAATCGATTCCCTTGGAGTAGCTCGAGAACCAAACGTAGATGTTGCGTGTGTTCGGCTTTCGACTTGGAATAGATCAAGACATCATCGATGAACACGATGACGAACCGGTCGTGATAAGGTTTACACACGCGATTCATCAGATCCATGAAAACCGCGGGTGCGTTGGTTAAACCATAAGGCATAACAGGGAACTCATAGTGGCCGTATCGAGTGCGAAAAGCGGTTTTGGGTATGTCTTCCTCTTGAATGCGTAACTGGTGATAGCCTGAGCATAGATCGATCTTTGAGAAGCACGTAGCACCTTGCAGCTGACCAAACAAATCGTCGATGCGAGGCAGGGGATAGCGATTCTTGATTGTCAACATATTCAATTCCTGATAGTCGATGCACATCCGAAACGACCCATCCTTCTTTTTGACGAAAAGGACTGGTGCACCCCATGGAGAGGTGCTCGGGCGAATGAAGCCTTTATCAAGTAGTTCCTGGAGCTGGCTCGAGAGTTCACGCATTTCGGATGGAGCGAGTCGGTAAGGAGCTTTGGCAACAGGGTTTGCTCCAGGAATGAGATCGAAACGAAAGTCGATATCACAACATGGCAGAAGACCTGGAAGATCATCAGGAAACACATTCGGGAAGTTGCACACAACGGGGACATCGATTACACCCGGACTTCCTTTCTTTTCCTTCTCCGCTACTACAATGTTAGCCAAGAAAGCTCTGTATTCCTTGCGGAGATACTTACTAGCTTTGACACATGACATGAGCTTGAGACCTTTCGAAGCACTTTCGCCATAAACACACAATACATCACCATTCGCGAACGAGAATCGAATCATCTTATCGAAGCACACAACTTCAGCATGGTTTTCACGAAGAAAGTCCATGCCTACTATGACGTCAAAACTTCTGAGTTGCATAGGAATAAGGTCGATAGGGAAAATGTGATTGTTGAGCTCAAGAGTACAATCACGAAGAACAGAATTAACGGCGACAGTTCTTCCGGTGGCGACTTCGACATCGAACGTTGAGGGGAGTTGGGAGCACTTATGACTAAGGAGTTTCTCGAATTCAAATGACACAAAGCAGTTATCGGCTCCAGTATCAAACAAACATGAAGCATAAATACCATTCACTTGGAACATACCATTGACCACGTTGTGTCAGCCTGGGCTTGGCGCACATTGATGTTGAAAGTTCTGGCACGGGCGGCTTGTTGTTGTTGCTGTTGAGGCTGTTGCTGCTGCTGAGGCTGCTGCTGCTGGGGCTCTTATTTCACAACCCTGTTCGGGCACATGTTCACGAAGTGGTTGGGATCACCATACGCGAAGCAGACTCTGGCGTTGACCACGGGTGCCTGAGCCGCTTGTTGGCCTTGCAGGGCTGGAAGTAGAGCTTGATGAGCAGTGGCTTGAGCTGGTGCTTGTCGGGGACCAGTACGGCAATTTGCGGTAAAGTGGCCGTACATATTGCAGTGCACGCAAAAACGACAGTCGATACCCACCGGGTGATGATAAGTACATGCTGGGCAGACAGGGTGGGGACCAGTGTATGCACGCTTTGCAGGTGGTGCATAGATAACTGGGCCTGGTCGATGCTGAGATTGCTGCTGAGCCGGCATGGCTTGAAGTGGAGCAGCAGTGGTAGTGACAGCACAGTTCTTGTTGCTGGAGCTGCTGTTGTTCTTCTTCTTCTTCTTGCGGTGTGAGGACCTTGATGATTGGGCGGCGGCGGTTTCAGTGGATGGTGCGGCGGTAGCTTGATGCAAGTTCTTAGAATCTTTATCCCAAAAACCAGCTTTTACTCGCTTGTCGTTGATTTCAGTGGCAAGCAAGTAAGTCTCTTCGATTGTTGCTGGCTTTGCGGCATGCACAAAATCTGCAACACAGTCTGGCAGAGCTCGAATGTACTTCTTGATTGTCATCTTGGGCGTCTTCAGTTGATCGGGACAGATGATACTGAGCTGCTTAAAGCGAGCAGTCTGAGCTGCATTCTCTCCATCCTTCTGCTTAATATGCCAGAATTCGTCCTCCAACTTTTTGCGTTGATGGGGAGGGCAGAATTCATCCATCATAATGGCCTTCAGCTCTTCCCACGTCTGCTCATAGGCTGCGTCATTCCCGCGTTTGTTCCTCTCGGCCGTCCACCACTCTAGTGCGCAAGACTGGAAGACGCCGGTAGCATTTAGAGTACGGAGATTTTCAGGACATCCACTCTGGCACAGAGTGACTTCGATGGAATCAAACCATTGAAACATAGTCGTAGGGCCATCTTCGCTAGTAAATTCCTTTGGACCACAAGCTTTGAACTGCTTGAAACTAAAAGCAGTCTTCGGTGCATCTGTTCAAGACTCTTCAGATGATTTACTAGCGTTATCGTTCAGTTCACTAACAATCTGAGGAATTACTTTAGCGATCTGAGTAGCGACGAGAGAGGCGATTCGCTTGTCAGCTTGCTTTCGTTTCATAGCACGAGAGTGAAGTGATCTAGTGGATGACATTGTCTGTAACAAGCATCACCATAGGATTCAATCACTGTTTTATCGATTCTCACCTCACATGTCTAGTACTACTATAACTCAAGAACACGGACAGTCACGTAACCACACAGACACATAATCACAGATTCACATAAGCACAGAAGTACATAAGCACGTAAGGCACAGAATCACAAAAGCACATGGAGCACATAAAGCAGTCAGAATACAGAAACCTATCATTCAAAGTCCGCGAGTGTTCGAGAATAGCGATCACGTATAACATAGCGAGTAGTATAGTATAAGCGTATAGTATAGTAAGCAACATAGCGTACGGTGGTTCCTCATGGTAGTAGCGATTTGTTAACGTTTTGAGATAGAGTGCAGTGCGAGTCGTGTGTGTTGATCAATGCGATAGCGAAAATCGAATAAATCTTCAAAAATTAAAACACATAATAAGGTAAATACACATACAAACACATAAAATCGACGAACATTAGAGTCAGCAGTTGCGGGCTCAGAATCAAAACACATAAAAATCGAGAAATGGATTGTCTGCGGCTATTTAGACGTTGACTACCTAAAGTGATTTGACTATTCACAAGGACCTGTTGTACACACTTTGACTTTCAGGATCGTGCTTTTGCCTCGAATCTGGGCGATCAGCACGCATCCTTCCAGTCATATCGTGACTTCAAGTCGTTGGAGTCCGTCGAGACTTTGGTGAGAGTTTTGTAAAACCAAGTAAAGGTCGGAATCAAGTCGTCAAGGTTAGGGTTTCACTCCTGACTTAACAACTTCGTTCCTGTTTTGATAAAATAAAATAAAAAAGGATTATGCGTCAAAGTATGGATTTCACTCCTGATTCAATGGAAATTCTCGTGTTTATGGATGAAAATGCGAGGCGAACAAGCAATTTGGTCGAGAGTTTACGGTTTTCACACCTAATCTCGGCCCAATCGCTCATCCATTCTTTGAAATTAAAGTGCAGTGTAGGCGAGAATAGAGAGAAATAGCAGTAAGCTCGTACATAATCCCTACCGGATTTGCACAAGTCGGTCTGTTGGTTCCTAACTATAGACAAGGTTATCTCTAAGACATCGACCCGGACTAGGTCGTGTCTTGCCTAATTCCCTATAGTTATGGCTCTGATACCAATCTGTCACACCCCAACCGATGGCGGAAACATCGGGGCGTGGCACTGAGCGAAACACATTGTCCAGAAGTTTCTATAACAATTATAATTACCAATTATTTAAAGCAACACGTCCCATACCATGTCATAAAAGATAATATAATTATTACAGGCAAGATTTAGTCAAATTGTTCTGTTCCAACAACTCAGATTTTTATTACAGACAATTGTTTATTGTTGACCTAGGTCTTTCCTAGACTCGATTTCACAGCAAGCTAAGCAAATAAGCATCATAAGCACCTGTCACATACGTTAAAGTAAAAGTCAATACACATAGTGTAAAGGTGAGCATACAAGTTTGATAATAGCATATAGAGTTCGAAATCGTTACGCATAACCAGCACGTACACAGTGTAAAATGAGGCATGTTAGTTATCGACATGAACCTATCAATACCAATGACTGCGAGTTGACTGCCCAAGGCAGTTCGTATTGCATGATCACCACCGTGACCCATGTAATTAATTGTCCTTAACAACCCCTGAGTGAACAGGTGCTGAGTCCAAACAAATAGTACTATCATTGCTAAGGCAGGTAGACAGCATTCCATGTGTAAACATAACAAACAAGCATTCATTAAGTCACGTATAACATGCGTAATTGGTTAGCGATTAAAGTATTGCGTAGTGTGTTTGATGTGATTTAGAATATGTAACGTATGTAACACCCAAAAGTGCATAAAGCAAAAAGGGATCGAGTATATTCACAACGATTGGTGGATTGAAGGGAGCGCTAGAGAGTAGGGTTAGCCTGAACAGATTGATAGCATAAAGATAAGCGATACGTAAATCGGTGAGAAGTGTCAAAGGGTCGAACAACAATTCGATCGGTTGGCCGTCCGATCGGACAGCCGGTCGTTCGAGTGTTAGTCCGCTCGGATGGTCATCCGATCGGGTGACCTTTCGAGTGGATTGTTTCTTCCTTTGTGAAGGATGTGTTTATGTATGATGGTTTGACTCTTGAAGTTTTCGTTGTAGAATTTTGAAAACTTAGAAGTATCTATACCTTTCAGGTCGATCGATCGAACGACCGTTCGATCAGGTGACAGTCCGATTGGTTGGACACTTCAGCGAGAGCAAGTTAACAGCAGATTGTCACTCGATCGGATGATGGTCCGATCGGGTGGCAACACATGTGCATTGAACATGTTGAAAATTTGTTTAAGTATTGAAGTTCCAAAACATCACATAGTCGGATGGTCGGTCGATTGGGTGGTAACTCGATCGGACGGCAATCCGTTCGGTGTTCCAAAACTTTTGAAGTTCAATTTGAAAACTAAATGTGGGGCCAAGGTGCGAGTCGTTCGGGTGGCCGGTCGTTCGGGTGGTTGTCCGTTCGGACAGTAGTCCGATCAGACGACACTCCATCCTGGTTGACCCGATCGTCTCCTTCCTTAGTTATTCTGGTAGTTTGTCGTTTTATCGAGATGATTTGATAACGTATTAGACAACAGAAACCTCGTCACAACTCAGTAGCCTGATCGGACAGGAATCACCCAAATCCGGCCGGTTAACTGTTCGGGACGGTGTTCTATGTTTAACCCAAAATCGGTAATCTCTTGGATAGAATCTAGATCTTGAACCAACACATCAACAAGAAGGAGTAGAAGGTTAGAACAAGCTCCGATTCTATCGGTTTTGAGGCATTGAGTGTAAAAGAGTTGAAAGAAAGTTAGAAACCATCTTTCAATCCTTTTTCACCTTGAACATGTTCAGATCTATGAAAGATCTTTGTTTATTTGTGTGGAAATCGTTCAGATCTAAGTTGTTCTTGGTGGATTGAAGTCAAAACATGAAGTCCTCCAGAACACCATGATGACATTATCCTAGAACACCTAAATCTAGTGATTTCACGGTTAAAAGTTAAGATTCAAAAGATAGAAAGGTGTAAGAGTGCGTGTAGATCATGAAAGTACAAATATTAGGTGGAAAACTTACAAGAATTGGGAGAAATCTGAAGAAAAGTGGGCGAGAATGCTGGTCGGACGAGAGTTTCAGAAATGGTAAGTTTGATGTTGAAAGGGGGGTATTTATAGGGTTTCCCAAAAAGGAAAGGGGAGGGGAGGGGCTGATCGATCGAGTGGCAGCCCGGTCAAATGGCTGGTCGATCGAGCGGCAACTCGATCGAGCGGCTGGTCACTTGGTCGATTGGCCACTTGATTCAAGCGTTCAGTGCGACGAGTTTTGCCGTTTCGATTTAGAATGCGATTGTTGCGATGCGATAGAGTTTCCTAGTCAAATTACTTTTAATCCCAACTACTATATCAACATACAATCATCCTTATTTCGTATTTGTTTAGCGTTTGCGATTCGATTTCGATTGAGTTTCGATTGAATTTTCGATTAATCACCACAACATAAACATGCACAAGTAACACATAAGGCACACACACACACACATATAACAACATCCAGAACGCGTAATTTGAGTTGCGAGTGCGATTGCGATAGCGATAAAGCGATAAATATCGAATAAACCTCGGTTATTAATAAGTACTCCACATAATATGTAACACCCCGAAAATATAAAACTTTAAAAAAAATTATTATAAAGTACAAACAACGAGAATTTACTAATTAGGAATTTGTACCTAGTTAGTTAATTGGCTAGAAATGGTTTATTTCAAAGTTAAAAACAAACAAAAAGGAATATAGAGGGGGCAAACTTGTAAAAAACTGAAAGTTGTTTTAATTAAAACAAATAAACAAACACCAAACACACAACAGATGTGTGTGTTCGGTCGATACATGCAAGGGGCGACCAGGAGAAAAACATCAACCCTAGTTCTTGTCTAAATTTCAGAAATTAAAGGTCAAGATCAGCCCCAAAACAAAAATCAAACATAGATTAATGATCCTTATCGCAAGAGGATTCTAAGGTATGTAAAATCTGATGAAATCTCTCTACTCGAATTTCTCATGATTTTGTAAAATCTGGAAATTTATGTTGCATGTGTGTTATGTAGTTAGATTAGAGTTGATATGGTGTCTAGAAGTGAAACCTAGCCAACTACATGTGAAATCATGACCAAAATTCAGGAATCCCATGAACACCTTGAAGGTGGGTTGTGGGTTTTATATGATGATGATGAACACTAGGGTTTAGAATGATTATTCTAGTGTAATTCGATCTTAGAAAGTGATTTCAGAAAGGTATGATGTTTAAATGCTATATGAAGGCTTTATTGAAGTTAAGTTAACTAATTAGCAAGCTATAAACATGAATATGAAAGATGTAAGAATTCTGCCCTTATAGTGTTTGTTGAAATGCCTCAAAGAAGGCTTGAAACTGAATCGTTAAGTTAAAAACGCATAATTATGAAGTATGACAAAATGTGCGTTATGTATGAAAAACATAGAGTTCTAAACATAAAGTGATTGAACTCTATAGGAAAGGAAGCCGGGGCATCTAGCGGGCAAACCGGTGGGGACGCACGTTTGAAGGGCTTGCATTAAGGTATGTAACTTGACCCGTTACATTAAGTAAATTTTGATGATTATATAATGTGTAATTGAATTTTAGAATGAGGGTTGTGTCGAATTACGGCGATGATGTCGCTACATCGAATGATAGATCAATTTTTGGTTGGAACCCGTTGGTAGCCGTCATAGAGGAGGATCTCCTTAGACGAGCCAAACGGGTCGAATAATCAAGTAAAGTATGGTTAATACCTTGAAATATGTTGGATTGTTCTTTGATATTGGTTAATGTATAATATGTTAGAAATAAGAGAATTTGGATGTATTGGTTTCTTAGAAAAGCGAAATCCGAGAATTTGGTTGAGTGAAATGAACAAACCAAACCAAAACATAAATCTCCAGCAACTACCGTAAATTACGGTAATACCGTAATTTACGGTAGAGGTCATGTGTTTTACGGTGAATAACCCCTGGTTTACGGTGACTAAGAAATCTTCAGAACTCACCGTAAATTACGGTAACACCGTAATTTACGGTGGAACCAGAAAATCTTAAATTTCTTTTATTTTAATTTGATGTTGGATCATATGTTTAAGTCATATATATCAAGTCAAAACTAATGTATTTAAAGGTTTTGACTGTAGGTAACAAGGTGGATCTTACGAATGGTGATCAAGCGAATGATGAAGAACCGAACACTACCTTTTGAAGCTTCCGCTATGTTTTAATCATACTTAGATTTTGTTCATCGGTTGTAAACAATTAATTAAACAAATTTTGAAATTTCCAACCTGGTCATTAGATGACTAAGGTTTATGTTACTTATGAAACTTAAGTTAATCTATTAACTTTTAGCTATAAATTAGTGGTTAATTCAAGTATAAATTTAAGGGTGTTACATAATACAACTAACGTAAGACATAAAATAGACTAACTACAAGTCAAAGAAGTCAAAACAGGAATTGAGCAAGGAGTGACAGATCGCAATTAGCAATCTTGTCTCCCTTTGACTTCAATCTTGACTTTGACTTTGACTTTCGAAACACGGGGTGTTACAGTTATCATGTTTTCAAAATATTGACAAAAATTGTGATGGCTCCACACATGCTATAGAGATAGAACATTATGCTCGTGAGTCCTACGTCAGGACATACCCCAGTGATCAAGGTATGCACAAAGGTTCCTCATAACAGGTGGTATATTGACTTCATTCGTTTAAAAGATTACAAGATCAGGGAATTGGTGAACATCTATGCACTTTTGTACAATCAAAGAGACCAATGTTGACCTGACTAGGGCTAGGAAGATACTTCGTTTTGGGTACGATTACTTTTGAATGGCTCCTTTTAGATGAGCTTCTTCAATGTAGGGTTTTTGGCCTCTTCGGCTCTTTTGAAAAGATATCATAATCGTGTCTAGGTCTGCATATATCTGGATGCAACAGAAGAGTGACTATGATATCCCCGAATGATTAATCAATATAAAGACCTGAAATCTCGGGCTCTCGCAATCTGTCAACGCAAGATTCAAGGCCATTAAGCCATATGCCGCAACGTGTTACCCACAAGATTATGCAAATTTACTATAACTGATTAATAAGATCTGATAATCCAAAATTACTGTTCGAACACCCGTTGAATAACTATAATAATGTAATTCTAGCATTTTCTTTTCCCTTCGTAGTTTTAGATTCAATGACTATAATAATGTAATTCTAACGTTTTCCTTTGCCTTCATAGTTTCGGGTTCATTGTTTTAATAGTGATGACTTTTTCAACGCAGCACAATGTGGGATGTTAAAAACTGATAACACAAGGTATTCATTTAAGTTGGTATTTTCTATTATTTTATACCATACAATAAGAGGTGGCGATCTGGACCCGGTTTGATTTGGTGGTCGCTTCATCTAGATATTCACACTGATCATCCTCTTCAATCATACAGGTAACCCTAGATTCATATTTTCGTAAAATGTTTGAGATTTGTATAAAGAAATTTCTCTGTTATATCTTATTTAGGTAAATTGCGATGGCATTTAATGGTCGCTTTCTTTGTTCGTGCGTAGATTCTGAATCTGGAAAGTTCGTTGCAGGTGATATTTATGAAGATTGAAGATCCTGCTTTGTTTTTCCATTAATCGCGAATCTTAAAATTGATGTTTATTTGTTTAGGATTAAAGATCCTTCATTTTCTGCATGTGCTGGGTTTGAAGATTTATCTCTTCGCAGGTATGTTGTTGATTGTTGGTTTTATTCTAATCGTGAATTAAATCTCTCATTGTTTGTATTTTTGTTCACGAATAAGTTACCTTTTGTGTATTGTTGCTGTTGTTGTTCGATTTATGGTATTCTGTGGGATAGGGTTTGTCATGGTGGTGGTGTCGAGGTCGACTACAGTAGAGGCGGGGAAAAGCTTTCTTTTATGTCTGTGTTTTAGGAGAGATCTTGACAGCCAAAGCAGCGACTGTATGTAATGTCATAATGGTAAATTAATTGAGTTGCTGTAACTTAGTAGATTACTTTTAATATTACTTTTATTTTGTTTTCTCAAGGGTTATCTTTCATGTCTCATGGACAATAGAGGAGGTTTCTTCCGATTGCGATGTTGTTCGATTCTTTCAGTTATATGTAAGCAATTTTTATACCTCCGTTCTTTTTTTTCTTTCCTTTGGGTGAGCATGAGAACCCGTTAAAGAAAAGTCAAGCCCCACACATGTACTCAATTGTTGCATCAATCAACTTTTTAATTTCAATGTGAAAGATTATATTGTTTTGCATTTGTTTTTTATGTCTACAAGAGACGTGAAATGTATGCTCTGATTGTGAAAAGATCTTAAACAAATGGATTCAAAGGTATTATTCTTACTACTGAGACTCCTAAACTTGGCCATAGGGAAGCCGACATAAAAAAACAAGTCAAAATCATCCCAAAATCAGTGATCTTTCCCCCATTTTTTTAAGTTTTATTATATTGGTTTCTAGAAATATATATAATCTCCTTTATTATGCGACTCTGTAACATTTTTACGCAGAAGGATTGCACCCTAGCTGAAGAATTTTGAAGGTCTTATGTTAACTATGGATTATGATGTAAGTGAATTATATGAGTAAAATTTATTCTAATTTATATGGAATTATTTTAATATATCGATGCAGCTAAAGAAATGAAAGGCACAAATTGAAAGTGCTAAAATCAACACAAAAAATGGCAACATTATAGTGTTCCAAGAGTAATAGTTTTCTCGAAATGGTAACTTTAATATTACTCGATCATTAAAATTGTCCTTTTACCATTTGATAAGTCAGTCAAAGGTCTAGGTATCGGATTATAGTGTTCCATGCTGGTCTCGAGTGTTTCACAAAAATACATCTTCGGCCAAGTGTTGAGTGATCTCCCGTGAGGTATGTGAACTTGTATATAAATGGAATTTTAAAGAGGCATGTTATGCCCAAATAAGTAATTTCTCTTATGAAACGTTCTAAATAAATCATAACGAATAGTATTGTAAATAGTATAAAAATAAAACCCAATAAAGATCTTGGATTTCCGACACTTAAGACAAGCCCAAAACTTCTCTTCTACCCATTCCAATTGGGTGTGTGTAAGCCACAAAATAAAGAGTTTTGATGGAGGACAAGCAAAGATTCAAGTGTGGGGGTATTTGATGTGTGTAAAATGCAACACATAAATTACATCAAATAAGGCAAAAACTAACCCTTTTTTAGTACTAATGTTGGAAAAAGTGTGCTTTTGTCTTCCTTTTGTATTTTCAGGACCAAATGAGCTTAAATAAACAAAGGAACAAATATGCAGCAAAAACTAACATAAATACAAAGAAAAGGAATAAACGTGGCATGCCCGACCCCTCGACAGCATCTCCACAAGCAAAAACAAGAAACAGAAGGCTGACCACGGCCGTGCCCAATGAGCACAGGGGCGTGGTCAGGTGTCTGTAGAAAGAGACAAAGTTGTAGAAGTTTCCATTGCCCACCACGGGGGCGTGGTCAACGCTAAGATTCGCAGAATCTAGCAAATCTTGGTAGTACAGATACGCCTCTGCACACGAGGCCATGCCAAGCGAGCATGGGGCCGTGTGGAGCCTAATACAGACAATTGCAATTAATGAAGGAAGAGAAAAGAGTTAGCCATGGGGGCGTGTCCAATGGACACGGCGCAGTGGCCGGGCTTCTGTTCAGACTATAAATAGGGGTGCTTGGCTCACTTCAAAGGCATCCTTTGGCAAACCACATCTCTCCCACTTTGCCACCACTCCACCACCATTACAACACCCACATCCACCACCATCATCCATCATCCACCTTAGAGTGTGTGTAGTAGTCTCGGGATCCAAGATTGATTGTAAGAGTTCTTGTCAATCAAAGGTCATGTTTGGCTAAGTCTCTTACATCACTTGGTGAAGACAAGCATTTAATGTATTACTTTTGATTTTTAATCTTTTCGCACTTTCTATTTGGTTTTGTATTAATGACTTTAATAACTAGTTTCTTATGTTGAAGGTGAAACTTCTTTATCATTTGTCCGTGGTGTCTTGGCATTACTTTACTGTCTATATAAAGTAAAATATTTTCACCATTCATATCTCTACGGTCTATATAGAGATATGTTGGCTACCTGGTCGGGGGTTAAGGGAATGGTTTACTAAGGTTCTTGCCTTGTTCACTGTATAGATCCTGCAAGGACCTGGGTCAAGCTTACTAGGACCTCCTTCAATACCCACTACTATTGGATGGCGGGGGTGCGAATGGCTTGATCCCCTCATATGTAAACTACTATTAATACATTAACCGACTATTTGGGATTGTATCCCTGCTGACTCAAACCACTTAGCCGAGGGTAACGTCACCTTCAAAAGAAGGGCCTACCACTTTTCGCATTAATAACTTAATTAATTATCTTTCAATATTCCAACCCTTTGGGATTGTATCCTTGCTGACTCAAACCACTAGGTTGAGGGTAACGTCGCCTTCAAAAGAGGGGCCTACTACTATAACTAAGATAATCTCTTAAAAAGTGCAAAAGTGCGGAAATCATCAAAGGATACATTAAAGGCGAGTCGGATCCAAGTGATTCATCTTGTCTATCTGTTTTATTTTCAGCATTTTTAGTTTTTATTTTTCATGTTTAAACCTTTTCCAAAAATTTTAGATTGATTAGACGTTGAGGATAAACCGGTATTAAAAGCTCTTGTGTCCTTGGACGAGCTCGGTATCTTACCAATGCTATACTACGCTCACGATGGGTGCACTTGCCCGTGTGTGTGTTTAATGTTAGTAGAATATCGTGTTTTGTAAATTGAAAACTTGACTAATGTGTAAAATGGGCTTAAAATATTAACAAAAACATATTACATCTTACACACCCCAAGTTTTTGGCGCTGCTGCCGGGGACACAAGGATTTTAAGAAAGTTAGGAATCAACGACCTAATCATTTTCTTGTTTTGTTTATTTTTTTTAGGATTTTTCTTAATTTTTCAGCTTCTGCAGACTCCAGCACGGGGTCGTGCCTGGTCGGACACGGGTCGTGCCCAGCATCCTTACTGGCAGTTTTTGTTTTTTGAGTTACAGAAGGGTGACCATGGGGCCGTGGCGGTGCAGCACGGGGCCTTGTTGAACCCTATGGTAACCGGGAATCCAGAAAACAATCATTGTAACCATGACCATGGGTCGTGGTCAGCGACCACGGGGCCGTGGTGAGACTTCTGACCAACGATCTTTTTTTTATCGCAGGACTTGGAACCCAGGCGCAGCACCGGAACTTCCTACGCAGTGCATGAGCTCCAGTTCCAATAAAGACATAAATGAACCTCTAGCCGAACCCGAACGCTTTCTAAGAAAAAGACTTAAAGCTAAAATCCAAGAGAAAGTTTTGGGGGACCTACTTCCAATGGTGGATCAGCGTACCCTAATGGATTACCTACGGCCCACGGTAGGTAATCTCGGCGCCGCTATCAATGCACCGAATGTCAATGCCAACAACTTCGAAATTCGGCCGCATTTAATACAAATGCTCCAAAACTCCACAACTTTCCACGGGCTTGCGGACGAAGATCCCCACTTACATATTACCAACTTTTTGGAAATATGTGATACCTTTCGGATCAACGGGGCATCAAACGACGCCATCCGCCTCCGAATGTTCCCATTTTCACTAAAAGACCGAGCTAAGCCTTGGCTTAACACCCTCCCAAGTGGTTCGGTAAACACTTGGGATGAACTAGCCCAAAAGTTTCTATATAAGTATTTCCCTCCTTCTAAAACGGCTAAATTAATGACTGAAATTAATACATACTCACAAGAGGATGGGGAATCCTTATATGAAACTTGGGAAAGGTTCAATGAACTATTAAGAAAATGCCCTCATCATGGTCTTGCAGTATGGCAACAATTATCCACTTTCTAAAATGGGTTGTTGCCACACATAAAACAAACACTTGACTCTAGCTCCGGGGGACTTCTAGGTAATCGTCGCCCAACTGAAATTTATAATCAAATTGAGGAAATTGCTCAAACCAATTTTCAATGGTACACTCCCCGAGGCACTAAATCTATTGCCACGGGCGCCCATAAGGTTGATGAAAGCACTTCTTTACAAGCCCAAATCGAGGCCCTTTCTTCAAAAACCAAAAAGTTAGAAATGGCAAAAACAGCATCGGTTATGGCTTGCGAAGGGTGTGGTGGGCCACATGAAAATTGGAGTTGTATGAAAGAAATGGATAATCAAATGGAAATGGTAAACTACATTGATAATAGACCTAGGACGTCGGATCCCCCAACGGGTACCTACAACTAACGATGGCGTAACCACCCTAACCTTGGTTGGAGGGAACCTGACAATAGTAGTAATCAGTCACAATTTCTCTCAACAATAAGGGGGACGAGAAAGGCTTGAAGATACTATCTCATGCCTCCTCTCCGACACTGAAAAGCAAAACTCGGATCGATTCCAACAAATGGAATCAAGCTTTAGAAATCAACAAGCTAGTATTCAAAACATTGAAAAACAACTAAATCAAGTAGCTCAAAATTTCTCTGAGAGACCACAAGGCGCGTTACCCAGCAATACCGAGGCCAACCCAAAGGCGCAAGTGCATCTCATAACATTGAGAAACCGTACCGTAGGTCCCGAGGAGGCTCCGCTGCCTCCAACCGACAAAGGTCCAACCATCCAAACCACGACCTCGTCGACACCCCAAAAAGAGACAACTCCTCCGCCAACTCACGAACCAACCAAAAGCCCATCGGTACCTTACCCCGGTCGGTTACTTCGCCAAAAGACCGATGAGCAATTCACAAAATTCATAAACATATTAAAACAATTGCACGTCAATCTTCCATTTGTAGAAGTCCTCACTCAAATGCCTAAATATTCAAAATTTATGAGAGAGTTTCTCACTCACAAAAGAAAAATTGAAACATTCCAATTAGTTAATTTTAAGTGAAGAATGCTCCGCCGTACTACTCAACAAACTTCCGCAAAAGACAATCGATTCCGAAAGCTTCACCATCCCTTGTTCCATTGGGGGATCACCTATACACAATGCATTGGCCGATCTTGGGGCTAGCATCAATCTCATGCCCGCATTAATGTTTGACCGACTCGGACTAGGTAAAACAAGCCCCACAAAGATGAGCATACAACTCGCCGATAGGTCTATTAGATATCCACAAGGTGTCGCCGAAACTCTATTGGTAAAAGTCGGAGACTTTGTCTTCCCGGCCGACTTTGTCATACTCGATATGGAGGAGGACACCGAAGTACCACTCATTCTAGGAAGACCATTCCTAACCACCGCTCACGCAATGGTGGATATGAGTGGAGGGAAGTTAACATTGAGGGTCGAAGACAAAGAGATGGAGTTCGGGGTTGGGAAAAGAGTAGAAGACGACGATCCGGTCAATTACATAGATGTCATAGACTCAAGCTTGGATGTTGCTCTCCGACGGTGCAACCTGGGATGCAAAACATCCTACTTGGGTAACATATGACTGACTTTGGGTCTAGCTAAGGACCCTTATAAACGTGGCGCACCACGGAGGCATTCTGTGGAACTATCTTTAGTTTTAATTTAGATTAACTTTTATGTTTTCTAGTTTAGTTTTACTTTTCAGGAATAAAACACACTCAAAATGGTGGAGGTTACCAAGGGAACTTTGAAACCGCACCCCATGAACAAAAACAGAGCCTCCCAACAATTTTCCTTCATTACAGCAAGTTCAGCACGGGGCCGTGCTCAGCCCAACACGCCCCTGTGCCCAAGGTTCTACAGAAAACGCCCAGTTCAGGTAACTGGACACGGGGTCGTGCTCACTGAACATGCCCCCGTGCCCAGCCTTCTATTTAAAATGATACTGGCAATCTGACCACGAGGCCATGCCCGGACCAACACGGGCCCGTGGCCAGACGCCCAGTAACATAAAAACTTGTTTTTAAACACATTTTTACACATTCAATTAACCTAAAAACTTATTTTTGGGACACATTGAGGACAATGTGTAATTTAAGTGTGGGAGGATGCTTAAACCTTGAATTTTGCAAGTCCTAATAACAAGCCTTACACAAAACTCTATTGGAACCGCTAATCACCCTAAATTTTTTCAAAAACTTTTCATTTTTTTACTTGTCTTGGTTTAATTTAGGAATAACAAGTTCTAAAAAAGGTTATATTTTTACAAATTTACAACCGATAGCGTCGGGATAAAAAGAACCAACATAAGAAAATTATGAAACGGCATGACAAATCTAATTAAAATTTGATTATATATACTTGATCACATTATAAACCCATTCCCACAATAAGTGAGTTTTGAGCCTTTATTGAGCATACAAGCATACATCTTTAAAACTAAATGCTCATTTTTTGTTTCTTGTGTGAATAGCCGCTTGGTTCTTACGACTCTAGAACTTGCCACAACGATACATTCCCGATCCTTACCAACTTAAACCCAAGTAAGTAAATGATGGAGGCATTAGGACTAACCCATTTTCCTTTCAACACCATCATTTTTCATTTTTTTATCACCTACCCAAAATCCCCCTAGTTAACCCCTTTGAGCCTAAACCTTTTCATTTCTAAACCACAAAACAAACACCCTTTACCCACCAAAACCTTTTTTTTCTTTTCAACCCTTTATTTTAGTAAAAAGCTCGGTCTTCTTGTGACGTTTCTTTATAAAAAAAATGAAAGTCTAGCAATAAACAAACAAAGTCCTCAAAGAAACTTTGTTTGAAAATGCTTAGTTTGATTAAAGTCACAAAAACAAAAAGTTTTACGACGACCGACGCTTTTTACGCTTTTAGCCCTTTTTACTACTAACCCAAAACCACCTACCTTTAACCCAAGCCTAACCCTTCCCCAAGTCCTCTTGATATTTACAAAGGTTTATAGTTAAAAAGGAGGAGGATGGATTGCTTGGCAAGCATATGGTAGAAATAAGTTACATGCCGGTCTCGAGTGTTTCACAAAAATACATCTTCGGTTGAGTGTTGAGTGATCTTCCATGAGGTATGTGAACTTGTATATAAATGGAATTTTAAAGAGGCATGTTATGCCCAAATAAGTAATTTCTCTTATGAAACGTTCTAAATAAATCATAACGAATAGTATTGTAAATAGTATAAAAATAAAACCCAATAAAGAACTTGGATTCCCGACACTTAAGACAAGCCCAAAACTTCTCTTCTACCCATTCCATTTGGGTGTGTAAGCCACACAATAAAGAGTTTTGATGGAGGACAAGCAAAGATTCAAGTGTGGGGGTATTTGATGTGTGTAAAATGCAACATATAAATTACATCAAATAAGGCATAAAACTAACCCTTTTTTAGTACTAATGTTGGAAAAAGTGTGCTTTTGTCTTCCTTTTGTATTTTCAGGACCAAATGAGCTTAAATAAACAAAAGAACAAATATGCAGCAAAAACTAACATAAATACAAAGAAAAGGAATAAACGTGGCATGCCCGACCCCTCGACAGCATCTCCACAAGCAAAAACAAGAAACAGAAGGCTGACCATGGCCCGTACCCACTAAGCACAGGGGCGTGGTCAGGTGTCTGCAGAAAGAGACAAAGCTGTAGAAGCTTCCATTGCCCACCACGGGGGCGTGCCCAGCTCAGCACGGGGTGTGGTCAACGCTAAGATTTGAAGAATCTATCAAATCTTGGTAGTACAGATACGCTTCTACACACGGGGTCATGCCCAACGAACACGGGGCCGTGTGGAGCCTAATACAGACAATTGCAATTAATGAAGGAAGAGAAAAGACTTGGCCACGGGGGCGTGTCCAGTGGACACGGGGCCATGGCCGGGCTTCTGTTCAGGCTATAAATAGGGGTGCTTGGCTCACTTCAAAGGCATCTCTTGGCAAACCACCTCTCTCCCACTTTGCCACCACTACAACACCCACATCCATAACCATCATCCACCTTATAGTGTGTGTAGTAGTCTCGGGATCCAAGATTGATTGTAAGAGTTCTTGTCAATCAGAGGCCATGTTTGGCTAAGTCTCTTACATCACTTGGTGAAGACAAGCATTTAATGTATTACTTTTGATTTTTAATCTTTTCGTACTTATTATTTGGTTTTTTATTAATGACTTCAATAACTAGTTTCTTATGTTGAAGGTGAAACTTCTTTATCATTTGTACGTGGTGTCTTGGCATTACTTTACCGTCTATATAAAGTAAATGATTTTCACCATTCATATCTCTACGGTCTATATAGAGATATGTTGGCTACCTGGTCGGGGGTTAAGGGAATGGTTTAGTAAGGTTCTTGCCTTGTTCAATGTATAGATCCTGCAAGGACCTGGGTCAAGCTTACTAGGACCTCCTTCAATACCTACTGGTATTGGATGACGGGGGTGCGAATGGCTTGATCCCCTCACATGTAAACTACTATTAATACACTAAACCAGCTATTTGGGATTGTATCCGTGCTGACTCAAACCACTTAGCCGAGGGTAACGTCACCTTCAAAAGAGGGGCCTACCACTTTTCTCATTAATAACTTAATTAATTATCTTTCAATATCCCAACCCTTTAGGATTGTATCCTTGCTGACTCAAACCACTGGGTTGAGGGTAACGTCACCTTCAAAAGTGGGGCCTACTACTATAACTAATGAAGGATCGTTTCACCGACCAAAATGAGTCGTTCAGAGGCGTTCTACTCAATATGAAAGGCGGAAACAGACATATCGAGTTCGATTCAGCTAGATATTCACTTTAAATGTCTTTCTGATTGATTTGACAAAGTTTTACAGCGAAACGACACTTCGGAGCACTTCGGCTCCGGAATTACACATACATGAATCTCCAAACGAAATTACAAGACTCCTATTTATAGGCAACATAATTTCGCATGAACCAGACTCAAGAGAAATTACTTCACACGAAATTATAATTTCGTGCGAAATTACATATGGTGATTTCATACGAAATTACCTATTTTGACATGTTTTCTCGAACTTCGTTCCCTGATCAATACATAAACATACAAGACTCGATACAAGACGAAGTTGACAGACAAATGCACCGACAGACTCCCCCTCGAATGTTGACGAGTCTACAGTGTTGAGTCTTCAATCTTCAGTCTTTATCAGTCTTCTGCTTTTTCTAACAGTGTAAAACATCCTCAGTCTCTGCCTTCTCCTCTTCTTCAGGATCTCGAACTGGCTCTTATCTCACTCTAATTCTCTTGATCAGATCTCTTGATTCCTTAAGTTTAGGATCAGAAACCTGGCTCTCTCCATGCTTCATTCCTGTACAAACTCTACCTAAAAATAAATTTCACAAATTTACAATTTGACAAATTTATTCTCTGCTTATCACTTGTAAACACAAACATTAATTTCAAGTATTATACAAAATGATTTAACATTGTTAAACTCTGATGAACCACTTGTAAGAATATCAATTTTCAAATTCAAATTTAAAATTTCTTTCAAACAGACTCCCCCTTACTTGATATCCGTCATGTTTAGAACTAGGAATTTTGAAAATCCTCTCTTTAACATCAGTTGTCGAAAATCTTTTTGTATTTTTCAAAAATTTATGCTAAAACACACTTAAAATCTTTTTGGAATTTTTTATCTTGAAAGAAAATGCAGCAAAGAAATATTTACATACAATATTTTTGCGAGTTTGTGTAAGAGGATCATATCAGTTTCTGAGACAAATCACCAACACCGTTAAGCTTTAAACATTTTCAGTTCTAAACGATTCACTTAGATTTTCAGTATACTGATCCACTTAAATTTTCACACAAATTTCAATTAATTCGAGATACGAGATTAATGTTTTAGAGACTTAAACTTATACGCGTGTCCCACCTCAGAATATACTCCCGTATCCAGATCCCAATATTCAGTCTTACAGGTGAGTATACCTAGATGATAACTGTAAAAGGTTAAATGCGAGGGTCGTGAGAGCTCAGGCTATTGCTTCTGCAAAATCAGAGAGATGACGGCTTCGACTTTTGGTGGGTTCCATTTAGAGAATCTTTTCTTCAACAGCACATGATTAGCATTTTGCAATGTTTCATCATTTTTATGCTGAGGGTGGGCTATATTTCAAGCAAGCGTAAAGTATTCTCCGGGGACTAGGCCATTGCTTCCGCAAAATCAGAAGTCCCGGGATAATACCCCAGATATCACTAAGCATAAAGACCTAGTATCTCAGAATATAGGGACCTTTCAAACAAGATTTCAGGGGTTACCCATATATCCGAGAGATGTTCCCCACGAGATAAGTAAGTTTGAAATTTAGGTTTATATCTCGACACAATCTACTAAATGTGTAAAAACCTATTGGCACATCATCAGTGAGACCGTTTAACACTTTTTAACTTTCAAAATCTTTAGCGTGATGTGATAGTCCCCTGTACTATCATTTCCTCTTTTTACAACAAAACTCATTTTTGCTTTTATCATGTTTTTGACTTTTTCAAATTTTCTAATGTTTTTGGATTTTCTAAAAATTCTTACTCCCCCTAAAATTCAAAAACATTTAAAAGAAATTTGAAACCAAACTGTATAAGTAAAGTGACAACTGTTGTGAATTGCTTCAAATCGCCATCCACTTGGCATAAACAATCAGAACTCCCCCTGACAACAAACTATTTTCCCATTATGATTTCAAAACACTTAAGTTTGTTTTAATCAAATGGTTTTTCCGGAAAATAAGTTTTGTTAATTTCATGAAAACACTTATAGGTTAGGGAATCTCATCACACTGTTTTCTTCTTTAACCACTTGAAATATTTTACAATTTTTAGATCAATCAACAAATACCACTTGTAGAAAATCAAGTACAACTTAATGTCCCTGATTTACCACTTGTAAGTCGAAATATCACACGAGTGAATCTCTCAAGAAAGATGCCGATACCTGCTTCACACTTACCAACCTGGAAGCTCCGGCAAGTCAAATTTATCAAGTGAAAAATACAGACACCCAAGCCTGACCTGCTTTGGGTGTAATCAAATCATCTTCAGTCGGGTAATAAGTTGCCTTTTTGTTGCATAAAATCTTTTACCCCTTTAACCTTCCCATCGACCATCTTCCCAAAAATCTTTTTCACATTTCCATTAAAAACCTTTTCGACATCAAATTCTTTCTTCTCAGAATAGAATTGATTCGATATCTCAACTTTTCCAACTTTTTGTTTAAAATTTTTAGCCCGCAATGGTGGAAAATTGACATCATCCATTGGCGGTACTGATGTTTCAATTTTTAGCTCATCTTGTGGCTCCTCTGACTTTGTTGAATCAGATTCATCGCCTGATTTCACATCTGATTTCTTAACAACCCACATTTGATTGTCAAGATTAACTCTTCTTTTGTAAAATCTTTTCTTCGAACATTCACCAACTTCATATGTTGAATTTTTAAAAACTTTGAATCTTTCAGTTGGTGGTTCATTTTTCTCAACAATCTTTTCTTTAAGTTTATAAACAACTTCCTGTTTGATGTTGGTTGCTTTAGGATAGTTCCAGGCAATGTGTCCAACTTCTTGACATCTGTAACAGGTTCTTGTTTCCTTTCTTTGATAAGCTCCATTCTTCATTCCCTCTTGCTTCTTAGCAATGAATTCTTTGTTTGATTGCTTCCAGAATGAGCTCTTTTCTTCTTCCTCTGAACTTGCTCCTGAAACAAATACAGTTTTTGGTTTATAAGTTTTCTCATTTTTATGATTTTTTAGTGGAATAAAACCTAAACCCTTCCTTTTGTAATTACTGTTATGGTTTGGTTTCTTTCGATAACTAGAACCAGAACTGTAACCCTTTTTCTTGTTTAACCTTTGTTGAATTCTTGAGGTGTAAGGATTGTGTTTTTCAGAAAGATTTTTAACTTTTATTTCAGAAATATTAATTTCTGTTAGTTTGAAAACCTTTTTTATCATTTCTGGTTTAACACCTCTTATTGGAAATTCCTCATCAGAATATGATTTGTCTGAATCATTCAAAGTATATGCCACTTTGATTGGTTCATCATTCAAATTAGATTTTGATAACAAGAATTCTTTATTGTACACCCGTTTAACCGACGACTTTGGACTGTCATCTGATGATGTTCTCGAACTTTCAGACTCTGACTTTGACTCAGACTCCTCATCTTTATCCAACACCTGATCGACCACCTTTTTTATTAACTCGGACTCATGATCAGTGTCAAACGATGTAAAAGTGACGTCAATGTTTTCTGGTAAATCATCGGTTATTTCGGACTTTAGCTTTATATTGACTGCCTTTTTGACTTGATCCTCATTTGGTTTTCTGGGAGAATAACCTTCCCAGATCGGAGGCGGACACTTGTTATAATTTGCACTTTGTTTCTTAACAGTATCCTTCTCTTCATTCTTTTTGTCTTGAAAAGCTTCCATACCTGCAACAGTTGGATAAATTCGATCAATCAAATAATCAGAACTAGAATAACTTTGCAGTAAACGTTTAATTCTCTCATTTTCAATCTTTTCTGTTTCCAACTCTTGCTTCAGCTTTGCACACTCTTCAATGTAATGATTAATTGCCTTCTGCTTTGTCATCATTACCGCATTCATCATTGTTAACGCATCTTCTCTTTCAGAATTCGTCTTTTGAAGACCATTCACTGTTCTATTCAACACATCATATGATTCTTTCACATAATTGAGATTGAACATTAATTGTTCTTTCATCTTATCTTGCTCACACAACTTCTCATCCTTTTCTTCACACTGTTTGCAAGATTCTGAACACTTTAGACACGGCTTAATTACTTCAACAATCTTTTCGACTTCAATTATCTTTTCAACTTCAACCACTTTTTCAGCTTTAACTACTTGCTAAGTAGTTTTATCTTCTTCACTTTGTTCAGCCTTTTTCTGTTCTTTTGCAACTTGTTTCTTCTTCAGTTTCTCCACTCTATCTGCAAAATAAAATTGAAAACTTTCAGGAGATAAATGAGTTTGTGCAATATTAATATGCTTTTCTTCCTCATCGTCACTATCATCAGTTGATGAATGATCAAACACTTGAGTACTTTCTGAACTATCATCTGAAGAAACAAACTCTTCATCTTGATTCTTCTCATCATTTGCAAATACTTTCATCCATTCAGCCATCAAATCTGGCTCTTGAACTATTTGAGCAATGAGAGCTACTACTTTTGAATCATGTGGAATATATTTGTCCCAACTAAACCCTTCTGCTACTTTTTCATCATCTTGATCAATTATACCAAAATAAGCTTTCTTATTTGCTTCTACGATCATTTTAGCATGAGCAGTTTATGGTTCCTTTTGTTGATACGGTTGATGAGCAACTTGTTGATAAATGGCTTTTCGATAGTAATCATCTTTTCCAAACGGATTATGTGCTCCACTTGCTTCTTGATTTTTACATTCTCTCTTGAAATGTCCTTTTTCCCTGCATCGAAAACAAGTAACTTTAGATTTATCAAAACCCAAAGTAGAAACATTTGCATCCAAGAAATCATCTCTTCCTGTAATCATCTTGAATTTTTCTGCTCTCCTCAGAACACTTGCTAAACACCATTTAATGTCCATAAGTTCCATTTCCTCAGCATCTATCTGATCGTAATCCTCTTTCGTCAACATAGGATTTCCGATCCTTCCTGCAACCAATCCGTCATATGATTCCAACACTGTAGCAAGTAACGTCATATGACTTTTAGCAACATCTTCAGAGAAATTTTGACCATTCTGAAGATGCAATGCGATGTTTGAACTTTGAAACTGATGATTTGAAGTTGCTTCTTTTGGATTAACACTTGGGTATGAAGAAAATCCACTACTGCTATTAGGACTTTGATTGACTGATTCAGATGAATTTCCTGCACTGAAAGCAGTTTGGATTTTTGGACTTGCTTTTACATTCTGAACACTCCCTTTGAAGTACATCTTAACATCTTGTTGTGTACTTGGATTGTTCATCCTAGAAATCTTTTGCTGCTCAAGATCTTGTCCTTCAATCTTTTCAATGAACTGGGAAATTGTCAAACCATCATATTCTCCAGTATTCTTTAAAAAAATAAAAAATGTACCCCATTCTTTCTGAGGTAAAGCATCAGCTAGTTTGTCTACCCATTCTTCACGTTCTTTGTTGATATCTAACAATGACATTGAACGTACTAAGTAACAATATCTTTCAATCAATTTCTTTGTATCTTCTCCTGGCAAACTTGTAAACAAGTCAAATTCTTTCTTTAGCAATGCTTTTTTACTCTTGATCATCTTCTCACTTCCCTCAAATTTAATTCGAAGTGCTTCCCAAATTGAGTGTGAAGTCTTATCGTGTTGAAGCAATATGAATATGTCTTCTTTAATAGCTTGCTGGAGTAAGCTGATCATCATCTTTTCTGCTTTGTACATGTCTCGTTCTTTATCCTTAAATTCAAAAATCTTTTTCTCAACTCCCAAATCAGTACGTGGTAGCACATACTTTTTCTCAACACACTCCCAAGATCTCAAATGATTAGCTTGAACCCAGTTTTCAAACCGATCTTTCCAACCATAATACTCCTCAACGCCCATGAGTTTCAGGGGTTTTTGCATTGTTCCAGTTTCATTTTCCATGTCCATGATTTGAGCAATGACAGCCGGAGTAGTCGGGGATGTAGCAAACGCGTTGTAGAATTCCTCTTCCATGATTCGGTAATAAGTTTCAAAATCAGACACTTTCAAACGAAATTAGCACTTTCAAACGAAATAACCTGCACAACAGTTTCAAGCGAAATAACAACACCAACGAAAATAGGATTTTCAAACGAAATTAAGGATTTTGTTTGAACCGACTAAACGAAATTTAATTTCGTACGAAATTACAAACAAATTCAAACGAAATTACAACTTTGAAATGAAATTGTAATTTCGTATGGAATATTTCAAGCGAAATTATAATTCCGTGCGAAATTAGGTGCAATTTCAAACAAAATTAAGCTGATGTCATCATTTCGGTCAAACTTTTGTCAAGTTGATCAAGTTTTAGCTCGATTTTAGGTCCAATTTTCTCAAGGCTTTGTTAAAACACAATTTCGCATATAATGTGTGAAATTCAAACCATTTTAACCGTGAAATTTTGTTCAATTTTGAAAAGAAGATGTAGAAGTTAGAAAATCTGAATAAATCAAGCTGAATATGGTGGAACTCCTCCTCCTGAGCTCTGATACCACATGAAGGATCGTTTCACCGACCGAAATGAGTCGTTCAGAGGCATTCTACTCAATATGAAAGGCGGAAACAGACATATCGAGTTCGATTCAGCTAGATATTCACTTTTGTGACACCTGTGTCACTTCAACCATCAAAAAAATGCCAAACCAATGAAATATTGTATTTCATACTTTGGACTTGCATAAATATGTGTATCTTTTGCACATATCAACTCTTGTTCGATTTCAAGCTCTAAATCGCTTTCTGGAAGGTTATACACGCACTAATGCGTAAATATAACCAGTTTAATGCGACGAACACTCCGGAATAGTGAAATAGGGTTAACATACCTTAAATAACCTTTACATAACTTAAAATAAGTTTTAAAGGCTTTGGTATGGCAAAAACAAGTTAAATCGCTTACAGGGACTAAACTTGACAAACTACGAAAGTATGCCAATTTGAACTGTAACAGACATTCCAGAATATGACCATAAGTTAAACATACCATAAATATCCTTTACATAGCTTAGAAATAGGTTTTGAGGTGTTCGGTGTGTAAAATAAACTTTTGGGTCATTCAGGGACTAAAAGCGTCAAAAAGTGCACAAGTTTGCATTTTCGCGCATAACTTACGTTCTGAATACATCCGGACATCCAAAAATTTATGTAAGCACTAAAACATTTTATTTTAGTGTTTGGCATAAGAAAAAATCCATTCGTCGCGTCATTTGGATCGTTTTTCGCGCTTATGCGCATTCCGTCGTAATTAAGCGAACATCGCGATCGTACGGCCAAACGAACAGACATCCGAGATGTTTTTGAGCACATTTTAAGTTCCCTATACTTTAACTTCATTTTAGAGCTTTGAAATGAGGTTAACGGGGTTCAAACGCATCGAAAAAGGCCTTAAACACGTGCAGGGACCAAAACTGTCATTTTTAAACTTTGCTGAGTCTGACACATGGTGGCGTAGCGCGAGCATCCCATGCCTATGCAGTCGCGCTACGCGAGCGCCTCATCTGAACAGAAAAACCAGATTCAATGTATTAACAGCTGTTAAACTCCCAACCACACACCCACACTTGCCCTTTCAGTTCATGAGAGGCCATTTTTAGTCACCACAACATTCCAACAAGTGTACGCCTTAGATTCGATCACGGTTTCCAAGAAACGATCCTAACGGTTTGGGAAATCCTATAAATACCCGCATCCCCCAACTTCAAAACCCACTAGAATCTGATTTGAGAAGCTCTAAGTTGAAACCTTTGTTTCATACCTGAGCTACTTGAATCAAGATTAGCATTCGGGGACCCTTCGTAAGTATTCCTTCGTTCTTTTATTGCTTTTCGAGTCCGAAAGTCAAACTTTGTTTGACTTTCTGCGTTGACCAGTTTATGGTCAATGCGAAGTTCCTTTGAACTTCGCAACGTGATTGTAATCACGATGGTTATAGTCCCTTGTGACTATGCCTACTGATTACCACGTTGTCTAGGGTCGTAAGGGTAAGCAATCTAATAAATCGCTTATACCTTCGAACCCGACCCATTTGGTCGATCATTAGGATCCGACCAAATACATTAGGCGACCATAGTAGGTAGGGAATAACCTTCCGAGGTTATACCTTATGGTCACGACGTTTAAATAGTTGTATGATAGGTAGTTTATATGCCTTAGGTAAATTACCAAAATACCCCTTTGATGCCAAAATTCATTATAAACATATGTGACATAACTTTTGACATCTAAACTGATTTGGCGACAATATTAGGCATGTTAAGGCATATTCTACTTGTCATAGGACTAGTTAGGCGGTCCGAACGCGTTTCACGCAAACGACGCGTTAAAGTAGCATAAGCTACCTAAACGGGTCGTAATGGGTCGTAAGCACTTAGGTTAGGTTTCATTTAGTATGTAGGCTTTGTTAAATCATATGACACGAGTCTCCATACTCGTTTGGTTTACGAACCCTCATTCTATCTAAATCTTCCGATTTAGGTCCGGTTTATTAACATAGTTACCTATATTAGGTGCCGTTTGATTCCGTGATCTCTAGCATTGCTTAGTGGTTATCGTAGGACTTCTGAGCAATCTCAAGTGAGTACATAGACCCCTCTTTTACCGTTTTCAAATGTTTTGGGGTGGAACACATGTGCCTACTTGTTACTTTCATGCCTTCACATCATATACCTGCTATGTTCTTTAGTACATTTATAGTACATGATTTCATTACATTTTATGCTATGTATGCCTATTGTGTGCGTACTTAGTACATTTCCTTACATTACATGCTATGTATGCCCATTGTGTGCGTACTTAGTACATTGCCTTACATTACATGCTATGTATGCCCATTGTGTGCGTACTTAGTACATTGCCTTACATTACATGCTATGTATGCCCATTGTGTGCGTACTTAGTACATTGTTTAACATTACATTTTATGCTATGTATGCCCATTGTGTGCGTACTTAGTACATTGTTATACATTACACTATATGCTATGTATGTCCTTTGTTGCATACTTAGTACATTGTTATTCATCATATGCTTACATTTTGGATACACATTACATGATTCACATTAGACATGAACATTTTACTTTGGTAGTTTGGTTTGAGTAAGTGATTAAGTAACGAGGCGTGTGTAATATGATACAAGCATGGTGGATACGCCGCTGATACTTCCTATATATAAGTGTTTTTATGGTATTACATATCGTAGCGTTATTTGAATCATTTCAGTTTATGACATATAACATTTTATACAAATAACATACTTTTCACAAGACATTGATTTACAAACAACTTATCTTATACAAACTCATCTTACATGGTTATTCATTTAACCATACATTATTCTCTTATTTATACATATCATCTGATCTTATCGTTTTTTCAAATGATTTACAAGACAAAGCAAATTACAAGGTTCATGACTAAACATTTTCTCAAACATAAGTCATGAATCCTATTTTCTCAAAACCTATGTATCTCACAGGCATTTTTATGCTGACGTACCTATTTTCACATGTGTTTTCAGGAGATGATGCATAGGACTTATCAAGACAAACTTAGGCGGACTTGTGCCTTAGTGACTTAAAACGAAACAAGAACTAGTTAATTTTTGTTATGTACTCTTTGTTTCTTGTTTAAAACAATGTAAACTCTCATGTTTGATTAATAAAACGAAACTTTAATTGCCATGGATTTGAAATGATTAATTCTGTCACAACACTCCCCGACGTTTCCGCCACGTTTCGTTGTCTCACGTGGTCGGGGTGTGACAACTTTAAATGTCTTTCTGATTGATTTGACAATGTTTTACAGTGAAACGACACATCGGCAGCACTTCGGCTCCGGAATTACACATACATGAATCTCCAAACGAAATTACAAGACTCCTATTTATAGGCAACATAATTTCGCATGAACCAGACTCAAGCGAAATTACTTCACACGAAATTATAATTTCGTGCGAAATTACATATGGTGATTTCATGCGAAATTACCTATTTTGACATGTTTTCTCGAACTTTGTGCCCTGATCAATACATAAACATACAAGACTCGATACAAGACGAAGTCGACAGATGAATGCACCAACAACTAAGATAATCTCTTAAAAAGTACAAAAGTGCTGAAATCATCAAAGGATACATTAAAGGCGAGTCGGATCCAAGTGATTCATCTTGTCTATCTGTTTTATTTTTATTTTTATTTTCAGCATTTTTAGTTTTTATTTTTCATGTTTAAAACCTTTTTCCAAAAAATTTAGATTGATTAGAAGTTGAGATAAACCGGTATTAAAGCTCTTGTGTCCTTGGACGACCTCGGTATCTTACCAACGCTATACTATGCTCACGATGGGTGCACTTGCCCATGTGTGTGTTTAATGTTAGTAGAATATCGTGTTTTATAAATTTAAAACTTGAGTAATGTGTAAAATGGGCTTAAAATATTAATAAAAACATATTACACCTTCACACACCAATATACAAATGAGTCAATTTGGGTTATGTTATATCTCTAATAGGTCAACATTGGAAGAAATCTGAACTTACGAATGATATATTAACTAGGTTATGCTTTTTTGTTTATTGTTCTTTTGGTAGTGAATTGTTGGTGGTATATGGGCATACAAAATTGGTAGCTTAATTCAGTGAATGTCCTTAGAAATATGAAGGAGAAGAGAGTGAGGTAACGTTTTTCGAGAAGCTTGATGAGGAGCTTAATTCAGTGAATGTCCATATGAAACATTTTGAAGTCTAAAAAGAAAAATTGTAAAAGTACAGATCATTAACTTGAGTTCTGTATTGCAGAGAACAGACATGTGGGTTTGAAATTTGATGTCAAGGGGATCGATGAGGCCTATAGAAACGGAGTGAATCCTGATAATAATGAATCGGATCCTTTGGATGTACTTGACCGTGTGAGGATTAATAACACTCTGTATTTTATTTTGTTTTGTTTATACACTTAATATACGTCTAATCAAATTTCTCCTACCCGGGAAGTTCCTGGGTGATAACCTAGTGTCAAATATATAGTTATTTGATAGGGGGAGTAGGGTCAGGTAATCATGGGTTTACAAATCCTTTAAATGTCAATACATTTGTACTTAGAGCAAGGTTACCAATCCTGAAAATATCTAATATGTTTCATTGTCAAATGAATTTTATGAGAGCCATGTTGTTGATTCTGAAAATGTTAGAAATTCTCTCAAGTGTTTTGAATTGTTATATGATCAGATGTTGAGCCAGGTTTCGATCCTGAAAGCTTAACGCAAGGGGGCCTGGAGAGAGAGAGAGTCTGTTAAAAGGGGGAGCTAAGAATTCAGAGTGCAAAGGGAAGTCTGTGGTGCTGAATCTATCAAAGCATCATAAAGACTCAGAGTGAAGATAAAAACGAGCTACGAGATTGACTGCAGCAATATCCAGGGGGAGTCTGTGAGTGCATATGTCTATCCCTTCAGTCAATCACATATCATAGCTGAGCAAATGAGACAAGACAAGGTGTTGAAGAGTTGAAACATAATAAAGCCTATCTGCATGAACCCACACACAACTGGTCCACACGGATGGAGACATGTGGATCCGCATGAATGGAGCGCAATTTTAGGGTTTTTTAAATGTTGATATGTGCACACAGTTCATCCGCATCTACAATGTTGATCCACATTTGTTCTTGATCCGCACATACATGAGTCCATTCGTAGATATGAGTTGGTGCGGACCTGGTCACACTATATATAGGAGTCTTGTGCTCATTTGTAACTAGAACCTTTGTTGACAAGAGTGGGGAAACTCTGTCGGTTTGTTTGCATGGTTTTGTATTGACAATCAGTAATAGAAAACAACTTATAATTAGCTTGGTCTTGTCTGATACACTCTCCTACTTGGATTCCGCACAAGATACGAGATCTACGCAGTCAAAGGTGTACTGGATCGATCCTAACACAAACTCACACATTTGTTGGCACTATAAAAGTGACAACAGATGTTACAACTACACTACCACCACCACCAACACACAAGTCCCTTAAAGGACTTCTCCACAAAATGAAACCAACAACACAACTTCCACAACCATCATAAAAAACACAAACACTTCAAACCAAAACCAGGAGAACAAAATTCATTGTTCAAGATGCTGATGAATAAATTGTTGATGCGTTACCTATCAAAACCACAACAACCACAACCTATTAATAAAACATGAGTTAAATAAAAGAGTAGATGCATTTAGTTCATGTAAAATGATTGTGGTATGATATAGATGCATTAGATACACATACTTGAACATGCATGTTGAAAGATGATCAAGAAATGATGATTTGAACATGATTTGATAAAGATAATTTTTAATCAGGCCTTAAAAACTAAAAATATGATTAGTTTTAAGTGTTAAGTGATATAAAACTTTGTCATAAAGCTTGCTAGTCTTGCATGTCGTACTTGGTGCTTTAGAGGTTGTAAAATACGTAAAATTGCATGATTTATGTGACTTACACAAAAACTGCACTAATCTGATTATAATCACTATTTTAATCAGTGAATAACATGTATTGTGTTAAAATATCAAGTCATTCCGAGTTGGGATGGTTGTAGTAACGTTTAACGCAAAACTATGCGGTAAAACGGTCAAAAATCGGTTTTTCGAACGATTTTTATGAAACTGATTTATATCAGTAACTAAACTGATTTTTAGTTTAAAAATAAGTATTTTAACTAATTTTAAGTTTACTTGGTGTTTGGTTGGTCATACGTGACTTCCGACACCCGAAAACGTTACCGAATCACTAAAATACATGTTTTTCAATATACACTAGTATGGGTTATTTTTGGGTGAACCTTATGTGTTAAAATGTGTTATGTGATTTAAACATGTGAATGTGAAAATATGTTAAGTGTTAACATGATAGTGGGAAATTTAGACTATCCATGTATACTTGTGCGTTTTATTTGGTAGAAACGGTAAAATCGCGTTTAACGTGTCACTTGTTTGCCGAGCATGAAATTTGACACATATAAGTTATTTTATGTATGCTTGCCTTAAAAATGACAAAATAGATAAGTTAACGAGATTACATGTGTTACGATGTTGATTTATGTGTACGTTTATGTATATATATTGCGACACGCAAATTGTAGATATATTACGTATAAACGGGTGTATTAATGGATTTACCATGATAACAGTCACCAATAAATTCGTTCAAGTCGCAAAATCTTAAATATATATATATATATACACACGTACATGGACTCATATATATATTAACGTGCCAACATAATCTAAAACAATAACTTTTCGAGAAAATCTCAAAGTTATGTGAACATTTTAAGAAACGGAGAAACTTAGGATTTTTGTGATATATTGATTTATAAATCATTCCTACGCATAATAGGACGTGTAGAAATCAATCTGTGGGATTGCGCTATTTAAAATACGCACCCAAAGGTGAGTGTCACTAAACCCCCTCTTTTTATTGTTTTGTATATGTTTTGGGGAAGAACACGCCTAAAAGGGTTTAATAATGTTTTTGGATTAAAACATACCTTTTGATATAAATTATATATTTTCGTTGAAAATATACAGAATTTTGATAAATTATACGTTTCGAGATAAAACGTTTTTGATAAATATGTTTCGGGAAGAAACGGGGATTAGCACGGCGTTTGGGGGAAAACGACCGTGTAGTTTGGACGAATTTGCTTGATATCAAGAGAGTAATTATCGGTATAGGCTTACATTTCGGTGGGGATTTCAAGGAATTCGTACAACATCATATATTAAATTTGTCATATTAGTAGGATATATATATTGTACGTGAGGCAGACATCATATGTGACACCTGTGCCTGTACAACCATCATCCAAATACAAATCCAATGAGATCCTGTGTTTCCTTCCTGGGATTTGTACAATTACATATGAAATTTATACATATCACATCTTGTTCGATTTCGAACTCTAAATCACTTTCTAGAAAGTTAAACACAAACTGTTACGCAAACGTAATCAGTTTAACGCGAAAAACACTTCGGAATAGTGAAATAAGCTTAACATACCTTAAATAACCTTTACATAACTTAGAAATAAGTTTTGAAGGGTTTGGCATGGCAAAAACAAGTTTATTCGATCACAGGGACTATTTGCGTCAAACTGCAAAATTCTGTCGTTTCGTATGGTAACATACATTCCGGAACATGATCATAAGCTAAACATACCATAAATAACCTTAACATAGCTTAGAAATAAGCTTTGAGTGGTTCGGTATGCGAAAATGCGCTTATTTGGGCAACAGGGACTAAAAGTGTCAAAAACGGCGTAAGTTTGCATTTATGTGCATATCTTACGTTCTGACCACATCCGGACATCCAAAAATTTTTGTAGTCACTAAAATATTTTATTTTAGTGATAGGAATGCAAAAATACCATCCGTCGCTTAATTTGGATCGTTTTCGCATCCGTTCGAGTTTCGTCGTAATTAACCGAACAACGTGACCGTACGACCAAACGAGCCAACATCCGTGTTATTTCCGAGCATATTTCAAGTTCTCTATACTTTGACGTCCTTGTAGAGCCTTGAAAATGGCTTAACGGATGTTAAATACGTCAAATACGCAAGTTTGAGTGTGCAGGGATTGTTTCTGACAATTTCTGAAAGTTGTAGCCAGACCCTAGCGTCGTGCGACCACCCCATGGTGTTACTATCACGGCACGCGACCCTGTGATCTGGACAGAATGTCCATTTTTGACCTGCAGCTTGAAATTCAGGGACCTTTCTTGCAATTTCTTGGTGTGGGCACCAAGTAAACACCTCTCCAAGCAAAGGATAGTTGTCATTAACACATGTATGGTTCAGATTTCTTGCTTGGAGGCCATATAAACACATGTCGTGATCTTGAAACACCTCAACAACTATAAATACCCATCCAATCTTCCTCATTCTTTGCTCATTCTCATTTTTGGGACTCTAAGTGGAGGATTTCCTGCTAAGGAGCCACCTACCTAAGTTCTAATATCTTCTCTCTGGCCTTTGAACACCTTGTAAGTGTTCTTTCATGGCTTAGTTGTTATTTTCAGCCATTTAGAGCTGAAAGTCAAACAGTTTGACCAACAGTTTGACTTTCGGTTTTGACCATCAATTGGTCAAGTCAAAGTTCAATTGAACTTTGCAACGTGATTGTAATCACGATGGTTATAATTCTTAGCGATTATACCTACTGATTACCACGTTGACTAGGCGTAGTGACGAGTCAAAGTTTCGGTCAAAATGCGTATTTACGCGCATTTTGAGACGGAACTATTTTTAGGTTTCAAAACACTTTGTTTTGATACCAAATCAGTTTTCTAACTTAGTTAAACATTTTTTAGCATGTTTTACTCGTCACTACTAGTTTAGTGCTTGTTTAGGGTCGTAAGTTAAGCGGTCTCAACAACCGCTTAGACTTTCGAACCCGACCCGTTTGGTCGATCATTAGGATCCGACCAAACTTATTTAGTGATCATAGTTGCATAGGGAATAACCTACTGAGGTTATACCTTATGATCACTTAGGTTGGTTAGTTATTCATTAACTCGTTATTATGCCCATTGAAAATGACCAAAATGCCCTTTTAGAGCTTAAATCCATATTTAACATATGTGACCAAGTTTTTGACATCTAAACTGATTTAGTAACATATTTAAACATAATTGGGCATGTAAGACTTAACATGGGACATAGATAACCATCCGACCTTAGATTTACGCAAACGACGCGTTAAAGTAGCTTAAACTACCTTAACGGGTTGAAACGGGTCAAAAGCACTTAGGTTAAGTTTCTAATCAGAATGTTAGGTCTATTAAATCATGCTATATGAGTTCTAATACTCATTTGATTTATAGAACTTCATTCTATCCTATCTCCAGATTTAGGTACCGATTATTTAACATAGTAATTCCACACTAGGTGCCACTTGATTCCTTGATTTCCCGAGCTTCGTTAGGAAACTTAATCAAGGATACTTGCAATCTCAAGTGAGTACATAGTCCCCTCTTTTACGTTTTTAAATGTTTTGGGGTGATACATATGTGCCGATACGCTATTTTCATGATTTCGACTATATGATTTTACATGCATAGTACTATATTTTGATGAATTGAACTATCATCCATGGTTTAAACACTGATTTCCAAAGTTTTTTAAAACTATTTGTTCATTTAAACAGTTACCTATACATTCATTAACAATGATCAAGCCAATTGGTAGTACGATATAGCGCTATAGGACTAGACACCCCATTCCTGTTGTATGGAATGTCGGATACCAATGTTTTAACCAAATAGAATTGTCTTTGTGGTATTTCTATAGTCTGCAAAGTGTAGTTTGATGCACTAATGTGACAACTGTGTTCTGTAATCATCGTATAATGTAAAACAATGTTAATTATCAATAAAACAATGTGCTTTGGTGTTATTTTATATGTTATTGTATGTAATGATTTTACAATTTGATTCGATTCCGATTTCAAGCTTTAAATCACTTTCTGGAAGGTTATACGCAAACTGGTGCATAAATGCAATCAGTTTAACGCGACGTACACTCTGGAACTGTGACGTAAGCTTAACATACCCTAAATATCCTTTACATAACTTAGAAATAAGTTTCGAAGGATTTGGTATGGCAAAAACATGTTTGTTTGAACTAAAGAACTATTTACGACAAAACTGCAAAACGAACGTTGGTGACCGCCCGGATAATATTTAAATCCCAAAAATATTCTGTTATGATTAAAATTTTATTTTTAATCAGGTCCGTGTTGAAAAATAAATTAAAACGCTTAAAAGCGTTATTTTTCAAGTTTAAGCGCGTATCGCGTGTTTCTATGCAACACAGTGCTTCTACTGCAAAACGCAGACAACGCAGCCAGTCTTGGCAACTGAAATTTATTTCAGTAATATTTGGGCGAGTTTATTTTTATAGAATAATAAAAATAATTTAGAACGCCATAAACCGGGATTTAAACGCTAGATAAAATACCCGGTATCCAGTTAAACACCTACTTTTATCTTATTTACCCACAAAGTTACACATGGACCGCCTCCCCCTTGAAATTTACGGTCATATATAGGTGACCCCACCACATTATTTCCAAGATCTTGCATAAATTCTATTTGATCTTGTGTGGACACTTGTATGTGCATGCCACCCTCATAATCTTTCCAATATCTCTTTATATATCTTTACAATCTTTCCAAGATCATCCTACCTCCAACAACACTCAAACTCCCTCATTCTCTCTCATCCATAACCGTCCACCATCTCTCTCTCATCCATCTTCATCTTCTTCAAACCTTCAAGCTTTGTTTTTCAAAGTTCAACACCATTTCTAGCAAACTTCAAGTTAGTGTGAAGATCTAAAGGTGTTTCCAAGGTGCTTTCAAGTGATTTCAAGCTTCCTATCATCAAAATCTCACCCCACAACCTACTTGAATCTTGAAGGTATAACATTTATGTTTAAATCATACTTTTGATTCTTGGCTGTTCTTGATGATTTGAAGTTTCTCTTGAATCTTGGAATTTTCACTAAACTTGAAATCTAAAATGAAATGGGACTTGTTACAAATGAAAATGGTGGTGTATATATATGTATATCACCGTACATATATATGTATGTATGAGTCTTGAAGTTTAATTTTTTTGTTAAGTACTTGTTTAAGTTGTCACATGTTCTTGAATAATAGTTAAAATGCAAGTGATTGATGAGAAATGTATGATATGTTAAATGCTTAAACACATCAACAAATAAACCTAAATATATCATATATTTGATGCATCTAAACCCATATAAAAGGATGATGTTATGATAGTATGCTTTAGACACTTATACATGAGGATACATGTTGATTTAAAGCTCAAGAAGTGAAAAAAAATGGGTGTATGACAAAAATAATTTTGAACAGGTTATAAACACTAAAAATGACATTATCTGGTATGTTATAATGGCATGAAACTTTGACATAGGTTTGATAGCTTTGCATGTTGTACATATAGATTAAAAAGTGGTAAATTATGTGAAATTTGCATGATTTATGTGCTTTATTTAAGACCTGCACTATCATGAGTATAACCATTATTTTATTCAGTAAATAACATGGGTTATGTTAAAATTTCAACTCGTTTCGATTTGGGATGGTTCGGGTAATGTTTGATGCAAAACTATGCGGTAAAACAGTTAAAAATCGCCTTTTCGGAGGATTTTTATTAAACTGTTTTAGATCAGTAACCAAACTGATATTTTTGATATAAAAACAAGTATTTTAACTCATATTAATTTTACTTGGTGTTTGGTTAGTCATACGTGACTTCCGACGCCCAAAAATGTTACCGAATCGCTAAAATAAGTGTTTTTCGACATACACTAGAATGGGTTGTTAATGGGTAAATTTTATGTGTTACAATGTGCTATGTGTTTTTCAATAGGTTTATGATGATGTGTTCGTGGTGACAATATTATGTGTACTACGCTAACCCATATATACAAATACACCAAAATAATCAAAAATAATAACTTTTCGAGAAATCTCAAAGTTATGTGAAAATTCTAAGTATCGGAGAAACTTATGTATTTTGTGGGTTTTTGATTATTAAATCATTCTTATTTAATTTAGGACGAATAAACAATTTGAGGGATTGTGTTAATCTATAAAAACGCACCCAAAGGTGAGTACATAGATCCCCTGTTTTTACTGTCTTCGATTATTTTGGGGTGATTCATATGTATCCAAACGATTTCGATATTCTAACGATGGTTTCAAAAACGATTAAGATGGTTTATACAAAACTAATAGCGATTTCGATAATGTGAACGAACTTGTTGCTGGTAGTTACATAATGAATGACATTCATTAGCATTGATCAAGCCGACCAGTATTAGGTTATGGTACCATAGGATCTGACAAATCCCGTTATTAGACCGCACCCATGGTTATGTGTGGGTTAGGTGGATAACGACTAAATCTGATGATTGTTAACTTACCCTTTGGAGGTTTGTTAATGCAAGAACGAGTTGAACGATGGACGAGTCACAAAGGTTTGAATGTTATTAGCGAGACGACCAAAAGTAGTTTTTCACAATTAAAACGAGAACGATTTGTACGAGAACGATTTGTATGATTGAACGATTATGAACGATTTAAACAAATGAACGATGATCTATAACGAGAACGAGTTAAACGATGTCACACAACGATGTTTACGAAACTATATAAACCATACGAGTTTTATTACGAGAACGATTTATGATTTGGTTTACATAAACAAATGTTTTGGGTTAAGATTCATGGCATCGAGGTTTATAAATTATAACCAATCTGCTTGATTTGGTTATTCATTTTACAATACAAACATTTTACAAAACAAGGTTTCAAATATCGATTAACGAAGTTGTACGAGATATTTCAACGAGCCATGAATCTGACACTCACACAAAAACTATGTGCCAGCATTTCTTTGTTGACTTTGTTTTTACATATGTTTCAGGTGATGTTGCTTAATGTTGATTGCGAAAAGGATGCATGCTCACTTAGGACTGGACGAGGCCTTAGTGATTTAATAACGATGATAGACTATGTTTGACTTGCTTGTTTAACTTTAAGACACTGTTTAATATTTAATAAAATGAAACTCTTTGTATCCATGGTTTGAAACAATAATTCTGTTACAGCACTCCCCGACGTTTCCGCCACGGTTTGTTGTTTTACGTGGTCGGGGTGTGAGATAAGAGGTTGGTATCAGAGCCAATGGTTATAGGGAATTAGGTTATTAGTAAAATTTGACCTAGACTATAACTTTCTAGGACCCCAACGCAAGTTGATTTGCGTTTAGATTTTTAAAAACAAAACTGTCACCTACCCTTAGGTGATAACCACAACGAGAAAACAAAATCCGAATCTGCTTCGAAAATTAATCATTCGTTCTAGGATGATTGATTACTAGGTTTTGAACCCTCTATTGTAAGGTTTTGAACCCTTCCAGTTTGACTCATTTTTGGCTTAGTGCCTTTTGAGTTTTCAAAATCTCGTCAAAGTTTGGGTCTAAATAATGTGAACACGTGCAAACTGGAAGAGTGAATGCCTGTACCCTGAGTTTTCTGTCTAAGGCTAGAGTGTTCGTACAAATCCACATAATTGGACCAGTCACTCTTACCTGGGAACTCTTGGGGTGAGTGTTCACTTATAGGCGAGCATGTCTTCGCGATACATTATTTTGATTCATTACTTTGATTAGTCACTGCGTGTCGTTTGTTTGTTCGAGGTAACGAACAAATGATCGCCTTCCTTTTGTTTCGTTGATATTTTCAATACCTCTTTTGTTTTTCCTAACTGTCAACCTCACTCGTTTCTCATATTTCCCTGTTAGACAATGCCGCCTTGACGTGATGCACAATCTTTTACTGCTGAAGAAGTCGCAGCCCTTGTCTCTCAGCAAATGGCTGCTGTGCTTCCAGGCATTGTGACCTAAATCCACAAGCTGTACAACAACAATAATAATAACATTGCACAATGTAATTTCAAGAATTTCAATTCCGCTAAGCCGTTGAAGTTTTCTGGGTCGCAAGGAGCAACTGCGCTCCTTCAATGGTTCGAAAGTATCGAGAACACATTCAGACATGTGCAATGTCCGAATGGGCGTAGGGTTAAATTTGCATCAAGTGTGTTTGAGAAGCGTCCTCTTACTTGGTGGAACGGAGTGATGCGCGATAGGGGTTCCGAAGTGGCATTGGCAGAAATATGGGAAGAGCTTCGAGCTCTCATGATGAGAGAGTTTTGTCCCCGTCACGAAATTCGAGCTTTGGAACGAGAGTTTGACGATCTAAAACAAGATGGGGGAGAACACCGTGTGTATACGGGTCGATTTGAGGAACTCAGTCTTTTGTGTCCTACTATGGTTACCCCATTGGAGAAAGCGATAGAGAGGTATATCGATGGTTTACCCGATTCCGTACAGGATATTGTGACTGGCATTAATCCTACTACTGTACGTCAAGCAATCGAGTTATCTGCTACCCTGACTGAGTCGCAAGTCAGGAAGGGTAAACTTACCTGCAAGGGTGATAAGAAGAAGTTGACCGAATCTGTCAAGAAAAAGGGTAAGGGTAAGAAAGGTGAGTCGTCAAAGAAGTCGAGAAAGCGAAAGGGTGCTCAGAACTTTGCAGTTACTGCTCAGAGCCCTCAGAACCCACCAGCTCAACCTCCTGCGAAGAAAGCGTATGCTGGTACCGCACCTCATTGTGCTCGCTGCAACGGTCATCATGTTGCACAACAAGCTTGTAGGCAATGCACAACGTGTGGTAAGCTTGGGCATCTGGCCAACTTCTGTCGTTTGGGCCAGAATCAGATTGTTCAGAATCAAGCTCCAGTTCAGGGGAATGCTGCTAGATTCCCACCGGGTTCATGTTTCAATTGTGGAGAGTTTGGTCACTTCCGCAACAACTGTCCAAGGTTGGCGAATGCAAATGCAAATCCGAACGTGAATGTCAACACGAATGTGAATCCCGCTCGTGGGCGAGCATACAATCTGAATGCTCACGAAGCTAGGGCTGACAACGAGGTGGTTAATGGTACGTTTCTTGTTAACAATCGACCTGCATCTATTCTTTTTTATTCTGGTGCCGATAGAAGTTTTGTTTCATTATCTTTTGAACCTTTGCTTGCGATACCTAGAACTAAACCGAGGAAACCCTTATCTGTCGAAGTTGCTACTGGTAAACCTCTTGTTCTTGATTATGTTATTCGTGATTGTCAGTTAAACCTTGATAACCATTTTTTTTCCCATTGACCTCACGCCGATGCAACTTGGGAGTTTCGATATTATCGTGGGGATGGATTGGTTAACCAAACATCATGCTGAAGTGGTTTGTTTCGATAAGATTGTTCGTATTCCTCTTCCGTCTGGCAATATTCTGGAAGTTCGTGGCGAGAAACCATCTGATGGATTGAAGCTTATGTCATGTACAAAGGCCCAAAGTTATTTGCGAAAAGGATATGTTGCTTTCTTGGCACATGTCACCGAGGAGAAAGGCAAGAGCAAGAGTATTCAGGATATACCGATTGTTCGGGATTATCCAGAGGTGTTTCCCGATGAACTGCCTGGTTTGCCTCCAGTTCGTCAAGTCGAGTTTCATATTGACCTTGTACCCAATGCCAACCCGATTGCAAAAGCATCTTATCGTCTTGCACCATCAGAGATGCAAGAGTTATCGAAACAACTTCAAGAGTTGTCTGATAAAGGATTCATCCGTCCGAGCTTTTCGCCTTGGGGAGCTCCTGTCCTCTTTGTGAAAAAGAAAGATGGATCTTTTCGAATGTGTATCGATTATCGTGAGCTTAATAAGCTTACCATCAAGAATCGATATCCCCTACCTAGAATTGATGATCTCTTCGACCAGCTGCAAGGTGCTTCGTGTTTTTCCAAGATCAATCTACGTTCTGGATATCATCAACTTCGTGTTCTCGAAGAAGATATTCCCAAAACTGCATTCCGTACAAGATATGGGCATTACGAGTTCACTGTCATGCCTTTTGGTTTGACAAATGCCCCACCTATCTTCATGGACTTAATGAATAGGGTTTGTAAACCTTATTTAGATAAGTTCATCATTGTGTTCATCGACGATATTCTTATTTATTCAAAGTCTCGAGTCGACCACAAGCAACATCTTCGTTTGACATTAGAACTCCTAAAGAAGGAACAACTTTTTGCTAAATTCTCCAAGTGTGAATTCTGGCTTAAAGAAGTTCAGTTCTTGGGTCATATTGTCAATAAGCAGGGTATCCATGTGGATCCTTGCAAAATAGCTGCTATTAAGGATTGGAATATACCGACGACACCTACAGAGATTCGATCATTTCTTGGTCTTGCTGGTTATTATCGTCGATTCATTTCTAATTTCTCAAAGATCGCGGTTCCACTCACTGCTTTGACTCAGAAAAATAAGCCTTTTGAGTGGGGACCTAAGCAAGAAGAAGCGTTCCAAATGCTGAAACGGAAGCTCTGTGATGCTCCTATTTTATCTCTACCTGAGGGAAACGATGATTTTGTTGTCTATTGTGACGCGTCGAATCTAGGACTTGGTTGCGTTCTTATGCAACGAGGTAAAGGCATAGCTTATGCGTCAAGACAGCTGAAAGTTCACGAGAAGAACTATACGACTCATGATCTTGAATTTGGAGCTGTGGTTTTCGCACTTAAAATCTGGAGACGCTACCTCTATGGAATGAAGTGTGTGGTTTTCACAGACCACAAAAGTCTCCAGCATATTCTCAATCAGAAGGAGCTGAACATGAGGCAACGACGATCGGTTGAACTCTTAAACGATTACGATTGCGAGATCCGCTACCATCCCGGTAAGGAAAATGTCGTAGCCGATGCGCTTAGTCGAAAGGAATGAGTCAAGCTTCATTCTGTTCGAACTCTATCTGATATTCAATCTCGTGTCCTTCAAGCTCAACGGTCTTGTGTGATCAAAGACTTATTGAAAAATGAGCTACCGCTTCAACTTGAGCTTAAACTCGAAAGGAAAGACGATGGTTTACTCTATTTCAAGGATCGTTTGTGGATTCCAAAACAAGACGATCTTCGCACCTTGGTAATGGACGAATCTCACAAGTCTCGATATTCTATCCATCCTGGTGCTGATAAAATATACAAGGATCTTCGTACTCAGTTCTGGTGGCCTGGTATGAAGAAGGATGTTGCGTTGTATGTATCGAAATGCCTAACTTGTCTCAAAGTCAAGGCTGAACATCAACGACCTTCTGGTTTTCTTGTACAACCAGAGATACCGGTTTGGAAGTGGGAGAACATTGCAATGGATCTCATCACTAAGTTACCGCGTACATCTAAAGGTTACGATGCTATTTGGGTTGCTATCGATCGATTAACGAAATCAGCTCATTTTATTCCGATTCGCGAGGATCTATCTGCTGATAAACTTGCAAAGATTTATGTTGATGAGATTGTATCACGACGTGGTGTTCCTTTGGATATCATTTCCGATCGTGATGCTCGTTTTCATCTCATTTTTGGAAGACCGTGCAATCTGCTTTGGGAACCCAACTGAATCTAAGCACTGCTTATCATCCCCAAACAGATGGTCAATCTGAGAGGATGATTCAAACTTTGGAGGATATGCTTAGAGCATGCGTGATAGACTTTGGTGGTAATTGGGATTCTCATCTTCCACTGACTGAGTTCTCTTACAATAACAGTTATCATGCTAGTATTAATATGGCACCATTCGAAGCTCTCTACAGTCGAAAATGTCGTTCACCTATATGTTGGAATGAGATCGGTGAAGCTCAGCTTACTGGACCTGAGCTCATTCTGGAAACAACAGACAAAATCAAGAAAATTCACGATAATCTTGTGACAGCTAGAAGCCGTCAAAAGAGTTATGCGGATTTGTGACGCAAGCCCTTGGAATTTCAAATCAGAGACCGTGTCCTACTCAAGGTGTCACCTTGGAAGGGAGTGGTGAGATTTGGAAAGAAAGGAAAACTTGCACCACGATATGTTGGACCATTTAAGATTGTTGAAAGAATTGGAAAGGTTGCCTATCGACTAGAGCTACCTCCAGAGCTTGGAAATATTCATCCGACTTTTCACGTGTCCAATTTGCGAAAGTGTTTAGCTGATGCTGATCTTCACATTCCTCTCGACGAGATTTAAATCGATGAAACAATGCACTTTGTAGAAAAACATGTGGAGATAGTGGACCATACATTCAAACAGTTGAAGAACAAACGGATTCGATTGGTCAAAGTTCGCTGGGAATCCAAACGTGGCCCTGAGTTTACTTGGGAACATGAGGACCAGATGAAGACGAAATATCCGCATTTGTTTTCACAAGTTTCCTCTAAATAAAATTTCGGGACGAAATTTCCTAAAGTAGGGAGACTGTGACAACTGTGTTCTGTAATCATCGTATAATGTAAAACAAGGTTAATTATCAATAAAACAATGTGCTTTGGTTTTATTTTATGTGTTATTGTGTGTAATGATTTTACAATTTGATTCGATTCCAATTTCAAGCTTTAAATCACTTTCTGGAAGGTTATACGCAAACTGGTGCATAAATGCAATCAGTTTAACACGACGTACACTCTGGAACTGTGACGTAAGCTTAACATACCCTAAATATCCTTTACATAACTTAGAAATAAGTTTCGAAGGATTTGGTATGGCAAAAACATGTTTGTTTGAACTAAAAAACTATTTACGACAAAACTGCAAAACGAACGTTGGTGACCGCCGGGATAATATTTAAATCCCAAATATATTCTGTTATGATTAAAATTTTATTTTTAATCAGGTCCGTGTTGAAAAATAAATTAAAACGCTTAAAAACGTTATTTTTCAAGTTTAAGCGCGTACCGCGTGTTTCTGCGCAACACAGTGCTTCTACTGTAAAACGCAGACAACGCAGCCAGTCTTGGCAACTGAATTTTATTTTAGTAATATGTTGGCAATTTTATTTTTATAGAATAATAAAAATAATTTAGAACGCCATAAACCGGGATTTAAAAGCTAGATAAAATACCCGGTATCCAGTTAAACACCTACTTTTATCTTATTTACCAACAAAGTTACACATGGACCCCCTCCCCCCTTGAAATTTATGGTCATATATAGGTGACCCCACCACATTATTTCCAAGATCTTGCATAAATTCTATTTGATCTTGTGTGGACACTTGTATGTGCATGCCACCCTCATAATCTTTCCAATATCTCTTTATATATCTTTACAATCTTTCCAAGATCATCCTACCTCCAACAACACTCAAACTCCCTCATTCTCTCTCATCCATAACCGTCCACCATCTCTCTCTCCTCCATCTTCATCTTCTTCAAACCTTCAAGCTTTGTTCTTCAAAGTTCAACACCATTTCTAGCAAACTTCAAGTTAGTGTGAAGATCTAAAGGTGTTTCCAAGGTGCTTTCAAGTGATTTCAAGCTTCCTATCATCAAAATCTCACCCCACAACCTACTTGAATCTTGAAGGTATAACATTTATGTTTAAATCATACTTTTGATTCTTGGTTGTTCTTGATGATTTGAAGTTTCTCTTGAATCTTGGAATTTTCACTAAACTTGAAATCTAAAATGAAATGGGTCTTGTTAGAAATGAAAATGGTGGTGTATATATATATGTATATAACCGTACATATATATGTGTGTATGAGTCTTGAAGTTTAATTTTTTTGTTAAGTACTTGTTTAAGTTGTCACATGTTCTTGAATAATAGTTAAAATGCAAGTGATTGATGAGCAATGTATGATATGTTAAATGCTTAAACACATCAGCAAATAAACCTAAATATATCATATATTTGATGCATCTAAACCCATATAAAATGATGATGTTATGATAGTTTGCTTTAGACACTTGTACGTGAGGATACATGTTGATTTAAAGCTCAAGAAGTGAAAAAAATGGGTGTATGACAAAAATAACTTTGAACAGGTTATAAACACTAAAAATTACATTATTTGGTATGTTATAATGGCATGAAACTTTGACATAGGTTTGATAGCTTTGCATGTTGTACGTATAGCTTAAAAAGTGGTAAATTATGTGAAATTTGCATGATTTATGTGCTTTATTTAAGACCTGCACTATCATGAGTATAACCATTATTTTATTCAGTAAATAACATGGGTTATGTTAAAATTTCAACTCGTTTCGATTTGGGATGGTTCGGGTAATGTTTGATGCAAAACTATGCGGTAAAACGGTTAAAAATCGCCTTTTCGAAGGATTTTTATTAAACTGTTTTAGATCAGTAACCAAACTGATATTTTTGATATAAAAACAAGAATTTTAGCTCATATTAAGTTTACTTGGTGTTTGGTTAGTCATACGTGACTTCCGACGCCCAAAAATGTTACCGAATCGCTAAAATAAGTGTTTTTCGAATGGGTTGTTCATGGGTAAATTTTATGTGTTACAATGTGTTATGTGTTTTTCAATAGGTGTATGATGATGTGTTATTTTTTACAAGATTATGTGTATTACGCTAACCCATATATACAAATACACCAAAATAATCAAAAATAATAACTTTTCGAGAAATCTCAAAGTTATGTGAAAATTCTAAGTATCGGAGAAACTTATGTATTTTGTGGGTTTTTGATTATTAAATCATTCTTATTTAATTTAGGATGAATAAACAATTTGAGGGATTGTGTTAATATATAAAAACGCACCCAAAGGTGAGTACATAGATCCCCTCTTTTTACTGTCTTCGATTATTTTGGGGTGATTCATATGTATCAAAATGATTTCGATATTCTAACGATGGTTTCAAAAACGATTAAGATGGTTTATACAAAACTAATAATGATTTCGATAATGTGAACGAACTTGTTGCTGGTAGTTACATAACGAATGACATTCATATGCATTGATCAAGCCGACCAGTATTAGGTTATGGTACCATAGGATCTGACAAATCCCGTTATTAGACCGCACCCATGGTTATGTGTGGGTTAGGTGGATAACGACTGAACCTGATGATTGTTAACTTACCCTTTGGAGGTTTGTTAATGCAAGAACAAGTTGAACGATGGACGAGTCACAAAGGTTTGAATGTTATTAGCGAGATGACCAAAAGTAGTTTTTCACAATTAAAACGAGAACGATTTGTACGAGAAAGATTTGTACGATTGAACGATTATGAACGATTTAAACAAATGAACGATGATCTATAACGAGAACGAGTTAAACGATGTCACACAACGATGTTTACGAAACTATATAAACCTTACGAGTTTTATTACGAGAACGATTTATGATTTGGTTTAAATAAACAAATGTTTTGGGTTAAGATTCATGGCATCGAGGTTTATAAATTATAACCAATCTGCTTGATTTGGTTATTCATTTTACAATACAAACATTTTACAAAACAAGGTTTCAAATATCGATTAACGAAGTTGTACGAGATATTTCAACGAGCCATGAATCTGACACTCACACAAAAACTATGTGCTCGCCAGCATTTCTTTGCTGACTTTGTTTTTACATATGTTTCAAGTGATGTTGCTTAATGTTGATTGCTAATAGGATGCATGCTCACTTAGGACTGGACGAGGCCTTAGTGATTTAATAACGATGATAGACTATGTTTGACTTGCTTGTTTAACTTTAAGACAATGTTTAATATTTAATAAAACGAAACTCTTTGTATCCATCGTTTGAAACAATAATTTTGTTACAGCACTCCCCGACCTTTCCGCCACGGTTTGTTGTTTTACGTGGTCGGTGTGTGACAACTAAGGTTTGAATGTATTACGAAATCGCGATATATAGTATATTTCGGTATACTATTAAGGCATATTTTGATATGCTACCAACGTGATACTGTTTTGCTAAAGCATAGTTTGATATGCTATTGTTTACCAAAGTATAGTATAATATACTACCAAATCATGAATTAGGTATATTTCGATATACTACCAACATGATTCTGTTTTACTGAAGTATAGTTTGATATACTACCAAATCATAAAAGGATAGGTGATGTGTATTGTTTTAAGATCTAAACACAAGATAACTTGTGTTAGGGTCCTAGGAAGGTTATAGTTTAGGTCAAAGCATTACTAATAACCTAATTCCCTATAACCATGAGCTCTGATACCAACTTTTCTGTCACACCCCAACCGCGTAATACAACAAACCGCGACGGAAACGTCGGGGGTATATTTCCATATACTACCAACGTGATACTGTTTTAGCAAAGTATAGTTTTGATATACTACCGACTCTGTTATTTCACAAACTAAAGTATATTTTGATATACTACTAAAGCATAGTTGATATGCTATTTTCAAACCAAAGCATAGTTTAATATGCTATTTTCAAACCAAAGTATAATTTGATATACTACCTATGCTTTCATTCTTAAACCAAAGTATACTTGAGATATACTACTAAATCTATTATTTCATTAACCAAAGTATATTTTGATATACTATCTATTTAACTATATAAAAACTAAAGTATACTTTGATATACTATTTATCCGATCTTTTCAAAACAAAAGTATATTTCTGCATATACTACAAACCTTTTTATCAAAGCAATGTGTTTTCGAAACCAAACTTTTTTACAAGGATTCATGGCTATTTTTATAAACGCAAAACCTTTTCTTGTACTATCCAAAGCCGTGAATCTAACTTACAAAACCTGTGTTACTCATAGGCATTTTTATGCTGACGTTTTATTTTCACATATGTTTCAGGTACTACTACTATGTGATGATTGTTGATGCATGCTACACATAGGATGGACCCGCGCCTTAGTGACTTTAAAACTTGAAAGATAATTACTTGTATTTATCTGGTTTGTACTAAGACAATGAGTTCATTAATGAAATAAAAAAAATCTTTAATCACCATGTGGTGAAACAATGATTCTGTTACGACACTCCCCGACGTTTCCGTCGCGGTTTGTTGTATTACGCGGTTGGGGTGTGACAGAAAAGTTGGTATCAGAGCTCATGGTTATAGGGAATTAGGTTATTAGTAATGCTTTGACCTAGACTATAACCTTCCTAGGACCCTAACACAAGTTATCTTGTGTTTAGATCTTAAAACAATACACATCACCTATCCTTAGGTGATTAACAAAAACAAAACACAATTCATTCTCCTGAGTCAAAATTTTTCAAAACATCACAAGAAGTCATCTATCCTTAGATGATTTGTTTTAGGCTTTTAAGCCCTTGGTGTTTTCAAAATCTCGTCAAAGTTTGGGTCTTTATAATGTGAAGACATGCAATCCGGAAGGGTGGGTGCCTGTACCTCGAGTTTTCTGTCTAAGGCTGGAGTGTTCGTACAAATCCGCAGTATCGGACCAGTCACTCTTACCTGGGAACTCTTGAGGTGAGTGTCCACTTATAGGCTAAAGCATGTCTTCACGATACATTATTATGACCCACTTACTTTGATTAGTCACTATGTGTTGTTTGTTTGTTTGAAGTAACAAACGAATGATCACAATCCTTATGCTTTGTCGATATTCTTAACATCTAGTTTTGAATATCCAATAACATCTCACTCGTTTTCCCTCATGTTTCTTTACTCTTTTAGAATGCCTCCTCGACGTGACCAAGCTCAGGATGCCGCCATGGCAGCCTTAATCACTTAGCAAATTGCTGCTGTACTCCTGAACCTTATTACCCAGATAAATCAAGCGAGCAATAACAATAACAATGTTCAGTGCAACTATAAGACATTCAACTCAGCTAAGCCACTTACATTTACTGGGTCTGAAGGAGCTACTGGGCTCCTACAGTGGTTTGAGAGTCTCGAAAGCACGTTTCGTCATGTACAATGCCCAAACGAGCGAAAAGTTGAGTTTGCATCGAGTGTATTCCAGAAAAGAGCACTCACATGGTGGAACGCCGTAATGAGGGATAGGGGTGCCGATGTGGCAATGGCAGAAACCTGGGAAGAGCTTCGAGCTCGAATGATGAAGGAATTATGTCCTCGTTATAAGCTCAGGGCTTTGGAAAGGGAATTTGATGATCTTAAACAAGACAGCGGTGAACATCGAGCTTACACTGATCGTTTTGAGGAGTTAAGTCTGTTATGTCCTACCATGGTTACGCCTTTGGATAAGGCGATTGAAAAATACATCGATGGCCTCCCTGACCCAGTTCAGGACATTGTTACTGGTAGCAACCCTACTACCGTCAGACAGGCCATTGAACTATCTGCTACCCTGACTGAATCTCAAATCAGAAAGGGTAAACTTTTCTAAATAGGTGACCAGAAACCATCTGACAAGTTTGCATAAGAAAAAGCAAAGGATAAACAGACTGAGTCCTCCAAGAAGTCGAAGAAGCGTAAGGCTTCACAAAACTTCGCAGTAGTTGCTCAGAACAACCAGGTTGCACCAAACCAGCCAGCACAGCCTCGTGCTAGGAAAAACTATATTGGTACTGCACCTTTGTGCAACAAATGCAACCGTCATCATCTGGATCAAACACCGTGTCACAAATGTACCCACTGTGGGTGATTGGGACATCTGATCAATACATGTCGTCATGTTATCCAAAACCAAAAAGCTGCAAATCCTGCTGCTGCTCAAGCACCATATCCACCTGGATCATGCTACAATTGTGGTGATCTTACTCACTATCGAAACAATTGCCCAAAACTTGTTAATGCAAATCCAGCACGTGGACGAGTATTTAACATAAACGAGGCAAATGCAAATGACAATGCAGCAGTGAACAATTAGACTTTTGTATTTTCTTTGTTATTTTCTATGACACTTGGAACAATTTAATTGGCATATAAATAAATTTGTTGTTTCAAATTTATTTACGAAATTAATGCAATCGCGTGTATGTGTGACATACCCCTACGATACCGACACCAAGGAACCGTGTTCCTTGCAAGACAAACTACTCATGTGGTTCATTCATTTTTGTGATCACTCGTGGTCTCCTCGAAAATCCTAAGTACTCGTTTCTTTTAAAGAAACAAAGTACAAGGTACAAGTTACAAATTCTTAAACAGATATTTGAAGTACCATTTCAAATCCTTGATTTGATATTTAAAGGTACTTTCATAAGTCCTTAATTGGACTCATGCTATATGACTATGTACACGATTATCAAGTACATTTTTGCTTCGTGTGTTGCCTTAACATGCCTAGCACATTGATTTCAAGGACCCTTTTTGCGTCATATGCTAACTTAGCATATCTAGCACCTTGATTTCATGAACACTTCACTTTGTATGTTGACCTAAGATACCTAGTACATGGATTTCAAAACATTTTCACCACACAAATTCCAAATCCTTATAAGATCTTCCTATCTTCATAGTTAGATTCTTGAGGATGTTTGAAGTACTAATTGAAGTCCTTGATTGAATTCCTGATGTGCTTTAAACGCATATATACAAGTTAATGAACGAGCTGATAACCAAGTTAACGATTATGTGATTGTGTGTTTTTGTGTAATTCTAATGCTCGCTATCTAAATCCTGGTAGAATCTTCCGTATTTTTATATGTTAGATTCTCAGAAGGATACTCAAAGTACTATCTTAAATCCTTAAGGGGCTTTTCTATGAAAATAGTCAGACCCTTGGATTCCAAAGTGCTATTTCAAAATGATTATTTGGTTCAAAGTTAAAAAGACCCTTTGGTGGTCTATTTAAAGAGATCGTACGCCAGTCTAGTTAAAAATATCATGTGTTGATCTAGTTAAAAAGATTGTTCGTTGATCTAGTTAAAGAGATCCTTTAGTGGTCTATTCAAGTCATTACATGTTTGTTCGATTGATTTTTCCCCTACACATTATGAAATGAACTGTGCGGACTGTGCAAGGAATTACGTAATTATGGATGCATACATAATTATGGAATTCAGTGCACAGAAACCACAGCAAGTTTTGTCATGTGTTAAGACCTATAGTGATAAGAATAACGAAATGAGAACAATGTAAAAAGGGCATGGTGGATACGCCGCTGGTACTTCCTATATATAAGTGTTCCTTATTACATTGTGAGCGTAGTGTTATTTATGTTACTAGAAGTCCTGGACCTTGACCAGTGTTATGTTATCTTACACTCTCCGACTCCAATTTCGAGCAAACACAAGTTTCCTATAATAGTCTTCATAGGAAACATTCTTCTATCCGTCGTTCGAAACTCCCTATTTTGTTGCATCAAGGACATCACTCTGACATGAACAAATTCGCTGGAAATCCAAACATTGCCCAGATTTTTACTTAGGGAACAGAGGATTCGTCCGAAGGCGAAATAATCACATCTGCTTTCACAAGTTCCTCTAAAATTAAATTTCGGGACGAAATTTTCTAAAGTAGGGGAGACTGTGACACCTGTGCCGATACAACCATCATACAAATACAAATCCAATGAGATCCTGTGTTTCATTCCCGGATTTGAACAATTACATATGACATTTATACATATCACATCTTGTTTGATTTCGAGCTCTAAATCGCTTTCTGGAAAGTTAAACGCAAACTGTTACGCAAATTTAATCAGTTTAACGCAACAAACACTCCGTAATAGTGACATAAGCTTAACATACCTTAAATAACCTTTAAATAACTTAGAAATAAGTTTTGAAGGGTTTGGTATGGCAAAAACAAGTTTATTCGATCACGAGGACTATTTGCGTCAAACTGCAAAAGTCTGCTGTTTCGTATGGTAACATACATTCAGGAACATGATCATAAGCTAAACATACCATAAATAACCTTAACATAGCTTAGAAATAAGCTTTGAGTGGTTCGGTATGCGAAAATGCGCTTATTTGGTCAACAGGGACTAAAAGTGTCAAAAACGGCGTAAGTTTGCATTTACGTGCATATCTTACGTTCTGACCAAATCCGGACATCCAAAAATTTTTGTAGTCACAAAAATATTTTATATTAGTGATAGGAATGCAAAAATACCATTCGTCGCTTAATTTGGATCGTTCTCGCATCCGTTCGAGTTTCGTCGTAATTAACCGAACAACGTGACCTTACGACCAAACGAGCTGACATCCGTGATATTTCCAAGAAAATTTCAAGTTCTCTATACTTTGACGTCCTTGTAGAGCCTTGAAAATGGCTTAACGGAGGTTAAATACGTCAATTACGCAAGTTTGTGTGTGCAGGGACTGTTTCTGACAATTTCTGAAAGTTGCGGCCAGACCCTAGTGTCGCGCGACCACCCCCTGGTGTTACTGTCATGGCACGTGACCCTGTGATCTGAACAGAATGTCCATTTTTGACCTGCAGCTTGAAATTCAGGGACCTTTCTTGCAATTTCTTGGTGTGGGCACCAAGTAAACACCTCTCCAAGCAAAGGATAGCTGTCATTAACACATGTATGGTTCAGATTTCTTGCTTGGAGGCCAAATAAACACATGTCATGATCTTGAAACACCTCAACAACTATAAATACCCATCCAATCTTCCTCATTCTTTGCCCATTCTCATTTTTGGGACTCTAAGTGGAGGATTTCCTGCTAAGGAGCCACCTACCTGAGTTCTAATATCTTCTCTCCAGCCTTTGAACACCTTGTAAGTGTTCTTTCATGGCTTAGTTGTTATTTTCAGCCATTTAGAGCTGAAAGTCAAAGTTCAATTGAACTTTGCAATGTGATTGTAATCACGATGGTTATAATCCTTAGTGATTATACCTACTGATTACCACGTTGACTAGGCGTAGTGACGAGTCAAAGTTTCGGTCAAAATGCGTATTTACACGCATTTTGCGACGAAACTATTTTTTGGTGTCAAAACACTTTGTTTTGATACCAAATCAGTTTTCTAACTTAGTTAAACATGTTTTAACATGTTTTACTCGTCACTACTAGTTTAGTGCTTGTTTAGGGTCGTAAGTTAAGCGGTCTCGACAACCGCTTAGACTTTCGAACCCGACCCGTTTGGTCGATCATTAGGATCCGACCAAACTTATTTAGTGATCATAGTTGCATAGGGAATAACCTACTGAGGTTATACCTTATGATCACTTAGGTTGGTTAGTTATTCATTAAGTCGTTATTATGCCCATTGAAAATGACCAAAATGCCCTTTTAGAGCTTAAATCCATATTTAACATATGTGACCAATTTTTTGACATCTAAACTGATTTAGTAACATATTTAAACATAATTGGGCATGTAAGACTTAACATAGGACATAGATAACCATCCGACCTTAGATTTACGCAAACGACGCGTTAAAGTAGCTTAAACTACCTTAATGGGTTGAAACGGGTCAAAAGCACTTAGGTTAAGTTTCTAATCAGAATGTTAGGTCTATTAAATCATGCTATATGAGTTCTAATACTCATTTGATTTATAGAACTTCATTCTATCCTATCTCCCGATTTAGGTACCGATTATTTAACATAGTAATTCCACACTAGGTGCCACTTGATTCCTTGATTTCCCGAGCTTCGTTAGGACACTTAATCAAGGATACTTGCAATCTCAAGTGAGTACACAGTCCCCTCTTTTACGTTTTCAAATGTTTTGGGGTGATACATATGTGCCGATACGCTATTTTCATGATTTCGACTATATGATTTCGCATGCTGTCACGACCCCCGACCCACCCTGGACGGAATCAGAAGTCGTGAACAGTCCAGTGGTACCGGTGATAAATTTTATAAAACATTGCAGTGGAAATTTCATCAGGACCGTGAGTTAGGAAAAATATCAGAGTTTAGAAACACCGGATTTTATTTATTAAATAGATGGGATAAACCCTTGTTTTATAAAGGTAGCTTTAATAAGATAAATTTGTTTACATAAAACAATATTTATTAATTTGATTTAATTAATAAAATAAGCCACTTCTTGAAGCCTTTCAGTGTCGTATCCAGTTCTTATCCCAATATACTGTGATTACCTAAAAAATGTTTGAAAAAGGTTTTGTCAGCGAAAATACTGAGTGAATTCATTCCATTTTTATAAAATATATTGTTATATCTTACAGTATTAAGGTTTTTATATATATTTATATTTACCCAACTCAATCAGTATTTGTCACATGGGGGTAGTTTCAATATGACATTAATTATATCACTCATTGGCTCACTTTTGTCCAATAGTGAATTTATCAAGTAATTATATTTTACTATTATTCAATTTATCTGTCACTAGGCGATTCCTGTGACTATAATCATATCATTGTTGATCATTCTTTTAACTAGTGATTTTATAACACTGTTGATCATTCTCTCAACTAGTGCTTTTGGTCATGTCACTGTTGATCATTCTTTCAACTAGTGACTCAGATCATATTACTGTTGATCATTCTCTCAACTAGTAATTTCTATTCATAACACTGTTGATCATTCTCTCAACTAGTGTCTTTGGACATGTCACTGTTGATCATTCTCTCAACTAGTGACTCCGGACTTAATTGTGTCCTGTGACATTTCTTTGTCAAATATATTACTTATGGCATAAAACCATTTAATCCAGAAAATGACATATAGCATTTTATATCAAACTATAATAACTTTATCAAATATAATATGTCAATTAAATAATTGTAATATCATTATTGTGACTAAGACTAAAATATAATCTTAGTAGAATGCATAATTTCCACTGTTATTGTAGTCATGCTAATATTGACTAATTTTCTGGCAAATAATAACGAGAATCAAATAATATATAAAACCTTTCATACCAGTAGTTAATATAAAAACTTAATCACTGTAAGTATAACTGGTAACCATTTAGGATTCTGTAAAGCCTTTGTAAATATAATTGTTTCACAAAAAGGTGATAAAACTGTGAGAAAATAGAGTGGACTCACAAACTGTGAGAAAAGAGAAATGAACTCACATTGCAGATTTCTACGGCAAAGCTTAGTCTACAGATAATCCTTGATATATTGCAGATTTAATTTGAGTAGAGCTTAGCCTATTTCTTAGCCTGGTAACCTAGTGCATACAAACTAGGTAAGTAACTAATACAACATTTACGATAACTCACGAGATAGAACCCTCACAACGAATGACAAAGTGCAATACTTAACAATTCAGCGGATTCACAACGAATGACAGAGTATAGTCCGAGTTCGAACAGCACTCAAACATTCAAGTCGAAATCACGATGAATAACAAAGTATAAACTCAATTTGAGCGGCACTTAAACAATCGTTGGATAGTTTAATCGATCGTACATTGAACCGTAGCAGCGATCGAGTTAATACCCTGTGCAGCAGCACCCCGCTATACTAATTAGTGATATGTGTGTGTTAATTGAGAGTATTTGGACGATATCTCCGCACCTGAGTCGAATTTTATCGTCGAACGAACTCACAGAAGCCAGTCCCAAAGCCTGCTATTTATACACCAAATTTGCCAGGCTTACGGACCGTAACAATATTCCCTTACGGTCCGTAAGGGATACACTTTTCTTATTCTTTTGCCACGTGTGTTTGGAGTGCAGGTGAGTCGACGTTTCGATTAAATTCGATTTTTATAATAACTTATAAAGATAATCGTTGAGTAGAGAATGCCCCCCCCCCTGAGTTTTAGGGGCCCTGATCCTGAATCTGGTTGTTCTGAAATTTGTAGGTTTTGCGCAGAATCACTTGGGTCTCTTAATTAGGGTTTCCTATTGAATAAAATAATAATATAAATAGGACTTTTTAATGAGGGTTGTTACATTCTCCCCACCTTAATAAAAATCTCGTCCTCGAGATTTACTGGAATAAGTAGGAATACTTTTCTTCATCTCAGATTCCAGCTCCTAAGTGTATTTATGATATTTCTTTTAGACTTATGTTATATTCTAGTCAATAAAAACAATATTAAGGTAGGTGACACAGAATTGAAATATCAAATTTTGTGAATACTAGTTGTATCATAAGTAGGATTCAAAGGTTCAACTAAATTAGTTGAAGAAATCGATGTCAAACGAATGAGATGAAATGATATAATTTCCAATGTGACTATTTTCAAGCCAAAAGATATTTAGAATGAATGTGAAGAACTTTTAGAATCAATAAAAATTCTTTTGTCAAAAGAAAGCTTACTTTGATTGGCAACTGAGGAAGACTCAGAATCAACAAGTTCAAAATGAAATAGAAGCACGAAAATAATTTGTCAACTATCGAACTATAACAAGAGAAAAATCAGGGTGTTGACAGTGAGTTGCAAGGATACACCGAAATACAACAGAGTTTAGTGTATCATTGTCTTAATACATAATTGCATCAAGACTATTTTCAAATGATGAGTCAAACGAAATACATACGTGGTTTTGAATGCTTCGTATGCTTTTGATTAACCCAAGCTACAAGTTTATAACGACGCCGCAAGGTGTCGTCATGATTGAAATAATTCAATAATTACGGTGACCGAACAATTTCACCGTATAATCAACTGAAAGCTTTAATGAAGTAAATTTGGATATTCATTTCGAATAGGATTTTCAAATGAAAAGACCAAATGAATATTATAGAATTTTCGATAAATGATGAAAAAAACGTTAAGAGGTATACCGGAATATGATATGAATTTGTGTACTCTTATCTTAACACATAATTGTATTAAGACTGTTTAAGATAGTGAACCAACAGAAATTAAAATTCGTTCATCAGGAGTGAAAATAAGAATATCTCAAGCTTCAAATTTATTATGACGCCACAAGGTGTCATAGTAATTGGAAATAGTAGCGGTGAATGAAACGAGTTTCACCATGCTTTAAATCAAATGAAGTAAGTCCGAATGTTTAAAATAAATCTAGTAGGATTTGAAATCGAAATACTTGAATAATGTTTTTCGATCAAAGATGATAAAACAATAAGGATTACGAAACGCTCGATTGTTGATATAAAAATCATTAAGAGATACACTGAATATATGAAATGAATTTGTGTATCATTATCTTAGCACATGATTGTGTTAAGATTGATTTTATAGAATAAACCAACAAAACGGATTCAATATAAATAAATAATTAAACCCGTATGCAACGAGATTAGCACAAGCTTCAAATTTTGTGAAAACGTCACCACAAGGTGATCGTGACCAAATGAATGATTTAATGAAAATGAAAACCAAACAAGTCTGTTATGGTTTTGAATAGATGAAGTACTTGACAGAATGTATTTATTTATAAACTTTTATTTGTACTGGGGTCAAATAATAACTTAACTTAGATATTATATATCAGTGATTACGTCTGGAATCATTTCTGCTTCTTGCGTAGTAAGTACGAATGCTCGCGCTTTCTTCTTAGCTCCGTCTGTTGTTCTGGCCTTGTTGTTGAGTGCTTTGGTTAGTTTAGGGCAATATGGTTTGATGTGTCCTGTTTCTCCGCAATTGAAACAAACATTAGTTTTCCTTCTACACTCTTCCTCTATATGTCCAGTCATCTTACAGAAGTCACAGTAGGATGTTTTCCTAAAACGGCATATTTCTGAATGCTTTTTGTTACAGCTTCTGCAGATAGGTTGCTCCAGTGACGGTTCAGTTCCTGTCTTCTTGTAGAATTCTTGGAAAATTTTATGGGCTAACTCTTTCTTCTTGTTTTCTTCTCTTGTGCGGATTAGTCCATCTGTCAACATGTTAGCTAGTTCGACTGCTTCTTCAATAGTCTGTGGTCTAGTGGCCTTAACTATATCTCGGATTTCGCTAACTAATCCCCAAATATAACGAGAAATTAGTACGGGTTCTGGCGAAGCCAGAGTTGGTACCATTCTTGCATATTCGAAGAACGTTGTCGTATATTCACGACAATTCACATCTATCATTTTATGATTTAGGAACTTGTTAGCTATTCGTTCCTTTTCATAAGGAGGACAAAATTTCCTTTCTGTCATTTTCTTGAATTTTTCCCAGTTCATGGCATAAGCCATGCCACTTCCTTTTGCCTGAAGAATTGTATTCCACCATTCTAAGGCTTCTTCCTTAAAGAGATTAGATGCATACATCACCTTATCTTCTTCGGCACATTTGCTGATTGTAAGAACAGCTTCCGTTTTTTCCAACCATCGCAGAGCAGCCGTGACTCCTTCACTGCCGGCGAACTCAGTTGGTTTACAGGCTAGAAATTCTTTGTAGGTACACCCGAGAGTCATCGCCTTCTTTTTCTTGGGAAATGGGGTTTTGATAATATCATCATTACCTACATTGACACTATGGCTAAAACCATCGTCACGAGTATGCTTGCTACTCACAACTTTGGTAGGTTCTACGGGATTTTTAACAGCTTTAATTATTAAAGGTAAAGCATTAGCTATTCCTTGAGCTATTAGATTTTCTATAGCATTTTTATCCAAAGGATTTTCATTATTAGTATGAACTTCTGGATTATGTGGTACTTCATTCGACATCTGAATTGCAAACATTTTTACTTATTAATATCACAGAATAATTAGAACAAAACAATACTTCCAGGATATTATATGTGCATATTGACATATATATATTCATATACATATGTAAATTTGTATCAGTTTCCTAACTTTTAAGTTTAAGTTTAGGTATTAAAAGAACACCTAAATAGCTTAAACAAGTGGCTATGATACCACCTTCTGTCACGACCCCCGACCCACCCTGGACGGAAACAGAAGTCGTGAACAGTCCAGTGGTACTGGTGATAAGTTTTATAAAACATTGCAGCGGAAATTTCATCAGGACCGTGAGTTAGGAAAAATATCAGAGTTTAGAAACACCGGATTTTATTTATTATATAGATGGGATAAACCCTTGTTTTATAAAGGTAGCTTTAATAAGATAAATTTGTTTACATAAAACAATATTTCTTAATTTGATCTAATTAATAAAATAAGCCACTTCTTGAAGCCTTTCAGTGTCGTATCCAGTTCTTATCCCAATCTACTGTGATTACCTGAAAAATGTTTAAAAAAGGTTTTGTCAGCGAAAATACTGAGTGAATTCATTCCATTTTTATAAAATATATTGTTATATCTTACAGTATTAAGGTTTTTATATCTATTTATATTTACCCAACTCAATCAGTATTTGTCACATGGGGGTAGTTTCAATATGACATTAATCATATCACTCATTGGCTCACTTTTGTCCAATAGTGAATTTATCAAGTAATTATATTTTACTATTATTCAATTTATCTGTCACTAGGCGATTCCTGTGACTATAATCATATCATTGTTGATCATTCTTTTAACTAGTGATTTTATAACACTGTTGATCATTCTCTCAACTAGTGCTTTTGGTCATGTCACTGTTGATCATTCTTTCAACTAGTGACTCAGATCATATTACTGTTGATCATTCTCTCAACTAGTAATTTCTATTCATAACACTGTTGATCATTCTCTCAACTAGTGTCTTTGGACATGTCACTGTTGATCATTCTCTCAACTAGTGACTCCGGAATTAATTGTGTCCTGTGACATTTCTTTGTCAAATATATTACTTATGGCATAAAACCATTTAATCCAGAAAATGACATATAGCATTTTATATCAAACTATAATAACTTTATCAAATATAATATGTCAATTAAATAATTGTAATATCATTATTGTGACTAAGACTAAAATATAATCTTAGTAGAATGCATAATTTCCACTGTTATTGTAGTCATGCTAATATTGACTAATTTTCTGGCAAATAATAACGAGAATCAAATAATATATAAAACCTTTCATACCAGCAGTTAATATAAAAACTTAATCACTGTAAGTATAACTGGTAACCATTTAGGATTCTGTAAAGCCTTTGTAAATATAATTGTATCACAAAAAGGTGATAAAACTATGAGAAAATAGAGTGGACTCACAAACTGTGAGAAAAGAGAAATGAACTCACATTGCAGATTTCTACGGCAAAGCTTAGTCTACAGATAATCCTTGATATATTGCAGATTTAATTTGAGCAGAGCTTAGCCTATTTCTTAGCCTGGTAACCTAGTGCATACAAACTAGGTAAGTAACTAATACAGCATTTACGATAACTCACGAGATAGAACCCTCACAACGAATGACAAAGTGCAATACTTAACAATTCAGCGGATTCACAACGAATGACAGAGTATAGTCCGAGTTCGAACAGCACTCAAACATTCAAGTCGAAATCACGATGAATAACAAAGTATAAACTCAATTTGAGCGGCACTTAAACAATCGTTGGATAGTTTAATCGATCGGACATTGAATCGTAGCAGCGATCGAGTTAATACCCTGTGCAGCAGCACCCCGCTATACTAATTAGTGATATGTGTGTGTTAATTGAGAGTATTTGGACGATATCTCCGCGCCTGAGTCGAATTTTATCGTCGAACGAACGCACAGAAGCCAGTCCCAAAGCCTGCTATTTATACACCAAATTTGCCAGGCTTACGGACCGTAACAATATTCCCTTACGGTCAATAAGGGATACACTTTTCTTATTCTTTTGCCACGTGTGTTTGGAGTGCAGGTGAGTCGACGTTTCGATTAAATTCGATTTTTATAATAACTTATAAAGATAATCGTTGAGTAGAGAATGCCCCCCCCCCCCTGAGTTTTAGGGGCCCTGATCCTGATTCTGATTGTTCTGAAATTTGTAGGTTTTGCGCAGAATCACTTGGGTCTCTTAATTAGGGTTTCCTATTGAATAAAATAATAATATAAATAAGAATTTTTAATAAGGGTTGTTACACATGCATAGTACTATATTTTGACGAATTGAACTATCATCCATGGTTTAAACACTGATTTCCAAAGTTTGTTAAAACTATTTGTTCATTTAAACTGTTACCTATACATTCATTAACAATGATCAAGCCGATTGGTAGTACGATATAGCGCTATAGGACTAGTCACCCCATTCCTGTTGTATGGAATGTCGGATACCAATGTTTTAACCAAATAGAATTGCCTTTGTGGTATTTCTGTAGTTTTCAAAGTGTAGTTTGATGCACTAAGTTTTGAATGTATTACCAAATCGCGATATATAGTATATTTCGGTATACTATTAAGGCATATTTTGATATGCTACTAACGTGATACTATTTTGCTAAAGCATAGTTTGATATGCTATTGTTTACCAAAGTATAGTTTAATATACTACCAAATCATGAATTAGGTATATTTTGATATACTACCAACATGATACTGTTTTACTGAAGTATAGTTTGATATACTACCAAATCACGGTTTAGGTATATTTCCATATACTACCAACGTGATACTGTTTTACCAAAGTATAGTTTTGATATACTACCGACTCTGTTATTTCACAAACTAAAGTATATTTTGATATACTACTAAAGCATAGTTGATATGCTATTTTCAAACCAAAGCATAGTTTATTATGCTATTTTCAAACCAAAGTATAATTTGATATACTACCTATGCTTTCATTCTTAAACCAAAGTATACTTGAGATATACTATTAAATCTATTATTTCATTAACCAAAGTATATTTTGATATACTATCTATTTAACTATTTCAAAACTAAAGTATACTTTGATATACTATTTATCCGATCTTTCCAAAACAAAAGTATATTTCTGCATATACTACAAACCTTTTTATCAAAGCAATGTGTTTTCGAAACCAAACTTTTTTACAAGGATTCATGGCTATTTTTATAAACGCAAAACCTTTTCTTATACTATCCAAAGCCATGAATCTAACTCACAAAACCTGTGTTACTCACAGGCATTTTTATGCTGACATTTTATTTTCACATATGTTTCAGGTACTACTACTATGTGATGATTGTTGATGCATGCTACACATAGGATGGACCCGTGCCTTAGTGACTTTAAAACTTGAAAGATAATTATTTGTATTTATCTGGTTTGTACTAAGACAATGAGTTCATTAATGAAATAAAACAATGTTGGTGCATATGTCTGTCAACTTCGTCTTGTATCGAGTCTTGTAATAGATTAGATTAAACATGGCACAAAAAAACGGGAAATGTGTAGGAAAGGTCATTTCGCACGAAATGATTAGAGTCATTTCGCACGAAATGAACTGAGTCTATTTCGCATGAAATGAACCTTGGTCATTTCGTACGAAATACCATGCCTATATATACCTGATGTGCCATCTCATATGTAACGATTCTGATTCCATAGCCGAAGTGCTGCTGAAGTGTCGTTTGATCTGTAACAGTGTTAAATTAATATACAAGACAATTAAAGAGTGAATCAAGCTGCATTTATGTCTGTATCATTGAATTCCGCCTTTGATAAGGATTAGAACTCTTCTGATAGACTCGTTTAGATTGATTCTCGATCCTACAAACAAATCTTTAATCACCATGTGGTGAAACAATGATTCTGTTACGACACTCCCCGACGTTTCCGCCGCTGTTTGTTGTATTACGCGGTCGGGGTGTGACATCATAGATGGTCTTGATATGGACCATGCGCCAATGGTGTCGTTTAATCATTTAAGTATTGCACGCGAGGAATTGTTAGTAGATCTATCGGGTTGACAACCCCGCCGTGACCGGTCGCCTCGTGTCAAGTCAAACGACGAATTGATATTCTGTTTATAGTCTAGCCTTGATTATCCCTACATTGTAAATATATAGTTCGTAATGTCTAGCTAACTTACGAGTTCGAATATTTGACGCTATAAATTTAATATGTAAAACTTGGGGAGATGCCTTATTCGACGGTTTTGGGGAAAAAGACTACGACGGTTGACCCATGGATTTTATTAAGGAAATAAATGGACCTTCATAAATTATATGGATGTTTTATAATAAACACATAATTAGAAAGCTTTTTCCTTTCGATCAAATTGTTTAACTTTGAATATGTGAACTCACCTTCCTTTGTGTTGACACCTGATTTTAACGTGCTCTACAAGTACTTGAGTTCGGCTACGGGAATCATGGCGTATCTTGTGGTTGTTGATGCATGTTTTGTCACTTAATATGTTGGACTAACTTTTAAAACTTTCTGGGATGAATGTAATAAGATCCGTTAGGATCAAAACAATTTAACTATGTCATGGTTATGTAACGTTTTAAAACTTTATGTTTAAAACTTATGTTTTAATTAAGTTATTATGTCCAACAATTTAATGCATCGATCATCAAGATATTAATGGGCACCAACTTCCGTCACCACTACGTTTTATATTCCGCTACGACTTTTTTGGGGTGTGAGAGAAATTGGTATCAGAGCCAATGGTTGTTAGTGAACTAGTTGTTTTCGGGGAAAACTCTAGACTTCAACCGAAGAATTTTGAGATTTAAGTCCAAAATTCGCGAAGCCAAAATTTTTAAATAAAAATGGGGATTTTATCATGTATGAAAACCATTGTGTGTTTATGTGCATACTTGATTATCTATTTATTTGGGTCTAATGTGTTATTTTTCATTTGAATACACACTTACTTTGTACAGTTACGTTATGTCACGTCTCGGCCTATAGAGCCATTAGTAGTCCTGCTCACTGATACTGTCGAGCCTACACTTGAGATTCCTTCGACCGTCGTTACATAATCGTCTATTCCGCTATTCGAGTCATGCGTTTTGCTACACCTCTTTTAGTCTACACTCGTCATAGGAAGAGGGCTCGACCCAATGGAGAGATCGTATCGACTTCGAGAGCTGAGACAGCATCCGCTTTGAAGAAGCAGAAGGGGAATTGGGTCAATCACTCTCATTGCAATCATCAGTTCGGCACATTACACGGAGACTTGGAGACGACGAAGGGCAAGATGAAGGACTTAGAAGGACAGATGGACTGGTATGATGAGCTTAAGGACTTGGATGACAGTGCTAAGGATTAGATGCACTAGAGGATAGTTGAGCTAGATGAGCTTGTTAGGAAGTTGTTGGACTTCCTGGGTTTGAAGCGTTAGTTGTTGGTTGTTTCTGTTGTTTGTTTTGTATATATTATTTGATGAACCCTATTTATGGCTTGCATGCCAAGTTTTCAAATATTTATGAGGAAATTTCATATAGACTTGTTGCGGGTGTTGATGTAGACATGCCAAATTTTGAGTAGTCTTTGTACTAAAAACAAGCTTTGTAATTTCTGGTATAAATATCAAATGGGTTACTTTTGGTTTAAAAAAATTTCTCATTAATATGTGGATATTATACATGTGCAATGTTTGGTCCACTAGCTTTTAAGGACTGAATTATTTTTGGATATCGTTTTATGTTGATTATTACCGCTGTAATAATAGAAACGACGAAATGCCACCAAAATCGAGACAGGGTTCTGGACTACCTACCACCCCGAAAGATTTGGCACAACTCATAGCCCAACACGTTAATACTGCCATGGAACAGCGCGATGCTAACCAGAATAATGGCCAGGAACGTGGACGTGGTGCTCGTGGGCATGGTCTTGGTGGGACACAGATCGGAAACCCTCTAGGTAATATAGTGATCGGAAAGTTTTAGTAAGTTCCTGTGTTATGATATAATCAGAGCGTAATCCTGATTTTTCATTAACTTTGTGAACAGTACATAGATGTACACATAAAACAATCTGGGGTTGTAACCGAAGATCATTTATTGGTGCCCTGTGCAATGACGTGGCAACGGTATGCGTGATGTCGGGCCGTCACAGCGGGTCGACCATTCAAATAATTCAGCATTCCGAGCCTAGATCTGGGGGTTCGCGGAAGTGAAAGTCTAAGAGCTCAAAGAAGAATCCCGAAGAGAAGCGTGAGAAGAAACGCAGTTTGGAGAAAGCATGTGTAGCTAACTCTAGAGGTTCGGGAAAGGATAATGCCAGGGATGGCAGGAGTGGTCCTGAGAAGAAGGCTCACGGTGATGAAGTGCGCCAGATGTGGCCGAACTGGACATGTGACTCGCGAGTGCTATGCTAAGAGTACATCGGAGGGAGATACACTCGAGAGATGCTATGAGTATGGTGAGCAAGGACATTTCAGGAGAGATTGTCCGAAAATGAATGGTCAGAATGCCAAGGGCAGAGCTTTCGAGATGAATGCTGGGAAGGCATGTAATGATCCTATAGTTGCTACCGGTATGTTCTTAATCATCAACCATTTTGCATTCGTACTGTTTAATACTAAGGTTGACTTGAGTTTTGTTTCGAAAAACTTTGAACCATTTATGTGTTCTCCAACAAGTAAGCTAAGTAAGAAGTACTCGATAGAATTAGCAAATGGTAAACTAATAGAGACTAGCGCAGTCGTTCGTGGCTGTAGTATTCAGTTAGATGATCATAGTTTTAGTATTGATTTATTACCAGACGAGCTGGGGAGTTTTGATGTAGTTGTGGGGATGGATTGGCTATCCAAGAACAAAGCTGAGATCATTTGCTTGAAAAAGCAAGTGAGAATACCTCGTCCTGATGGTGGTGAAGCGATAGTTGTTCACGGAGACCAATCGAGTCGAGTGTCGTCAGTGTTATGAAGATGCTCAAGTTGTTGCGAAAGGGTTATCTTGCGTTCTTAGTTAACATGGTGGATACGAAGGCTGAAGGTAGGAAGATCGAAGAGATTCCTATAGTTCGCGACTATCCGGAAGTTTTCCCTGAAGACTTACCTGGATTGCCCCCTGCGAGACAGATCGAGTTTAGAATTGATCTGGTACCCGGTGCCGCACCAATTGCAAAATTATAGATTGGCACCATCAGAGATGAAAGAATTGTCGAACCAGCTTCAAGAGCTACTAGACAAAGGTTTCATTCGACCAAGCTTTTCACCTTGGGGTGCACCTGTTTTATTTGTGATGAAGAAGGATGGATCCTTCAGGATGTGCATTGATTATAAAGAGCTGAACAAATTGACTATCAAGAATCAGTACCCTTTACCGAGGATTGACAATTTGTTTGATCAGCTACAGGGGTCTAGTTACTACTCGAAGATTGACCTGCGTTCAGGATATCATCAGTTGAAGGTTGCTGACGAAGATGTTCCGAATACAGCTTTTCGAACACAATATGGCCATTACGAATTTTTAGTCATGCCTTTTGGCTTAACTAATGCGCCAGCTATGTTTATGGATCTCATGAACATGGTATGCAAACCCTATTTGGATAAATTTGTGATAGTATTCATCGACGATATACTTATCTATTCGCGAACCAAAGAAGATCATAAGTATCATTTGAAGTTGATTTTGGAGTTGTTGAAGGAAGAGAAGTTGTATGCCAAGTTCTCTAAATGTGAATTCTGGATTCAGGAAGTTCATTTTCTCGGACATGTCAAAAACGAGAAAGATATACCCGTGGATCCGTCGAAGATAGAGGCGATCAAGAATTGGGAAGCGCCAAAGACTCCGTCGGAGGTGCTACAATTCTTAGGCTTGCTGGGTATTACCGGAGATTCATTGAGAATTTCTCCAGATCATCGCAACCTTTGACGCTATTGACCCAGAAGGATAAGAAGGTTTGAGAGGTTTAGAATGTGAACAGATACCAAGAGCGGTTGAAGTAATGTACTACATGAAACGAGTTTGGGTTCCACTTGGAGGTAACCTACGTGAACTGGTTATGAACAAGGCTTATAAGTACATCTATTCCATTTAACCGGGTTCTATCAGGATGTATCAGGATATCAACAAATTGTACTAGTGGCCCAATATGAAGAAAGGTATTGCGGTCTATATGGGTAAACGTCTGACGTGCTCGAAGGTTAAAGCTGAACATCAGAAGCCGTCTGCGCTTTTGCAGCAATCAGAGATTCCTAAGTGGAAATGGGAACATCTTTTGATGGACTTTATCACCAAGTTACCCCATACGTCGCGTGGACATAATATGATATGGGTAATTGTGGATCGATTGACAAAGTCTGCTTATTTCTTGGCGATTAAGGAAACAGACAACACGGAGAAGATATTGCAGTTATACCTTAACGAGATTGTAGCCCGTCATGGAGTACCGGTGTGAATTATCTCGGATAGAGACGGACGGTTTGACTCCAGGTTTTGGCGATCTCTTCAAGAGTCGCTGGGTTCTGGTTGGGACATGAGTACTGCGTATTATCCTCAAACGGATGGTTAGAGCGAGAGAACCATTCAGACGTTAGGAGATATGTTGAGAGCGTGTGCGATAGATTTCGGTGGAAGTTGGGATACTCATTTGCCTTTGGCTGAGTTTTCTTATAACAATAGTTATCACGCTAGTATCAAGGCCGCTCCGTTTGAAGTCTTGAATGAAGGAAGTATCGATCACTACATTGTTGATCTGATATTGGCAAAAGGCAACTAACCAGACCCGAGCTTATCCAGGAAACTAGCGACAGGGTTTACCTAGATCAAGGGAAGGTTAAAAGTCGTCGTCGATCGACAGAATAATTACATGGACAATCGAAGGAAACTCTTGCAGTTTTAGGTCGAAGATTGTGTTTTTTTGAAGGTGTTACCTTGGAAAGGTGCTATTAGGTTTAGCAAAGAGAGAAAAGCTGAGCGACATTGATTAGGTCCTTTCGAGAGCCCATCTTGAGTTGGATCAGTCGCTTATAGGCTCAAGCTACCCTAGGGATTGAGTGGAATACATGATGAGTTTCATGTGTCCAGCCTGAAAAAGTGTATAATAGATGAGACACTGACTATATTCTTTGATGAAATTTACTTAGGCGATAAACAGAAGTTTATCGAAGTACCTATTGAAGTTGTAAATTTGGTTAGAAGAGTTTTGTTGATAACTAGAAAGACGATTACAGATTCCTAACGATATATGCGATATGTTGATTGTGCAGTTTGTAGAGAGTAGATATTCTAAATAAATGCGAAAAGGGATGAAAACGAGCTCATGGGATTAGATACTTTCGAGAGCCCATCTCGAGTTGGATCAATCATATGTAGACTCAGACTACCTCAGGTACAGGACAACATATATGTGGTTACACCTATGTCAAACCTGAAATGGTGGAACACTGACTTTACCCTTTCTAATTTAGTACTCGTAAACGATGAACCTGGTAGAAGGTAGAGAGCGTTGAGACGAGAAATTAGGAAATGAGATTATTTAATAAAGGTCTACGAGGATTCTTCGTAAGAATCAAAGTTTCTCACAGAAACTACAAGACCATATTTAACAAGAATGTTCTTACTGTTTCCACCAAGTGCGAAAACAAAACCTATAGAGTAAAATTTCGGGGACGAAATTTCCTAAACAGGGGGAGACTGTGACACCCGGCTATTTAGGCTGTACCGTACAAATGTAACACGTGTCATGAATAAATAAAAGGTTGTATTTGACTAATTTTGATATTTGTATGTGATATTTAATGTGTTGGTGAATCCAAACCTTGATAAAAATTATGTTGGCAACGATAAAATAATCGTTTATCGCGTAACGATTAAAATGCGAAATGAACTTCGGTGACCACCCGATCAGTGTTAAAATCCTAAAAATACTTTGTTATGATTAGAATGGTAATTTTAATCATGTTCGTGACAAAAATTAATTAAAACGTTAAGAAACTCTATTTTTCGAGTTTAAGCGCGTACCGCGTGATACTGCGCGTATCTAACAAAATACTGTCAACGCAGCCAGTCAAGGCAACTGGTAAATATTTCAGTAAAATTTTAGTGAGATTATTTTTATAGAATAATAAAAATAATTTAAAACGCACTAAAACGGGATTAAAACGCTAGATAAAATACCCGGTATCCAGTAAAATACCAGTTTTTGGGCAACAATTCATATATATATATATATATATATATGTGTGTGTGTGTGTGTGTGTGTGTGTGTGTGTGTGAGTATGTGTGTATGGTGAAAAGTGGCAGCCATATATCACTCTCTCTCTCCTCTCTCCTACACTTGGAGACCTAGAAAATGATGTGTGATGATGATGCTTTTGCAAGAATCTTCCATATCTTGCATAAATCAAGAAAATGCAATCAAACACAATTAAACTCTCTCTCTCTCTCATAACAAATCAGCCGAACAACACCTCTAACTTATCCATTTCAAAAATTGTAACTTGTTCATGAAGATTAAAGTTAAATCCAAGAAGGATTCAATGTGTTTTAAGGATCCAATGGAGGTTTCTTGGTGAAACAAGCTTTCAAACAACAAGAATCTTGTCAAAACCCATTAAAATCTTGAAAGGTATAAACTTATTTTTAAAATCACATTCTTGATTTTTAGTGATGATAGAGATGTTGGAAAGTTTCTCTTGAACTTGGAAATAAACATAAACTTGAAACTAACAAAGGATGAGATTTTAAACAAAATAAAAATGGGTGTGTATGTATATGTATGTATGTATGGCTGTAGGGTGTGTGTGGTACGTATATAGTTGTGTTTTGATTTTGTGGAATAATTCTTGGTTTAACATGATTCCTGAAAGATTGAGTTCATGCATGAATCAAAAGGTGTTATAAAAGAATGTTCTAAAAATGGGTTTTTGATTTGAGATGAATATGTTAAAAAGTGAACTTTGGAAGTTTATGTATGTATATATGTCATGTATATATGTATATGTACACATGCATGAGAATTTTTGATGATTAAAAGTCTTAGATATGTAAGAATGAGAATGCATTGCATTTATGATAAATGATTTGATGATAATCATATGAAGGTTGAAATGTTTGGATTAATAAAACATGAGTTAAATAAATTTGTAGATGCATTTAGTTCATGTAAGATGATTGTGATATGATATAGGTGCATTAGATGCACATACTTGAACATGCATGTTGAAAGATGATCAAGAAATGATGATTTGAACATGATTTGATAAAGATGATTTTTAATCAGGCCTTAAACACTAAAAATATGATTATTTTGAAGTGTTAAGTGATATAAAACTTTATCATAAAGTTTGCTAGTCTTGCATGTTGTACTTGGTGCTTTAGAAGTTGTAAAATACGTAAAATCGCATGATTTATGTGACTTACACAAAAACTGCACTAATCTGATTATAATCACTATTTTAATCAGTAAATAACATGTATTGTGTTAAAGTATCAAGTCATTCCAAGTTGGGATGGTTGTAGTAACGTTTAACGCAAAACTATGCGGTAAAACGGTCAAAAATCGGCTTTTCGAACAATTTTTATGAAACTGATTTATATCAGTAAGTAAACTGATATTTTTGGTTTAAAAATAATTTTTTTAACCAATTTTAAGTTTACTTGGTGTTTGGTTGGCCATACGTGACTTCCAACGCCCGAAAACGTTACCGAATCACTAAAATACGCGTTTTTCAATATACACTAGTATGGGTTATTTTTAGGTGAACCTTATGTGTTAGAATATGTTATGTGATTTAAACACGTGAATGTGAAAATATGTTAAGTGTTAACATGATATTGGGAAATTTAGACTATGCATATACACTTGTGCGTTTTATGTGGTAGAAACGGTAAAATCGCGTTAAACGTGTAACTTGTTTGTCGAGCAAGAAATTTGATATGTATAACTTATTTTATGTATGCTTGTGTTGGACCCTTGAAGGTTTATTGATAAGTAATTTTGTGGTTTAGTAGGAGTATTGGGTTAATTATAGGGTTTTGGGCTCATTTGGGTAGTAATGGGCCTAGGGTTTGGGGAGCCTCCTCCCTAATCTCTTTCTATAAATAGAAGGTGATGTAATAGGTGCATAGTTGGTGATTTTGGTGAATCTTGTATTAGAAAACAACCATTGTATGCAAGATTTGAATCTTATTGAATAAAACCATCCTTCTTCTTCATCTCTTAGTTTCTTTTACAACTTGTTTGTGTGATTCCGCCACCTTACGAGTTATGCAATATCATTGTGATCTTGATTTCAGGACTTACAATTGGTATCAGAGCCTATCGAACCTGATTTCCAGGCTCGGATCTGATATCACGTTGGTTGTTTCGCTGTTACTGTTCCGCATTTGTCACTGTTCCGGTTTCTGGTTTGTTTCTGTGTATTTCGAATTGTTTCTGCTGATCACGGACTGCATTCAAAGGATTTCGGATCATTTCAGATCGTCATTAGTCATCACGGACTTGAAGTTTGCTTGATTTCGGATCATCATCATCAGATTACGGATCATTTTCATCAGTACGGATCGCAATCATCAGATTACGGACAAAATCATCAGATTACAGGTAAAAGTTAGTCATTTCAGATAAAAGTTAATCATTTCGGATCACACTGTTTGAAGATTGCCTGTTTCATTTCGGACTCATCATTTCGGATAAAGCCCATTTCGGACCACTGTTCATTTCTGACCTCTTTCATTTCGGATCACATTTCGGACCTCATTTCGGATCTCATTTTGAACTCCTCTTACATCATTTCAAATTCTTCTTACATCATGTTGAATCAAACTGGTGTCATGAACGGTGTTGTGACTGCAGCTGATCTCACTAATGCTACCCCTGCTGCAATCCAGACTCAGTCCTTGGCCTTCCATCAAGAACTTGACCAAGTTATCGGCACGTCCACCAAGGTTCCAAGGTTCTTGTATGGGGACGACTACTATGAGTGGAAGTTTCGGTTTGAGCAGTACTGCAAGGCAAAAGAGCCCCATGTTTGGAGAAGCATCAAGAATGGACCACGTATCATCATGTACTCTACTGAAGATGATCCTCAAACCCAAATTCCGAAACCCGAAAACATTTTCTCTGAAGATGACCGAAAAGTTGTTGCTGAAAATGAAGCTGCTTGTGCAACTCTGTCAATGGCCCTTGGTCCAGACATTTCAATCGGAGTTCGAAACTGCAAAAGTGCAAAAGAAATTTGGGATCAACTAACTCACTTGTTTGAAGGAAATGCTGACATGAAAGCTAGCAGGGTCAACATGATGAATCAACAGTTCAGCTTTTTCAATCACATCTATGGAGAAACTGTTGAAAATCAGATTAGGAGGTTTGTTAAACTCGTGTCACAAATGGTGAGTGCAGGAATCAACATATCAAACAGTGGAATGAATCGTCAGCTTCTCAATTCTCTGGCTAAAAGATGGGATGCCGAGGTTTCTATGATCAAGCGTACCAAGGATCTAAATTAAATGACACTAACGGAACTGATTGCTACAATCAAGTCTTATGAAATCGACAATCAGCAAAGGGAAAATAATCACAACAACTCGCTGATGGCTGCTGGAGTAACTAGTCCCAACAATGCTGCACTGATGTCTCAAGCTCATCCAAATCTGGTTTTCAGTCCTGTTCATGGAGTCATGAATCACAACCCAAACATTGTCTTCAGTCCCATTGCTGCACCAAATTCAAACTATGTGTATAGGATGGATGTTCCTACCTCTCAAGCACCTGTTGTTAATGCCACAAACACGCAGCCACAGTCTCAGCCTCAACCAGAACATGCTAATGCTGCTTTCAGCTCAAACACTCAGCCTACTCCTCAGAACACCCCATCAGTGGATCACATGGTCTTTTTAACCAAACAGAATGAAGAAAAACTTGCTCTTGCAGCATCCATGATCTCCAGTTTCAATGCCTTTTTGGCAGGAGATCTCATGCCTTCGGGGGAGATAACACCAGATGTTAATCAAGTTATGGAAGAAGACTTGGATGAGCTGGATGTGTCATGGAATATGGCTATGTTGGCATTTAAGGCAGATAAGTTCGCTAAGAAGTATGGACGTCGTCCTATGAATGCTCGTCCTGGAGTGCTAAAAGACAGGCTAAGGTGCTACAGGTGCTATGAACCAGGACACTTTGCTAGGGATTGCAAGAAGGTTCTTGCAGTATATGAAGCTACTTAGGCAGCAGCTTCTAGAAACAAAGAAAGGTCTATGGTACCTGTTACCCCTGCAAAAGGTTCTATTTCAACTGGACAAGGAAATTCTAGAGCTGGAAGGGCTTTGATCGCTCAGGAGCAAAATGGATTCAACTGGGCAGATGCTGTTTCTCAAGTGGAATCAATGAAGCTGTCTGAAACTGCTGCTGTGGAAAGGGTTCATTAGTGCTTGATGGCTATGGCCGAGGAACCAAAGTCACTCGCCGAGACGGTAAATTCCCTTTTATGTACTGAACATTGTAAGAAGAAAGTTGCTTTGCTGAGATCCCAAAATTCAGCCTTAATCACCGATTACCACACTGTGATGGGAAAGTACACCAGTCTTCGAGAGAATAATAAAATTCTCTATGAAAAGATTGAAGCACTTAAAAAGGACATAGCTCAACTTCATAGAGACGTGAATCAACAGCAATGTTGGGTTCACGATTATAAGCACAAACTCACAGTAAAAAATCTTGAATGTGACTTTGTGAAGGGTGAGCTAGAGCTCCTCACTGGAAAGTACAAACAGAACGAGCTAAATATCAAAAAGTTTGATACTTCCAGTGACACAGTTCGTAATCTGTGTAATGTGCAACTTGATTATAAAGATAACAAGGGAAAGGGATTGGGATACACGAAGGTTTTGCCACCATATAATCATAATTATTCCAGACTGCCATCACTGAGCAGGAAATGGGAAATTATGACAAAACGATGTATGGCAAGCCTAGTGATTATGTTGCATATGATCCATCTAAGTTTAAAAATGATCCACAAGCTGATTTCAGAAAACCAATGAATTTTGTCAAAAATGAAAATGTTCAAAATGAATCAGCTAATAAGTCCAATCATATAGATAAAACAGTAACAAATACAGAAGCCGAAACTGAAACAAAAACGGAACCACTTAAATCACCCGCAGAGGAGATGAAGGAAGGTTCACAAAATTCTGATTATGTTAAAAATACTAACTGTTCTAGTTCGTGTGCAGAGTCAATAAGAACTGAAGAGAAGTCTAAAGAGGATGATGAACTTGCTACTGATAATGTTATTTCTGATAAAAATGATCTTTATGCTTGGAATTGTGTTTTTTCTTGGTTTGCTGAGACTTGGGGTGTTCCCACTAAGACTGATGAATCTGGTGCTATTATTTTAGATTATGCATGTGATAAAAATGACTGTGTTGAAAATGCTGAAAATGTTGAAAATGTTGAGAATGATGTGGCAGGAGAGCCTGATGTGTCATCTGAGGAATTTGAGACATCTGTTTCGAATAACTCAGAAAACAATTCTGATAACTCGGAATACTGCACATGTATGTCTGAAGCATCGAATGACACATCAGATGCTCCCTGCACTAATGATGGTTTTGATGTGATTGATTGTGATAATGAAGAATTTGTTGTTGAGCAGGGATCATCTGACGATCTAGGCAATCAAAAAGAGGATTCAGGAATCTCAGATAATGAGCTCAAATCTTCGAGCGTTTCCGATTGTGATGATCAATCAGAATCTAGCAGCATTGCAAAAGAAGACAGTCAAACCGTCTTAGACACAGACTGCTCATCATCTGAGTTACCAGAATCATCGAATGTTGAGAGCTCAGAAGCTGATCTGATTGAAGAAGAGACATCCATAGATTCTAATTCTGCAGAAACCCATGGAAACATGAAAACTATGGGGAAGGAATCCATATAAATCAATTCCACAGTCGAATCAGATGATGAAACTGTAGAAGAAATTATTGTGGAAACCTTCTCTGCAGATTCTCCTGAGGACATGGTCTCTAAAGAAAAGGAAGATGTGAAAGTCACTTCCACAGACAGTTCATCTATCGATCCCAAAAGTAACCTTAACAAAACAGAGTCAACTGAATATGTTCCCCCTAAAAGAAAGCGGTCACGTAGAAACAGAAGGCCGAAAAGAAAGAATGCCAAAAGGGAAAACCCAAATCTCAAGCAAACAGAACCCAAGCTTAAGGGTAAGGTCGCGGATACTTACTCTTGTACTGATAGCTGTGAGCCGGGTTCCTCCAAGAACAAGCACACTCAAAAGCACTCAGTGTCAAATGAATGTAAAAGACGTGATCAGTTCTCGAGAATAACGCAAGCCGAACTAGATGTCTTTTTTCTCAAAAAGGCAGACATGTTTTAACTGTGGAATTCCGGGACACATCGCAAGAAAATGTGTTCATCGTCCCAACTACTCTAGGAACATGTACCATCAGAAGGCCATGCACTCAAATTTTATCAAAAATAGACATCCCAAAGCAAGGCCTTCTGACAGAGACTTGAATCTTGTTAAACAGGAAAACCAAAAGTTTTTAAAAACAAACAGGTTTCAAGAAAAGACAAAAGCTTTTTCATCAAACCGAAGTGTCTCGGACTCCAAAAATTAGAAACCTAAAAATCCTGTTAGATCCCAGTCTCCGTGTTCACAACCATCAACTTCTACCACACCGCATAAAACCACAAACAACGATAAAAATCATATGATCTTTCGCGAAGTTACCTACACAGATAGCGATGGTGAACTCAGGTCTTCTATGGCCTGGGTTCCAGTCTCTAACTGATTCCGTTGTATGTGCAGGAACTGTCACACCCTGGCTTTTGCGGAAGCGTGGGTTTATTTGGTGTGACTTCTTAATACCATAGCAACAATCATAACAATGCTATATGAAAGTAAAACACATGATGTTCATCCATTCATTAAACTTAAAGACACCACAACGTCATTGTCTAAAATATCGACACACAAAACAAGTTACAACCAAGACAAGATTAAAGCGTTTTCACATGACACAACAAAAGACTTAAGTAATACGTGATTTAAAGACATGTAACCGTCCAGGTAAGGGTTACACCTCCTAAACCTGGATGACATCGTTATTCATTACGCAGCTTGACACAATAGCATACTTCCCAGATCCATTAATTTCCTGAAATACATGTATTTTGAAAGAAAATCAACAAAAGTTGAGCGAGTCCATGTAAAAGTGAGTATGTATAAACCTTCAAAGTATGAATAAACGTCCCTGGTATGTAGCAATAAGGAAAAAGAGATCACCATTGGGTTGCAAAGCCAATGATATGTGTGAAGTGATGCAGGAAGACTCAAACCTAGCAAATTTGTGCGTCGGGCTCAAAGTCACCCCATGGTCCGTACTATGGACTCAGGAGCTGGGCTCGCTACACCCAAATAGATCTACCGCTCATGACCCTCGGTCCTACAACGAGGATTAATGGCCTTAAGTTCCACCTACCCACTCACATGATCTAAGTAGTAAACCCTCCTTAAGCTAACCATACCATGTATAAAATGTCTGTAATAATTGTAACATGTATTCCACCCCCGAAGTATAAAACTGAAAACTGTTAAGAGAAAAGGGGGACATGAACTCACTGTAGTGTGTCTTGAACCGTATTTCAACTCTGTCAGCTACACGACAACCTACAACGTACTAATGTCTATTAGACGAACGGGCCGTGCCTTGGCTTAGAGTTAAATGTTTTGAGTTACGTTTCTTTTATTATTCAGAGTAATAATTATTTGTCAAAATAATTAATATTTCAACTTAAATCATGTGTCGTGTTGGAATATTTGTTCGTGCGATTTTCTTGTATTAATACTTCTAAAGTATTTTATATATAAGTGTTCCCTTCCCAAGGATGGGACATTTTACCCACGTATGTTCGTATCGAAAATATATTTTTAAGTCCCTATATGAGAATATATACTTAACCATTTTTTATGTATAAAACCATCCTCCGATACTTTATACTTTGTTATAAAATTTATGGCGAGGTTTATCTTTGAAAACATAATCTGAAATATACTAGTAAACACTTGTCCAGAAAATATTTACTAAGTGTTAGGATTTTCGGAAAATTTCGCCATAGTCTCCTTTGTAAATGGAGGTGTCCATGCTTAATAGCATATCATTTTCTTTTACATATATCCCGTAGATCGTTCCCACATAACCAACCCGACAATTAGACATGCAATAAACTACTTATGTCATTTCAGCATTATTAATCAAAACTGGACTGTTTTCGAGCATTTTAATAAAATAGTTAACCTTCTCTAAAAATTCTCAAATTTTTACAGAATGTCATATACCATCCAAATTTTATTGTGTAAAAATATCGGGGTCCAGTTCATTACCAATATTTTATAGAAATTCATTTACCGGACTGAAATCAGATTCGTCACTTTCTGACTGCAGTTCACGGAAAAATTCATTTAAAATTTATCGTAAGTCCGATTGATGAAATTCCAGTGGGAAAATTATTTGGACATCAGTGGTCATCTACAGTACCAATTTCATGATCTGAATCTACACAGAATCCCATTTATGACGGAAACAAGACGTTTATTTTCAGCAGTGAAAATACAGCTTGAGCTGCTGTTACAAAACGGGTCTTTAAAAATAGTAAACGAAGTCCAAAAATTATGATTCCAGTGCCATTAGAACCGTATTTCATAATATCATGTTATAGAATTAAGAAAATCAATTTTTTGTTGAGTTATGACCTGTTTACAGCCAGTTAAAGTCGACTGAAAGTGCAAATCAGCAAACTGTTTGTAGGTTAAATGTTACTAAAACGCATATATACGATCACCGTACTAACTTTTTAACCATGGAACAAGATGAATAAGGGTGTACAAGTAACTTACTACTAGCACAAGGCTAGGTATGATCAAGAGGATTAAAAGAAAACGAGAGCGGTCCTTGAGCTTCCGAGTGCACCAAGCTTACTTGTTCGGTCTCTAGCACCCTTGGATATGTAGGAATTGTTTGAAAAGAATTTGAAGGTGGATGTATGATAGAGATAAGATGGCTGCCGAAAATTTAGGGAAGGAGAAGGGTTCTTCTTTGTGGTTTTATTATGAAAATGTGATAGAATGATTGATATAGTGCTTTTCCTTTAATCATGCAAGACCATTTGCCTTTGTCCTCATGATAGTAAACATGACCTAACTTAATATCATAGAAAATTTAAGTGGGGAGTCCCACATTCTCCATAATAATCGATTTGGGGTATGATTAGTTTGTAATTATTGAAGATGGTGGTGTTTATTTATAATTCAAGTGCCTTTAACAAAAGCACAAACTCAATTATATCAAAATTCCACTAAGACCACTAAATATTGTTGGAGATATTAGAAGATTAGAAAATCTTAATGGGTGGGGTCATGAGGGCCGAAAATTAGGCAAGGGGGGAGGTTAAATGAAAATTAGATGGTAAGTAGGTAGTTAGTTAGGGGTTAAGTGGTAAAAGTCTAGTGTTATGTGAAACTTGCATTATGTAATAAGTTTAAGAGTTCGGGAACCAATACTAACTCAGAAAAATAAAAATCATGTCTCTGATAATAATTTAGTGTTCCGGGTAATGTCCGCTTGTCCGGTTAGGTACCGTTCCGTTAAAGTGCTTAATTGTTCCGTAAAGTGTCCTTTATAATGCTTTTTGTGTCACAATTTATTCCCGGCACTTAGGAAAGTATACAGGACCATTATGTCATGTTTTTGAACTTTACTAATAATTTAAAATGCTGAATTCTGCATTTAAAGTAGGTTTTTGGCACTTCCCGGCACTATAACTATCTCCTAGTGACGCAGTTTTATGGTCCTCACTCCCCTACACTCCATACTAGTGTAGTACCTTATCCCTGGCTCATACTGGCCATAATAACACTGTCCGTCTAAGTGCTGACATTATCAGCATGTTTCTCAATTATCCGCTCAGTGTGCTAATTGTGCTTTGTGCATCAAGTATGTCTCTAATGTTTGTGTGTAATGAGTGGAGTGACAGTATGAAATGTGATGCATATGTATGTAAGTTACAGGAATCAGAAAGCAGTTTACGTTATCAGTAGTAATCAAGCACAGTCATTAGGCACGTAATTAAGATTAATTAATTGTACAGTACCTGTAATTTTGAGGGTTGTCACATTCTCCCCCCGTTAAGAAAATTTCGTCCCGAAATTTTAGGATCTGCGTCTAGCTGCAGGGGTCTTGGGGAATAAATGTGGGTACTTAGCCTTCATACGATCCTCACGTTCCCACGTGAATTTTGGGCCGTGTCGTGCATTCCATCGAACTTTGACGAGTTTGACACTACTCCGGCGTGTTTTGTTAATCTTCCAATCAGTGACCTCAACAGGTTCTTCAACAAAATGGAGTGTGTCGTCGATATGAACCTCGTCAGCAGGAATGACAACTGTCTCTTGAGTTGGACTCTTTTTGAGATTAGATACGTGAAATGTATCGTGAACACCATTAAGTTCTGCAGGTAGGTCCAACTTGTATGCTACCAAACCAACCCTCTTCAGAATTTTGAATGGACCAATGTATCGCGGATTCAACTTCCCACGCTTCCCGAAGCGTGCCACACCCTTCCAGGGTGAAACTTTCAATAAAACCATATCTCCAACTTGGAATTCCAAATGTTTCCGGTTTGGATCTGCATAGGCTTTCTGTCTGTCGCGAGCCGCTTCGATGCGTTTTTGAATTTGCGCAATCTTATATGTCGTCTCTTGGACGATTTCGGGACCAACAAGCTGCCTATCACCTGCGTCAGCCCAGCATAGGGGTGATCGACACTTGCGTCCATAAAGAGCTTCAAATGGCGCGACTCCAATACTGGTGTGGTAGCTATTGTTGTATGAGAATTCGGCCAACGGTAAATGCTTATCCCAGCTACCACCAAGATCCATTACACATGCTCTCAGCATATCCTCCAATGTCTGAATAGTTCTTTCACTTTGGCCATCAGTTTACGGATGAAATGCAGTACTTAGGTTCAATTGCGAGCCAAAAGCTTCTTGGAAGGATTGCCAAATCCTTGACACGAAGCGTCCATCTCTATCAGAGATAATTGAGAGAGGCACTCCATGACGTGCAACTATCTCTCGCATGTATATTTCAGCTAGTTTACTTGTGTTGTCTTTTTCCTTGATTGGCAAAAAGTGCGCAGATTTTGTTAGACGGTCTACTATTACCCAAATTGTATCATGGCCTCTGGGCGTCTTGGGCAATTTCGTTATGAAGTCCATAGAAATATGTTCCCATTTCCATTGGGGTATTTCAGGTTGTTGCAAGAGACCTGAAGGCTTCTGGTATTCAACCTTTACCTTGGCGCAAGTTAAACACTTGCCAACGTATACCGCAACATCGCCTTTCATTCTTGGCCACCAATAAAAATCCTTTAGATCTTGGTACATTTTATCCGCTCCTGGATGGATCGAGTACAGTGACCTGTGAGCCTCTTCAAATATAACATTTCTCAAACCACCAAACAAGGGAACCCAAATCCGTTTCATGAAGCACAAAGTTCCTTCCCCGTTTGGTACTAACTGTTTCTCCATCCCACGGAGATACTCATTCTCAATATTCCTTTCCTTAAGAGCTTCTCTCTGCGCGGCACGAATGCGCAACAAGAGGTCCGTTTGAACAATCATTTCCAAAGCCCTAACCTTTATGGGCTTAATCCTTTCCTTCCGACTTAGAGCGTCAGCGACCATATTCGCCTTCCCTGGGTGATACTTGATTTCACAGTCATAGTCATTCAATAGTTCAACCCAGCGTCTTTGCCTCATGTTAAGCTCCTTTTGGTTAAATATGTGCTGTAAGCTCTTGTGATCAGTGAAGATTGTACATCGCGTACCATACAAATAATGTCGCCAGATTTTTAGTGCAAACACCACCGCGCCCAATTCCAAATCATGCGTGGTGTAATTTTTCTCGTGGATCTTCAATTGGCATGACGCGTATGCTATAACTTTATGTCGCTGCATCAAGACGCAGCCTAAACCCTGACGCGAGGCGTCGCAATATACCACGAAGTCATCCGTTCCTTCGGGTAGCGATAAGATCGGTGCATCACAAAGCTTGTTCTTCAACAACTGAAAGGCCTCTTCTTGCTTGTCTCCCCAATCAAACTTCTTATCTTTCTGAGTGAGAGAGGTCAAAGGTTGAGCGATTTTCGAGAAATCCTCAATGAACCTGCGATAATAACCAGCCAAACCTAGAAACTGTCGAATCTCGGTTGGCGTCTTTGGAGTTTCCCAGTTCTTGATCGCCTCGATCTTTTTAGGGTCCACATGGATTCCATTTCCATTAACCACATGACCAAGAAACTGAACTTCGCGTAACCAGAACTCGCACTTCGAGAACTTTGCGTACAACTTCTCCTTTTTAAGTAGCTCTAAGATAGCTCTTAAATGTTGCTCATGCTCTTCTTTCGTCTTCGAGTAGATTAGAATGTCGTCAATGAACACAATCACAAACTTATCGAGGTACGGTTTACAGACTCTGTTCATCAAATCCATGAATACTGCTGGCGCGTTCGTTAAACCAAACGGCATAACCAGGAACTCGTAATGTCCATATCGAGTTCTAAAGGCCGTCTTTGGAATACTTTCCTCTTGTATCCTTAACTGGTGATAACCTGATCGTAGATCGATCTTTGAGTAAAAACTTGAACCTTGTAATTGATCGAATAGGTCATCGATCCTTGGCAAAGGATATCTGTTCTTGATTGTTAACTTATTCAGCTCCCGGTAGTCTATACACATGCGAAAACTAGCATCCTTCTTTTTCACGAACAAAATTGGAGCTCCCCAAGGCTAGAAGCTTGGTCTGATAAATCCCTTGTCTAACAACTCTTGAAGTTGCGTTGACAGCTCTTGCATCTCTGATGGTGCAAGTCGATAAGGTGCCTTAGCTACAGGCGCGGCGCCTGGAACTAAGTCAATATGAAACTCGACTTGTCTTTGTGGCGGCAATCCTGGCAGGTCTTCTGGAAAGACTTCAGGATATTCATTCACGACTGAAATGTCTTCTATCCTCGGCTCAGCTGCTTCTTTATCCACGATGTGTGCCAAGAAGGCAACACATCCCTTCTTCAAACACTTTCTAGCCTTCAAGCAACTAATGATCCTCAGAGGCGTATCGCGCTTCTCTCCGTGTACTATGATCGTTTCTCCATCCGCCATTGGGATGCGAATGGTCTTCTCGTGACAAACAATCTCAGCTCTGTTGCTTGACAACCAATCCATCCCTACTACCACGTCGAAGCTCCCCAACTTGACTGGCAGTAGATCTAGCATAAATTCGTATCCTCCTAGTTCTATCATGCATCCTCTGATGACTTCATTTGCTTCAATTAGTTTCCCATTAGCCAGCTCAATTAAGTACGGCATTTCTAACTTACTAGTAGTTAACCCAAGCATATTCTTAAATTCTAACGATACAAAGCTATAGTCGGCACCAGTATCAAATAGCACAGATGCAAAGCGTTGATTTATAGGGAACGTACCAGTGACAACGTTTAGATCATGGCGCGCTTCCCTTGCACCAATGTTGAAGACTCTTCCTTGTGCTTGGTTCAGTTTTGGGCATTCCCTCTTAAAGTGCCCGACGTCTCCACAGTTAAAGCACCCCAGTCCCCGACCATTCCCATTTCCATTTCCACCTTGAGCATTGTTTTGGTTGCGATTTTCACTCCCAGCTTGGTTTGCAAAGTTCCCACGGTTTCCATTTCCGCCATTTCCTCCTTGTTGGCGGTTTCCATTACCATTCCCATTGCCTCGATTACCACCACGCCCAGCACCAGTTCCAGCCCAACATGTATCCTTCGAGTGGCCGTTCTTTCCACATGACTCACATTTCCTTAATCTGCACTGGCCGGAATGATGGCGCTGGCATACCTCACACTTGGGCAGAGTGCCCATGTACCCCTTTTTGTTTGAACTGCTGGTGCCTTGTTTGAAGTTGGAGAATTTCCGTTTGTTTTCTCCTAAGGATTCCTCGTGAATTTCGTTCTTCTTGGGGTCAGAGTTTGGAAACTTGTTTAGACGGATAGCTTCCTCAGTAAGTGACACGCTCAGGTCGATGGCTTCAGTAATGGTTGCAGGCTTGGACGTGGTTACCATGCTCATGATCTGGGGTGCCAATCCCCAGATGAAGCACTCAACGCGTTTAAATTCTGGCGTGACCATGTATGGCACTACATGGGACAAATCAAGAAACCTTTGAACATATTCTGCAATCTTAGGACCTTCCATTTTTAGGTGCCAGAACTCAGTTTCTAGCTTCTGTATTTCAGCACGCGAGCAGTACTTTTTCCTCATTAACTCTTTTAACTCAGCCCAAGTTAATGCATAAGCAGCGGCTTCTCCTAAAGTTTGCACTTGCAGATTCTACCACGATAGAGCACCATCCAGAAACAGCCCTGAAATGTAAGTGACTTGTTGATCGGGAGCGCATTTGCTCATTCTCAGAACCGAATCTGTCTTTTCAGCCCACCTAACAAACGCAACAGCACCTCCAGTGCCATTGAAATTTACTGGCTTACAGTCAAGGAATTGTTTGTAGGTGCACCCATGGGGTGGATTGTTGTTGCCGTTGTTGTTCGAATTGTTCCCGCTAGTTCCTCCTTGGGAGGCCGCATATTGTGCTATGGCTGCGGTAATTATCCCTTGGAGTTATGCCTGGGTAGTAGGCATGCCTGGGTCGCGTCGCGGAGGCATCTTCTAAAAGAAAGATCATATTGGTCCGTTCATAATAAGTATAGTAAGTAATATGCGTATGTAATAACACAATAACTCATAATATCTCATGTCATAACGCAAAATAAATGATTCAACAACGCATGTAAGTCACAATCAATGTAAGCAAGTAATCATGCTAGTCTTCCCCAGACTATCCCACCCAGTCTCATAGACTGAACTCCTTAGTTTCTCAAACTAACTCCCTGGTCTCTAAGATCAAACCTTCCAGTCTCTAAGACTAAACATCCCCAATCTCTAAGATTGAGCCCCTCAGTCTCTAAGACTGAACCTCCCTCAGTCTCTAAGACTGAACCTTCCCAGCCTCTAAGGCTAAACTCCCTCAGTCTCTAAGACTGAAATATAAATTTTTGAACGTGTATTTGTGCCTTTTGTTTGTAAAAATGTTTGTACCCTGGATCTGGACGTTTCGTGTATGCAATTGTAAAAATGTTTTCATGAGAGCCCTAGTGATCATAGTCTAGACTCGAGAAAGAATCCTAGTTCGCTATGATCGAGGCTCTGATACCAAGCTGTCACACTCTGGCTTTTGCGGAAGCGTGGGTTTATTTGGTGTGACTTCTTAATACCATAGCAACAATCATAACAATGCTATATGAAAGTAAAACACATGATGTTCATCCATTCATTAAACTTAAAGACACCACAACGTCATTGTCTAAAATATCGACACACAAAACAAGTTACAACCAAGACAAGATTAAAGCGTTTTCACATGACACAACAAAAGACTTAAGTAATACGTGATTTAAAGACATGTAACCGTCCAGGTAAGGGTTACACTTCCTAAACCTGGATGACATCGTTATTCATTACGCAGCTTGACACAATAGCATACTTCCCAGATCCATTAATTTCCTGAAATACATGTATTTTGAAAGAAAATCAACAAAAGTTGAGCGAGTCCATGTAAAAGTGAGTATGTATAAACCTTCAAAGTATGAATAAACGTCCCTGGTATGTAGCAATAAGGAAAAAGAGATCACCATTGGGTTGCAAAGCCAATGATATGTGTGAAGTGATGCAGGAAGACTCAAACCTAGCAAATTTGTGCGTCGGGCTCAAAGTCACCCCATGGTCCGTACTGTGGACTCAGGAGCTGGGCTCGCTACACCCAAATAGATCTACCGCTCATGACCCTCGGTCCTACAACGAGGATTAATGGCCTTAAGTTCCACCTACCCACTCACATGATCTAAGTAGTAAACCCTCCTTAAGCTAACCATACCATGTATAAAATGTCTGTAATAATTGTAACATGTATTCCACCCCCGAAGTATAAAACTGAAAACTGTTAAGAGAAAAGGGGGACATGAACTCACTGTAGTGCGTCTTGAACTGTATTTCAACTCTGTCAGCTACACGACAACCTACAACGTACTAATGTCTATTAGACGAACGGGCCGTGCCTTGGCTTAGAGTTAAATGTTTTGAGTTACGTTTCTTTTATTATTCGGAGTAATAATTATTTGTCAAAATAATTAATATTTCAACTTAAATCATGTGTCGTGTTGGAATATTTGTTCGTGCGATTTTCTTGTATTAATACTTCTAAAGTATTTTATATATAAGTGTTCCCTTCCCAAGGATGGGACATTTTACCCACGTATGTTCGTATCGAAAATATATTTTTAAGTCCCTTTTTGAGAATATATACTTAACCATTTTTTTATGTATAAAACCATCCTCCGATACTTAATACTTTGTTATAAAATTTATGGCGAGGTTTATCTTTGAAAACATAATCTGAAATATACTAGTAAACACTTGTCCAGAAAATATTTACTAAGTGTTAGGATTTTCGGAAAATTTCGCCATAGTCTCCTTTGTAAATGGAGGTGTCCATGCTTAATAGCATATCATTTTCTTTTACATATATCCCGTAGTTCGTTCCCACATAGCCAACCCGACAATTAGACATGCAATAAACTACTTATGTCATTTCAGCATTATTAATCAAAACTGGACTGTTTTCGAGCATTTTAATAAAATAGTTAACCTTCTCCAAAAATTCTCAAATTTTTACAGAATGTCATATACCATTCAAATTTTATTGTGTAAAAATATCGGGGTCCAGTTCATTACCAATATTTTATAGAAATTCATTTACCGGACTGAAATCAGATTCGTCACTTTCTGACTGCAGTTCACGGAAAAATTCATTTAAAATTTATCGTAAGTCCGATTGATGAAATTCCAGTGGGACAATTATTTGGACATCAGTGGACATCTACAGTACCAATTTCATGATCTGAATCTACACAGAATCCAATTTATGACGGAAACAAGACGTTTATTTTCAGCAGTGAAAATACAGCTTGAGCTGCTGTTACAAAACGGGTCTTTAAAAATAGTAAAGAAGTCCAAAAATTATGATTCCAGTGCCATTAGAACCGTATTTCATAATATCATGTTATAGAATTAAGAAAATCAAATTTTTGTTGAGTTATGACCTGTTTACAGCCAGTTAAAGTCGACTGAAAGTGCAAATCAGCAAACTATTTGTAGGTTAAATGTTACTAAAACGCATATATACGATCACCGTACTAACTTTTTAACCATGGAACAAGATGAATAAGGGTGTACAAGTAACTTACTACTAGCACAAGGCTAGGTATGATCAAGAGGATTAAAAGAAAACGAGAGCGGTCCTTGAGCTTCCGAGTGCACCAAGCTTACTTGTTCGGTCTCTAGCACCCTTGGATATGTAGGAATTGTTTGAAAAGAATTTGAAGGTGGATGTATGATAGAGATAAGATGGCTGCCGAAAATTTAGGGAAGGAGAAGGGTTCTTCTTTGTGGTTTTATTATGAAAATGTGATAGAATGATTGATATAGTGCTTTTCCTTTAATCATGCAAGACCATTTGCCTTTGTCCTCATGATAGTAAACATGACCTAACTTAATATCATAGAAAATTTAAGTGGGGAGTCCCACATTCTCCATAATAATCGGTTTGGGGTATGATTAGTTTGTAATTATTGAAGATGGTGGTGTTTATTTATAATTCAAGTGCCTTTAACAAAAGCACAAACTCAATTATATCAAAATTCCACTAAGACCACTAAATATTGTTGGAGATATTAGAAGATTAGAAAATCTTAATGGGTGGGGTCATGAGGGCCGAAAATTAGGCAAGGGGGGAGGTTAAATGAAAATTAAATGGTAAGTAGGTAGTTAGTTAGGGGTTAAGTGGTAAAAGTCTAGTGTTATGTGAAACTTGCATTATGTAATAAGTTTAAGAGTTCGGGAACCAATACTAACTCAGAAAAATAAAAATCATGTCTCTGATAATAATTTAGTGTTCCGGGTAATGTCCGGTTGTCCGGTTAGGTACCGTTCCGTTAAAGTGCTTAATTGTTCCGTAAAGTGTCCTTTATAATGCTTTTTGTGTCACAATTTATTCCCGGCACTTAGGAAAGTATACAGGACCATTCTGTCATGTTTTTGAACTTTACTAATAATTTAAAATTTTGAATTCTGCATTTAAAGTAGGTTTTTGGCACTTCCCGGCACTATAACTATCTCCTAGTGACGCAGTTTTATGGTCCTCACTCCCCTACACTCCATACTAGTGTAGTACCTTATCCCTGGCTCATACTGGCCATAATAACACTGTCCGTCTAAGTGCTGACATTATCAGCATGTTTCTCAATTATCCGCTCAGTGTGCTAACTGTGCTTTGTGCATCAAGTATGTCACTAATGTTTGTGTGTAATGAGTGGAGTGACAGTATGAAATGTGATGCATATGTATGTAAGTTACAGGAATCAGAAAGCAGTTTACGTTATCAGTAGTAATCAAGCACAGTCATTAGGCACGTAATTAAGATTAATTAATTGTACAGTACCTGTAATTTTGAGGGTTGTCACAGGAACGACTATGGAGGGCTATCTTTAGACTTTGGGTTATTGATAGTGGTTGTTCCAGACATATGACGGGAGACATGTCCCAGTTGAATGATATCAAGATATTCGACGGTGGATGTGTCAACTTCGCTGGAGGAGAATCAGGAAGAATCACCATGAAAGGCACAGTCAAGAATGGCATCCTCACCTTTTCAGATGTTAACTATGTCCCTGAGCTTAAGCAAAGTCTGTTGAGTGTATTGCAGATGTGTGACAAAGGAATGGAAGTTCTCTTCACTAAGAGTGGATGTGTTATTTTAAAACCAGGAATTCTCATACCTGAAGACTGGTTTCTGATTGAATCTGAACGAAGAGGAAATGCCTATGTTATTGATATGAATAAAGCTCCTACTGATCAAGTTACTTGTTTGTTTTCAGAAATTGCTGAACATGATGCTATGCTGTGGCACCGTCGGTTGGGTCACCTGAACACGAAAAATTTGAATCGATTAGCAAAGGGAGGTCTCTTCAGGAACTTGCCAATCAAGGATTTCATGCAGATAGAGAAATGTGAAGCATGTGCTGGAGGAAAGCAGCATCGTTGGCCTCATAAGGCCAAACCTGTTCACCCCACTTTAAAGGTCTTGGAACTGCTGCATATAGATTTATTTGGTCCGGTTAATGTACTCAGCATCACGGGAAAGGCTTACTGTTTGGTCATCACAGATGATTTTTCGCGTTTCACTTGGATATTCTTCTCTGAGCAGAAAAGTGAGACTACCGGTTTAATTAAGAAATTTGTAATACTCATGAAGAATCAGTCAAATGAACATGTGAAAATTATTCGCTGTGACAATGGGACAGAATTCAAGAATGCTGAGCTGAACGAATTTTATGCCCTAAAAGGAATTGACCGACAATAGAGTACTGCTAGATCCCCTCAATAGAATGGTGTTGCAGAAAGACGAAATCGTACTCTAATCGAAGCTGCTCGCACAATGCTGATAGATTCAGGTCTTCCTCTCATATTCTGGGCAAAAGCAGTAAACACAGCTTGCTACGTTCAGAATCATGCATTGATCAACAAGCGTCACATGAAAACTCCATATGAGATCGTTGAAGGTCAAAAACCCTCGGTGCAACACTTTCGCACTTTTGGTTGTCCATGTGTACTTCTTCTCATGGACTCCAAAGGAAAATTTGAAGCTCGAGTAGATCCATGCTATTTCATTGGATATGCTAAAAACACCTCTTATCGTGTATACAACAAGATCAAAAAGCAGATTGTGGAAGCATATCATGTGGATTGGCCAGAAGAGAATCCAAAAGATGCACGCATTGGACCTGATTGGCTATATGATTATTCCTCCCTGTTTAAATTGTTTCCTGTTTTGTCTGATGAAATTGCTGATGCAGGATTTTCAAATGCAGAAATGCCTATTCCCTTTGAAGATGAAGACGAGGATGTGCCCTTGCAGACTCTAATCAAGAAGCTCACCGTGAATCCATCAGAAGTTAGTAGGGAGAAAACAATACAACGCCTCTCCTCCACTACTCGGGAGCCGATTCCTGATCCTTCAACAGCTTCCCCTGATGGTGAAGGTAGCAACTCTGAAGCCTCTGCAGGATCGTCAAACGTTCAAGGAGCTTCCTTGTTTCAAGAAACAATCTCGTCGGATTGTACTTTGGATCCTCTGGTAATCAACACCGATGCACCAAATGATGGGGAGGCATCTGGAATAGCATCAAGAAGCTTTTCAAATTTGCAACCAAACCTACAAGTCTCTGCAACGGAAATTCCACAGCGTGTTCAGAAGAGTCACCCAATCACGAATGTCATCGGTCCAGTATCTGCTGGTGTTCAGACCCTCAGCAAATCTGGAGACATCAACTCATGCTTGTACTCTTGCTTCATATCACATATTGAGCCTAAAAACATTAATGTTGCTTTGCAGGAACCTGGATGGGTTAATGCGATGCATGAAGAGCTCAATCAGTTCGAACGGCTTGGAGTATGGAAACTTGAGAAGCCGCCCCAAGGAAAACGAGCTCTTGGGACACGATGAGTATTTCGTAATAAGCAAGATGATTCTGGTATGATTGTGAGAAATAAGGCCAGATTAGTGGTCCAAGGTTTCAGTCAGGTTGAAGGTTTAGATTATGATGAAGTGTATGCCCCAGTTGCACGCCTAGAAGCCATCTGTAGTTTCCTGGCATATGCATCCTTTATGGTCTTTACAGTCTATCAAATGGATGTCAAGACGGCATTTCTTTATGGGAAGGTCAAGGAAGAGATCTATGTCGCTCAACCGCTGGGATTTGTTGATCAAGAAAAGGAAGGGTATGCCTGCAAGCTGGATAAGGCTCTGTATGGCTTGCACCAAGCACCTCGTGCATGGTATGCTACCCTGACAGAACATTTGCTCGCTCATGGATACACTCGAGGGATGATCGATCAGACATTGTTCATCAAACGTGTTGACAAGGTCATCATCCTAGTTCAAATATATGTTGAAGACATCATCTTCGGATCGACAAATGATGCGCTTTGCAAAGAGTTTGAAAAGGTCATGAAGAGGAAGTTTGAGATGAGTTCCTTAGGAGAGATGACTATGTTTTTGGGCTTGCAAGTCCGTCAGAACAGTCAAGGAATCTTAATTCACCAAAGTAAATATGTAACTGACGTTCTTGCAAAATTCAGCATGACAGACTCAAAGCCAATTGACTCCCCAATTGCAGAACGACCGTTGTTGACTGAGGATCCAGAGGGAAGTGTTGTTAATCAGACGTTGTATCGTTCGATGATCGGCTCACAAATGTATCTGACTGCAAGTCGACCAGACATTCTGTACGCCGTATGTCAGTGTGCTCGTTATCAGGCTAACCCTAAACTCTCTCATCTAACTGCCGTTAAAAGAATTTTCAGATATTTGAAGGGAGCTCCTAAACTCGGACTCTGGTATCCCAGAGAATCGAACTTTGATCTGTTTGCCTTTTCAGATAGAAAATTTGGAGGAACAGATAGGGATAGGAAGTCTACATCAGCTGGATGCCAGTTCTTGGGAGATAGACTCATTTCTTGACAGTGCAAGAAGCAGCAAACAGTGTCTCTCTCCACAGCGGAAGCTGAGTATGTTGTAGCATCTGCTTGCTGCTCCCAGGTTCTTTGGATGCAACATCAGCTGGAGGATTATAGTTTGACTTATCTTGATACAACCATTTATTATGATAACAATGCTGCTATCCAGATCACTAAAAACCCTGTTTTTCACTCCAAAACCAAGCACATTGACATTAAAATTCATTTCATAAGAGATTGTTTTGACAGAGGTCTTATTAAACTTGAACAGATCCATACTGATGCTAACACAGCGGATCTTTTTACCAAACCTGTAAGCATCTCTAGGTTCAATGTGCTTGTAGACCTCTTGAAAATGATTCGCTTCACCGGCTGAGCATTAAAAAAATCTATTGTAAATAATAAATAAAGGGTTTTTTATGTGTCTCATCTGGTAAATTTGGGCATAAAGTATTCTACTTTTGCACAAATTTAGGGGGAGAAAAAGTTACTGGGAAATGAAATAAGTTTTCGTGTTAAAGAACTAGATTAACACACGTAAGGTTTCAATGTTAAACAGGCTAGGCTCCACTGCGATGTGTTGATAGGTCTACCGCTCGAAAAGCAAAAGAAGCAAAGTGATACAAACATAATAGACTGGACATCTCGTGGGTAACAGACCAACGGTGTATGATTTCATGGTCTTAAATCATGTGTTGATTGATAGCCAACATCTGAGGTTTCGGGTCTTTATACTGATAAATCATCCGGGATATCAGGGCTGTCCTTCTATTGCATCCAGACTATATGCAGACATGGGCACAGTCAGAATATCTTGCTAAAAGAGCCACAAAAGGGCCAAAACCTGAAAACAGAAGAAATCTCACAAAAAGGAGAATTTTGTGAGCTATCATAGCCAAATTCGTACCGTTTAAGGTATCTGTCTCGCCCTCGTCAAGACTTCCTTGGTCTCTCTGCTGTACGGAAGTACTGACCTGTTCACCAGGAAGTATAGCGTTGAAAAAAATAAAAAGGATGATCTCAGTATACTCACCTGCTACGATGAACCGTTGTGCTTACCTTGATCGCGGGGGTATGCCTTGGAATGGGACACACAGATGTTTCAGTATAATTCTAACTAAAGCATATCGCGAAGCTAAAAGTTGAAGTTTGAGCGGTGGATTTAAGAGGACAAACATATCAACAATCGAATGGACCGGCCCAAGTAAACGAAGGGCTGAAAAGTGTCCCTTAATCAGTTCGAGAATGATTTGATCCCATGACAATCTTCCCAGAATCACCCCTACGTTAGTATCTTGTGCATACTATTATTTTATTATTATTATTATTATTATTTTAATATATTTTAATGGTTCTCAGTGGGCTGTTTCGATGATTTTGAAGGGGGTATTTTGCTATCTTGAAAAGTTGAATAAAATAATAATAAAGAATTGGATCTGGATGGCCCACTGTTCCGGATGGGACCCATCAGGAATTGACTTTGTCAATCCTGAATAGGCCCATCATTTCGGATCATCCGAAATGGGCCTGACCTATAAACCATTCCAGAGTATTTAATGAGAAAAGGACAAGAGTCCGTATCACAATTTCGGACCATCTCGGACACAGCTGATTGATTCTCTCTCAACTCGCCTCATTTCGGATTGATTACGGACTGATTACGGACTATAGGTATATCATTCCGGATCACAAATATGCATTACGGATGATTCCGGATCATTACGGACAGGGAGATCATCATCAGGGATGATTCCGGATTGGGAGATTCTCATTTCGGATGATTTCGGATGGAATGCCATTTCAGATGAAGAGGTTCATCCGAAATGAACCCCATCATTCCGGACCTTGACCTTTGGCCTGATTTTTTATTTGAACCCTTTCAAATGGACCTTTGGACTGCTTTTGCAACAAGTTGCTTGTGTTTAAGTTTTCGACGTGTTGATTTTATTAAATCATCGTTAACTCGAATAAAAGTTAACTTTCATCTTAAAATGATCTAACGACAATGTTTTAGTGCAGAAAATGGGCGGTGCAATGTTACAGGAAGGGAACCAACGGCAATTGGAAGTCAATGAATTTTATAATCAAGCAGGGTTCTTATCAGATCCTCCAGCAGATAAAGCAGAGTTATTTGGATCCTTAATCAGGGGTCTGAACAACTGTCCTCTCATGCATGCTTTGAGAGCAAATTTTGTCATATGCAGCAGCTGCATTAATACGTTTTGGAACACCGTGAAGATAAACAAGCAAGGAGCATGATCTATTGAAGCTACAGAGCAAAAGACAAGGATTGTTGTGACTAAAGCTGTGATTCGAGAAGTGTTAAGATTGGGAGATCAACCGCATCATCCAATGTTGTATGATCAAGCTAGAGTTCAAGCTGCATTAAGAAGGATGAGCTACGAAGTTGGTTATCCAACTGTCCTGAAGAAACTATTTCCACCATATTGGATGCTTTTAGTTCACTTTTTCCTCCAATGTATTGCTGAAAACAAGGGTGGATGGGATCAGCTAAACAAAACGCAAACATCTGCTGTTGTGGCACTTGTGAATGAATGGGATTACAACTTTTTGGCCTTCATCTTTGACAACATGAAGAAAATGTTAGATGATCCAAAGAAGATCTTTATGCTATACCCAAGGTTCATCCAGATGATTCTTGACGAACGATACCCTACGTTAGTCAAGGGGCAGAATTACATCAATTTAAAGCCAATGGGGCCAGGATGCTTTGAGAACGCTTGTAGAAACAAAAGAGCCAAGCATCATAACTTTGAAGGAAGATATGCTCTTGAGAAGCATGGGAGGTTTGCTGACATTGTGCAAGGAGCACCTGTCGCACCAGCTACTCCAGTCGTTCCTGTTGCTCCAGTTCCGCCTCCAATCAATGCACAAATAGCGGAAGAGCATGATGTACAGCTCATGCAGCAAGTACAACAGGCGGCTGACGATGAAGATGAAGTTCTTTTAGTTGATTCTGAATCAGTAACAGACTGGAGTGAAGAAACTGATTCTGAAAGCGAAGTGGAAGTAGTGATGTCTGATAAGGAAGAAGATGCCGTTCGACAGCCTGTGCTGATGATCTCTGATAATCTTGCAGCTTTGATTCGAAGTATACAGGGTGGCATAGGAGACCCTCCATCCATTTCCACTGCTGATATTCAAGAAACAGCTGATGTTACTGAAGAATCAGCTCCAAAGAAACAAAGAACCGATACTTCACCAGACAAAACTCTTTCTGGGCCCTTGACTACCTCTGAGTCTACTCCTACAGTTAATCCTCAACCTGATCCACCAACAATTGATGCATCGAAGAAAACAAACCTTGAGGATCCAGACTTGTATGATTTCAACTTCGACTTTGAAACCACTTCCTCGCAGCCAGGCAGTTCTTGTGGTGGTGTTCATTTTGAAGTAGGAAGTTCTAGTGGTGTACATACTACTGAGCATGATGAAGCTGCATTTCGATATGCAAGCGAAAAGAGTCAAGTCTTGGAGAGCGACAACGACAATAATGAAGATGAATATGTTAAGAGGTTGAAAAGGCGTGTAGTGGTGTTAGAACAAGATGCAGAGCTAAAGAATGCTCAGATTATTTCTGTTCAACAAGATGTTGAACTGAAAGAAGCCCATATCTCATCACTACAATCACAAATCACCAACAGAGATCTCACAATAGATCAACTACAAGGTGATGTAAGGATGTTGATGTCGACTGTCTACAGTCTGAAGGCAAAGCTTGAGAAGAAATTTGGAAATGAGTTTGTGGATAAGGAAGATGAGCAATTCTATGTGGGAAGAACAGAACGGACTCCAGAACAAAGTGCAGCAGCACATGCAGCAGCTGAAGCTGAGCGTGCAGCAGCTCTAGAAGCTTATCTGGCCGCAAAACCAAAGAAATTAAGCAGCAAGTCCAATAAGAGACGAGAAGAGAAAGAAAGAGAGAAAGAACAAGAGAAGCAAAGAAAGAAACAGTTGTTGGTGATGAAGAATCAAGATATGAATCCTCTGGATGAAAACTTTCAGCTAAAGAATCCCTCAACAAGGCCCGATAGACTTGTGATGGAATTGGGATCTACTCATTACGATGAAGTGGGAAACAAATCAGAAGTGGCTTGTTGGAGGTATAAACCAGACAAGGAGATGTGGTTGATTACTCGAAAGAGTGGGCATAGAGAATATTATGGCAAGGAAAGTCAGTTTGAATCTTGGACTCAGATTGACTTGAAGATACTGTTACGTGCTCCTTACTATGATCCAGATCTAAGCAAGAAAGGCAGAGGTTGGGCATTCCACTCACTTCTTGAAAAGGAAGTAAGAACAAACTTTGCAACCATGAAGACTGCTAAGCCAATAGTGAGAAGAAATCCTGGTGTTCGTGATTCTTTCACTAGAAGGACTGTAAAATCAATCATCTGGCCGCCAACTAATAAAGAGAAGGTCATTCCTCTTACAAGAAAGTTTGAGAAAGGAATACTGAGGAAGTTCAAATTCTGGGCCTATGATCCTAAAATGGCCGAAGCTGTCATAGTTGCTGAAGAGCAGTCCATCAGGATCCCTAATTCTTACGATCTGATGAGTTTTCATGAGGAAGATATCTTGATTCTTACAAGTCATCAAATCCGAACCAGCGAAAAGTATGAAGAATGTGCCAAATCTTGGACAAGTGTTGCTGCTAACATATTGAAGAATTATCTCTTTGTTGATCCTCCGCCAGGTCCACATGATCCAAGAGTTTGATGCATCAACTTATCTAATAAACCTAGGGGGAGATTGTTGGACCCTTGAAGGTTTATTGATAAGTAATTTTGTGGTTTAGTAGGAGTATTGGGTTAATTATGGGGGTTTGGGCTCATTTCGAGAAAATCTCAAAGTTATGTGAAAATTCTAAGAAACAGAGAAACTTAGGCTTTTTGTGATATATTGATTTATAAATCATTCCTACGCATAATAGGACGTGTAGAAATCAATCTGTGTGATTGCGCTATTTAAAATACACACCCAAAGGTGAGTGTCACTAAACCCCCTCTTTTTACTGTTTTGTATATGTTTTGGGGGAAGAACACACCTAAATGGGTTTAATAATGTTTTTGGATTAAAACATACCTTTTGATATAAAATATATATTTTCTTTGAAAATATATGGAATTTTGATAAATTATACGTTTCGAGATAAAACAATTTTGATAAATATGTTTCAGGGAGAAACAAGGATTAGCACGGCGTTTGGGGGAAAACGACCGTGTAGTTTGGACGAATTTGCTTGATCTCAAGAGAGTAAGTATCGGCACAGGCTTACATTTCGGTGGGGATTTCAGGGAATTCGTACAACATCATATATTAAATTTGTCATATTAGTAGGATATATATATATTGTACGTGAGGCAGACATCATAGATGGTCTCGATATGGACCATGCGCCAATGGTGTCGTTTAATCATTTAAGTATTGCACGCGAGGAATTGTTGGTAGATCTATCGGGTTGACAACCCCGTCTCGACCGGTCGCCCCGTGTCAAGTCAAACGACGAATTGATATTCTGTTTATAGTCTAGCCTGATTATCCCTACATTGTGAATATATAGTTCGTAATGTCTAGCTAACTTACGAGTCCGAATATTTGACACTATAAATTAAATATGTAAAACTTGGGGAGATGCCTTATTCGAAGGTTTTGGGGGAAAAGCCTACGACGGTTGACCCATGGATTTTATTAAGGAAATAAATGGACCTTCATAAATTATATGGATGTTTTATAATAAACACATAATTAGAAAGTTGTTTTCCTTAGGATCAAATTGTTTAAATTTGAATATGTGAACTCACATTCCTTTGTGTTAACACTTGATTTTAACGTGTTCTACAAGTACTTGAGTTCGGCTTCGGGAATCATGGTGTATCTTGTGGTTGTTGATGCATGTTTTGTCACTTAATATGTTGGACTAACTTTTAAAACTTTCTGGGACGAATGTAATAAGATCCGTGAGGATCAAAACAACCTAACTATGTCATGGTTGTGTAACGTTTTAAAACTTTATATTTAAAACTTATGTTTTAATTAAGTTATTATGTCTAACAATTTAATGCATCGATCATCAACATATTAATGGGCACCAACTTCCGTCACCACTATGTTTTATATTCCGTTGTGACGTTTTTGGGGTGTGACAAAAAACCCAGTATTTGGGATATGTTATACTGACAAACATAGATTACAAGTTATCCCAAACACTGTTTATGGATATGGTGGCAAACATAAAAGCAATCAAAAGGCAAACTGGCAACCCTTCCTTTTATAACCAAGGCTATTAAGTTTTTACCGACAAAAGGTTTAAAACAAGAAAATTTTGAACATGGTGAAGCCCTTCAAATTAATAGCCTTTCAAATAAAAACATTTACATGCATGATGGCTTCAAAAGGTCAAGAAAATGCCCCTAAAGAAAATGTTTTACAAAACCAAGCAATAGATGTTACAACATTTGATGTTGACCCCACTTCTCCTGATGCTCACAGAGATTAACCCACCTTTGTGGTACCCACATCAAACATTTCCACACAAACTATCCCCATTCATATCCCCAAATACAAAATAAAAACAAAAAAGAAGGTGTCTCTGGAGGTTGAGATGCCAGAGATTCCTACTGTAACACAAATGCAACAAACATCTGTTGTTACTTCCTCACAACAGATGAAAACATCTCTACCTAGCCAAACTCCTCATTAATCCTCACAAAAGGATAGTGTTGTAAGATAAAGGGAACCAAGTCAAGAGGGAGATGATTCATTTGAACATTTCTTCTCAAGCCCCTCTCCTAAGGCTACTTCTCTTTTCACTCCACCACCCATAAAAACAATACCACCAACATTCCAATCATTGCTTGATGCAATTGATAAAACTGACTTGTGCAAACCTAGTTCCTCTCAACAACAAATCACTGAGAGTATGCCACAACAAGTGATTAGGGCAAGTTCAGAAGTCAATGGGTGCCTAAAAGCTGAGGTGGCTACACCTCTTGTGTCTCAAGAAACACTTGCAGGTTTTTCAAGTGAGTCAGTCACTACAATTGTAGTGACAACAGTCTCACAATTGGACAACGGTTACATAACTAAGACCTCCTTGAAGGCAAAAATTGTTGAATAAACAATAGTTCATTCAATAACAGTCGGAAGTACCTAGTACCTAGTACCAAGAACAATGGAACTTGGTTCAAAAACAAGTTTTACCACGTCTGGTGGGAATTCAGATGATCCTATTAATTTAGATGATGAGTTAAGATATCAAGATTTGACGGAGAGAGTATCCAAGTTGGAGTCTTTAGTTGACGATATTAACATGATGAAGACCTTGGTGCAAAACTCAAGACCTCCACAAACCAATGCAGAAATTGCAAAAGAAATGTGGGTGCATGCACAGTTGTATCTTCATCTTCAAACACAATCTGTAAAGGCAAATACAAACACGCAAATGGATCTGATACGAAACATGGTGGATGCTAGGTACAAAGATACTCAAGTAGAGCTTAAGGCCATTAAAAATCATATTCTCCAAACCTCTGGCACAACTCTCATTATCTCCAAATACAAAGATGATGCCAAAGGGGGGAGAGTGATAGCATGAGAAAGCTCCCTCCTCTTATAAAGAAAGACGAAAAAAGGCCAGATACTTCTGAAACCAAAAAGGCTAAACAAGAAGCCATTGAAAAAGAAAAGAGGAAAGATACATGGGAAGCAAACATGCAGATAACAATGCAAGAGATTATTGAAAGAAAGAAAATTCAAGATAATCAAGGCTCCTCAACAAAGGTTTCTAAAAGCACTGCATCGACAAAACCTCCACCACCTTTCCAAACCACTGTTTCCATTGCCCAAACATATGTTGGCACTACAAAAGTGAAAACAGATGTTACATGTACACTATCATCAACACAAAAGTCCCTAGGACTACTCATCAAAAGAAAACCATCCACAAAACTTCCACTACCTCCATTAAAAACACCACACCTCAAACCAGATCCTGGAGAACACAGATAAGAACACAAGGCTAAAAGAGAAAAGAATTGAAAAAGATGATTAGGGCATTCCATAGCAATAGGTTTACCTCCAGGATAGGCTTGTTGATATGCCGCCAGTGCTTCAGTGACACGGTCATTTATTAGTGCTATTAGTTGGGCCTGGTCATGTTAATGCCCCGCCGCGACCATACCTCTACCGCTCATGATTTCCTTTAACTAAACAAAAATGAGTATATAAGACACGGTTATACATTCATTATGTAAATTCCAAGAACAAGGCAATTAATCACAACAACTCCAAGCAACATATGAAACAACTAAATAGGAATATCCAATTAAATAAATTGCAACTGTCTTTACAACGTATTTTAACAAATATTCAAATTTAATAGTAAACCTAGATTTTTCTAGAAACAAATAAAATGAGAAAAGATAGTTAGGTGGTGGATCAGTCATCGACTTCTTCATCGCCCATGTCAGCATCGCTGGCATCGCCATCGTCGCCATCTCCACCGTCTTCATTGTCATCGTCATCGTCATCTTCATCAGCAGCACCCTCGTCAGGTTCTTCCTCCTCGGGATCCTCTTCGGTTTCATCCTCTTCCGGCTCTAGTTCTGCCGGTGGTGCTGGTGGTACACGTGTAACATCCATCGAAAACGGGTCCCCAAAACCCGACATGTATTATCAACCGGATTCGAAATAAATTTAATAATTTTGATTAAAGGTTTCGTCAAATAATTGTAACATCTATATAATTATTATTTTAGTTAAAATAACTTTTGAAATAGAATTAATTCATTATATATTAATGGGCTATGTGTGACAACTGTCAAAAATTCAGGTATATGTACAACTATTAAACCATAATTAGTGCTTAATGATTGTGTTGAATTACAATTTACTGCATTCTGATTTCTGCCATATACATACATGTGCATCATACATTGTTTAATGTCATACCAATATTGCATGAAAGCTTTATTGCCTCAAATGATGCATTAAGTACAGTTAACACAGTTATCAGAAAAATCAGGAAAATGCTGACAGAACTCAGCACATAGACAGACAGTGTATTGAGACACATAATGGGCAAGAAACCAAGTATGACACTAGTATAGTGTGTAGGAAAGTAAGGATCACAAAACTGCCTTTCTAAGTGAATAGTGATAGTTTAAGTGCCGAAAAGTGCCTAAAACTCACCCAAAGTGCTGAATTCAGCAAAAATCAGCATTTTAACAATCTAATTTTATGCAGAAATATGGTTAAATGGTCTTGAATGCTTTCCTAAGTGTCAGGAATCAAAAGTGTCACAAAAGGGTACATAAAGCACACTAAACTGCAAGTTTAGCACCTTAACAAACCAGTAACCAACCGAACAACCGGACACTGCCCGAAACATCAAATTTACACTAGAAGCACTGTTTTAACATTACCAAGCTAGTTATGATCCCCAAACATCATAACACCTCCTAAAATATCTAGTAACTAACTAACTAACTAGATACTTACAATTTACCCTTAATCTAACTAATATAGTTTAAACCTACTCTACCCCCCCCCCCCCCACCTATTTACGGCCCATACAAGGGCCCCACAAGGAGATTTGTTTTCATTTTTAAATGGATCTTGTTGATGCTTTTTGTGACATAAAAACCAAGAGTTAGAATGGGAATATGGTTATAAGTATGACATGAGAGTTCTAACATCATTCTTACACACACTTGAACCACACACAAACTCTCCTCCTTCCCCCTTGGTGCTCTCGGCTGAAACTCACCACACACACACTCACCTTCATTCAATCTTCCTCATACAAATCAAGCATATACAAAGGTGTTAGAGATCATACAAGGAAGCTAAGAGCTTACGGAAGTGCAAGAACCTCTCTTGTTTGCTTTTATCCACTTGTTTTCTACACTTGATCATCCCTAGCCTTGTGCTAGTGGTAAGAGTCTTGATCTTGCTAGTTTACTTCTATGTTAAGTGGCTAAAAGGAGAAACATAACCATAACCTTGAAGAACACTAAGAATCACAATATGTAAACTTGAACATAAGCATGGTTTATGAAGAAACTAAGTGGTTATTATGTTGTTTTACTTGTTGATTGTTACTTGTACATGTATATGATATAGATCATCATGTGATCTTGCTAGATCATGATTAAAAACATAATCTAGCAAGATGAAAAAATAGAAATGTTGTAGGATGATAATCCACACATGAAGCATGGACTTGAAAGAACATAATGTTTTCTTGAAAAATAATGAGCAAAGTGAGTAGTAACACTTGTAGCTCTAAAGATTTATGGATGATTTCTAAAGAAACCAAGTTAAAAATATAAGTTTTACAAAATCTTGGTTCTTACATAAACAAACCTTATTTTTGGTGGTTAAATAAGTGTAGAAACACTTGTGTAACAAGAAGAATTCATAAAGAAACATTTTTAGAAATGATGAACACAAGTTGTAAATATCCATATTCTTTAAAAATGAAGTTTTTAAAGAACTAATCACACTTTAAAGGATAACAAGGCTTACTAATGACACTAGTAAGTTACTACACATTTTTACAAATATTCAAGTTCATAAAGTAGTTAGATTATGCTTGATTTGGCAAGATTGGTAAGTGTAAGTTGCTTATTGTTGAATGATGATTGATTGTGTTGATTTTTACAAAAGAAAATGATATGCTTGAAAGCATGGAAACCTCCATTTTTAGAGGAAACTATGGCAAAATTTTCTAAAAATCCAAACACTTAGGAAAATATTTCTAAACAAGTATTTACAAGTGTGTTTTCAACCATGAATTGTTACATAACTTTGCCATAATTTTTTGTTACAAAAATATAAATATTGGAGGTTGGTTTTTATAAATAAAAGTGACTAAATATGTATTTAGGAAATATATATTTAGATGACACCATGTGTGTGATTAATTGTATATTTTGTGTATTAGTTATATTATTTTAGGACTTAATATAACACATCAAAATACCAAGAATTACAATCCAAAATATTACCAAAATTCCAAGGAATAAATATACACATTTCACACAAAATGTTGGTAGAACCGAACCAAAGAATGTAACTTACAAAATATTCCGGAGAATTTAATTCACAAGTATATTTTGGTAAATCATATTTTGGACACCAAGAAAATGAAAATATGATTTTTACAATTACTACAAGAATATGTCATGTTTTTGACAAAGGAAAAATATATTATTTTTGGCAAAAATGAATATATATTTTTCTTGAAAATTTTAGAAGATATATTATTTTTAAAGAAATATATATTTTCTTACACACGAAATACAATATTTTTGAGGTGAAGGATATATACTCTCGAATAAATATGAAATATATCATTTTTGGAGAAAAATGAGTTTATATATATTTTTTCAAAGTTAGGCATGAAAATATATTATTTTTAAAACTTATGAGAACATACAAATATTTTTGTCAAAAGAAAAATTATAAATAATATTACTACAATATATATTTTGGAGATACATATTGGTGGACTTTTTATTAAAGATAATATTCCGGAAAATTAATACGGAATTAAGTATAAGAATACTTAATGAATACAATAAAAATACGTATTCTCGTACGTATAAATACATGCCGGAATACAACCCTAATACATGGCAAAAATATACAAGTATAATGATACAAATATAAATACACCCATACTTGGGAATGATATACATGTATAAATACTTGAGAAGTATTAAGTTAATATATATCGTTTTAACAATTATTCCAAAAATTTAATAAATATAATTTAAGTTAAAATATTAACTATTTTAACAAATAATTATATAACTTGGGATAATATCGAAGATGCGAAGAAACGTAACTCAAAGACATTAATACTAAGTCAAGGCACGACCCGCTCGTCTAATAGATCATAGTACGTTGTAGGTAGTCGTGTTTGTCCGAAGAAGCTTGAGTTACGGTGATTGAAGACGCAAGACTGTGAGTTCATGTCCACCCCCCTCTCTTTAAACTGTTTTTTTTATAACTTCGGGGGTGAAATACATGTTACAACTATTTACAAACATTTTGATTTGGTATGGTTAGCTAAGGAAGGGTACTACTTGATCATGTGAGTGGTGGGTATAACACTTAAGGCCATTAACCCTCGTTGTAGGACCGAGGGACATGAGTGATAGATCTATTTGGGTGTAGCGAGCCCACACCCATGCAGACCAGGGTGGCCCATGTGGTGACTATGTCTTATTCCCGGAGACAAATTTGCTAGGTTTGAGTTTTCCTGCATCACTTCACACACATCAATGGCCTTGCAAACCATTGGTGGTATGTTTTCCTTGTTGCTTTCATACCAGGAGTTTACAAACATACATACATACTTTCAATGATATCAAAGGTTTATTCATACACACAAACAAACACATGAACTCGCTCAACTTTTGTTGATGTTTTCAAACTACATGTGTTTCAGGGAATTAGTTGTGGATCTGGCGGGCGTTCGGAAGTTCCAAGTGTGGTTTAAGAATAAAAGATGTCATCCATGGTCTTCGGGTTTGGTCTGGGTGTCTTATTCCTGGACGAGACGCGTCTTCCAAATCCTGTTTTTATTTAATGTCATCTGTCGAGTCTTTGTAAACTCTTAAACAAGTTGCATGATTTGTACTCGAATTTGAATTTCAATGTTTTGAGACAATGTTGTTATTATGTTTTTAAACTTAATTAATGGATGACCATCTATGGTTTTTATCATATAGTTGTTGTTATGATTGAATGCAATGATATTAAGAAAGTCACACCATAATCACGCTTCCGCAAAAGTTAAGGTGTGACACTATGAATCTCTTTTCTAGAAATCATACTTACGTATGAATATAAATAAAATATAACATTTTATCAAAACACAAAAATGCATCATGACTATTATAATTTAGTTCTGAATTTATGGAGTACAGCTAGCCAACTTAACTAGTTTAATACCCGTCCGGTGGACGGGTTACGCTAACAGCGTAACAATACCCCACACGTGTCATCCACTCCACCAGTATCCATTTTTAGGGCATCCACACCGCTTACTACCATAAACCACCGTCGCTCTTCCCCAAACCTGCGTCACCTACCAACCTCGACCACCACCGCTTTGCCCCAAATCAATGCCAGCGACATAACCATCGTCCATTCGAAAGCGCGTAGCTTTATCTGCTCACCAACCAAAACCCAAGCGATGTTTTCCGTTTGAAATTAGGGCTCCAACACCTACACTTGAACCTGGTTTTCGTCTGAAATTAGTTCTATACCCGTCCGGTGGACGGACATATTAATGGTATAATAAAATAAAAAATATATCATAATAAATACACAAGTTTATGATACAACCATAGTATTTATAACACATTAAAACCATAAGCCCACTATTTGGGGAAAGACCAAATAGTGGTGATTTCGTTGAACTAAAAAAAACATAGTTTTATACTCGTCCGTTGACCCGATACTTAACGTAATATTTTTTTTTTTTTTGAAAGACCAATGAAATTTTATCCATATACTTTTCGTTAACCAACTATTAAACATAATACTACACCAACATTTGTGTCAACTATCTAAAAGGACCCTCCTTATACACATGCAAATCACCACATTTCCGTTGAAAACAAAAACAATGTCTATGTTTCTCTTCAAAGAGTGCCTAGAAAGTCAAGTGCAATTAGAAATACAATAGTATGGTAACGACTTTCCCGCACGATTTGGCGGTGATTCGGTCAGGATTGTTTTGGTTCTTTGCGGGTAAAACCAAAAACAGTCGATGGCATTGAACTTTTAAAACATTCAATACGACACTCACATACAAAATGTTTATTAAAATGACAAAAAAAAATACAAATTGTATCATGTAACCACGCCTCTCTTTCATATGTCAACTATGAAAGCATCCAACCATCTTAGGCCTTTAAAATCCATTTATATCCATAGAAACAAAACTAAATATTTAATTTTGGGTCATTATGTGTGTTTATGATGCTAATTAAAATATTTGTAGCACATGGGTGAAATAGATGGAATTATTCACCCTAGGACATTTAGATTATGTAAATGATGAGAAATAAAGCAAGAATTCTAGCCACTTGAAGACACTTATATAAAGTTCTAGAAAGAAAGGATATTAAATTTTTTATCATGGATTAATCATCCTGGAATGGAAGAATCTTTACTTGTCCTTTATACAAACCCCTCACTTGTGTCACATCCTTGCCAATTTACAATCAACTCCCATCATTTTGTGGATGGGCTTTCTTGATGGTGCAAAAAGGCTGAAAGAAAATATACTTGTAAGTATAGTAGCTACAAATTATTTGAAAAACCAACATTTGTCTCAAATTAAAAACTAAAATTGACTACTTACCATCATTCGTTAGATAAACATCAAACACTTGCTAATACTAAAATAGCAGTTCCAATTTTGTTAGGTTATAGGGTGTGGTCATGACTCTCATGACCACCATGACCCTCCATGTTAGTGCCATGTAACCCACCTCTAATCCAGCATCCAAAACCACTACCCTAAGGGTATGGTCATGATCCAAATCACTAGCCATTTATTTATTTTAATTTATCTTTGTCTAATGAAAAAGGAAATGATTTGTTGAAAATGGAAAGGAGGACCATGGTTGCCATGGTTTAATCCATGCAAACCATGGTGAATCAATCAAGGGGGTGGTGTAGCCTTCCATTCATGTTCCTAGGTGGCAAATCATATCCCAACCATGACCCCCACACCCTATAGCCTTATTTGAAGTAAGTATAGTTCAGACTTAAAGTAAAATAGAAAAGGAGTTGAATTTAGTCAATACTAAAGGCATAATGGAATTTGTTGAATTAAAACCGATGGTAAAGGTCTAACAAAAATTCTATGTAAAATGTAAAAAAATGGTTACTAACCCTTTCTTCAAAGAGATATCAATTTCTTCATAGGAACGACAAAATCCAAAATCATGCTCGCCTTGCAAAATAACTTCTACGCCTTTTGTACTATATTTGTTAGCGAACATTTTATCAGTAACTTAATTTTTTTCAAACAAATTGAAGAAAATTAAACAAAAAACTGTAAGAAACTGGTTCTTTTACAAAACAGGAGAAGAAAAAGAACTAAAGTCGAAGGGAAAAAAGGTTATAAAATCAGAACAAATGCGTCAACAATTGCTTCACCGAATATAAACATATTGACATAACATAAATTTTTACGTTAACATATGTTTTGTTGCACATGGTCACAACCTAAAAAGACCTTCAATTTAAAATTACTCTATGCAATATCATTGTATAAATGTAAATAACGAAAAAAAGTAACTGGCTCAAGACATACATGCATATATAAATACATAGTGCAGGCCATGTATGTGCATAAGTATATATCTATTTTTGTCAAGAACTAATAGATAAAATGAACCAAAAAAATATATATGTAAAAGCAAAAGTCTTTCTTGACAAATTAATTGAAGGCAAAAGAAACCACATAAATCTACCTTATGACCAAAATCTCTGTTATAAAAACTGATGCAAATATAAAATTATCAACCCTTCAAAATGTAATAGAAACCACATAACGACAATTGAAGGAAGATTATGAAGAAAGGATTCTAATGTTTATGCAAAACACAATCAAAACCACATAAGGATAGTTGAAAAATCATGAATAATGGATATGGTAGTTACCTTAATAGCCGCGCAAATTGTCTGCACGTGTACAAGTCATCATGTGAAAAAAACAACATCCAGGAACTTCTCAATATAGTACCTTGAAGCAACAACATCCAGAGTTCTGAGTGTTTATCAACATCTCTGATGTATATCTGAACTATGCCATCCTCCAAATATTGTATATATGTAAAGTGAAACTCGTAGGCATTTACAAAATAATGTTCCTGTTTAATAAATTCATTAACTAAGTAATATTTCCTAGGCCGTTCCCGTCATATTTATATTCACAAGTGAACTCCATATTTTTAAATTTATTTAAAATACCAGATACGCCTTTTGTAGGTTGGTTTCATCCTCATCATATGAAAACCCTTCTTGGGAATAATGAACATGAACCCCTTTTTGCTAGAGCCTGGGTCGTTTGAGACCTACCAAATATATTAGAAATTAAAACTGAACCAAGTAAAAACAAAGACATAAACTCCAAACTCGAAATTATCTCTAGTTGAGGATTATTTAAACAAACTTTAAGAATGCTGACAAACCTGTCCAGTCCAAGTAAAGCAGCAGTTTTAGGCTTTTAGCCTCCCTGGGTCGTTTGATGAAATCACACTGTTGTAATTCTTGTCTCTAGCTTTATAATAAACGATCTGATCCAACACAAACCTTAGGGTTACGGACAAATATCAATGTAAATCAGACGCAAAAATGTGTCTATGATTTTAATTTGAAAAAAAATAAAATTTGGGATTACTTACAGAGATGGAGAGCTGATTCTTGAAAACATTGGTAGTATATACTGAAGATGGTAGATGCTTTACCTTCGTTATCGAAGACGATCCAAACGGCATAGCCTCTGATCGATCCAATTGAGAGGAAGGTTGATGATTCCTCAATTTCCTCATCCCCTGAAATCGTTCTTTTGCATCTGTACAAAACATCGATCATTAAAAAACCCTAATTACCGAAAATTTAGGGCCCTTTAAATATTTCAGGGCCCAAGCTAGGGCCGACCCTGTACGTTAATATCATCAAGCAATTGTAAGACGTTAAAAGAGTATGATTATGTGATGAAACAAAGGATAAATCTATTACCTGGTTCTCTGTTGTGGAAGCAATGATAATGAGAATCAATGGAGGCAAACTTGTCGCACAAATCCAGGGTACGTTGAGTGTGAAATTTTGGCTATCAGAGAAAGAAGAATGACCAATTTGTTTGTCTTAGGGCTGGGGTTATGGTGCGATAGATGATGGTGCCATTCCGCAAGAAGATAGCCGGCGGAACACCGGAACACTGAGAAACATGATTTGATTTGAGAATGAGAAGCAGACGCTATAGATATATAAATTAATGATTGAATTTGTGAAATGCATGTCCATTATATAGCAATAGATCATCTCAACTGACCCATATTTGTAGGAGTTGGTTTGGAGATAATGGGTCTAGGAGAAAAACTGCTGAGAGGTGGAGATCATGGCAGAAAATTTTGGAGCAAAACCACCTGCAGGAAAACTGCCAATAACCGCCCTAAACCGTCATTAGAGCGGTTAAAATTAAGAGTTTACACAGCCCAGATTTAATCTCAGCATAATCGAACGGATGATATTGATTTCAAAGGTAACTTCCACTTAATGGGTTCTATATATATATATATATATATATATAATTGTGGAATTTAATTGTAAGTCAATTACTTTGAATGAATTGATTTTCCCTATCATTTCCATAACAGAAATCAAAATATAATGACCTTCATAAATAAAGCCTTTTGTTTCCCTTGACAACCGCATTTCCGTTTTTTTTTTTAATTCATCAAAGAACCTAGTCCCTTTTTGCAAGCCAAATACATCGATCTTGTACGAATTCGGAACTTTGAAATATATGGAAACAAGACTTGAAAGGTGTATATAGATAGCTTCAGCCATCTCGACACCCTCACAACTCCACAACATTTTTCGCATATCCTTACACCATAACTCGCCGGAGAAGACGACCGGAGTTTCGACACAACTCAAAGCACCATCTCTCACTGTTGAACCTTCGCCGGACATCGAAGCGCATTGAAGACGACACCGGAGTCTTCGACGGAACTTGCGGATCAACTTGTCGGTATACCTTATCTTTCTTCAATTCAAATTATATTTTTTATCTTCTTCGTTCTTATTAATTTTCATATAATGAATTGCCGGAATCACACTTTCGACGCACTGGTGGTAACTCGAAGAACTCGCCGGGGAATACGAGTTTGATGGAACTCGACGCGACTTGGTTCGGTATATAATATCCCTTTTGTCCCTTGTTTAATCCTCTGTAGACATATAACTAAATCCTGGCATATGAGTTTGATCATAAGAATACTAGATTCATGCAAAACAGTGTGGTTTTTTTTATGTTCGAATAATGAAGAAGTTGAGAAATAAAAACCAATCATATTACTGTTAGTATTTATGAATGGCAAGATATTCAATGTCGATACTTTTACACACCTTTGATTTTCTAAAATAAATTGTCAAACCCAACTAAGCCATTTTTATTATTAAATGTTATCATATATAACCAGTTCTATTGTTTGTATTATGAAGAAGATGACCCCCTATTTATTCGCTGCTATTTTTCTTTTGCATTAAAACCTTACATGAATCCACTAATTCATTTAACTATATACTTTTGACTAACTGATTCATTTTAGTATATATTAATAATGTAGTTTGATCAATATTAAGACTTTGATATATTAAAGTTAAGGTTAGAGATATTTTTATATTAATTAAAGATTACAATAATTTATTTAATTCATTTATTTGTTATGTATCTTTCTATTGTTTTAACTTGTAAAATATCTAATGAAACAAATTATAAACTTTAAATGTTAGAAATTATATTTAATCTACATTTAAAGTATAACCTCCCCTTTCATGCTTGGTATTTGGATGATGGTACGATCATAGGTAATACAATGGAAGTTGCTAAAGCCTTGGACATCATCAACACGGAGGGACCATCCATAGGGCTCCATCTCAATATTAAGAAAACGGAAGTGTACTGGCCATCATGTGACGGTCTCAGTGGCGTTTGGCATCTTTGCCGATGCGCCTGGGTGGATTGGGCCTCCTCTCAGCTCGGGATGTTGGAGTTTATGCTTTTGTGGCGTCTAGAGCTCAGTCGTGTGTATTGCAAGACCACATCCTCCGGAACAGTGGGGTTGTTAAGCTTGACGTAGACTACCAACAGGCCCTCGAGTATTTAAGTGTCTCTCTTCCAGACTTTGACATTGGCGGTTTCTCTAATATGGACACCGGCCCCCCAAAGCCACAAAAAACTTTGGCGAATGCTCTATTTGAGAAAATCGCTCGGAATCTGTGAGAAACACTTGATCTGTCTCCCCGCCAGAAGGCGGTGATTGAGTGCTTGAAAGGCCCCCATGCGCAAGACTTTTTGACTGTTATCCCGATCTAGGGGTTGGGGCAATGCATGTCGGCTGTTGAGTACAGGGCTATCCTCAAATACCGGCTGATGATCCCTATGTATCCAGAAGACGAAACCTGCCCAATCTGCCGTAAAGCCTGCATGGATAAATACGGGGAGCATGTTGTTCATTGCAAGGAGCTCCCTGGTTTCAAATACCGGCATGACTGGGTGAGGGATGTTTTGGGGGACATCTTGAGGAGAGCGGGGATTTCTGCCAAGAAGAAGGCCCCTGTGAATTTCCTTACAGACCCCATGGAAGGGAGATCTACATTGAGACCAGCGGACCTGCTCGTCTTTGGCTGGGCGGTAGGGAAACATGCTTGTGTAGATCTCACAGGAGTCTCCCCCTTAGCTGGTTTAAGGGAAAACGGGTTTGTAGCAGGACAAGCGGTAAAGAAAGCAGAATCTAAAAAGGTGGATAAACACGCTAAAGCATGTGCTGATAACCAACATGCATTTGTCCCCTTCGCCTTCGACACCTTTGGATCCCTAGCTCCAGAAGCTATCCGTTTATTGACTAGGGTCCAACAGGTTGTCCACAGCAGTGGCTCATCAACAGGAGGCAGGGGTTTGTCTTTAATAGGCTAGGGTTTGCTATCCAGAAAGGGGTAGCGGCGCAGCTTGTTGCTCGCTTACCTGCGATATTGATGTAAAGAGAATTTTGGAATGATGGCTGAAATATTAATTTTCCTTAAAAGAAATCTACAACTTTTAACTAGATCGTTACGTGACATTTTAACATCTAGGATAATCGCTTTGTTCGTTCTCTTGGATCTTCCAATCTTTACTCGTGCATTATTACAAGAAATCGCAACGCAATCCCAGTGAGTATACATGATCCCTTTTTCATTTTAAACACTTTTGGGTGCAACTTGTATTCATATTCAAATTCACAAACACGTTAAACTTTATTTATTCACACTCAATCCAAATTACACATGAAATGTTTGATTCTTGTTATACATGTGATGCTAATGTAAACACTTCATGACTATATGCTCATTAACTTCGATCAAGCCTACCTTAACAATTATAGCGCTATAGGTTATAACGCCCCGCCCGCTATCCTTGGGTATTGTTAAGTTAAACATGTTAACCTCCCGCTAAACTTTTGGGATAGGCACTTTAATTGCGTGAACATTGGTTTGAGCATGTAGAGTAATATCGTTTCAGCATAACTGTTAACCTAGTATCATCTTATTCATGTTGGATATGAGCACATTTAAACATTTTATTCTACTATGCTATGTATTAAACTTGTATACTCGCCAACATATTTGTTGATTTTATTTTAATACATGTTGCAGGTTGCTAGTCAAGATGATGAAGGAATCAAGCTAGGATGGACTAGATACCCATTTTAATAATAAACCATGATTGTTGCAATTTGTCTTTATTTGAAACAATGTACTTGATTTTAGTCATTTATGAAATTTGATTTAATCTATATTATCACAATTAGTGTTATGATGCTTTTGAGCGATTTGTTCGTCTCATCCCGATGTTTCCGCCATCGGTTGGGGTGTGACAGATTGGTATCAGAGCCATAACTATAGGGAATTAGGAAAATTGCTATACTTTTACCTAATCTATAGTAGGAATACTCTGATACCAGATTGGTATCAGAGCCATAACTCTAGGGGATTAGGAAAAGTATGAATGCTTTTACCGTCTATAGTTTAGGAACTTTATCCTTATGTGTTGTTTAAAACAACTTCTCTTCTATCTCATTTGCTTCCCTCTATTCTCTTTGGTCTTTTAACATACATGTCTTTCCTAAGTCTAACACAATACACACTTGGAGGCTTTGAAGACACTCTTATAACACAATCGAAATGACTCATCAAAATAGGGGTGATTCCCACATTTGGTGATGACTTTCATTCAACCATACTTTGAATTTTGCACGAAATTTACCCCCAAGTTAGGAGTGATATCCAAATCTTGAAGGCAATTTCCATTTCATATTCTAGTGGACCCTTATCTTTTGATAAGTACCAACCACGCTAGGGTACGATGTTATCAAGTTAGAGGTGAAACTCGCATCTTGTTAACTAGTCCCACTCTTCGATTTTCAATCTCGCCAAAGTTTTGATTTTCCCAATCGATTAAGGACGTGTAGTAACTGGAAGGACAAATATCGTTAGTCGCTTCTCGATGAGAGTATTTTTCTATTAGGCCAAAGTTTCGATTTTCCCAATCGATTAAACTTGTATACTCGCCAACATATTTGTTGATTTTATTTTAATACATGTTGCAGGTTGCTAGTCAAGATTATGAAGGAATCAAGTTAGGATGGACTAGATACCCATTTTAATAATAAACCATGTTTGTTGCGATTTGTCTTTATTTGAAACAATGTGCTTGATTTTAGTCATTTATGAAATTTGATTTAATCTATATTATCACAATTAGTGTTATGATGCTTTTGAGCGATTTGTTCGTCTCATCCCGATGTTTCCGCCATCGGTTGGGGTGTGACAACACGTTGGTCCAAGAAATGCACCCTCCAAGCAGTCTTGTGTAAGTTCACTTCTATAAGTCCGACCTGAAAATCTTTCCTTTCGTTAGCTTCTTCCAAGTTTCTCATCCTTCTAAGAGCATCATGTACATCTGCTCCTAAACGTCGGATACGTACCTGGTAAGGGGTTTGATGGACAGCTGAAGGAGCCTCAGCTCGCGCCACTAGAGTAGGTAGGGAAAAGATTCACCGGTTTGGGCTAGTTGTGCCCAGTGAGAAGCGCGGGTCTCCACGCGTTGCGGTGGGGGATGAACAACCATAGGTGGTTGCCCCAGTGCATTAGAATGTTCAGAAGAAGAAAATGATGATGTCGACATACATGTGATACGTTAAGTTTACCTATTTTAGTTTGCACAAAGAAAGTCATAATATTGTAAAAGTAATGCACGTGTAAATGTCAAGTAATACAATTACCATGTATGCATCTAAGTATGACGAACCTTGCAATCTGGAGTGTGGTGTCGTTGTGGTTTCCAATAAAGAACCGTTATAGTCTGGTTTTATAAAAAAAATATTTTACATTTTAAACCTAGCTCACTATAACCAATGGCTCTGATACCAATCTGTCACACCCTATTTTTTCCACATGCGGATTTTTACCGCAAGGCATGTGACTGACCAGGATCTAGCCACTAATCATGTTGAACCAACTATTTAAAATCATAAAACTTCACTAATAACATGATTAGTGTTATAGTTTAATTGTCCAAAACACAGTTTATGTTGCAACGGAAAAATAAAGTAAAACCCAACAAAAATTTAAAATCACAAGTTTAATCAATGTTCAAAACATAAAGTTTTAACGAACCACCCACTCCAGCCGATTGCAACGCCCATCCATAGTTGTACCTACTGACCTGCAAAGCATGCAACTTCAACAATAAAGTTGGTGAATTCACAAATTATGGTTTAGCAAACAATGTTTTGATTTATGTATGACTCGGGTAGCTAACCATCATCACATTACTAAACTGTGTACTGAATGCTGGCGTTTCATTTGTTCCCTCAATAATGTCTATCAACATTAATGCAAGAGTGAAGGTTAGAAGTTCACGCCCGGCCTCAAGCACGGTGTGAGGTTTGTCAAAACTAATAGCTCTATCAACTAATACCCCGCGTATGCCCACCTGACAATTTAATCGGTAAAATGCAGGGACTTTTATGATAGAGTTTTCGTTTAGTCCTAGTGTACTATCCACCTCCAGTGGATAGTCTGTTTCAGTGGTTCACACAAGGAACGCGTGCGTAGCCCCAAATAGGGCTACCGTAAAAAAAGTTGTTCTAACAAGGAACACATGCATTTGGAAAATGATTGTGAACTCACCTTATTTTGCTTGGTAGTAAACTTGAAAGGTAATCAGGAATGGCAAGCTCTTCCTGATAGGTTTACGGTTTCAATTAGTTTAATTTATGAATTCATGCACGTAGTCTAACACATAATCACTGAATTACGTTGTCATACAATTACACACTTAGGTAAGTTAGAGTAGGTGATTGTCTAATTCCATATAACACATTCATAGACATTCGTTAACATTTCTAATAACATATAACACTTTGTTGCAACATATAAACATATTTAAAATGTTCACAAACATTTTTAGCTCAAAGTAGTTTCATGTCGGTTTTTAGGCAGTTATCCAAAAATTTATTTAAAATACTAAACAAACTCAGAAAATTATGAATTTTTAGCACAATATTTTACTCAATCCCGGTATACAAGTATATTTTTCTCATGACCTGATTCTTTACAGAAAAATCACTAAAAATCATTCTTTACACCTAGGTCTGATTTATAACTTTCTGATGACAGTTTACACTAAAAAATCAGTTAAAAATCCTCGTTTATTCTTTGTACGAAATTCTAGTTGGAGGTTATCGGTACCACATGTAAGTACTTACAACGAAAATTTTAGATCATAACTAAATTCCTAAATTGAGTTATGACATTCGTAATGGGCTGCACTTTCTGACAGAAAATGCAGCCTAGACCTTTGACACAAAATAATAAATCATTTAAAATACCAAACAATGTCGACAAAATACAATTCCAGATGGGTTTGAAAGGTATTTCCTGGAAGTCTGTTGGTCCCATTTTGGACTTAAAAAACTTCTTTTCACATAATATGGCAAGTGATTTCAACGAATGTGAAAATAGTGTGCGGAAATAGAAATCAGACTTTCAAGAAACATGACCTACAGAATTTTAAAGTTTATATCACTTTGAAACAAAATGGTTTACAAGGTGATTGTGAGATTATTATCTATTACAAACGAATACTTGTAATTCTGAGGTGAAAGGACAATGGAGTTTTGTAGTATGTATTGAATGCTAAGCTTAACTCATTGTTCTTTACTTGATGAGCTTTCTATTTATAGAGAGCCCGGATACATGAATAAACATTTGTTTATTCATGTATATGTCCTGTAAAAAGTAGCTTCTTAACATATTCATTGAATCCAATAATCAAGTTGCCTTTGTCATCATGATATCCAATAATGTCAATTTGCTTCGGTTATAGGGTAGAACTGGTTTTCAGACAAGTGGGGTTTTATCAGAATTTCTGATAACCACTTCATCAGAAATTCTGGTGAACAAATCATCAAAAAGTCTGATGATCAGAATTGCCAGAAACTGATGATATTTCATCAGAAATATCATCAGATCCATCAGAAAAGCCTTTTCTGATAATCTTCTTTAGTTCTTGACCAACTTCTAATTCTTTGAAGTAGATGTTGTTCTTTTCAGTTGCCCTATCCGGTCTTCTTCTTGTTTTTTTGATCTTCAGGACTTTTATCTTCTTCATAGATCAAGCTGAATTAGATTTTCTTCAATACTTACAAATAAAGTTTCCTAACAAAGTCCATCATGGACTCAAGAAACATCAGTTTTTGATAAAATGTGACCCGGTTACAGCCGATTAAATTCGGCTGTAATCGGCTGTAATGTTCTAAACAGAACCTGTTTGGTCACCCAAACCCCACAAACGACTAATTTATGAACACATTGATCTACAAACTTTATTCACAGTAGATTACCATCTTAAATTGGGTCACATATCCTCTATTTACCATGAAGCATCAAGATTTAACCCACAACTAACACTTTAACGACTACCCGAACCCATGTTCGACCATGAAACCAACAATAATGACTTTTAACACCCAAGTAATCATCTAGCTTCAAGATTTATTATCTATTCAGAAAACGCAGCCAAGATAACTCAATAAAATCATGCATGAACAATTATTGTTGCTACAAACCACAAGATACGGCCCATAATTAAAACCCTATTGACCCAATCAAACTCATGATCAAATATAACCCCGACCATGTGATTTCTAATACCCATATACCACATGTAATCATCAAAAAGGCAATCATCATCATCATCGCAGAAAACGCAGCCTATAACGAAGAAATAATGCACAAAAAAAAATTAAAGATTTAAGTATAACAACTCGAGACACGGTACCTAGTGATGAAGGGTGTATTGGTTAGCCTTGAGCCGAAAACACTTGAAGTTTTAAGCTTCTCTTTTGCGTCACAGGAGGCAAGGGAAAAAAGAAAGGAAACGGTATTCGTCTTAGGATTTGGTGATAGTTATAATGGACATGCAGAGTATTACGTGACTAATAATAGGAACAAGATGTGGGGCGGTGGAACTTGAGTTGGGCCGATGGCAACTAAAAAGAATAAAAGGAAAATGAGCTGGGGAAATTTGGGCCGTACGTGGGGAGTAAGTGGCAGCAATTTGAATTGTTGTTATATGTTATTTTTTTAACAATCAACTAATAACAATGATAATTAATTAACTAATAAAATGAATAATTAATTAACTAATATAAAGATATAATATTCATGCTAAGGTTCGGGCTTCATAAGTTTCGAGCTACGCGAGTGCGTTGAATCGACACGCGAGACATATGCTTTGGTTCAAACGATTCGGGTCGGTTCAACACGATATGGATTTGGTTTCGACTATTCGTTTGCACATTATAAACTAAATAAGTATAAAATAAATTCGCCAAAAAAGATAAGTATTTAAATTGATTTATAAATGCGACACTAATGGTTTTTACCACGAGAATTTGGGTTGTCACAAAGGATGTTAGCAAAAAGGCTTCATAAGGCCTTGTAAGTAACCGTGACCTCAGAAGAGCATTAAAATTCTAAACTGGTCATCCAACAGGACAAACCATGAATTGACGCTTGTCAGAGCTAATGGAGAAGTGAAAAAGATTTAAATGAATAATGCCTCTGGACTATAACTTGAAGATATGCAAGACTTACTGAGTCTTCCACTTGAAAGGGATCTAGATGACTCTCTCTATATAAAATTTGAGAAGCAATTCAAAGCCCAAATCAGAGAGAAATTGATGAGGAATAAAGGTTGGTCCAATAAGAATCTGTTTTGGCATCATCTGTTCTAGGTGATATTGTTGGACCTACAAAAGAACAGATGATATTCAAAAGCCAAATCATGACTTATCTGATCAAGAAATAAATAATAGATGAAATATTCCCCTCTCAAAGATAGTGAATCTTGAATACTTATCAGAACATCTGTTGAAGACATGCTAACATCTGTTCAAGCCTTGGAAACAACTATTGAAGAAGAGCCAAGCACTTATCAAGACCAAAGTGTTGTTGAAGCAAAGATCTGTTCAAGAAGACCAAACATTTATTTAGGAAAAACAGATTTGATATGAAGCAACAACAGTTTGAAGATCAGGGGTTTCATCTATGTAACAATATTTTGCTTTGTAAAAGATGTTTAGCATATTAGATCATATGTTAGATTCCCATAGATGTTTGCAAACATCTATGGAATTTTTTCTGTTAGGAATGTTAGATGTTGATGTCAGCTAATCACGAACAAACCTTTTGTAATTAGTATAAATAGATCCCACATGTTAGAGATTTATTCATCCCATTCCATTCTCTTTTATACAAACAGATTTGTTTGTGATCTGACTGAGGGGGAGTTTGTAAAGTCAATTTTACTGTAATCAAATCATTTGAATCTGATATAAAACAGTCATTGATGATATTTCCTTGCTTGTGAATATTTTTTCTAGTTTACAATACAAAATTGTCTGTTTTTATTTGTTTTAATCAAAAGCCTTGTAAACTCAGATCCAAACAAAATGAAAGATTCTTATTTTCGATTTTGAAAAGATGTTTTGGATTGAGTTAATTACGTTTTCATCCCTATAGTTTGTCAAAAATCACTATTTCAGTCCATTAGTTTAAAAATTATCATTTTAGTCCCTGTGGTTTCACTTTCGTAACTATTTCAGTCCACTTACTTAACACCGTCTATTTATTCTGTTAACTTTTGATGAAATGACTAAATTGCCACTGCAAAACTTCTTTCCCCATCTCATCAGCAAATCCTTAGCAGAAATTCCACTTCTTCCTATCCAGTTATCACTTCATCTCTCTAACTAGGGTTCCGATCTCCGATCACCTTCATATATACCGGTTAAAATGATCACAATCCCGTATATCACCGCCTTAACAACCTACTTCAGTTACGGATTACTATTCACTTTCGGTCAATTGCGTGATTTCTTCCGCAAACTCTTCGATTGGTGGAAAGATAACAATCTCCAAGTGCATCACATCTTACATTTCTGTATTCTCTTTTAATTTTCCACTCAAAACTGTTGTTTGTTTGTGTAATTGTTAGTGTATGTGTAAATGATTAATATGTTGTTGTGTATTGTTAGTGATATGCGCTTATCTGCCTAGGGCTTGAAGATTTTTATATTCGCCGACTGCCTATTTGTTTGTTTATGCTTATGATGGATTTAGAATGTTTGTTTGCTGAATAAATGACATGTTAATATGCTCGATTATGAGTAGAGGTGCAAAAGAGCCAACACTCTACTAGAGAAGATGACCGGAAAAACATGGGGTCGTCGGAGAAGATGACCGAAAAACATCGGGTCGCCGGAGAAGATGACCATAAAAAATGGGGTGGGGGAAAGAAGTTTTACAGGGGAAATTTAGTCATTTCATCAAAACATAACAGAAAAAATAGACGGTGTTAAGTGAGTGGACTGAAATAGTTACGAAAGTGAAAACAACAAGGACTGAAATGGAAATTTTTAAACTAATGGACTGAAATAGTGATTTTTGACAAACCATGGGGAGGAAAACGTAATTAACTCTTTTGGATTTAAGGGGGTAAAAAGTTTTTATCCAAAATTTTGTAAAATTCAAAAATCATTTCAAAATCATTAGCTTGATAAATTTTCAAAAAGCCAAAAATATTAGAAAGTTTTCAAAATGACAAAAACATTGAAAATGATAAAATGAGATTATCGCTGCGAAATAGGAAATGATAGTACATCGGTGGACTATCAGTGCATGCTAAAGATTTGTAATGATTAAAAGTTTTAAACAGTCTCACTAAAGATGTGTCAGTAGGCTCAGCTAGACTAGTAGTTTTGCGAAAATGATACAAACAAAAAAAGAAAAGCCTAGTTCTAGTTGGAAATGTGATTGAAAGCATAGTACTTAGTTTTGTCCTTTGTGACTGTGTACCTACTCGGTAATCGTTGAATGCTTCAAAGCATAAAAACAATCAGTATGGGAACTTTCACAACTTACTGAAAAGTCACTGTTATTGTGTTCTCATTTTCAAAGTTTTCAACTTGTTTTATTTCTTTATTTTCTTAAGCACCAGACATCCTCTGCGTATACGAATGTATCAAACTGGATGTTATGGATTAAATGTTTCAACTTATTTTACTTGGTGTTTCATTTTAAATCTTGGATCACCTCTGCGTATATGAGAATATCGAACTTATGGTTAAGATTTAAACAAAATCCAACTTTTTTTTATATCTTGTTTTGTTAAACATTGGACTTTCTCTGCGGATCGAAAGATCAACCTAATTATTAATGTTTAAACATTCTGTGTTATTTTCCCACATATCATAGTTGATGAAAGTTTAAAGGTATTACTTGAGTCAGTAAGCAATATGAAAGTTTTAGATTGAGTTTAAGTGGATAAACAATACCGACAATCCACGCGAATTGTTTAAACTGAGTGTTTCTTAGACCAACGGTGCAGTTGATATGTCTCGGTAAACTGATATGATCATCTGACACATTTTCTCACAAACATATTACATTTCAATATGTTTACATTTCTACATTCAATATTCAAAATCCAAAAAGATTTTCTTTCAAAAATATTACATGGAAACCTAATAATGTTGGATGTGAACCGGACCAACAAGACAACTGAGAAATTATTTATGTGTGGACATGTGTGATTATTCATCGAAGTCAAATCTAATAGAGATCTGGAGTATCGTTCAAGGGGGGACTGTGGTTTCACTTGAAGATGTTATCCAAGACATATCAAGACTTTAAATTACATATTTATAGCTATGTCCAAGGGGGAGTATGTTAGTGCAGTTTATGTACGTAGCTTAGAAATCTCATAAACATAACGTAGACAAAGTCTTGAGTCTGTGTAATGTGTTTTAGACAGAGGTTTCACTTAGAGGTTTCGCTAGGTTTGTGTATGTAGGTTTTTAGGAAGATGAGATCATCACAACATCATCATCATGTTGTGATAATAATATTTTATGATGTGCATGATATACATGAGATGTGCAAATAATACATTACAAAACATCAACAACACTCATACACTTGCATGGATTGTGGAAATAAAAAACAGGACTCCAACATGTGGTCACTTATGCACATGAAGACAACAAACGCAGAAGACCTACGCTTAATAGTCATACGCATGCTTTACATATTGTATAAATTATGGAAATAAAACGCAAGACTCCTACATATGGTCACTTATGCGCATGAAGACAACAAATGCAGAAGACCTACGCTCATAACTCATACACATGCTTTACATGTTCTATAAATATTAAGAGCTCCTGCGTATAACATAGAACTCTCACAACAAACTGATTCGATCTATAGGAGAGCTTAAAGAAAGGTGTTGAATAGCGTTGAAACTCTATCCGGTTGTCGTATGTTTTGATTGAAGCTTTAAACGTTGTATTTACATTGCGTGCACTCGATTACTACTTTGTTTCCGCACATTAAACGAGGTTAAATGCAGAACTAGTGTTCGTTTACGAACCGTATCCTGAACTTTCAATCGTCCTTTTTGAACCATGTTTCTCCCTGAAACATTACAAATCCTTTTTAAAACAATGTTTCTCCCCGAAACGTAGCAAATCTTTTTTAAGGCATGTTCTTCCCCCAAAACGTTATATAAAACAGTAAAAAGAGGGGTAGTGAAACTCACCTTCGAGAGTGTTTATAATAAAGTAAATATTTCTAAAACAAATTGATTGACACACCCTAATCCAAATAAGAATGATTTATTGACCAAATATTCTACAAATCCCTAAGTTTCTCCAAACTTACGATTTTTTACACAACTTTATCATTTCTCAAAATGTCTTTATTTTCTGTTATGTTATATATATATATATATATATATATATATATATATATATATATATATATATATATATATGCGAACCCGAACAATTTCGTTAGTGACCCTCGTTATGTTATATCCGCTATCACATTCATTTGTGTATAATATATCTACAATTTGCGCTTTGTAACATATTTACACAAACAACTAGCAAATAACATATCACCAAAAATCAAGTTGCCCATAAGTTGCTAACTTATGTCATAAATCATTTTAAATCTTTTATACATGCAATAACTTCTCAAGTTAACCTATCTATAGTTTAATGCTTGACAAATAAGTTATCTGAAAACGCGTCTTTTCAATAAAAACATTGTTAAATCATATTTGTACGCATGCATAGTCTCATATCCTACTATCATGCTAGTACTTAATATTCCACATAACACATACCAATATTCATATAACATATCCCACATCATGCAAATTCACAATTAAACAATCCATTTCGCGTACATCAAAATATGAGTATTTTTAACGTTTTTAGGTGTCGAAAACCACATACGACAAGCCAAACACCATGGATACTTAACATACGTTTTATTATCCATATTTGTTATAAAAATATCATTTTATAACCTATTAAAATCAGTTTCACACAAATCACTTTAAAAGCCGATCTTTACCGTTTTAACGCATAGCCTTGTACCGAACTTTATTATAACCATCCCAAATCATCGAGACTTTATATTTTAACATAACTCATGTTATTTGATGTATAAAATGATAATCATAATCACTTTAGTGAAAACTTATGTAAACCACATAATTCATGCATTTTTCATCCATTTTACTACTTTTTAAGCATCAAGTACAACATATTTTACTACTTTTTAAGCCTTATGTACAACATGCAATCCCATCAAACTTATGATACGCTTTTGTATCAACATAACACATCATATTTCATCATATTATCATGTTCATAGCCTGATCTAAATCATCTTTCATTCAATACATCATATCATCATTAAATTTTCTAAAAATCATCATTAACACTTAATGTACTAGTACTTAATGCATGACACTTATTTCTTCATCATCATATTTCAACTAAATGCATCTAACACATATTTATTGATATTTCAAATAATCCAAAAAATCTCTTTCATTTCAATCATACATACATTTAATCATCTCCGTGTCATTGCATGCAACATTCTATGTTATGAACTAGTAAACAAAACCCACATATTCGTACACATATATACATATACAAAACACATATGCATGCTTCTAAACATCCACTTTTCATACTTTTTAACTTAGATCATCATCTTCACATAAATCCACTTTAATCATACATGCAAGCATCATAACCATACTTTAACTTTTTAACAAAACACAAACTGTAACCCACACACACATACTCATGACTATATATACACACACTAACACATCCAGTTTAGTTTGATTAAAACCATTTTATTGATTAAGTTCCAAGTGTTGTAAAGAATCCAAGTGTTTGAGAAAACAATCCATCATCATCAAGAAACAAGAACACGAATTTAGATATGGGTCTTCCAAGAACAAAAGAGGATTTTTGATAATGTTTTTGTGATAATGGACTTGCACCTTCTTGAAAATCACATTGGAATCACCTTTAAACATTCAAAAAAAAACTTGATGGCACCTTAGATTGAGCTTAAACCTTCAAGGCTTGTTCATAAATCAAAATGGAGGTGGTGGTGGTGGTGATGTTCGACTAAGAGGGAGAGAAGAGAGAGAGGTGAGAGAGTTTGAGTGGCTTATGTGATGATTTGTGTGTTTAAAAGGTGGACATGATTATCTATAAGGAAACTTATGCCATTTGTAAGGCTAGGGTGTTGGCGGGCACCCCCTTGAGCCACCACCTCTCCTCCCATGCATCCACACATTATTTTTTGTTAGTTAAAATGTAGGTTAAATCTTGTAATAAACAAGTATTATATTAATAACCGAGTATTTTATTTCACGTTTTATTCGCGTTTTAAGGAGTTAAATATTTTCACTAATTAATAAAAATTAGCTCGTCATAATAATGTTGAACGATAATTTATATGCCTTGGCTAACAAGATTGTTTAATTTTGTAAGATACGCGCCTCTTAAATCATCACATTAAAGTTGGTTTAAAGCCATCTTGAATTTATTATCTTTATGTAATTGTATTAGTTTATGTTTTTCCAAGCTTAAACTTAGGATTTTGGTTAGGATCTTTATTGAGACGAATACCTCTCAAATTAATAATGTTACCGAATAAACAAAGTAGTTCTTCCTTTAATATTGCTACACCGCACGCCTCTCAAATCATGATCCATTTTCAGGTCCAACAGATACACAAGTAGTCGGTAACAACATTGTCGGTTGCTTTACTTTGCCGGATTGTCCAACCCTCATTAATTAACCTTTCTTAACTTTTACCCTCAATCAGATCTGGTGCTTTACTAAAAGCCCCCTACGTATCAAGTGAAATACTAGAAGTCTTTCACCCAATCTGGTGCTGTATCAGAAACTTGTCAACCGGATCTGGTTCAATACAAGAAGCCTAACTTGTAAGATCCGGTTTAATACCAGAAGCTTATTTGTAAGATCTGGCAATACCAGAATCTTACACCGCATCTGATTGAGGGTACCAGAAGTCGTACGCACCTCTAGTTAGTTAAGTTAAGTTAAATTAGTTTAGTCAAATTAGTTTATTAAGTTAATTTGTTAGGAGCCAAATGCTCATGTCACAAAAGGTAATAAACCAACAATTAGTAAAAAGATAAACCCATTAATAACTTGAAAAATAAAATACTAGATTAAATAGGTTTAACAAATCCAAGAGAGTGAGGAAGCTAGAAGGTTATAACCATTAGAAGATGGCTAGACTTTTTCCAATGGCGATTACTGACTCGTGTGATGATCAAACCCAAGTGAAAAGTACATATAAAGTGTTACTCAACTATCAAAGTTACATTATTCATTAGTGAACTAAACTATTGGTGTCATTTCATTTGAAGTGCATACAAAGAAGAATGCTGGAATTCTATCTTCGGAGAGGGGTTGGTTGGCTCGAGGGCCTTCCCCATGGATTCCCCTCTCTTCTTCTTGGCACGAGGGCATAAGAAGAGAGAAAATTACTTTAAAACATAAGGCCCAAGGCACACACACTTCAAGGCACTAGGCACACCTCAAACTTTCCAAACTGTTTGCTACAATTTGAAAATACTGAAAGTAAAGTAAAAAACCGATCATGTAACCAAACCGATTACCAAATTGGGTTGTTTCACAATTTGCAACCAACCCGTGAACACCCCTAGTGTAATGGTCTTAGTTAATGTCAACCCTTATCTACTCATGTCTCTCATGGATGACAATTTTCTCATTATTCTTTTTGTACCGATGGAGGATTGATTGTTAGTAAGGCTTCTATTTCTTTAGAAACCTACTGATCGTTGTTTGGTTGTTATCATGTGTATTCTTCTGCACCCTAAGGGTAATACCACTAACGATTTACATGTCTTTTAGTTAGACTATTCATCTTTATGTGGACGCTGACTTGGCTGGTTGTTTAAATGAACATCGATCTAACACTTGGCATTGTTTATCGCTTGGACCCAACATAATCGTTAGCGTTCAGAAAACAACATATGGTTGCTCATGCTAGCATAGATGTACAATATTATTTCTTGCTTAGACTCGAATAAATTGCCCATGTTACATGAGTTACATGTTCTTTCTAGTCCATGAGATTGTGTAATAATATTGACACCACATATTTACACCTAACCTATGTTTCATTAACCTTGACAAGAGCCAAAAACCCAAAGGAGTTTGTAATTGTTATGTAAAAACTGAATATGAATCAAGGAATGGGATCAAATACAAACACTTATGTTTGTAAGAACTGTAAGAACCAACACATAATTGACAAGTGTCCCTCAATAACAAATTAGTTTAGGGATAATTTAGACCTTATGGCCCTATTTATTTATAACTAATTAAAAATAATTATTAAAATATCCCTAAATCCATTTAAGTTTAATATAAATTAAAGTTTGAATTTTTTAACGTATAACTCTCCATTGCATGAACCACCATAAAAAAATTACAATCAGCACTACATTATATAATTTGCATAACATCCTCAATCGTTTCCCATTATCAACATAAAAGACAGTAGCACAACATCCTCGTTCGTTCTCCATTGTCAACACATCAGATGTGCTGATTATATCTACTTTTGGGTTTCAGATTTAACAAAGATGTGTTGATTATATCTACTTTTCGTGTTTGTTTGTATTTTATTGTAATTAACACATAATCAGCACACACCCGTGTACTATGTTAGCACATGAACAACCAACTCATCCATTCCACATCTATGGTAATTAACACTTTAACATCACAAAATCAACTTTAACTGATTGTTGATTATCGTTTGACATGTGCTTCATGGCTGAAAGCACAACGACTTGTTCAACTTGTTCGTATTCAATCTGTTGTTCGTCTTCGAGGTTGATCGCATAACGGGGTTTATATAGAATTGAACTTTATCGCAAAAAAAGGATTAATGTGGATGAGTTGTTTTGATATTGACTCTTATAAGAATTCACAACAAAATAAGAACATACATATAGATTTAAAATCAACACAATACATTTTTCATACTATCACATTCCAACTACATAACTAGTACAATTATAAAACATCTTTTTGTAACTTTTTATAAGTCACTTTTATAAATTGAAAAAAATGTGTAGCAATATGATACTCATATTAAAGATAAAAAATACTTGATTTTATTTTTATGGTGTAATTTTTTTTAAATAATGAAGTATATCAAAGTTATTTTAGTTTAAAAAACCTTGATGGAATTAGTATTTAATGAGAAATGGCTAAATGACTAAAATACCCATAAATAATAGATATTATTATTATTATTATTCAATGCCATTTTCGCCCCTGAGGTTTGGGCACATTTGCCATTTTCGTCCAAAATGACAGTTTGGTACCATTTTGCCCCTCACGTTTGGCCATTTTTGTCATTTTCATCCAAATCTCTAACCTAATTAAAAATCTCTAACCTAGTTGGACGAAAATGGCAAATGTGCCCAAACCTCAGGGGCAAAAATGGCAATTAACTCTTTTTTTAATTTAATTTTTTTATATTTACTCTATAAAATACAATTGTTTAATTTAATTTTTTAAAAAGTTCTCTAACATAATTGTTTATTATATTTTATAGAGTAAATATAAAAAATTAAAGAGTTAATTACCGTTTCGACCCGTACCGTTTTGAGCCGAACCGTTTCGACGCGAACCGTTTCGACCCGTACCGTTTCGACGCGAACCGTTTCGACGCGAACCGTTTCGACCCGTACCGTTTCGAGCTGAACCGTTTCGACGCGAACCGTTTCGACGCGAACCGTTTCGACCCGTACCGTTTCGAGCCGAACCTTTTCGACGCGAACCGTTTTGACCCGTACCGTTTCGCCCCGTACCGTTTCGAGCCGAACCGTTTCGACGCGAACCGTTTCGAGCCGAACCGTTTCGACCCGTACCGTTTCGAACCCGTACCGTTTCGACGCGAACCGTTTCGACGCGAACCGTTTCGACCCGTACCGTTTCGAGCCGAACCGTTTCGACCCGTACCGTTTCGAACCCGAACCGTTTCGACCCGTACCGTTTCTACGCGAACTGAACCGTACCGTTTCGATACGGGTTCGATACGATACGGGTCGAAACGGTTCGGCTCGAAACGGCGGTTCGCGTCGAAACGGTACGGGTCGAAACGGTTCGCGTCGAAACGGTACGGGTCGAAACGGTTCGGCTCGAAACGGTTCGGCTCGAAACGGTACGGGTCGAAACGGTTCGCGTCGAAACGGTTCGGCTCGAAACGGTACGGGTCGAAACGGTTCGCGTCGAAACGGTTCGCGTCGAAACGGTACGGGTCGAAACGGTTCGCGTCGAAACGGTTCGGCTCAAAACGGTACGGGTCGAAACGGTAATTAACTCTTTAATTTTTTATATTTACTCTATAAAATATAATAAACAATTATGTTAGAGAACTTTTTAAAAAATTAAATTAAACAATTGTATTTTATAGAGTAAATATAAAAAATTAAATTAAAAAAAGAGTTAATTGCCATTTTCGCCCCTGAGGTTTGGGCACATTTGTCATTTTCGTCCAACTAGGTTAGAGATTTTTAACTAGGTTAGAGATTTGGATGAAAATGGCAAAAATGGCCAAACGTGAGGGGCAAAATGGTACCAAACTGTCATTTTGGACGAAAATAGCAAATGTGCCCAAACCTCAGGGGCGAAAATGGCAATTAACTCTCAATATATATTAGCAATTTTACAAAATTACGCATAACTTGTTACTACTAATTATTAACTATAAGGGTGAAGGGGGTGGAAGTGGGGAGGAGTGCGGGGAAGGGGTTTGCCGCATGAGGGGTGCACTGCCAACAAGGAGATGCCGCGTGGTGAAGGTTTTTTGTGGGGACTTGTTGCCGCATGCGGGGAAGAGGAGGGAGAGGGGTTAGCGGTGGACCTCACTCTCTTTCAACCAATCATGCATTTTTTTTAAAATGGCTTTGGTGAAATCACCTTTTATGTTTTTTGGGCAAGAGTGGTGTATGAGAGGGGAATTGACATGGCACATCATGATTGGGTAAGTGGAAATCCCCCCCCCCCCCCCCCCCCCCCGCAATCTCATGAAGGTGCAATCAACACAACCCTTGTTTTAAACTATCAATGACTCAGATCTATTCTTACGATTCTTAGGTAGTGTTTGGTATGTAGAAATGAAAGAGAGAATGGAATGGACTATTAAGAGGGAATGAAAAAAATGTATTTGGTTGGTTAGGTAATAGAATCACCCATTACATATGACATTCCATTCCCTCAAATTCATTCCATCCACACGCCTTTTTTTTTCCATTCCATTCCCTTTCCTACCTTCATCACCAACACCTCCTACCACCTCCACCACTAGCCACTCACAAATGCCACCACCACCACCCGCCGCCGCCACCTTACGCCGTTGACCACTGGCGCCACCATCGTCTGTGACAACTGCCAAATTTGCATGCATCCGTACAATTAATTAATCCCGATTAGTGCTTAATGACTGTGCTGAATTATACTTAACTGCTTTCTGATTACTGCGTCATACTTACATGTGCATCACATATTGCATAAAGTCACATCACTTTTACATACAAACTTTAGTGACATAAACAATGCACAAAGCATGGTTAGCACAGTTAACGGATAACCCGGAAAAATGCTGACGAAGTTCAGTACATAGAAGGACAGTGTTTGAGACCCCGTATGAGCCAGAGACAAGGTACTACACTAGTATGGTGTGTAGGGAAGTAAGGACCATAAAACCGCGTTACTAGGTGATAGTTTAAGTGCCGGAAAGTGCCTAAAACCCACTAAAAGTGCAGAATTCTGCATATTTCAGTAAAATTCAGCTTTTTAACAAGCTAGTAATGTGCAAAAATATGGCAAATGGTCATGAATGCTTTCCTAAGTGTCGGGAATTAAAAGTGTCACAAAAGAGTATTTAATGATCACTAAACGGAATAACTTGACACTTTAACGAACCGGTATCTAACCGAACAACCGGACATTACCCGAAACACCAAAATTATACTAGAGACATTGTTTTATTAATTCTAAGCTAGTTATGATCCCCGAACACCTTAACACTCACTAATATATCTAGTAACTAACTAAACTAACTAAATACTTGGATTTGGATTACAAGACAACTAATTGGTTGGAATTTACACTTAGACCCCCCCCCTCCCTTCATGCTAATCGGCCACATGGCCTATTTGAAGATTTTGTGTGATCTTGCATAATCTTATGAAGATTTGCTAGTAAGATATTGTCTTGTACTTATTGGACATAAGATCCACTAGATATTTGGAAGATTTGTGCATTATAAGAAACCAAGAGATCATGACCTCCATTCATTCTTCACAAACTCAACACTTGAACTTCTCCCCTCCCCTTCTTCTTACCTACGGCCCAACACCACCACCTACACATCCATCATCATCAATCATCCTTCAACCATTTCACAAATATACAAAGGTGTAATAAGGTGTATAAGGAAGTTTGGAACCTTCAGAAGTTCAAGGACCTCTCCCATTTGCTTTTATCCACTTCATTTCTTCACTTGATCATCCCTAGCCTTGAGCTAGTAGTAAGATCTTCTACTCTTCATTTTACATCATATTTTAGTGGTTAAAAGAAGATACATAATGATAATCTTGAAGAACACTAAGAATCAAGAAGATGAAACATGAACATAAGCTTAAAGTTATAAGGAATCATGAAGAAATCATGTTATTCATGTGTTGATATGCATGTTGAATATTGTTTGCTTATGTAAATGATGTAGATCATCATATGATCTTGCTAGATCATGATTGAAAACATAATCTAGCAAGATGAGAGGATGAGCATGTTAGAGATTCATAAATCATCCTCATGTATAAGCATGAACTTGAAGCATAAAATAATTTCTCAAAAAATAATAATCAAAGTGAGCAAGTAAACTTATGGATCTAAGATGTATGAGTGGTTTTCCAAAAGAACCAAGTTCAAAATATGATTTTTAGAAGATCTTGGTTCTTACTTAAACAAACACTATTTTTGTAACAAGAAGATTGCTTAAGGAAGCATCTTTAGAAAATGAGTTTGGAAGTTGTAAACACCCAACTTCTTTAAAAATGAAGTTTTCAAAGAAGTAAATACATTTTAAAGGGTAACTAATTCTACTAAACACACCACCAAATTACTACAAGTTTCTATGAAAGTTCAAGTTCATGATTATTGCACTTGGTAAGTGTAAGATTGTCTAGGGTTTATTGTTGATTGTTTGTGATGATTTTGAAAAGAAAATGACATGCTTTGATAGCATGGACACCTCCGTTTTTAGGGGAAACTATGACAAAATTTTCTAAAATTATAAACACTTAGAAAAATATTTTCTAAACAAATATTACGAGTGTGCTTTAACTATGGTTTTCAATATAAACTTTGCCATAGATTTTGTTACAAAAATACAAGTATTGGAGATTGGTTTTTACAAATAAAAGTGGATGAATATTGTCACACCCCGACCACGTGTAACATACAAAACGTGGCGGAAACGTCGGGGAGTGTTGTAACAGAATTAATTGTTTCATAACCATGGCATACAAAGTTTTATTTATTTATTAAACAAGGATATTACATTGTTTTAAACAGGAAAGACAGAGTTTATAACATAATTAAACATAGTCTAGCTCCATTTTATGTCTCTAAGGCACTGGTCCGCCCTAGTATTTTGATCAACATCCTACGGAAAAGCACCTGAAAACACATGTGAAAATAGGTACGTCAGCATAAAAATGCCTGTGAGATACATAGGTTTGTGAAAATAGGATTCATGACTTGTATTTGAGAAAATGTTTAGTCATGAACCTTGTAATTTGCTTTGTCTTGTAAATCATTTGAAAAACGATAAGATCAGTTGATATGTATAAGTAAATGTAAGGTTAAATGAATAACCATGTAAAATGAGTTTGTATAAGATAAGTTGATTGTAAAACAATGTCTTATGAAAAGTATGTTATTTGTATAAAATGTTATATGTATCAAACTGAAATGATTCAAATAACGTTACGCTATGTAATATTTTACAAACACTTATATATAGGAAGTACCAGCGGCGTATCCACCATGTTTGTATCATATTATACACGTATCGTTACTTAATCATTTAATCAAACCAAACCATCAAGATGTAAAATGTTCAGGTACAAACCAATTGTCAAGTGTTATTGTGTAAACCATGTCAAAATGTCTATGTCCAATGTAAACCACCAAATGTGTATATCAATGTCAAAATGTTTATGTTCAATGTAGGTCATGTAATGTGTAATCAAAATGTCATGTATGGTAGTGAAATGTATCAACTAAACCATATGTAAAATGCACAACAACAAGGTATTGAAGTAAAACACAGTTTAAATCAAAGTTATGTTGTGTGTAACAAATGCATGCTATACTGATACAAACATTTATGCGGTATTGTTAATATGCATACATCCAAGCCTTGAGACTGAGGCGATAAACCTTTAAACAAATTAAAGATTTATCTAAGTTATGTATATCGAATTCGGTCATTCCTTTCTGTCCCCTTTCCCTGGGATGTCCGGAATGGGAGTTGTCAATTCCTATGGTACCACTACCTACTAACGAACGGCGTAATTAATGTTAATGAATGTATTGTTCCATGTTAAACAAACCAAATGTCATAACAAAATGTAAGCATGTGATGCACTAAGTATGTAATCAAATGAACATACATAGCGTGAAAATGTAATGTAAAACGATGTACTAAGTAATGCACACAATGGGCACACCTAGCATGAAATGTGATGTAAAACGATGTACTAAGTAATGCACACAATGGGCACACCTAGCATGAAATGTAATGTAAAACAATGTACTAAGTAATGCACACAATGGGCACACCTAGCATGAAATGTAATGTAAAACAATGTACTAAGTAATGCACACAATGGGCACACCTAGCATGAAATGTAATGTAAAACAATGTACTAAGTAATGCACACAATGGGCACACCTAGCATGAAATGTAATATAAAACAATGTACTAAGTAATGCACACAATGGGCACACCTAGCATAAGATGTAATGAAATCATGTACTATAATGTACTAACGAACATAGCATGTATATGATGTGAAAACAGGAAAGCATGAAAGTAACAAGTAGGCACATGTGTTCCACCCCAAAACAGTTTGGAAAACAGTAAAAGAGGGGTCTATGTACTCACTTGAGATTGCTCAGTTGTCTAAAGATGACCACCGAGTAATGCTATAGATCACGGAATCAAACGGCACCTAATATAGGTAACTATGTTAATAAACCGGACCTAAATCGGAAGACTGGGTAGCATTAGGGTTTGTAAACCAAATGAGTGTAGGAACTCATGTGATATGGTTTAACAAAGCCTACATACTAAATGAAACTTGACCTAAGTCTTATCGACCCATTACGATCCGTTTAGGTAGCTTATGCTACTTTAACGCATCGTGCGCGTAAAACGCGTTTGGACCGCCTAACTAGTCCTATGACAAGTGTTATATGCCTAAACATGTTAAATAATCAGTTATATGACAAAAGTTTAGGTTACATATGCTAAATTACAAATTATGTATGAAAAGGGTATTCTGGTAATTTACCTAAGGCATATAAACTACCTATCATACAACTACTTAAACGTCGTGACCATAAGGTATAACCTCGGAAGGTTATTCCCTACACTATGGTCACCTAATGTATTTGGTCGGATCCTAATGATCGACCAAACTGGGTCGGGTTCGAAGGTATAGGCGATTTATTAGATCGCCTACCCTACGACCCTAGACAACGTGGTAATCAGTGGGCATAGTCCCAAGGGACTATGACCATCGTGATTACAATCACGTTGCGAAGTTCTTACGAACTTCGCATTGACCATCACTGGTCAACGCTGAAAGTCAAACAAAGTTTGACTTTCTGATTCGAAAAGCAGTAAAAATAAGGAAAAGAACGAAAGAATACTTACGAAGGGTCCCCGAATGCTAATCGTGATCACAATAACTCAGGTATGGAACAATGGTTCCAACTTAGAGTCAAATAGATCAGATTCTTGTAAGTAATGAGGTTGGATGGCATGGGTATTTATAGTATTCGGGTAACCGTTAGGATCGTTTCATGGAAAAGAGGGCACGATCAAGGCCGTACACTTGTCGGAAAGTTATGGTGCCTCAAAATGCTCACCACCATAAGGAATCAACACTTGGCAAGGGGTTAGGGAGTGCAAAACAGCTGCAAACAGCTGTTAAATACACTTAATCTGGTCTGATAGTGGGAAGCGGCCCGCTTCAGGATCAGCCAAAGACAATGCGGGCCGCATGGCCCTTCTGATCTGCACATATGTTTGAAAAATGACAGTTTCAGTCCCTGCACGTGTTTAAGGCCATTTCCGACACTTCTAAGGCCCGTAAAGCCAACTTTAAGGCCCTAAAATGTTGCCTAAACATTGTGGACATGAAACATGTTCAAAAATATGCCGGGTGATGGTTCGTTTGGTCGTACGAACGCGATGTTCGCTTAATTACGACGGAATGCGCATAAGCGCGAAAAACGATCCAAATGACGCGACGAATGGATTTTTCTTAAGGCGAACACTAAAATATAATGTAGTCATGCTTACATAAATTTTTGGATGTCCGGATGTATTCAGAACGTAAGTTATGCACGAAAATGCAAACTTGTGCACTTTTTGACACTTTTAGTCCCTGAATGTTCCAAAAGTTTATTTTAGCACACCAAACCCCTCAAAGCCTATTTCTAAGCTATGCAAAGGATATTTAAGGTGTGTTTAACTTATGGTCATGTTCCGGAATGTTTGTTACAGTTCAAATTGACATACTTTCGCAGTTTGTCATATTTAGTCCCTGTAAGCGAATTAACTTGTTTTTGCCATACCAAAGCCTTCAAAACTTATTTCTGAGTTATGTAAAGGTTATTTAAGGTATGTTGAGCATATGTTGATGTTCCGGAGTATTTCTCGCATTAAACTGAGTACGTTTACGCACTAGTTTGCGTATAACTCTCCAGAAAGTGATGTAGAGTTTGGAATTTAACAAAAGTCAAAACATGAAAAATGTAAAACATAACAAAACAAACATTGGGATCAAATAACATTGTTTTATTGATAATAGAACTGTTCATAGTGATTACAAGCACAGTTGTTACAGTCTCCCCTACTTGTGGAAATTTCGTCCCGAAATTTATTTAGAGGAAACTCGTGGAAAAAGATGTGGATATTTCGCCTTCATTTGATCTTCGCGTTCCCAAGTAAACTCGGGTCCACGTTTAGCTTCCCAGCGAACTTTGACCAAAGGAATGCGCTTGCGTTTAAGCCACTTGACTTCACGTTCCATGATTTCCACTGGTTTCTCAACAAATTTCAGTGTTGTGCCAACACGAATTTCGTCAAGCGGTATGGAGAAATTCTCATCAGCTGTACACTTCTTGAGATTGGACACGTGAAAAGTTGGATGAACATTTCCCAGTTCAGGAGGTAACTCAAGTCTGTAGGCTACCTTTCCGATTCTTTCGACGATCTTGAATGGTCCAACGTATCTAGGTGCAAGTTTTCCTTTCTTTCCAAATCTGATCACACCTTTCCAAGGTGAGACCTTAAGTAATACTCGATCACCGACTTGAAATTCCAAGGATTTGCGTTTTGGATCCGCGTAAATCTTCTGACGGCTTCTAGCTGCCTGAAGGTTATCACGAACTTTCTTGACCTTGTCAGTTGTCTCTAAAATGAGGGCAGGTCCAGTAATTTGAGCCTCGCCAATCTCATTCCAGCAGACTGGTGAACGACATTTTCGACCATAGAGAGCCTCGAAAGGAGCCATTTTGATGCTAGTGTGATAACTGTTGTTGTAGGAGAATTCAATCAATTTAAGATGTGAATCCCAGCTACCACCAAAATCGATCACACAAGCTCTTAGCATATCCTCCAGAGTCTGGATTGTTCTCTCAGATTGACCATCCGTTTGCGGATGATAAGCTGTACTCAGATTAAGTTGGGTCCCCATAGCAGATTGCATGGTTCTCCAAAAATGAGAAGTGAAACGAGCATCTCTGTCAGAAATGATGTTCAAAGGAACACCATGTCGAGCTACAATTTCATCCACATAGATTTGAGCAAGTCTGTCAGTAGGAAAATCCTCGCGGATTGGCAAGAAATGTGCTGACTTTGTAAGACGATCAACGACTACCCAGATGGCATCATGACCTTTCTTAGTGCGTGGAAGTTTAGTAACAAGATCCATAGTAATGTTTTCCTATTTCCAAACTGGGATCTCTGGTTGCTCCAATAAACCCGAAGGACGTTGATGTTCAGCCTTAACCTTAAGACAAGTAAGGCATTTGGATACGTATAAGGCAATGTCTTTCTTCATACCAGGCCACCAATAGTGAATACGAAGATCCTTATACATTTTATCTGAGCCCGGATGAATAGAATAACGAGACTTATGGGCTTCATCCATAAGCAATGTACGAAGATCATCCTGGCTTGGGACCCACAAACGGTCCATGAAATAATATGATCCATTGTCCTTCAGTTCAAGAGCAGGCGTTATGTGATAGGGAAATTCCTTATCCATCAATCCTTGTGAAACACAAGATTGTTGAGCTTGAGAAATGCGTGCTTGAATATCGGATCGAGCTTGAATAACAGATTGAACACGTACACAATGAAGCTTAGTACGTTCCTTACGACTCAATGCATCAGCCACGACATTCGCCTTACCAGGATGGTAGCGAATTTCGCAATCATAGTCGTTTAAAAGCTCAACCCAACGTCGCTGTCTCATGTTGAGTTCTTTCTGGTTGAAGATATGCTGAAGACTTTTGTGGTCAGTGAAAACCACACATTTTGTACCGTACAAATAGTGTCTCCAGATCTTGAGAGCAAAGACAACTGCACCCAACTCAAGATCATGAGTGGTGTAGTTCTTCTCATGTATCTTCAACTGCCTCGATGCATAAGCTATGACTTTGTTCCTTTGCATAAGAACACAGCCAAGACCCAATTTAGATGCATCGCAGTAAACAACGAAATCATCATTGCCCTCAGGCAACGTCAGAACAGGCGCATCGCAAAGCTTCTGCTTCAAGTGTTGAAAAGCTTCCTCTTGCTTGAATCCCCAATAAAAGGGCATTTTCTTCTGAGTTAGAGCAGTTAGAGGAACTGCAATCTTCGAGAAGTTTTCTATGAAGCGGCGATAATAACCCGCTAGACCAAGAAAAGAACGAACTTCAGTAGGAGTAGTAGGTGTATCCCAATCCTTAATCGCACTGATCTTGGAGGGATCTACATGGATACCTTGTTCGTTGATAACATGCCCCAAAAATTGAACTTCTTTAAGCCAAAATTCGCACTTGGAGAATTTGGCGAAAAGTTGCTCTTTCTTTAGGAGTTCAAGGGTAAGACGAAGATGTTGCTCGTGATCAGCTTGCGTCTTAGAGTATATCAAGATGTCATCAATAAAAACAATGACGAACTGATCCAAATAAGGTTTGCAGACCCTATTCATTAAGTCCATGAAAACAGCCGGAGCATTAGTCACACCGAATGGCATGACTGTGAACTCATAGTGCCCACACCGAGTACGGAACGCTGTCTTGGGAATATCTTCTTCTTGCACCCGAAGTTGATGATATCCGGAACGTAGATCAATCTTCGAAAAATAAGAAGCGCCTTGTAACTGATCAAAGAGATCATCGATGCGAGGTAGGGGATATCGATTTTTTATGGTAAGCTTGTTAAGCTCACGATAATCGATACACATCCTAAAGGATCCATCCTTCTTCTTAACAAAAAGAACGGGAGCACCCCAAGGTGAAAAACTGGGACGGATAAAGCCTTTGTCAGAGAGCTCCTGAAGCTGCTTAGACAACTCTTGCATCTCAGACGGTGCAAGACGATATGGAGCTCTAGCAATGGGATTTGCACCAGGTACGAGATCAATGCGGAACTCGACTTGGCGTGCTGGAGGTAGACCAGGTAAATCTTCAGGGAACACTTCAGAATAATCCCGAACGACAGGAATATCTGAAATAGACTTACCCTTGCCTTTATCTTCTGTAACATGTGCTAAGAAAGCCACATAGTTCTTCTGCAGATACTTCCGAGCTTTAAAACAAGACATGAGTTTGAGACCAACGGTAGGCTTCTCACCTTGAACCTGCAGAATCTCGCCTGACGAAAGCGGCACACGTACAATCTTCTTAGAACAAACTATCTCTGCGTGATGCTTGGATAACCAATCCATTCCCACAATAACATCGAAGCTTCCAAGTTGCATAGGCGTAAGATCGATAGGAAAAAGATGATCGTTAAGGTTTAACTGGCAGTCGTGAAGAACAGAATCAAGAATAATGGGTTCACCACTAGCAACCTCTACTGTCAAAGATTTACTTAGTTTTGTTCTAGACACGCGAAGCATCGGCTCAAAAGACAAAGACACAAAACTCTTGTCGGCACCCGAATCAAAGAGAACAGATGCAGGCTGATTATTAATAAAGAACGTACCGTTCACCACATTATCGTCTGCCTGCGCCTCTTGGGCATTCATGTTAAAAACTCGGCCTCGAGCCGGAGCCTGATTCTGATTCTGGTTCTGGTTTGCTAGCCTTGGGCATCGGTTTCTGTAGTGGGTCAGATCCCCACAGTTATAACAAGCACCAGGTGGGTATTGTGGTCGTGCAGCTTGACCCTGTTGCGGAGCAGGAGGCTGTGCAACTTGTTGAGCCGGGTTTTGAACTGCGCGATTCTGAGCAAACCGACAAACCTCGGCAAGATGACCTGACTTCCCACAGCTAGTACAGAAACGGCACTGATGTTGCGGCTGATGGTGACTGTTGCATCTATTGCACAAAGGTGCATTCCCTGTATAGGGTTTCTTTGCTGGAAGCTGTGCGGGTTGGTTGGGAGCTGCCTGGTTAGCTTGGGCAGTGATAGCAAAATTTTGGGAAGCCTTACGCTTCCTTGACCTCTTCGAAGAACCAGAGTTCTTTCCATTCAAGTTTTGACCTTTCTTGCTATCTTCCTTGTCAGCCGACTGCTTCTTGCCCTTGTCACCCTTCCGGTGTAACTTGTTCTTCCGGATCTGCGACTCAGTCAATGTCGCAGATAACTCGATCGCCTGACGAAGTGTGGCAGGGTTACTACCAGTGAGAATGTCTTGTACCGAGTCAGGTAGGCCATCGATGTATCTCTCGATAGCCTTGTCGAGTGGGGTAACCATAGTCGGGCAAAGCAAACTCAACTCTTCAAACCGATCAGTATAAGCCCTGTGCTCACCACTATCTTGCTTTAAATCATCAAATTCCTTCTCCAAAGCTCGTTGCTCATGACGAGGACAGAATTCCCTCATCATAAGGGCTCTGAGTTCAGCCCAAGTCTGTGCGAGAGCAACTTCTGCACCCCTATCTCTCATAACCCCGTTCCACCATGTCAAAGCCCTCTTCTGAAATACGCTCGAAGTAAACTCAACTTTGCGATTATCCGGACACTGCACATGGCGAAAAGTATTCTCACTGCTCTCGAACCACTGAAGAAGCCCAGTCGCTCCTTCAGAACCACTAAACTTGAGTGGTTTAGCCTGATTAAAATCCTTGTATTTGCATGGAACATTGTTGTTGTTGTTGGCTTGATTCCATTGAGCAAAGAGATTTGGAAACTGAGCAGCCATCTGCTGCGCAATAATTTCTGCCAGCTCGGCAGTAGCTATCTGGTTCTCGCGTCGAGGAGGCATTCTAAAAGAGGAAAACATGTAAAGGAAACGAGTGAGATGATTTGATGAAAAGAATGAGATGATAAAAACAAGAATTGCAAACAGCATAGATGGTGGTCATTCGTCCGTATCACAAAGCAAACAAACGACACACAGTGACTAATCAAAGTAAATGGGTCAAAAATAATGTATTAACGAAGACATGCTCGCCTATAAGTGAACACTCACTCCAAGAATTCCCAGGTAAGCACAACTGGTCTCGCGTCTGGTTGAGATGTATACGAAGTGCTTGCCTAGACAGAAAACCCAGAATACAGGCATTCACCCTTCCAGTTTGCACGTGTTCACATTATTTAAAACCCAAAACGTTTGATGAGATTTTGAAATTTTGAAGGCACAAGGCCAAAAACCAATACTGAAAAAGGGTTCAAAACCATATAACAGAGGGTTCAAAACCTTACAATTGAGGGTTCAAAACCTTATAAAAATTTATTCAAAAATAGATGATTGTTTTTCAAAAATCGTTTCGGAAAAATTTTGGTTCCTTGTTTTGTTAATCACCTAAGGATAGGTGATGTACATGTTTTAAGATCTAAACACAAGATAACTCGTGTTAGGTTCCTAGAAAAGTTATAGTCTAGGTCAAAGCATTACTAATAACCTAATTCCCTATAACCATTGGCTCTGATACCAACTCTTCTGTCACACCCCGACCACGTGTAACATACAAAACGTGGCGGAAACGTCGGGGAGTGTTGTAACAGAATTAATTGTTTCATAACCATGGCATACAAAGTTTTATTTATTTATTAAACAAGGATATTACATTGTTTTAAACAGGAAAGACAGAGTTTATAACATAATTAAACATAGTCTAGCTCCATTTTATGTCTCTAAGGCACTGGTCCGCCCTAGTATTTTGATCAACATCCTACGGAAAAGCACCTGAAAACACATGTGAAAATAGGTACGTCAGCATAAAAATGCCTGTGAGATACATAGGTTTGTGAAAATAGGATTCATGACTTGTATTTGAGAAAATGTTTAGTCATGAACTTTGTAATTTGCTTTGTCTTGTAAATCATTTGAAAAACGATAAGATCAGTTGATATGTATAAGTAAATGTAAGGTTAAATGAATAACCATGTAAAATGAGTTTGTATAAGATAATTTGATTGTAAAACAATGTCTTATGAAAAGTATGTTATTTGTATAAAATGTTATATGTATCAAACTGAAATGATTCAAATAACGTTACGCTATGTAATATTTTACAAACACTTATATATAGGAAGTACCAGCGGCGTATCCACCATGTTTGTATCATATTATACACGTATCGTTACTTAATCATTTAATCAAACCAAACCATCAAGATGTAAAATGTTCAGGTACAAACCAATTGTCAAGTGTTATTGTGTAAACCATGTCAAAATGTCTATGTCCAATGTAAACCACCAAATGTGTATATCAATGTCAAAATGTTTATGTTCAATGTAGGTCATGTAATGTGTAATCAAAATGTCATGTATGGTAGTGAAATGTATCAACTAAACCATATGTAAAATGCACAACAACAAGGTATTGAAGTAAAACACAGTTTAAATCAAAGTTATGTTGTGTGTAACAAATGCATGCTATACTGATACAAACATTTATGCGGTATTGTTAATATGCATACATCCAAGCCTTGAGACTGAGGCGATAAACCTTTAAACAAATTAAAGATTTATCTAAGTTATGTATATCGAATTCGGTCATTCCTTTCTGTCCCCTTTCCCTGGGATGTCCGGAATGGGAGTTGTCAATTCCTATGGTACCACTACCTACTAACGAACGGCGTAATTAATGTTAATGAATGTATTGTTCCATGTTAAACAAACCAAATGTCATAACAAAATGTAAGCATGTGATGCACTAAGTATGTAATCAAATGAACATACATAGCGTGAAAATGTAATGTAAAACGATGTACTAAGTAATGCACACAATGGGCACACCTAGCATGAAATGTGATGTAAAACGATGTACTAAGTAATGCACACAATGGGCACACCTAGCATGAAATGTAATGTAAAACAATGTACTAAGTAATGCACACAATGGGCACACCTAGCATGAAATGTAATGTAAAACAATGTACTAAGTAATGCACACAATGGGCACACCTAGCATGAAATGTAATGTAAAACAATGTACTAAGTAATGCACACAATGGGCACACCTAGCATGAAATGTAATGTAAAACAATGTACTAAGTAATGCACACAATGGGCACACCTAGCATGAAATGTAATATAAAACAATGTACTAAGTAATGCACACAATGGGCACACCTAGCATAAGATGTAATGAAATCATGTACTATAATGTACTAACGAACATAGCATGTATATGATGTGAAAACAGGAAAGCATGAAAGTAACAAGTAGGCACATGTGTTCCACCCCAAAACAGTTTGGAAAACAGTAAAAGAGGGGTCTATGTACTCACTTGAGATTGCTCAGTTGTCTAAAGATGACCACCGAGTAATGCTATAGATCACGGAATCAAACGGCACCTAATATAGGTAACTATGTTAATAAACCGGACCTAAATCGGAAGACTGGGTAGCATTAGGGTTTGTAAACCAAATGAGTGTAGGAACTCATGTGATATGGTTTAACAAAGCCTACATACTAAATGAAACTTGACCTAAGTCTTATCGACCCATTACGATCCGTTTAGGTAGCTTATGCTACTTTAACGCATCGTGCGCGTAAAACGCGTTTGGACCGCCTAACTAGTCCTATGACAAGTGTTATATGCCTAAACATGTTAAATAATCAGTTATATGACAAAAGTTTAGGTTACATATGCTAAATTACAAATTATGTATGAAAAGGGTATTCTGGTAATTTACCTAAGGCATATAAACTACCTATCATACAACTACTTAAACGTCGTGACCATAAGGTATAACCTCGGAAGGTTATTCCCTACACTATGGTCACCTAATGTATTTGGTCGGATCCTAATGATCGACCAAACTGGGTCGGGTTCGAAGGTATAGGCGATTTATTAGATCGCCTACCCTACGACCCTAGACAACGTGGTAATCAGTGGGCATAGTCCCAAGGGACTATGACCATCGTGATTACAATCACGTTGCGAAGTTCTTACGAACTTCGCATTGACCATCACTGGTCAACGCTGAAAGTCAAACAAAGTTTGACTTTCTGATTCGAAAAGCAGTAAAAATAAGGAAAAGAACGAAAGAATACTTACGAAGGGTCCCCGAATGCTAATCGTGATCACAATAACTCAGGTATGGAACAATGGTTCCAACTTAGAGTCAAATAGATCAGATTCTTGTAAGTAATGAGGTTGGATGGCATGGGTATTTATAGTATTCGGGTAACCGTTAGGATCGTTTCATGGAAAAGAGGGCACGATCAAGGCCGTACACTTGTCGGAAAGTTATGGTGCCTCAAAATGCTCACCACCATAAGGAATCAACACTTGGCAAGGGGTTAGGGAGTGCAAAACAGCTGCAAACAGCTGTTAAATACACTTAATCTGGTCTGATAGTGGGAAGCGGCCCGCTTCAGGATCAGCCAAAGACAATGCGGGCCGCATGGCCCTTCTGATCTGCACATATGTTTGAAAAATGACAGTTTCAGTCCCTGCACGTGTTTAAGGCCATTTCCGACACTTCTAAGGCCCGTAAAGCCAACTTTAAGGCCCTAAAATGTTGCCTAAACATTGTGGACATGAAACATGTTCAAAAATATGCCGGGTGATGGTTCGTTTGGTCGTACGAACGCGATGTTCGCTTAATTACGACGGAATGCGCATAAGCGCGAAAAACGATCCAAATGACGCGACGAATGGATTTTTCTTAAGGCGAACACTAAAATATAATGTAGTCATGCTTACATAAATTTTTGGATGTCCGGATGTATTCAGAACGTAAGTTATGCACGAAAATGCAAACTTGTGCACTTTTTGACACTTTTAGTCCCTGAATGTTCCAAAAGTTTATTTTAGCACACCAAACCCCTCAAAGCCTATTTCTAAGCTATGAAAAGGATATTTAAGGTGTGTTTAACTTATGGTCATGTTCCGGAATGTTTGTTACAGTTCAAATTGACATACTTTCGCAGTTTGTCATATTTAGTCCCTGTAAGCGAATTAACTTGTTTTTGCCATACCAAAGCCTTCAAAACTTATTTCTGAGTTATGTAAAGGTTATTTAAGGTATGTTGAGCATATGTTGATGTTCCGGAGTATTTCTCGCATTAAACTGAGTACGTTTACGCACTAGTTTGCGTATAACTCTCCAGAAAGTGATGTAGAGTTTGGAATTTAACAAAAGTCAAAACATGAAAAATGTAAAACATAACAAAACAAACATTGGGATCAAATAACATTGTTTTATTGATAATAGAACTGTTCATAGTGATTACAAGCACAGTTGTTACAAATATATATTTAGAATACATATTTACAATAAAGACATTGTGTGTGATTATTTGTATACTTTGTAGTAATATTATTTTAGGGTTAAAATAATATAACATGACAAGATACCAAGAATTTACCATCCAAAATAATACAAAAAATCACAAGGAATAGATATATAAGTTACACACATAATATTGTGGAACCAAACGCAATAACGTACGTAACTTACAAAATATTCCGAAGAATACCGTTATAAATCTATTTTTGGTAAATATTATTTTGGAAACTAAAGAAGTGAAAATATGATTTTTATTATTGTTACAAAGTATATCATATTTTCGACAAGAATAAAATATATTATTTTTGGGAAATAAAATATATTTTTCCTAGTATATTTAAAAGATATATGATTTTTGGGAAAAAATATATATATTTTCTTGAAATACATTATTTTTGGACAAAATAAGTTTATATATTTTTAAGTGAGACTTGAAAATACATTGTTTTGGAAATATATATTGGGAATATATTGGCATATTTTCATTTGAATAATACACCGGAATACGACGCCAATACATGGCTAAATACACAAATACAAGAATACGAATATACATGTATGAGGTACCCCCATCCTTGGGAAGGAAATACGAATACAAATACTTGAGAAGTATTGTTACACAATATTGTTTAAACAATTATTCCAAAAAATTAAATGTAATTTTAAAGGTTAAAATAATTATTATTTTAACAAGTAATTATAACTTGGAATAATAGTGAAGATATAAAAGGAACGTAACTCGAAAATGTTAAACTCTAAGCCAAGGCACGGCCCGTTCGTCTAATAGACATAGTACATTGTAGGTAGTCGTGTTTATTGAAGAGATTTGGGTTACGATTGAGAAGACGCAAAACTGTGAGTTCATGTCTCCCTTTTCTTTTAACTGTTTTCAGTTTTATAACTTCGGGGGTGAAATACATGTTACATACTGCTTACAAACAACTACCATGGTATGATTAGCTAAGGAACGTACTGCTGCGTTTGAAATAAAGATGTCATCCATGGTCTTTGGGTTTGGTCGGTGTGTCTTATTCCTGGACGAGACACGTCTCCCAACCCTTGGTGCTATTTAATATCTTTCGATGAGTCCTTAGTGAACTCATAAATATTTTGGTACGGTTGTAAAACTTGAATTTGAAGTCTACGTTTTTAAACAATGTTGTTATGTTTTAAACTTATTCGATGGATAACAAACCTATGGTTTTATCATATGGCTGTTGTTATGAATGAATGCAATGATATTAAGAAAGTCACACCATAATCACGTTTATGAAAAAGTCAGGGTGTGACAGCTTGGTATCAGAGCTTCGATCGTAGCGAACTAGGATTCTTTCTCGAGTCTAGACTACGATCATTAGGGCTCTCACGAAAACGTTTTTACAAACATGTTTTCATTGCATACACGAAACGCCCAGATCTAGGAAACAAACATTTTTACAAACAAAAGACACGAAACACCTTTCAAAATTTATGTTTCAGTCTGAGAGAAACATTTTTACAAACAAAAGACACAAAACACCTTTCAAAATTTATGTTTCAGTCTGAGAGACTGGGAGTTTAATCTAAGGGATTCAGTCTGAGAGACTGGGAGTTTAATCGGGGAGATTCAATCTGAGAGACTAGGGAGTTAGTCTGAGAGACTAGCTGGGGCAGTCTGAGAGACTAGTTGGGACAGTCTTAGAGACTAGGGAGTTTAGTTTGAGAAACTGGGTAGTTCAGTCTGAGAGACTAGTTGGGACAGTTTGAGAAACTGGGGAGTTAGTCTGAGAGACTAGCTGGGTGTAACATTCCCATTTTTACCATATAAGAATTATAGGTTTGTTTAAATTTATTAACCACTAGTAACTAGTTTTATTTTTAATATAATTATTCGACCCAGATAGTTTTAAAAAAAATTATTTTATATAGTTGGTTGAAATATTATATTTATTAATTAACATGTATATGGGTGACATTTCTAAATAAAATAAAAGTATATAAAAACTTATTAACGGGTAGATTACAAGTAAGTTGACTGTTGGAAATATGAAGTATCTAGATGGGCCCAGTGACCGTCTAATAATTAAAAATATATTGTATTTGGACTTACTCCATTTTTAATGAAACTTGGTTCAAAATATAGATAAGATTATTCTCGTTCTAATGACATATTTATTGTTTTATAAAACATTATATTTTAGAAGTTATAAGCGCCAAATAAGTGAAGCAGTTAAATTAATTATAATATATATATATATATAAATAAATATAATAAAATAATAAATAATAACTTACATACTTCCTAGTGTACGTGTACACTATTTATATAAAATAATAGTAAAAATCAAACACCAAACACCAAATGGACATATATGCATTAACGTGTATGGAATATGGAATTCCATGAGGGTACGTGGCTAAAATAGAAAGAAAGGAATCTTTTTGGAAAAATCCTATAAGAACAAGTTAACATTTCTCAAAGAAAACCATTTTCTGGCTCACACTATGTGTCGCCAACTTTCTCATTCTATTTCTATATTTTTTATTTTCACTCGTAATAATAATAAAGCCCTGCCTCGTTTTAAGTGTTTTAACTTCCGATCACCGCTACCCTTTCCGATTGATCTGGAGCCCCATAACGCATGTCAAGTGTAAGGACCTTCAAAAATGCTCCAAAACGATCCGTTAGTGAAAACCCGGACCCCTGAAACCCTAATGTATATGAAAAATCAAGAAAATTAGATGTTTGGTCTTCTCGCGGGCCGCGTAAAGAATAGGCAGGAGGTCACGCGGGCCGCGTCAACTTGAGAGTTGACCGGATAAGAATCCGGGGCTACGTGTCATCCACGTGGCACACCTACTCGTGACCCAGCAAGCCTATACGTAGACTATACCTCCTCGCGGGCCGCGTAAGGTTTGTCTTAGGGCTCACAGGGGCCGCGACAACCTCAGAAATCAGCTATAAATAGTTTGGTCACGAGCAGTTCGTCTGTGTTCGACAAATTCTCTCAAAACGAAGATTTACTGCCCAAAATCATAATTTTCATTAGGGAGGCGCTACTACGATACCGGGTATTAACTCGATCGCTGCTACGATGCAATATCCGATTGATTGAAATCAGTCCGACAGGATGTTTAAGTGCTGCCCAAACTCGGGCTATACTTTGTCATTAGTCGTGAATCCGACAGGATGTTAGAGTGCCACCCGAACTCGAGGTATAGTTTGTCATTCGTCGTGAAAACGGTGGATGTTTAAGTATTGCACTCTGTCATTCGTTGCGAATTCCATGGATGTTTAAGTGTTGCACTTTGTCATTCGTCGTGAGGGTTTTAATCTCGTGAGTTATCGTAAATGTTGTATTAGTTACTGACCTAGTTCGTGTGCATTGTTATTTAAATTAGGTTACAAGGCTAATCAGTAGGCTAAACTCTGCCCGTATAAATTTGCAATGTGAGTCATTCTCTTTTATCAAAAGTATTTTACAATACTCCATTTTATTTTTCAAAGGTTATAATTACAGGGATTAAGTCATGGTTATCTTAATCACTGGCTAGTGGGGTATTGTGCACATTACTAATTTCTTACGGTTAGGCTAATAAATCCTAACAGTGATAATCATCACTACTTGGGGAAGGACCCAATAGTGGTATGACCATCGTCACCAAATGACACGGCGCCAGATAAAAATAAGATAAAATCCATTGTAATCGCTCTTATGCTGTAATCTATAACAAAGTTATAATTACAGGGATTAAGTCGTGGTTATCTTAAATAAGATAAAAGCCATTGTAATCGCTCTTATGCTGTATTTTATAACTAAGGGTCATTTTATAAAAATGAATGAACTCACCAGTATTTCCTGCTGACCAAATCTTTTTAAAACGCGTTTCAGGTAATTACAGTAGATCAGGAATTAGAGTTGGATGCAGCACCAACAAGGCTTACAGAAGTGGCTTATTTTATCAATTAAATTAAATTAAGAAAAGTTGGTTTATGTATTCGAATCTATCCTATATTAAAGCTACCTTTTAAAACATGGTTTTATTCCATCTATTTAATAAATAAAAATCCAGTGTTTTCTAAACTCTGATATTTTTCCTAACTCACGGTCCTGAAGAAATTTCCGCTGCACTTCTTTTCTAAATAACCACCGGTACCACTGAACTGGTTCGCGGCTCCCGGTTCCGTCCAGGGCAGGGTCGGGGGTCGTGACAGAAGGTGGTATCAGAGCCACTGATTTAAGCCAATAGGTGTTGTGATAATAATACCTAAGCTTAAATAAAAGAGTTAGAAATTGCTATTAACTGATAGCACACATGATAACATTTAGACTTGAACTTAAGAAAAGATGCCTTAGTATCAGCTTCAAGATAAGCTAAATACTTGTGTAAATAAAGTGTGATGGGTTTTGGTATACCGTGAGAATGATAACTAGAACGTTGCAAGTATAATAAATAAGCAATAACACTTGACCACCGTTATTTCCTATTTATTAGTACTACTTTGTTCTAGAATATGATCTGTCATGTGAAGACTAATTTGCTTAGTCTTTGTTGAAAGTCATAATGCACTTTCCAAATCATGATTTAAGAAAAATACTATTTATGGGAAATATAAATTTCTTCTCCGGCAAGACTGGGTATGGTGTAGCAGACTCTCCAGCTTGTCCGGATATAACAGGGTTACCTCTCCGGCTAGAACGTGGTAAGAAGGTATATAATGTGACAACCCGAGTTTCAAGGTTTCTACTTGATTTGATTACTGTTCACTAAGTGTTGTCTATAATTATATTTGGTGTGCTTCACAGTGTGTTTTATTATATGTGATATGATAATAATGTTTTGTATGAGTTCATATGTTTTAAAGATGGAACCTTTACTGAAAACCACTACTCATGAAAACACTTCATGGCTGAAAACACAAAGTGTTTTCATCCAACATGGGTCCAACGAAAACAGCATTTGGGCTTTAGGCCCAGTAGTGATTAAGTTATAATGTTGATCCTTATCTTTACCCAAAACGGTAATCGACAGAAACCCTAGCCACCTATCACGTTCTTTCTTTCTCTCGCTCTTCTTGAAACCGAACAGCAGCCGTGAGCCACTCGAGCCTCATTCATCGATCGATTCATTATATCTTTGGCTTGGGTTAGTGATTTACATGTTTAATTTCTTGATTTCGATGTGCTTGAGTTAATCTGTATGATAAAGATACTTATAATCTGATGTTATGGTTGATTTTATTATGCTGTTCATGAAGGATATGAAAGATCGGATGATTGATTGTTAGTCTTGATATCACAATGATTTAGTAATCTGTTTTAGATGATTTGGTACTTATGGATGTTTATTGTTTGGGTTGTTGATTGTTGCTGAAACGGTCAAGATGGTTAGAAATGTTTGGGGATTTTGGGGATTTAAAACCTGCTGATGTTGATGATGATTGTACTGATGAAATCCCAAGACTCACGAAAACACTACAAGTTAAAACAAGCTGGACGAAATCACTAAAGGTGATTTCGGCCCATGTGGTGATTTCGGCCCATATATGTGTTTTCGTCAAACCCAAGTGTTTTAGGCCTAAAAGGGATTTGTCCATAAAAGGGTTTTCGGCCCAGATGACTTTGTTCAAAAGGGTTTTCGGCTCATGTGATGTTATTAACCTGTTTGTTTATTAACTCAGTTTATTAATTCTGGTTAGTTCATTAACACTGTTAAACTAAGTAATTATGTTAAGTCATAAACTCAGTTAGTGTATATATATTCTGCTAGTTGTTAATTAGGTTAACTCTTTGGATATATAACTTTGTTATTTATTAACTCTGTTAAACCTATTATTTTAGTTAAGTAAAGCATGTGACATAGTTAGTTCTAGTTCTGATGGATGTTAGCTTTGTTAGTTGATTTACATGGTTAACTATTATTCCTGTCAAGCATGCTAACGAATAACAATATTATATCAACTGTGGAACACACGTATGTGAAGCATGAATGTTATGAATGTGACTACCTGTTTATGTGATGGATGATGTTAAATGCCAAACCACTCTGTGATATTGATTTCATGCGAAACCTTACAAACATGTACTGATTGAGTATACGTGCACTATAGGAATTGACTGATTTCTTGTGAGCACATAGTTTAGCATAACCGAGCAAACCAAGGTGAGTTCACACTCTTACCAAGGCATGGGATTCCCGGGGATTGGGAATGGGTTGAATGATGGGATTTAACAATTACTCGTACTTACACGGCTACTAGACTATCTACCATTGTCCTCGGGTAAAGAAGGGCACTTACATAAAACCTACGTAAACAAGTACTTACCACTGTCCTCAGGTTTCGAGGGACACTTACGTAAAACCTACGTAAACTCACACATGCTACTGTCTTCCGGGGTCAGGAAGGACACTTACGTAAAACCTACGTAAACCCCACGCGTACCACTGTCCTCGGGTAAAGAAGGGCACTTACGTAAAACCTACGTAAACCTTGTACGTACTACTGTTCTCGGGTTAAGAAGAACACTTATGGTTACAAATAGTCTAGTGTAAATACAACATGGGAAGCCCCCACTGATAGTAAATACAAATATGGGAAGCCCCCACTAATAGTACATACAACATGGGAAGCCCCCACCTACTGAACATATAAACGGTTTAGTTAATAACGCCCTGTTATACAACGAACTTACTTACTGTGAACTCGCTCAACTAGTTGTTGACTTTCTGTTACATGCCTTGCAGGACCATAGGTACTCATGGAGCTTGCACGGGAGGCGCGGTCGTTGTGGGCACGGATTGTGGATGTTTGAAGAAAACTTTATGACTCGTTAAACTTAACACTTGTGTTGGATTTTCTTAACTATGCTTCCGCTACCTATGCTATGTTTTTGATTGAACACCAATTGTATTGTGATGGATTACCTTTACTTTTACTTATACGTTCAATATGATTGGTGGCTTGATCCTGGTCATGTCACGCCTCCAAGCGGTGGTACTCCGCGTGTGGATCTTGGGGGTGTCACATATAATATGTCAAACAAGTGACAAGATTTCCCTAAATAGCATCATGACCTGATATCTGACTTGTTTTTGGAAATATGAATCTGTTAAATACATTGACCTTATGAAGGGTATGTATATTACAGCATGTGAAATATATGATTATATAGATATGTATATCTATAAGGAATTCCAAAAGCTATAACAATTGATAATTGATAATTAAGAATAAAGCAGAAGCATATGTGTCAATAATAAATCTAGATTTCTTTATCAGGAATCTCTTGCATATATCTATAATTCTGATATCAAAACATTATTTCATTTGATCATCTACCTCATAACTCGTGCGATAATATAAACACTGGAAACCCTTTAAGTTGGGACGCCATCAAAAGTATAAAAATTTCCAATGCGTTACCATAGACTATTAACGCAAGTAAGAAGCATGTAAAGTTGTGCTAGTACACAAGGAAAACACATGAAACTTAAATTATACGTCGGCGGACGTCGAAGTATATCACACACAACTTTCAAGGCAAGACCTTTTGGAAAATATGATTGGGAACGACAACAACAATGCTAATTCCGTCAGTAGAATAACTACTAAATCAAAAAGCAGCACTTTGCCACATGATCCTACAAACGACCTGAATCTCGCTGAGGTACGTTGGAACAAGATTTCACAACCATCGGTGCACAGTCTAATCAGAGTCATGATTATTAGCACTGCAAAAGAAGACACATACCTTTGCAAATCCCCTATTTCATTCAACATTTCTTGGTAATGTCACTTAAACAACGGTCATCACCCAAAATTTCCAGATAAAATTCTTAAATTTCTTTTGTTAAAATTCTGACCTCTGTGAATAGACTTTTGCATTGCTACTCCCCCTAATGGCCATCATACCATGAGAAATTCTTTCATCATAGCAAATATGGGTCTGTTTCATTTCTGGGTAAATCCACATATGCACTGTTGTTACGCATGTGGTTCGTTTGATTTATGAAGACCACTGGAGGGCTTCATTCTAATTTGTTGTTTTATCAAAACTCAAATATCATTTCGCTATACTTGATTTTTGGCACTGAGAACCGCATTATTGCAAAACGATGACTCTTTGATATCGAGTCAATAAATTTTTGAAAAACTCAATTTTCTTTGGCATACATGGTTTTCGTTGTGACCATGTCCGAACTTTCTTATTAAAACTCGTTTTGTTTAAACCAAGTTCAATTGTTTGAACTTGCTCGCATTACGTATTCAATTCAAAGTCCCATATGATGAATTGGAGCCATCACCTTCGAAATAATCCCAACAAGCACTTCAATTCTCTTGAACCATAACTTGCTTGTTTGGTCTTCGACTTCATTGAATCGTTTCTTTTATCACGATCACCTTGTGGTGACGTTTTCACAAATTTGAAGCTTGCGCCAATTTCGTTTGTACACCTCATATACGGATTTAATTATTTATTTATATTGAATCCGCTTTGTTGGTTTATCCTATAAAAGCAATCTTAACACAATCGTGTGCTAAGATAATGATACACAAATTCATGTCATATTTCAGTGTATCTCTTAATGGTTCTTACAGCATCAATCGAGCCTTTCGTGATAATTATTGCTTTATCATCTTCAATTGAAAAACATTATTCAATTGTTTCAATTTCAATCAAAAATCCTACTAGAATTATTTGAAACAAACATTCGAATTTACTTCATTGAACTTTCATTTGGTTTCAAGCATGATGAACTCATTCAGTCACCACTGTTATTATTTCGATCACTACGACACCTTGTGGCGTAGCTATAAACTTGTAACTTGAGCTAATATATATATACCTTTCATTTGACTCATCCTTGAAAATGGTCTTAATACAACTATGTGTTAAGACAATGATACACTAAACTCTGTTGTATATCGGTGTATCCTTGCAATTCAATAAATGTCAACACATTGATTTTTTCTCATGTCATGGTTCGATAGTTGACAAATCATTTATGTGCTTCTATTTCATTCGAGCTTGTTAATTCCGAGTCTTCCTCAGTTGACAATCAAATTAATTTTTCCTTTAACAAAGAATTCTGTTGATTCTAAAAGTCATTCACAACTTGTAAACATTCAGTTTAGATATCTATTGATCATATGTCTCTTTTGACTTGAACCTAATCACCTTGAAAACTATATCATTTCATCTCGTTCGTTTGACATCGATTTCTAGATCTAATTCAGTTAAACCATTGCTTTCTAAATTGTTATATGATACCCTCGTATTCATTTGAACATATCTTGATTTTGTGTCATTTACCTTAATACTGTTTTTATTGACTAAGACCTAACATAACTCTAGAGGAGACATCGTAGCCCAAATCTCGATGACGAGATTTAAAACAAGGTGGGGAGGATGTAACATTCCCATTTTATCATATAAGAATTATAGGTTTGTTTAAATTTATTAACCACTAGTAACTAGTAACTAGTTTTATTTTTAATATAATTATTCGACCCAGATAGTTTTAAAAAAACTATTTTATATAGTTGGTTGAAATATTATATTTATTAATTAACCTGTATATGGGTGACCTTTCTAAATAAAATAAAAGTATATAAAAACTTATTAACGGGTAGATTACAAGTAAGTTGACTGTTAGAAATATGAAGTATCTAGATGGGCCAAGTGACCGTCTAATAATTAAAAATATATTGTATTTGGACTTACTCCATTTTTAATGAAACTTGGTTCAAAATATAGATAAGATTATTCTCGTTCTAATGATATATTTATTGTTTTATAAAACATTATATTTTAGAAGTTATAAGCGCCAAATAAGTAAAGCAGTTAAATTAATTATAATATATATATATATATAAATATAATAAAATAATAAATAATAACTTACATACTTCCTAGTGTACGTGTACACTTTTTATATAAAATAATAGTAAAAATCAAACACCAAACACCAAATGGACATATATGCATTAACGTGTATGGAATATGGAATTCCATGAGGGTATGTGGCTAAAATAGAAAGAAAGGAATCTTTTTGGAAAAAAGCCTATAAGAACAAGTTAACATTTCTCAAAGAAAACCATTTTCTGACTCACACTATGTGTCGCCAACTTTATCATTCTATTTCTATATTTTTTATTTTTTATTTTCACTCGTAATAATAATAAAGCCCTGCCTCGTTTTAAGTGTTTTAACTTCCGATCACCGCTACCATTTTCGATTGATCTGGAGCCCCATAACGCATGTCAAGTGTAAGGACCTTCAAAAATGCTCCAAAACGATCCGTTAGTGAAAACCCGGACCCCTGAAACCCTAATGTATATGAAAAATCAAGAAAATTAGATGTTTGGTCTTCTCACGGGCCGCGTAAAGAATAGGCAAGAGGTCACGCGGGCCGCGTCAACTTGAGAGTTGACCGGATAAGCATCCGGGGCTACGTGTCATCCACGTGGCACACCTACTCATGACCCAGCAAGCCTATACGTAGACTAGACCTCGTCGCGGGCCGCGTAAGGTTTGTCTTAGGGCTCACGCGGGCCGCGACAACCTCAGAAATCAGCTATAAATAGTTTGGTCATGAGCAGTTCGTCTGTGTTCGACAAATTCTCTCAAAACGAAGATTTACTGCCCAAAATCATAATTTTCATTAGGGAGGCGCTACTACGATACCGGGTATTAACTCGATCGCTACTATGATGCAATATCCGATCGATTGAAATCAGTCCGACAGGATGTTTAAGTGCTGCCCAAACTCGGGCTATACTTTGTCATTAGTCGTGAATCCGACAGGATGTTGGAGTGCCACCCGAACTCGGGGTATACTTTGTCATTCGTCGTGAAAATGGTGGATGTTTAAGTATTGCACTCTGTCATTCGTTGCGAATTTGATGGATGTTTAAGTGTTGCACTTTGTCATTCGTCGTGAGGGTTTTAATCTCGTGAGTTATCGTAAATGTTGTATTAGTTACTGACCTAGTTCGTGTGCATTGTTATTTAAATTAGGTTACAAGGCTAAACTCTGCCCGTATAAATTTGCAATGTGAGTCATTCTCTTTTATCAAAAGTATTTTATAATACTCCATTTTATTTTTCCAAGGTTATAATTACAGGGATTAAGTCATGGTTATCTTAATCACTGGCTAGTGGGGTATTGTGCACATTACTAATTTCTCACGGTTAGGCTAATAAATCCTAATAGTGATAATCATCACTACTTGGGGAAGGACCCAATAGTGGTATGACCATCGTCACCAGGTGACACAGCGCTAGATAAAAATAAGATAAAAGCCATTGTAATCGCTCTTATGCTGTAATCTATAACAAAGTTATAATTACAGTGATTAAGTCGTGGTTATCTTAAATAAGATAAAAGCCATCGTAATCGCTCTTATGCTATAATTTATAACTAAAGGTCATTTTATAAAAATGAATGAACTCACCAGTATTTCCTGCTGACAAAATCTTTTTAAAACGCGTTTCAGGTAATTACAGTAGATCAGGAATTAGAGTTGGATGCAGCACCTACAAGGCTTACAGAAGTGGCTTATTTTATCAATTAAATTAAATTAAGAAAAGTTGTTTTATGTATTCGAATTTATCCTATATTAAAGCTACCTTTTAAAACATGGTTTTATTCCATCTATTTAATAAATAAAAATCCGGTGTTTTCTAAACTCTGATATTTTTCCTAACTCACGGTCCTGAAGAAATTTCCGCTGCACTACTTTTCTAAATAACCACCGGTACCACTGAACTGGTTCGCGGCTCCCGATTCCGTCCAGGGCAGGGTCGGGGGTCGTGACACTGGGGCAGTCTGAGAGATTGGGTAGCCTGAGAGACTAGTTGGGATAGTCTGAGAGACTGGGGAGTTTAGTTTGAGAAACTGGGTGTTTTAGTCTGAGAGACTGGGTGTTTCAGTCTGAGACACTGGGTGTTTCAGTCTGAGAGACTGGGTGTTTCAGTCTGAGACACTAGGTGTTTCAGTCTGAGAGACTGGGTGTTTTAGTCTGAGAGACTGGGTGTTTCAGTCTGAGAGACTGGGTGTTTAGTCTAGGAGGCTAGGTAGTTTAGTCTGGAAGACTGGGTGTTTAGTCTGGGAGACTGGTTGGTTTTGTCTGGGAGACTAGGAAGGATAGAAAGTTTCATGAAGAATAATGTGAATACATGATAAATTACCTTTGTTTGCATACACTAAGTGTTAGTAATTACTATGGATATACATGCTATAAAAATTATGTATCGACACACATGTCGCCTTCCTCAGAGAGCAAGTTGTTAGATGTTGACGACCCTATGGCCACCACCACATATAATGATACTACACCTACGCCGGGGATATTTGCGTCAGACACTAAGAGTGATCCTGATATGATGACCGAGGACGAGGACGACTTCCAACCATCCGCGCTGCCAGATTTTGGTGATGATTTACCCTTGCTGATGGTTTCCCTGACAAGAATCCTTTTGTCATTCCTGTTCCAGTCCATGACCACCTTATCATTTGGACACCCCGATGGCGAGCACATCATCGCTCTGATCCTTGACGTCGTACCCTTCCTGGTCATTCCTCCCGAGGATATGCCTTTTGACGATTTGTTAAATGATGACTTTGATTTGTTTGTTGATTATCCTCCTATTGACGCCCAGGGCGATGGAACGATAGCTGAGGATGTCATTGCTATTTTACCTCCTGAGATTTCCACCATTGAAGTATCCTTTTCTTCCATTTTGCACTCGATTTCAGACTCCTTTGAGACTGTGACATCTGCAGCCTTACAAACGACCGGATTGCAACTTTCCACTACTGATTCAGACGATGACACTGCTATGACTACTGCACTATCACCTGCTCGAGATCCCACACCCTCACACGACCCAGAGCCTATTCCTGAGACAGCTCCAATTCCTTTTGGGTCAGCCTGATGTTGCACCCATTGATCTTGAGCCGATTCCCGATCCTGACCATGTTTCTTTTGGTTTACCAGACGTTGCACCCCTTACCTGGCCCGGTACCTGCACTTGATGACCTTCTCTTCAGCTGAGACATTTGTTCCTGTACCCGCACCCGCTGATGTTGCTCCTTTCCTCCTGTGGAGTCCGACGTCCATCGCACCGGTTTGCCTATTGCTTTCTTTCAAGACATACCCGCACCCCATTTAGGGGAAGGTACCTTTGGACAGCACCTGCATGACGGTCTTTTTGTATCAGCAGCTTTTCCACAGATCCTTCAGGCTGTACTGTTCATTTCTTCACCACTGGACGAGCCATTCCGATGGTTCCTATCATGCCCTATGCGGGTTTCAGACCCCCTAACATCCCTCACATTATGGAAGCTGCACACGGGATGAGTTGCTACTGTTACTTCAGCTACGGTTTGAGGTTTTGAGTTATAGAGTTTTGGAGCTTGGGCTGACATTACGTCCTCCACCCTGTCAATGCCAGTATACTTTGATCCTCCACATTCATCACTATCCCCTTTTGCACTCTTACCTGCTGCTATTACACCCTTCTCAAGTTTTGATGCTCGTTTCTTTACTATCAAGCAGCAGATTAGATACTTGCTCCGCCGTATATTCAAGCTCGAGGAGAAAGTCGCACATGTTAGCAGTTTGCTTTTCTTCACTCCTCCACCTCAGACACCAGTATAATTGGCTTTTGGTTTTATGCGGATTGCATTACTTTTGGGGAAAAGACACTACTCATAAGCCGAGATTGTGGGGACTTTTGAAGACCACTTTCGACCATGTGATTTTGGTACACTGATAGACTTATTGGACGAGGGTAGGGTGACCCTGTGTCCCTTTAGATGTAAGGCATTTTGTAAACAATGTGATTGTAGTCGATAGACAATGAAAGCTCAGTCGCCATGTCCTCACTAAGCACGTTGATGACCTGCATGTGTGCGCTATAATTGTGATGCTACATGCTTGCTTGTTATGTTCTCATTAAACATGTTCCTATCTACAAGTTGTGCTATAGTTATGATGTTATGTGATTGATTGATATAACGATTGCTTATATATGTATATATACACACCTCCTGGGTCTCATTCGTTAAGTAGATGCTTTTGTGCTCACGTCTTTAATAAGACCTGACCTAACCGATCTTCTTCTAGGAAGATGTCGACTCAAAGATACACCAATACCAACACCCCTCTTCTGACGACAGAGGCAGAAATACAAGAGCGCATCTGACAGGCCATCGTACAGTACGAGGCCCTTCGCTCCGAGCGTAGCGGAGGTACCTCAGGAAATAACCCACCCAGCGACTGCACCTACAAACAGTTCTTGGGCTGCAAGCCCCTAAATTTCGACGGCACTAGGGGTGCCTTAGCCTTCGTACGGTGGGTTGAGAAGACGGATTCTGTTTTGCAGGTGAGCAGATGCGCCCTAGAGCATCAGGTCGCGCACATTTCCGGACTGCTTCGAGATGGGGCTCTGTCATGGTGGAACCTCCAGATTCAGACGTTGGGCGAGACTGTTGTGTATGCTTTGACATGGGACGAACTGAAAGAACTAATGCGTTAGAAGTTCTGCTCGAGAGCAGAAATCCAGAAATTGGAGACTGAATTCTGGAATCTCAAGATGGATGGTCCAAAGATTGCTGAATACATGCAGAGATTTCACGACCTATCTCGCGTCGTTCCTTACATGGTTGATCCAGAATTCAAGCGCATTGAGTGTTTTATTTGGGGATTGGCACCCCAAATCATGAGCATGGTGACGACATCAAAGCCTGCAACGATCGCTGAGGCCATTGATCTAAGTGTGGCCTTGACTGAAGAGGCAATCAGGTTGAACAAATATTTAATTTCTGAAGAGAAAAAGGAGACTCGTGTGGAGTCATCTGGAAATAACAAGAGAAAGTTCAGAAACTTCTAGCAGGGTACCCAGGCGAATTACAACAACAAGGCCAAAAAGGGAAAAGAGTACATGGGTAAACTACCTAAATGCAACAAGTGTCGACGTCATCATACCAGGCGATGTAAAAATGGAAAGTGTGACAACTGTGGCAAAGTGGGGAACTGCAAGGAGACGTGTTGGCATGAGATGAAACGTGGAAAGAAAGGTCAAGGGTGTTATAACTGCGGTGACATGGGGCACTTTAGGAAAGATTTCCCACAGGAGATTAAACAAGATCGTGGGAAAAATGTCTAACACCGGAACTAGGGAAGCACGCCAGGATCCAAACATGGCCATCGGTACGTCTCATAGTAGTCAATATTGTGCGTCTGTGCTATTTGACATTGTTGTCGAATTTTAGCTTCAGAATATACTTGTTTTAGTAGTAAGTAAGATAGATATCCAGTACTCGATAGAACTAGCTTAAGGGAAGCTTCAACGTGGTAATTGGGATGGATTGGTTGTCGAGCAATCAAGCGGAGGTTACTACCCGCACCCCGATGGAAAATGAAGAAACGATCGTGATTCATGAAGCAGGGAACACCCCTACGGACTATCAGTCATTGAAGATACGGAAGTTTTTCGCACAAAGGATGTGTTGTTTTCTGGGCTCATGTCATGAACAAGAGAACCAAAGAACCAAAACTTGAAGATACCCCTGTAATAAGGGAATATCCTGAAGTCTTCCCCGAAGACTTGCCAGAATTATCTCCTCGACGACAAGTCGAATTTCGCATCGATTTGATTCTGAGCGCCGCGCCTGCTGTTAATGCACCTTGGCGACTTACACTTTCGGAGATGCAAGAATTGTCAGTGCAACCTCAGTGGTTGACAAAGAAGGAAGTTAACAGACCAAGTTTCCCATTTTGGGTAACCCCAGTCTAGCTCGTCAAGAAGAAGGATGATGATTACCAAATGAGCATCAACTACCAGGAGCCGAAAGAGCTAACCAACAAGGGTCGGTGACTCTTGCTGAGGATTAACGAATTACTTATTTAACTAACTGTGAGGATTCAACTACTATTTCACGACTGATCGATGATCGAGTGTCATTAGATGTGAATTCAGGAAGAAAGTATGCCGGGAAAATTGTGGGACAATAACTCGTTTTAAACGTACACAAAAATGGTGTTTCCTACACGATGCACAAAACAATTTTACACAAAATACGAAACTTTGAAAACCTAGGAAACATGTACTTAGGACCTTTGTGATCCCAGGTCAAAACTCGTAAAGGTTGCTTAGGAACCACACCTGTTGATGCAAGCAAACCCCATTATCCTGGCATATATGCTATTTCAGTTAACCAAACAGAAAGTGCTCCAACTTATTTTGTTGAAATCTTCACTTTTGCTTCTAGCGAGTAGATGTTGCATCTCTACTCCCCTTAATGGTAGTTGCATCGCGTTAATTTTCTTCGCTGAGAGCGAACACACATTTGCTTCGATACTTGGTCATTTCTTCATACTCATTGTTTCATTACTTGAAAACTTATATGTTACGCATGCACCATTTGCTACGCATGAGGTTTCGTTTCGAATAAACGCTTCATTGAAGTTCAAATATTATTTTGCTAAAGCTAATTGTTGGTTTAACCTACATTATTGAAATTGTTGGCTTCCTTGTTATCAAGTCAACACACTTTCTTGAGACTTCATTTCTTTCAAGTTACATTCATGGTTTATCTTCATAACCATGCTGAGATACCCTTGCTGATACATACGTTTATTGTCGGATTACGCTGAAACCAAGTTCAATTGCTTGAACTTATCCATTTCGCATATTCAATTTAAGACGCCGTATGATGTATTGAAAGCATCATATTCGAATATTCTGCAAAGGTTCTTTTGTTTCGAGTCGTAGTAGACTTGATTGGCCTACGACTCCACTAAATCGTTTGTTGATTTCGACATCTTGCGGTGATACTTTCACAAAATTGAAGCTTGTGCTAATTTGGTTACGCACCTTATACATGGATTTGATTGTTTATTGACTTGCTCTAAATCCATTTTGTTTATCACGATTAAAGCGGTCTCAACACAGTTGTGTGTTAAGACAATGGTACATAGGTTCATTTCATGTCACGGTGTACCTCCTAACGATTCTTTCGAATGCCTTACGGTACTTATTACTTTTTCATCTTCGATCGGAAACAGTGGCTCTTTGATATTCTATATTCAATTAAAAGGTTCTACTATGCTGTTTGAATCAAATCTCCAGGACTGTTTCATTACACTTTCATTTGATCTCAAGCATGGTGGACTTGTTCGGTCACCGTTATTATTGGAATATGTCAATTACGACACCTTGTGGTGTCATTACAAAACTTGTAGCTTGTGCTAATCACGGTCAACCGTTTCACACAAAACTACACATACTTTTGTTTGACTTGTCATTTAAACACTCCTAATGCAACTATGAATTAAGACAATAATACACCAGATTCGCTTGGTTTCATTCGGTGTATTTTCGCGATTCAAGAATATCAAACACACTATTTTATCCATACATTTGTTCGAAAGTTGACAGATCATTTTTATGTTACTATCACATTCAAGTTATTGATTTTGAGTTCATATAGCGGATGCTATGGTTTGTGAAGACTCGTATGCATATTGTGACCGATTGGTCGAGTATCCATTGGTCAAAACTCCTTTGTTACACCCCTGTTAACTGAGTTACACTAGATTATACATATATACATCTCGTGTCCTTTGACATCAATTGCTAGAACACATACCTTTTAACCATTGGATCCTTGTTGTTGTAATATATCCTTGGATTCATCTAATGTGAATAAAGATTTGACTCGATTTTGTGGTTACCTACCTCAGTATTATTCATATCCTTACACGCATAATGTAACCCTAAGGAGTTAAGGTAGTATAAATTTCGAGGACGAAATTTTCTTAACAGGGGGAGAATGTGACAACTGCCAAATCTGCATGCATCCGTACAATTAATTAATCCCGATTAGTGCTTAATGACTGTGCTGAATTATACTTAACTGTTTTCTGATTACTGCGTCATACTTACATGTGCATCACATATTGCATAAAGTCACATCACTTTTACATACAAACTTTAGTGACATAAACGATGCACAAAGCACGGTTAGCACAGTTAACGGATAACCCAGAAAAATGCTGATGAAGTTCAGTACATAGACGGACAGTGTTTGAGACCCTGTATGAGCCAGAGACAAGGTACTACACTAGTATGGTGTGTAGGGAAGTAAGGACCATAAAATTGCGTCACTAGGTAATAGTTTAAGTGCCGGAAAGTGCCTAAAACCCACTAAAAGTGCAGAATTCTGCATATTTCAGCAAAATTCAGCTTTTTAACAAGCTAGTAATGTGCAAAAATATGGCAAAATGGTCCTGAATGCTTTCCTAAGTGTCGGGTATTAAAAGTGTCACAAAATAGTACTTAATGATCACTAAACGGAATAACTTGACACTTTAAAGAACCGGTATCTAACCGAACAACCGGACATTACCCGAAATACCAAAATTATACTAGAGACATTGTTTTATTAATTCTAAGCTAGTTATGATCCCCGAACACCTTAACACTCACTAATATATCTAGTAACTAACTAAACCAACTAAATACTTGGATTTGGATTACAAGACAACTAATTGGTTGGAATTTACACTTAGACCCCCCCCCCCTCCCTTCATGCTAATCGGCCACATGGCCTATTTGAAGATTTTGTGTGATCTTGCATAATCTTATGAAGATTTTCTAGTAAGATATTGTCTTGTTGGACATAAGATCCACTAGATATTTGGAAGATTTGTGCATTATAAGAAACCAAGAGATCATGATGTGACATCTGTGCTTGTAATCATTGTAAATAGTTCAGTTGTCAATGAAATAAAGTTATTTGATCCCAATGTTTGTTTGTTTATGTTTGACATTTTTTCATGTTTTGACTTTTATTCGATTTCAAACTCTATATCGCTTTCTGGAGAATTATACGCAAACTGGTGCTTAAACGTAATCAGTTTAACGCGACAAATACTCCGGAATATCAACATATGCTTAACATACCTTAAATAACCTTTACATAACTTAGAAATAAGTTTTGAAAGCTTTGGTATGGCAAAAATCAGGTCAATTCACTTACAGGGACTAAATTTGACAAACTGCGAAAGTATGTCGATTTGAACTGTAACAAACATTCCAGAACATGATCATAAGTTAAAAACACCCTAAATATCCTTTACTTAGCTTATAAATAGGCTTTGATAGGTTCGGTGTGCTAAAATAAACTTTATGCTTATTCAGGGACTAAAAGCGTAAAAAAGTGCATAAGTTTGCATTTCCGCGCATAACTCACGTTCTGAATACATCCGGACATCCAAAAATTTATGTAAGCACTAAAATATTTTATTTTAGTGTTTGGCATAAGAAAAATCCATTCGTCGCGTCATTTGGATCGTTTTTCGCGCTTGTGCGCATTTCGTCGTAATTAAGCAAACATCGCGATCATACGACCAAACGAACCGACCTCCGGCATATTTTTTAGCATGTTTCATGTCCACAATGTTTAGGCATCATTTTAGGGCCTTAAAGTTGGCTTAGCGGGTCTTAGAAGTGTCGGAAATGAGCTTAGAACACAACAGGGACCAAAACTGTAATTTTGCAAACTGTTGATGAACTGGGACACTCAGGCGGGGCGCGTAGACTCTCCTTGTCTCTTACGCGGGGCGCGGGGCCCTCCCAAATATGCAAAAAACTGTTTTTCCAGCTGATTACAGTTGTTATACCCTCAAAACCCACTTGCAACTGGTTTTTAGCAAACAATGGGCATAATCTAAGGGCTCCCATGGTTTTGTAAAACAATGGGCCCATGTGTACGGCCTAGATCGAAGCACGTTTCTCGACGAACGATCTTAACGGTTGTGCCATGCCCATATATACCCCTTGCTCTTAATTGTTGCAACCCACATTGATATGAGATTTTCTCTAAGTGGTTGTGATTATTCACTACCTACCTGAGAAAAACTTGGAATCAAACTTGCGGGGAACCGTTGTAAGTATTCTTTCATTCTTTTCATTCGTTTTAGCGTTAAAGTCAAATTGTGTTTGACTTTCTGCATTAACCAGTTTATGGTCAATGCGAAGTTCATTTGAACTTCATAACGGGAGCGTAATCACGATGGTCATAGTCCCTAGTGACTATACCTACTGATTACCACGTTATCTAGGCTCAGTAACGAGTCGTAGTTTCTGCCAAAATGCGTATTCTTACGTATTTTGTAACCAAACTACTTGTGGGTATCAAAACCTTTTGTTTTGATACCAAACCTGTTTTTAAACCTCGTTAAACATGTTTTAAACATGTTTAGCTCGTCACTTTTTAGATTTGTGTTTATATAGGGTTGTAAGGTAAGCGATCTAAACAATCGCTTATGCTTTCGAACCCGACCCATTTGGTCGATCATTAAGATCCGACCAAACACTTTAGGTGACCATAGTTGTATAGGGAATAATGATGTATGTAAAATGCAACATATAAATTACATCAAATGGGGCATAAAACTAACCCTTTTTAAGTACTAATATTGGAAAAAGAGTGTTTTTGTCTTCCTTTTGTATTTTCAGGATTAAATGAGCTCAAAAACGCAAAAGAAGCAAAAAAGACAGCTAAATCCAACATAAATACAAGAAAAGGAATATTAGTGGACTGCCCGACCCCTCAACGGCACCTTCCAAAGCAAAATAGAGAAATCAGAAGACTGAACACGCCCCGTGCTCAGCCAGCACGGGGTCGTGCCCAAGAAGCAGCAGAAAAGACAAACCTATAGAAGCTTCTATTGCCCACCACGGGGCCGTGTCCAGTGAACACGGGGGCGTGGCGAAAGTACAGCAGGCGCATTAATTGTAATTGCGAATTACAATTAATGAAGAGAGAGAATGTCAGACAAGCACGGGGGCGTGCCCAGCGGACACGGGGGCGTGTGGAGCTAATAAAGACAAACTGTATTAATGAAGAAAGAGAAAAGGGTGGACACGGGGCCGTGTCCAACGGACACGGGGCCGTGTCCAGGCTTCTGTACAGGCTATAAATAGGAGTGCTTGGCTCAAGCTCAAACCATCCCTTGGCACACCACCTCTCTCACACTTCATCCACCACCCACCACCATCACAACACCATCATCCACCACCATCATCCATTGTCCATCGTAGAGTGTGTGAGTCGTCTCGGGATCCAAGATTGATCGTAAGAGTTCTTGACAATCAAGGCCATGTTTGCCTAAGTCTCTTACATCACTTGGTGAAGACAAAGTGTCTAGTATAATACTTTTTATTTCTAATCTTTTGCACTTTTTATTTGGTTTTGTATTAATGACTTTAATAACTAGTTACTTATGTTGAAGGTGATCTTTCCTTATCGTTTGTCCGTGGTGTCTTGGCATTATTTTACTGTCTATATAAAATAAAGGATTTTCACCATTCATATCTCCACGGTCTATATGGAGATATGTTGGCTACCTGGTCGGGGGTTAAGGGAACGGTTTGGTAAAGGTCTTGCCATTGTTCAGCGTTTAGAGGTCCTGCAATGGACCTGGGTCAAATTTAGTAGGATCTCCTTCAATACTTCACGGTATTGGATTGCGGGGGTCCAAACTCTTTGATCCCCTCATAAGTTAACTACTATTAATACTATAACCCGACTATTTAGGACTGTATCCCTGCTGACTCAGACTACTTAGCCGAGGGTAACGTCACCGCCAAAAGCGGGGCCTACCACAATACTGCATTAATAACTTAATTCATTATCTTCCAATAATCCACCCTTTTAGGATTGTATCCCTGCTGACTCAAACTACTGGGGTGAGGGTAACGTCACCTTCAAAAGAGGGGCCTACTACAATAACTAAGATAATCTCTTAATTATGTGCAAAAGTGCGGAAATAATCAAAGGTTATACTAGATACGAGTCGGAACCAAGTGATTCATCTTGTCTATCTGTTTTTTCTTTTATTTTTATTTTCAGCATTTTAGTTAGTTTTTAATTTTCTTAGTTTAAAACATTTTTCTAAACTTTTATTTTGGTTAGACGTTGAGGATAAACCGGTACTAAAAGCTCTTGTGTCCTTGGACGACCTCGGTATCTTACCAACGCTATACTACACTCAACGATGGGTGCACTTGCCCATATGTGTGTTTAGTGTTAGTGAAATATCGTGTTTTATAAATTTAAAACTTGGCTAAAATAAGTGTTAAAAAGGGCTTAAAATATACACCTAAAATAAGTAACACTTTACCGCACATCAAGTTTTTGGCGCCGCTGCCGGGGACACAAGGATTTTAGGAAAGCTTAAAATCGACGGCCTAATCAGTTTTTCAAAACCTTTTCAAAACGGGCCCACATTTTTCTGCATTTTAGTTTAGTTTTGCATTTACAGTAGGTTGAACACGGGTCATGCTCACTGAACACGCCCCGTGCTCAACTAGATCAGTAAATTTAATTAAAACGCCCAGATACAGATCCTGAACACGGGGCCGTGTCCACTGAACACGGGGCCGTTTCCATCCTCTGTTTCCGTTTTTCTTTTTGTTTTCTGATCTCGAGACTCAGTTGTGGTCTGCTGAGTGATTCTTATGGATCAATACTCAGGAGGTTACAACTACACCTATGAGGAGGATGATTATAGGGGTAATTATTGCACTAATTGTCGTAACGCACGATCGGTTCAAAATAATCGCTCATATTAACCATCCAATTCATACACCTACTATGAGGAGCCCAGGTACGAGCCATCAACTTCATACACATCCTATGAAGACCAAAGGTATGAACCTCCTCCCTCATACTCATATTTTGATGAACCAAGGTATGAGCCTTCATACTCATACTTTGAGGAACCAAGATATGAGCCACCACCTTCATATGCTTATTATGAGGAACCTTGGCGTGAACAACCCACCTCATATGAGTATTATGAAGAACAAAATTACGAACCTTTTCCATCATATGCTTACAATGAAGAACAATGGTGCGAACCATCGACTTCATATAGGTATTATGAGGAACAAAGGGTCGAACAACCGGATTCAAGCTTAGAAAATACCGATTCTTTTTCTATAACCGAAGTAACTGATAGGATATTAGAACACATAAGAGTTATCGATCGCTGTATAAGAGAATCTCGCGCAAGGGAAGAGGAGTCCCGCGCAAGAGAAGAATTAAAAAATGAAGAGATAACTGAAAGTGTAAAAATGGAAGAACAAATAAGTGAAAAACCGACACATGAGTTAAACAACGAAAAAGGTGAGTCCGACAACGTTAAAATTCAAGAAGAGTCTAATTTTGAAGAAATTAATCTCTTGTCACCTTCTTTTGAAAATCATTGTTTAGTACTCACTCATGCTAAGTTTTTAAAAGAGTTAAACACTAACACTAAAATTTACGAAACGGTAAGTGTTAAGTTAACTGATGATCAAACCTCACTAATAAAAGAAGACCCATTTGAAATTAACATTACACCGGTTCCATGTTTCTTTCAAAATTCGTTTATTAGTAATGTCACAATCGATAAAGATCTTTGTGTTAACATAATGCCTAATTACATTTTCGAAAAATTAAGTATTAGTGATTTCTCTCCACTTCAAATACCCATTTTTCTATCCAATCGGAAAGTAATAAAATCAATCGGTATAGTTGAGGATGTCTTGGTTCAAACAAATCAAATGGTAGTTCCCACCGACTTTGTCATCCTCGATGACGCTCCTCTAGTGTTGGGACGACCATTTGTAAAAACCCACGAAGCTTTGAAAAACCAGAAGTTCAACAATCCACCTCTTCAATTAGGGGCATTTAAAAGAAGTGTCGATCTTGAGCGATCAATGAAATATCCATTCGGCAATGACGACCCCCTAATTGAAGATGAGCCAGAACCACCTGATAAGGTGGGTCTAGCCAAGGACCCTTATAAACGTGGCGCACCATGGAGGCATTCCACGGAACTATCCTTAGTTTAATTTAGATTAATTTTTATGTTTTCTAGTTAGTTTTAACTTTCATGAATAAAACACACTCATGGTGGTAAAGGATGAAAAGGGGAACGAGAGAAATGAACCCATGCACAAGAACAAGACAACCCGACAATTCTCTCCATTTCAGAAGGTTCAACACGGGCCGTGCCCAACCAACACGGCCCCGTGCTGAGCACCCTGCAGAAAACGCCCAGTTCAGGTAACTGGACACGGGCCGTGTTCACCCAACACGCCCCCGTGTCCAGGCTTCTGTTTCTCTTGTTTTAATTCTGTTACTGGCACTTAAACACGGGGTCGTGCCCGGACAACACGGGGTCGTGTTCAGTGCCCAGTAACACAAATTTTTGCTTTTTAAACACTATTTTACACATCTAATCAACCTAAAAATTTATTTTTGGGACACATTGAGGACAATGTGTAATTTAAGTGTGGGGGGGATGCTAAAACCTTGAACTTTGCAAGTCCTAAATACAAGCCTTACACAAAACTCTATTGGAACCGCTAATCACCCCAAATTTTTTTCAAAAATTTCATTTTTTTTTACTTGTCTAGGTTTAACTCGGGAAATTCAAGCTCTCAAAAAGGTTATATTTTCACAAATTTACAACCGATAGCGTAGTGATAAAAAGAACCAACATAAGAAAATTATGAAAAGGCATGACAAACTTATTTAAAATTTGATTATATATACTTGATCACATAAAAACCCATTCCCACAAAAGTGAGTTTTGAGCCTTTATTGAGCACACAATTACATATCATTAGACTAAATGCTCATTTTTCGTTTCTTGTGTGAATAGCCGCTTGGTTCTTACGACTCTAGAACTTGCCATGACGATACATTCCCGGTCCTTATCAACTTAAACCCGAGTAAGTAAATGATGAAGGCATTAGGACTAACCCTTTTCATTTCTACACCATTATTTTTCTTTTTCTTTTACCACCCCCCTAGTTAACCCCTTTGAGCCTAAACCTTTTCATTTCATCACCCAAAAAAAAAAAAAAACCTTTTACCCACCAAAAACCTTTTTCATTTTTTTCCCTTTGTTTTAGTAACAAGTTCGGTTTTCGTATGAAAAAAAAAATTTGAAGATGAAGCAAAAAAGAAAATAAACAAACAAGTTCATCAAAAATAACTTTGTTTGAATAAATGATTCATCAAAATAAAAATAGAAAGTCTTACGAAAACCGACACTTGTTACGCTTTTCGCCCTTTTCTACTAACCACTAACCACTATCCCAACCACCTACCTTTAACCCAAGCCTAACCCTTAACCCACAAAGTCCTCTTGATATTTACAAAGGTATAAAAGTTAAAAAGGAGGAGGATTGATTGCTTGGCAAGCCTATGGTAGGAATAAGTTCCATGCCGCTCTCGAGTGATTCACTAAAAATACACCTTCGGCCGAGTGTGAGTGACTTCTCCCATGAGGTATGTGAACTTGTATATAAATGGAATTTTAAAAAGGCATGTTATGCCCAAATAAGTAATTTCTCCTATGAAAAGTTCTAAATAAATCATTACGAATAGAATTGTAAATAAATAAAAATACAACCCAAAAAGATCTTGGATATCCCGACACTCTACGACAAGCCCAAAACCTTCTCTTCTACCTATTCCATTTGGGAGTGTAAGCCACATATTAAAGAGTTTTGCTTAAGGACAAGCAAAAGTTCAAGTGTGGGGGTATTTGATGTATGTAAAATGCAACATATAAATTACATCAAATGAGGCATAAAACTAACCCTTTTTAAGTACTAATATTGGAAAAAGAGTGTTTTTGTCTTCCTTTTGTATTTTCAGGATTAAATGAGCTCAAAAACGCAAAAGAAGCAAAAAGACAGCTAAATCCAACATAAATACAAGAAAAGGAATATTAGTGGACTGCCCGACCCCTCAACGGCACCTTCCAAAGCAAAATAGAGAAATCAGAAGACTGAACACGCCCCGTGCTCAGCCAGCACGGGGCCGTGCCCAAGAAGCAGCAGAAAAGACAAACCTATAGAAGCTTCTATTGCCCACCACGGGGCCGTGTCCAGTGAACACGGGGGCGTGGCGAAAGTACAGCAGGCGCATTAATTGTAATTGCGAATTACAATTAATGAAGAGAGAGAATGTCAGACAAGCACGGGGGCGTGCCCAGCGGACACGGGGGCGTGTGGAGCTAATAAAGACAAACTGTATTAATGAAGAAAGAGAAAAGGGTGGGCACGGGGCCGTGTCCAGCGGACACGGGGCCGTGTCCAGGCTTCTGTACAGGCTATAAATAGGAGTGCTTGGCTCAAGCTCAAACCATCCCTTGGCACACCACCTCTCTCACACTTCATCCACCACCCACCACCATCACAACACCATCATCCACCACCATCATCCATTGTCCATCGTAGAGTGTGTGAGTCGTCTCGGGATCCAAGATTGATCGTAAGAGTTCTTGACAATCAAGGCCATGTTTGCCTAAGTCTCTTACATCACTTGGTGAAGACAAAGTATCTAGTATAATACTTTTTATTTCTAATCTTTTGCACTTTTTATTTGGTTTTGTATTAATGACTTTAATAACTAGTTACTTATGTTGAAGGTGATCTTTCCTTATCGTTTGTCCGTGGTGTATTGGCATAATTTTACTGTCTATATAAAATAAAAGATTTTCACCATTCATATCTCCACGGTCTATATGGAGATATGTTGGCTACCTGGTCGGGGGTTAAGGGAACGGTTTGGTAAAGGTCTTGCCATTGTTCAGCGTTTAGAGGTCCTGCAATGGACCTGGGTCAAATTTAGTAGGATCTCCTTCAATACTTCACGGTATTGGATGGCGGGGGTCCAAACTCTTTGATCCCCTCATAAGTTAACTACTATTAATACTATAACCCGGCTATTTAGGACTGTATCCCTGCTGACTCAGACTACTTAGCCGAGGGTAACGTCACCGCCAAAAGCGGGGCCTACCACAATACTGCATTAATAACTTAATTCATTATCTTCCAATAATCCACCCTTTTAGGATTGTATCCCTGCTGACTCAAACTACTGGGGTGAGGGTAACGTCACCTTCAAAAGAGGGGCCTACTACAATAACTAAGATAATCTCTTAATTATGTGCAAAAGTGCGGAAATAATCAAAGGTTATACTAGATACGAGTCGGAACCAAGTGATTCATCTTGTCTATCTGTTTTTTCTTTTATTTTTATTTTCAGCATTTTAGTTAGTTTTTAATTTTCTTAGTTTAAAACATTTTTCTAAACTTTTATTTTGGTTAGACGTTGAGGATAAACCGGTACTAAAAGCTCTTGTGTCCTTGGACGACCTCGGTATCTTACCAACGCTATACTACACTCAACGATGGGTGCACTTGCCCATATGTGTGTTTAGTGTTAGTGAAATATCGTGTTTTATAAATTTAAAACTTGGCTAAAATAAGTGTTAAAAAGGGCTTAAAATATACACCTAAAATAAGTAACACTTTACCGCACATCAAATAACCTTCCGAGGTTATACCTTATGGTCACATCGTTTAAGTAGTTGTATGATAAGTAGTTTATATGCCTTAGGTAAATTACCAAAATACCCTTTTTTAAACCCAAATTTCATTTTAAGCCTATGTAACGTAACTTTTGACATCTAACCTGATTTAACAACAATACTAGACATGTTAAGGCATATTTTACTTGTCATAGGACTAGTTAGGCGTTCCAAACGCGTTTTACATGAACAACGCGTTAAAGTAGCATAAACTACCTAAACGGGTCATAATGGGTCAAAAGCACTTAGAATAGGTTTCGTTTTAGTATGTAGGCTTTGTTAAACCATATTACATGAGTTCCTACACTCATTTGGTTTACGAATCCTCATGCTACCCGATCCTCCGAATAGGTCCGTGTATTAATGTAGTTACCTATATTAGGTTCCGTTTGAATCCGTAATCTTCTCGCTTTGCTTGGTGGATATCTAAAGTCTATTGAGCAATCTCAAGTGAGTACATAGACCCCTCTTTTACTGTTTTCCAAATGTTTTGGGGTGAAACACATGTGCCTACTTGTTATTTTCATGCTTTCCATGTTTTCATATTATATACTTGCTATGTTCATTAATACACTATTAGTACAAAAATTCATTTTGCTTTGCTATGTATGTTTACTTAGCATGCTAGCATATTGATTTACATTACATCTTCTTTTGCTATGTATGTTTACTTGGCATAATAGCACATTGTTTTACATTACATCTTCTGCTTTGTATGTTAACTTAGCATACTTAGTACATTACTTTCACTACATGTTTACATTTGATATAACATTTTGTAACACCTCGAAAATTCACGTCCTATAATGTGTAGACACGTGTCATATGTTTGAACGTGTGAAAGAATGTTATAGAAGGACTAAAGTTGACAGTCATGGAAAGTGTTAGGCCCTAAAGTGTGAGACTGACGCATCAAATTAATACAACAAGCTATGGTTACGAGCTGGGCCTTACCGGGTTAGTTTACATTAGGATGTGGACCTTTATAGGTCACTTGGGCTAAGCTTTAGGCCATGTGGGCCAAGCAGGCCCAAGGGAAGCCCATGTAGGGAAGTGGGCTTGGTTGAGTATATAAACAAGTTTTTAACTTGTTTTAGGTTTTGAACCTTTGGAGCCTCAGTTACAGAAATTCTAGAGTTTACAGAGGGAGGCGATTTTGGTGGTGTAGGAACTTGTACCAGACGGTTTTGCTAGTTGATAGTAATAGAATCGTGTGCAAGTTTCAAAGTGATTCGGTATTGTGTTCTTCGTTTTTCAATTGCTTTTCGGTTTATCTTGAATCTCATCAAGTTTGGATTCCGCACAAACTTGGTGATTGTTTGATATCATTGAAAGATCCTTTTCATGGGACTTACAAGTGGTATCAGAGCCATTAGAACCTGTTTCTAGGCTCGGTTTGATATCAAAGATTCAAGATTTTGAATTTTTGTTCATCGCGTTCTTCGTGTTCTTGGTTATGTTCATCGAATTTTGATCAAAATCAATATATTTTGGTGTGTCAATCTGTTTTGAAAGTGTTAGAGATATTGGACGATTTTTGTTTTTAAAAGATATATTCTTTCTGTTTTGAAAAGGGATTTCAATTTCCAAAAATATTGGAAATTCTGTTCGGTTACAATTTCCAAAAGGTCTACCAAATATTTTGAGTTTTCTGAGTTTTATCCACAACATTCATATCACGTGCAAAAGAGCTCTTCAACGGTTACGAGTCGCAACAAGAGATCTCGGTTCATCACGTTCTATTCTCGAGTCACGGTTACGAGTCGCAACAAGAGATTTCGGTTCATCACGTTCTATTCTCGAGTCACGGTTACGAGTCGCAACAAAAGGTCTCGACTTGTATGTTTTTGAGTCGCAACCGGCTTCACAGTCTCGAGTAGCAACCAAGATTCCGGATCGCAACAACGGTTTCGACTCATCACATCTTGAGTCGCAACCACGAGTCATCACATCTTGAGTCGCAACCACGAGTACAGGAGGTTTCAAGTCATCACTATTACAACCATCATCACCGGAACCTGCAACTTTAGTTAAACTTCTCCGGTCACCATAGTCATCACATCCCATCATTCATCTCCGTTCTTCTTCACTGTTGTCTCCGTACATCACCGATCATCAATCCGTTGTTCAAAACAGAGCATACAACTCCATCTTCTGTCGCAACCATTGATTTCGAGTCGTCTCCATCGATCATAAACACATCGTTCACCATCATTCAACCTGCACTTCCGATCACGAGCACCGTTACTATCATCACCTATATCCGATGCCATAACTTCATCACCACCGAAGAACGATCATTATCTCCGGTTTCCAACTCCGACCACCGCTTCCTCCGATCTTCTTCTCCGATCTGCACTACGTCTCCAGCCATTCTCCTTTTATCATCTGTTGCTATCACATCGGGCGGCAGAAAAATAGGGTTTCGATTCGGTAATTGTTAAACGAAGAAGACAGTTGTGTTTTTAAGGTTTTTATTGATTATAATAATAATAATTATCGTAATCATAACTTAATCATTACATAATCATTAATAGTTAATAATAATAATAAACCTTTATATTTTTTTAAATTGATTAAAGTAACTTAATTAAAATAAAAAAAAATATAAATAAATAAAAAATAATAATAATAATAATAATAATAATAATAATAATAAATAAAAGGGAGGTTTGTTTGGTCTGTGACAAGTTTTGACAGGTTTTGAGGTGCGGTTCAGAAAGCGGGATCATTCGCGTGCAAAGGGTTTGCGAGTACACGGGTTCTTGTTTGGTTTGTGTTTTGAGGAGAAGATCAAAAGTATCAACCACCCACTGAAATTATGGCATTCGTGTTTCACAAACCAGTGGCTCAAGAAATTACTCGTGAAGAGATACTTTCTGTCTTTTGCACTCCTGAATGTAGAGAAAGGGTTGAGGCATATCATTTACACAACGCTGAGCTAATACAAGATTATCAAGACATAAAAAATAAAAATTTTACTTTATCAAAGAATGAAAAGCTTTATAAAGATAAAATTGAAGCTCAGCGAAAAGACATCATCAAACTTAAGGATGATGTAAGTGTAAAAACAGCCCATTTCTTAGAGGCACAGGAGAAGGTATGCATTTTAACTAAGGAACTGGAAGATATTAGAGACAGATATCAAATTAATGAACTTAATATCAAGAAATTTGATTCTTCCAGCAAACTAGTTAAAAACCTGTGCGATCAACAGCTTGCGTACAAAGAAAATAAAGGGCGTGGTTTGGGTTTTAATAAGGCTCCTCCTCCTTATAATGACAATTATACTTATTTACCTATGACTGAGGAGGAGATGATAAATGAAAGTCAAATGACTTATGGTCCCAAAAACAATAAGTCATCATTTAATGGCAAACCAGTTGAGAAACAGAAATCTGCTCCAATAAATTTTGTTTCCAAAGGCTCAATTGATCCTAACGTTTCATCTTCATGTGCAGATGATAGTTCTGAAGTAAAGTGTGGAGATGTTCATGGGAGTGAACCAGTCGTTATTTCAAATATTTCTGAACCTTATCTTGAACCTTATTCTGAACCAACTGAATCTGACCTTGCTTTTAGTCGTTCTTTGTTTGCGTCATTTTCTGCTTATGTTTCGTCTTTTGAGCCTGATGTTTTGGGCAAAACTGATAATGTTTGTGTTGAACCTTTGAACAATAAGTCTGGTGATGAATCTTCTTCAGTTAATGATTGTGATTGTGATGTTTCTAACTCTTCAGTTGATGATTGTGTTACAGGTGAGGTCCCTCAGGATACATTCAGTGAAACCACTGAAACTTCTTCTCAAGAAAATCAAGAATGTCCTGATTCATCTTCTGAATCGGTCTCAGTGGACGTCCCTAATGTTGAATCTAGTGGGACCCCATTGGAAACCGTGGATGAAAGCAAATCTAAATCGGATTCACATGATACATGTGTTGACAAAACATGTGTTGATGAAATTTCAACTTGTTCTAAAATTAAAACTGAATCTGAATCTATTAAAGAAGAAAAAGGAGTTGAAATAAATGAACAGTCACCGAAAAATGTTTCTGAAAATAAAGATAAACCTGAAACACCGGTTTTTCAAAATGATCAAGATAAAAGTGAGAAGGATGAATCTCATCATCCGTCTACATCTCATGCTTGTGCTAGTTCTGATCAGCAGGTACAGAAGAACTCAGAAAAGGCACATGGAACACAAGCAACGCAAGCTCGGTCATCTAGACCTATCAAAACAGCTAATGCTGCTAGCTCTCAGAATCTCCATACATTGAAACGACAGACATGTTTCAACTGTGGAATTCCTGGACACATTGCTAGAAATTGTGTTCATCATCCAAAAGTGCAACAAAATGTCAATACTCACTCTTGTGCTGATGTTTGTGAGCCGGTTCACAACACGCAAAAGGAGCCAAAACGAGTAGATCAAAATCGAGGGTATAAGAAGTCTGCTCATCAAGGACAAGGCAGCAATAATCCTCATAAGGCTCGTGACAAGGTGAATGAAAGATTCAATCAGGGAGAAAAGACGAAGAATGGTGCTCATAGCAACAAGAGTTCTGCAAACAGCAAATATAAGCACCCAAATTCGTCTTCGTCTGAAAGTCATGTGCAGGCGCATCCAACACGAAGAGGACCTGTTTGTCCTTCAGGGTCTGCAAGAGCAAATCCAGCTGATCAGAATGCTTTCTACATGAAGAGACAAACATGCTTCAATTGCGGCATTGCTGGTCACATAGCTCGGAACTGCACACATTGTCCCTACGTACCATATTATATGCAAAATCGGAGGGTTACACCAAAGGACAACTACCATTCTAAGCCAATGAAGGTATCTTCACCTAAGGCAATGAAGAATGTGAATCCCAAGGTTAAACCTTCTGATGGGGATTGGAATGCTGCTAAAGCAAAAAGAAAACAAGCTTTGAAACCTACACAAATTTCGAAAAATAACAAGGTTGATAAGTCAACTGTTTTGCCAAAGGCATCTAAGAAATCAGAAAAGCCTAAACAAATTTGGAAAGCAAAACAAAAAGCAGCAACGTCTCCAATCCTTGAAACAAAAGGGGACTTGTGTTTGAAAGAAGTGTCTTATTTTGTTGCTTCAGGAAATCCCAGGACCACGATGGCCTGGGTACCCATGTCTTACTAATCTCCTTATTTTTCAGGAACAACCAAGGAGGAGCTGTTGACAATCTCTGGAATGTTGATAGCGGTTGTTCCAGAGATAAAAACGGGTAACATTTCACTGTTGCAAAAAGTTCAAATTTTTTTTACAGATGATATGTTTCCTTTGGAGGAGATAACAGAAGTAAGAAATGATCAGCAAAAGGTACCGTTTAAATTCAGTACTTTGATTTGAATTTGATTAGTCTTCAATCTAATGACGGAACGGTTAAGCAAAAATATTCTCTCTTTCTTAGTTCATTACTTTGTATATAATGTGTCCTTTCTCTAGTAAATGGTAAATTTGCGCAAAAATACAAGATTTATGCACAAATTTAGGGGGGGAGAGGAACATATAGATAGATATAGAGTTTAGGGGGAGAAAACTCAGAAAATACAAAAAGAGTTTGCTGTAAATATGTATTGTTTTAGGGGGAGAAAATGAGAAAAATACAAAAACATTTGAAAAATGAAAAAGCCAAAAAGAAAAATTGCATGATATAGGAAGTGAAATAAATGTTCGTGTTAAAGGGTTTGACTAACACATGTAAGGTGCCATAGCTGAAAAGACTAGGATCTACTGCGATATGTCGATAGGCTTGACGCTCAACATGATAAAAGATACTAAGTGATATAAACATAACGAGCTATGTACCATGTGGGTAACATACCAACGGTGTATGATTTTATGGTCTTAAATCTTGTGTTGATAGATAGCCAATATCTGAGGTTTCGGGTCTTTATATTGTTGAATCATCCGGGGATATCTTGGCTGTCCTTCTGTTTAGAACTAAAATTGTACATGACCCCAGGAAAGAAAGTCACTTGGAATTAGCTCATTTCTATTTGAATGTCTGTATGTTGTCCCGATACACACAATTTTGATCTGATTCTGAAATCTTCTCTGAAAAAGTCGTGTACCTCCTCTGCTGCATCCAGATATATGCTGACCTGGAGGTGCTAGGCAACGACAGCTTCTGCTGCATCCAGATACATGCTGACCTAGCTGTACGTTGTCGCGCTATAGATCTAATACACCCGAAAGAGGCCCTCAAGTGCCCAAAAGAAACCCAAGAAACCTATATCAAATTGAGAAAAACTCATTTGATCTGTATATTATACCATCTCTACTTAAGATCTATTTTGTTCTCTTCTCAACCTATTCCCAGTTAAGATTTCAGAAATCTGGATTGGACTTGTGAAATATGTGGTAGGGAAGATACTTGCATGATAGAGTGTGCTGTATATATTTCCAGGATTTGATTAGTATTTATTTGGGTGTTCATTGTTAAGAAATCAAAACATGATAAAACAGATTATATGCAGACCTAGACACAGTCAGGATATCTTAAAGGATGACATCAGTATACTCACCTGCTACGATGAATCGTTGTGCTTACCTTGATCGCGGGGGTATGTCTTGGAATGGGACACACGGGTATGATAGTATAATATTACCTAAAGCATATCACGAAGTTGAAAAATTGAAAGTTGAGCGTTAAAGTTTAAGTGGACAAACATATTGGCAATCGCATAGACCAGTTTGATTAGGCTCGTACTAAAAAGTGTTCCTTAGTTTGATTAGACCAGTTTGAATCGTTGTGCTTACCTTGATCGCGGGGGTATGTCTTGGAATGGGACACACGGGTATGATAGTATAATATTACCTAAAGCATATCACGAAGTTGAAAAATTGAAAGTTGAGCGTTAAAGTTTAAGTGGACAAACATATTGGCAATCGCATAGACCAGTTTGATTAGGCTCGTACTAAAAAGTGTTCCTTAGTCTGCCTGAGAACGAATTTTGATCCCATTGCAATTGTAATTGTATATTTTGGTAGTTGTTTATATTTTGAGTTTTTATTTGTTTATAGTTCTTAAAATTAAAAAAAATAGAAAAATTCAAAAATACAAAAAGAGTGTCTTGCTTTTCTATAAAACCAAAAAAATCCAAAAATAGAGTGTTTATTTGTTTTCTTAAAAATTAAAAAATATAACCGTTCTTGAAGATTTGACTGATCATCAAAAGTTGAAAGAATTTAAATTGTGAAATCTGAGTATAAGTACCTGGTTGTACCTAGTGTTCATATGGTACTATCCCTGTTGCATAAGAAATGTTTGCTTATGAGTTTGTGAGAATGTGCAGAACTTGATTTCAATCAAGAACAGGGGTTGATGAAGACTGAGATGCTGTTAGTTGCTGAAGAAGCCTGAAGCAGCACAACAACAAGATGTACCTGAGTCAGAAGAATCGGATACGAATTGCCGTCTGACAGTGATAGTGCATTTGAAGAAGTACCGTGAACCTGCTTGAAAGACAAAGACTGAAGAAGAAAAGAGCTGCTGAGAATCCTCCTCTCACATTCTTTTTGACAAAGATATTTCAAGCAAAGCTGATCGAGATCCTGATATGAAGCTAACCACAAGAGCGGAAGAAAGAGACCCAGTGCTGAGAGTTCAGAAGTCAAGAACTTCCATAACATCTGCAGCATAGAGACAACCATAGACTTCGTTGAAGACGTTACTGAATTCATGGTATGAAGACAATTTGATGGCATCAGTCTAGGGGGAGATTGTTAGGCCCTAAAGTGTGAGACTGACGCATCAAATTAATACAACAAGCTATGGTTACGAGCTGGGCCTTACCGGGTTAGTTTACATTAGGATGTGGACCTTTATAGGTCACTTGGGCTAAGCTTTAGGCCATGTGGGCCAAGCAGGCCCAAGGGAAGCCCATGTAGGGAAGTGGGCTTGGTTGAGTATATAAACAAGTTTTTAACTTGTTTTAGGTTTTGAACCTTTGGAGCCTCAGTTACAGAAATTCTAGAGTTTACAGAGGGAGGCGATTTTGGTGGTGTAGGAACTTGTACAAGACGGTTTTGCTAGTTGATAGTAATAGAATCGTGTGCAAGTTTCAAAGTGATTCGGTATTGTGTTCTTCGTTTTTCAATTGCTTTTCGGTTTATCTTGAATCTCATCAAGTTTGGATTCCGCACAAACTTGGTGATTGTTTGATATCATTGAAAGATCCGTTTCACGGGACTTACAGAAAGTATGTGAATATACGGGTTCTAAATGTCAACAGTGAATAAAAATATTGTACAATAACCCTACATGATGTTTATAGCATCAAACGAATAAATCATGGATCATGCGAAGCTAAAAGTGAGAGATTACAAAGTACAGGGGTTAAATGTGTCAACATGTTTAAGTTGTACCTCTGAGTGACCTTTTGACAAACCTGAAGCTTTGTAACTGATATTTATGCTCACTAGAATGCGCGATATAAATTTCATAAAGTTTCGTTATCGTATGAGAAAGTTATGATCAAATTCGTGTGCGAGGGGTTAAAGCATTAACATTGAAAGTTAGGACTTTTCGGGTTAACCGGAAGTGTCCAGGGACTTGGTAAAGTGGGTATAAGTCCTAAAGCCCTTGTGTGTAAATAATAAGGGGTCAAATTGCAAGTAATTAGCTCAGTTGACCTTTCGGAAGGGCCAAGAGGTGAGATGCAACACCTTGAAAACGTTTTGTCTGATCATAGGGTCCAGGCGGGCCGCATAAGACCTTAAGGTCTTTTACGCGGGCCGCGTTAACCGCCCAGATGCAGAAAAAGAAGACAGCAGCCTGTAAACGCGCTCAATCGACCAAAAACTGATATTATTGCATTGTGGGCGACCCCTAAACAGTCTTAGGCACTTAGGGACACATGTTGGTAAATTGTGGTCAGTGGTAGACCTGCTTGTCAACAATTTGTGGTGAGAAATTCACTATAAAAGGACCAAGGTTGCAACCATTGTTCTTCACACCTTCTCTTGCATTCCTGATCAATTCTGGAGCTCCCAAGCAGGCTCAAGTGATCATAATTCGTGCATAGGACTCTTGTAAGTATACTTGACCTTTCTAAATTAAGTTTTAGCTTAGTTATAGCTTAAAAGTCAAACCGTCGTAATTAACGGTTGACTTTAAGATTAATCACTAATGGTCCAGTGATTAGTCGAATCAAAAGTAGTTATATGTTGGTAATTATGTGGGTAATAAACCCTCAAAAGGGTTCCCCCTGATTCCCACTATAACTAGGTCAAATGTCGGGTCAAACTTGTTAAGAAAAAGTCAACAGAATCCTTAAATTCTAATTTATGCATAATTAGCAATGTAGAACATATACAACCTATTTGATCATTAATATAACTTGGTAATTAGTGTAAGAACATGTCTAAACATGTTCAACCCGACAATTTCCTGCTTAGACCCGGTTCGGAACCGAAAGTCGCATAGTTTGACTTATACTTTGACTTTCAGTTCTGACCTGTTTTGGTATGATTTAGAAATACCTAAGAGTTTCATTTGGACCAGGTTACATGCTTGTATAACCCTCTGTGATTATACACCATGGTTCATTAGTTAACCAATTAATTCGCATGATTCCGTTAATTGCTCATATATTGACCATTATGCCCTTATCACCTTAAAACGTGATTTTTGAAAATGTAAAAGAGTAGAAACCTTTGTTACTGATATATATACTTTTACCCAAAATTTGAGATCAATTGGTGGTGTAGATTGAGAGTTATGCTCATTAGCACAAAATGAAAGCTTTATGTTAATTAAATGGCGTAATTAGCGTATAGCCTAGTTAAGCCTACTTTTTGATATCAAACTTATTTCCCATTGATGTAATATATTATTTTGGGATTTTTGAAGATTTTTAATTAATTTTAGGCTGAGCATAACTCATAGTCGTAGGCTTAATCCGGTAATTGTCGGTTTTGCCCTTACGGGACATAAAATGAGTTTTACATATCTAAACGACTCCAAACCTTTTGCTACTGATTCTAAATGATAAATAAATTATTTAAAACCTCCTGGAATAATAAAAATATCATATTTCTATATAGAACCCGGAAACGGCTTCTAATCGCCTAATTAAGCGTTTTTAACGACTAGTATGTACTAGAACTATTTTAAACATACTAAGGGTGATACCTACTGATATTTGAGGTAAATTATAATATTTTAACAGTAAGCAAAAGTTGTTAAACTCAGACTTCGGTTTTGAGCTTTTCGGCTTATGTGAAATTACCAAAATGCCCCTACGGAACATAGTTTGGTTAAAATTGATAAATTTCACATATATACTTTAACTTACTGATATAACTTAGCAAATTGAGTATATTTTCTGATTACACCAGGCCTGTAACTCAGGTTAACACTTAAACTCTTTTACAACCTTTAAAATGACCAAACTACCCCTATGGGGCATAGTTTGTGTTTAAATTCATTTTGGGCATAATAAGTGATATCTTACTGATATCACAACATATATGGAGCATATTAACTTAGGAAACCTGTAAATGGCTCTCATTATTACCCGTTACGCTTATTACGCGTTCGGTTCGGTTTATGTAACAAGTTTACATAAATTAGCCGACACGGGTCAAACCTTGTCGGTTTTATCTCAAAATCCAGAATATGTATGAAATACCCATATTAAACAAGTCTCTGAACTTGTCGGGTCTAAATCACATTCTATCTGGTCTTCGCTTAATCGTGCGTACGAACCGTGTCTTTGAAACTAACCGGTCTAAGCTTAAGCTTAACTAAAGACCCGTTAGGATTCTAATAGGTTATTATAAAACTTCGTTCCAGATTAGGAGAACCAGTAAAAGCTACTTGCAATTTGCTTATTGTGATTTATACATTGCTTAGGTAAATACTTTTAACTTATTTTCCCTATACGGGCTTGGGTTACGGTATATAGAATACCGCTTGATCGGGCATCAAATCTTCCATCGTTGGGTGGTTAATTGAATAATTTGATCGGCTCGTTTAAACAGTCTTGTTACTTAAAGCCTTTGGGGGGTTAATGACCATGTCCCGGATATCCTTGGCATCATTTTACGAAATGGCCACGACTTAAGCGCAGGGTGTAGGCGTACACCCGTCAGTGCACAAAAGAATATTGTGGTGTGTCTATTGATCTTTAACCCGGACAAGATCCGGGCTACTGAATGCACAAGGAACATGTAATTCGTTCACAAGATTATAATATTAAATAATTCTCCCAAGTTAAATAAAATGTTTATGCCACGTGCATCCAAATCAATTTTCAATCATTTTCCAAAATGAGTCAGTTGATTGTATTTACCAGTGTAAACTGACGTATTTTCCCAAAAAGATTAAATGCAGGTACTAAGCGTAATTGGCTGGGATTTCTCCTTAGCATCACTAGAAGTGTCGCAAGCTTAAGATGCCTAAAGTCTGTTGAACTATTGTTTCCATTTTGTTTCCGATCCGTCTGTGGATAAACTTCCGAATATTGTGACATTTGATATTACAATATTAAATTCGGTTATATTATATCTTTTATATTGCTTCCGCTGTGCATATTAAATATTGTGTTGTTTGACTATTATGTTGCCAACCACGTCACAATACTCCCCCACCGGGCCCACCGGTTACACGTGGAAATCGGGGTGTGACACATTTGGTTTGTTCAATAGGTCTAAACTAAATTCATTAACATTAGCTATGCCGCTCGGTAGTAAGTAATGGTACCATAGGACTTGGCAAATCCCGTTCCTGACATCCTAGGTTTGTTTGGGTGTAAGGAATGATTGAATCCGAAAACATTTTACTTTGATAATCTTTACTCTAAGGTTATCCTGCTGTCTCAAGGCTTGAATGTATGTGTTGACTTACCACATAAGTGTTTGTATCAGTAAAACATGCATTTATTTTACAAAACATAACTCTTGATATATTCAAAATACTTTGTTTTGTACATTTTTTTACTTGTGGTTTAAGTAGTCTCATTTTGCTTACCATACATAACTTTTGTTTACACATTACATGATTTATATTTAACTTGGGTTATACTATGACATTTGACTATTGGATTAAACATGGATATTTTACAATGTTGGTTGGTTTGAGTGACTTAAATAACAAGGCGTGTGTAATATGGTACAAGCATGGTGGATACGCCGCTGGTACTTCCTATATATAAGTGCTTGTATGGTATTACATATCTTAGTGTTATTTAAACCACTTCAGTTTAGACATATTACATTTACAACACATTTTCACTTAAACATTGTTTTACAAATAACTTGGTTTATACAAACTCTTTTTACTTGGTTATTCTTTTAACCAAACATTATTCTTTTATATATAAATATCATCTGATTTTGCTATCGTTTTTCAAATGATTTATAAAACAAAACAATTAACAAGGTTCATGACTGAATTTTATTAAACATTTCTTTAAACTCAAGTCATGAATCCTATTTTCATAAAACCTATGTATCTCACAGGCATTTTTATGCTGACGTACCTATTTTCACATGTGTTTTTAGGAGCTGTTGCTTAGGATGTTCGTGACACACTAGGGCGGACCCGTGCCTTAGAGACTTAAAATAAAGATAGAACTAGTTTAATTATGTGATGTACTCTCTGCTTCAGTTATTTTAAAACAATGTAACTCTTTGTTTGATGAATAAAACATAACTTTTAAATGCCATGGTTGTGAAACAATAATTCTGTTACAACACTCCCCGACGTTTCTGCCACGATTTGATGTTTTACGTGGTCGGGGTGTGACATATGACCTCCATTCATTCTTCACAAACTCAACACTTGAACTTCTCATCTCCCCTTCTTCTTACCTACGGCCCAACACCACCACCTACACATCCATCATCATCAATCATCCTTCAACCATTTCACACATATACAAAGGTGTAATAAGGTGTATAAGGAAGTTTGGAACCTTCAGAAGTTCAAGGACCTCTCCCATTTGCTTTTATCCACTTCATTTCTTCACTTGATCATCCCTAGCCTTGAGCTAGTAGTAAGATCTTCTACTCTTCATTTTACATCATATTTTAGTGGTTAAAAGAAGATACATAATGATAATCTTGAAGAACACTAAGAAACAAGAAGATGAAACATGAACATAAGCTTAAAGTTATAAGGAATCATGAAGAAATCATGTTATTCGTGTGTTGATATGCTTGTTGAATATTGTTTGCTTATGTAAATGATGTAGATCATCATATGATCTTGCTAGATCATGATTGAAAACATAATCTAGCAAGATGAGAGGATGAGCATGTTAGAGATTCATAAATCATCCTCATGTGTAAGCATGAACTTGAAGCATAAAATGATTTCTCGAAAAATAATAATCAAAGTGAGCTAGTAAACTTATGGATCTAAGATGTATGAGTGGTTTTCCGAAAGAACCAAGTTCAAAATATGATTTTTAGAAGATCTTGGTTCTTACTTAAACAAACACTATTTTTAATGATTAAACAAGTGTAGAAACACTTGTGTAACAAGAAGATTGCTTAAGGAAGCATCTTTAGAAAACGAGTTTGGAAGTTGTAAACACCCAACTTCTTTAAAATGAAGTTTTCAAAGAAGTAAATACATTTTAAAGGGTAACTAAGTCTACTAAACACACCACCAAATTACTACAAGTTTCTATGAAAGTTCAAGTTCATGATTATTGCACTTGGTAAGTGTAAGATTGTCTAGGGTTTATTGTTGATTGTTTGTGATGTTTTGAAAAGAAAATGATATGCTTTGATAGCATGGACACCTCCGTTTTTAGGGGAAACTATGGCAAAATTTTCTAAAATTACAAACACTTAGAAAAATATTTTTCTAAACAAATATTACGAGTGTGCTTTAACTATGGTTTTCAATATAAACTTTGCCATAGATTTTGTTACAAAAATACAAGTATTGGAGGTTGGTTTTACAAATAAAAGTGGATGAATATATATTTAGAATATATATTTACAATAAAGACATTGTATGTGATTATTTGTAAACTTTGTAGTAGTTATATTATTTTAGGGTTAAAATAATATAACATGACAAGATACCAAGAATTTACCATCCAAAATAATACCAAAAATCACAAGGAATAGATATATAAGTTACACACATAATATTATGGAACCAAACGCAAGAACGTACGTAACTTACAAAATATTCCGGAGAATACCGTTATAAATCTATTTTTGGTAAATATTATTTTGGAAACGAAAGAAGTGAAAATATGATTTTTATTATTATTACAAAGTATATCATATTTTCGACACGAAGAAAATATATTATTTTTGGGAAATAAAATATATTTTTCCTAGTATATTTAGAAGATATATGATTTTTGGGAAAAATATATATATATTTTCTTGAAATACATTATTTTTGGACAAAATAAGTTTATATATTTTTAAGTGAGACTTAAAAATATATTGTTTTGGAAATATATATTGGGAATATATAGGCATATTTTCATTTGAATAATACACTGGAATACGACGCCAATACATGGCTAAATACACAAATACAAGAATACGAATATACATGTATGAGGTACCCCCATCCTTGGGAAGGAAATACGAATACAAATACTTGAGAAGTATTGTTACACAATATTGTTTAAACAACTATTCCAAAAAATTAAATGTAATTTTAAAGGTTAAAATAATTATTATTTTTACAAGTAATTATAAATTGGAATAATATTGAAGATATAAAAGGAACGTAACTCGAAAATGTTAAACTCTAAGCTAAGCCAAGGCACGGCCCGTTCGTCTAATAGACATAGTACATTGTAGGTAGTCGTGTTTGCTGAAGAGATTTGGGTTACGATTGAGAAGACGCAAAACTGTGAGTTCATGTCCCCCTTTTCTTTTAACTGTTTTCAGTTTTATAACTTCGGGGGTGAAATACATGTTAGATACTGCTTACAAACAACTACCATGGTATAATTAGCTAAGGAACGTACTGCTAGATCACGTGAATGGGTAGGCCATTATCTTAAGACCATTAATCCTTGTATAAGGACTGATATTCACCAATTTACACATACTTTAGTCCCCCATTTTATGCGTTTTCGGCTGTAAAAACGTGAATCGGATGCTTAATCAGGTATACTTTTGTTTACAGGCCTAAAACAGCATGCCAAACAAGATGATAGTGAAAACGAGGACTTTCCGGACGAAACAACAAAGCTGCGAACATTCTGTGAAGATTCTGACCTGGGCGTTTGGCACGGTCGTGCAATGAGTGGAACGACCGTGCGGATCCGACAATAAGGCTCTGCTCAGCAATGCACGCCAGTGCGATCTGGAGTGCAACCCAATCCAGGAGTTGAACGACCGTGCGGATGGTTGCACCACGTGCGGATCCGATGACTAGCACCAACCCGGAAAGGCACTGCCCGTTCAGATGTCGGTGCCACCCTAACCCGGAGATGCACGATCGTGCCACCATTGGAACGGTCGTGCGAGAGAGAAGACTGGTCAAGATCTGATGATGTCATGCGGTATGGTGAACAGTGACTCCAATTATTCAAAAAGTGAACGGTCGTGCACTTTATTGGCACGACCGTGCGATCGCAAAATTATATAAAAAACAGACAGCAGCATTTTGTTCGGAACTCTGGAATTTTGGGAGCTTCACAGGCAATTTTACAGGCTCCGGAGGCTTTTCTTTTGACCCGGATTTAAGCCACATTGTGCCGTTTAGCTCCGTTACTATCCGGATTCTTAATCTAGTCCTTGTTTATGGTTTGATTCTCTAATCTTTCCATAATTTTGTTAATGTTTCAAGCATTTAGATTAATGTTTTATGTATTATTGTAAGCCTTTGGGCAAAAACACTACAATCCCTTGCTTAATTATAACCATTAGTATGTTAATTTTGTTTGTAATGACACTTGGAAGTATTTTCTATGTTAATCTTTGATGATTAGTTTGCAACCTTGTTTATTGATGTTGATTTCTTAATTATAAATAATTACGTTGGATGATTAGTATTTGGTTAGTTGAGATAGTTGAAAGATGAAGCTTAATTATTCATGTATTAGTAGACTTTGAACATGCTTAACTTGTTTAAAATGTGTGAACCATGATACTAGATATGGTTAGTGGTTTAATAAGAGGTAATTATTGTTAATCAAGAAAACTTTCCTACGCGTAAGGGCCTTAACGGGTTAAATGATGTTGTTATGAATTCTTGCCATGAATTATTAGCTTAGTTAGTTGTTTAGGCCAAAATTGCTATCTTGGTGAATTTATATGCAAGATTTGTAAAATGAACTCGGTTGTGATTTAATCTAGTTTATGCTTGTCTCGGTGGTTGCATTGTGTTTATCGGTGTCACTTTCCTTGATTAAGTGAGGTTAGAAAACTCCTAACGGATGACTAACTTATTTTTAAGAGATTTTCATAGACATTTATCAATTGCACGTTAAATAATAATTTTAGGTGGTTAAAGTGTGTTTATCGTTTTAGCTTTCCGAATGATTGTCATGTTAGGATTCCCGAAAGGGATACTAATTGTCTTGAAAATGAAGAATTGACCAAAAGTTTCTAGTGACAAAACCGACTTAATTCACATGCTTTGGTTGTGTATAAAGCAAGGCTATTTATCTATTTTCATATTTGAAGTCTATTATGTTTTTATAAGTATTTGTTTATGCTTATTTTAGTCTTTATAAAATCAACAACCTATCTTTCTTCCGTTAATTTAATGATAAAGGTCTAGTATTATTCCTCCGCCCACTTCCTTTGATCAATACTTGGTTCTTACCGATACTTTACTACATATATGACGGGGTACACTTGCCTCTTTCGTGTGTGTTTTGATGTTAAAGTATAAATCACTTTATAAATTTAAAATCGAATCGTGTGTAAATTCATTATAAAAATATGTATATACACGCACACGTCAAGTTTTTGGCGCCGTTGCCGGGGATGTGGCGAGCTTTAGGAACAACCCGAGTCATTAGTTTAGCGGTGTATATGCTTGTGAATATTTTCGTGATTATTTATTCATTTATTTATTTGTTAATATTTCTTGTTTTTAATTCAATTTATTCGTTTTCATAATTATTTTTGTACACTTGTAAAATTTTATTACATTTATTTGTTCGAATTCGAACTCATTATTCATTTATTCTTTGAGTTTTCGGCTCCGAAAAATCATTTTTACACTAGCCGTTTTGATTATTTTTATTGCTTTAATTTTTATAAAATTTCGGGCCCATTTTTGGATTTTTATAAAATTTTCAGCCCATTTAAAAAAAATATTATGTTTCATTTCAGCAAAAAAAAATATAAATAAATTAATAAAAAATAAAAAATTACAGCATTATTACAATAATAATTTATTCATTATGTCTGTTTCTCGTTTGCACGGTTGATGTCCTCAACCCCCACTCCCGATGCTGTTGAACCGTCAGACGAACCTGAACGTGATCTGAGGAGACGTCTTCGTGAGAGATCTCGTGCGGTTGGGCTATTGCTCGTAGCTGGTGAGCCGAAGCCGGTGGTACCCGCTGAAGCCGAGGGCTCTGGGGACGAAGGAGACGCAATCATGCCGGAGGACGAGCGACCATCGAATGGCGGAAGCTTTACGTTGGACAGGACCATTAACCGTAAAAGAGGTATTTCCATATAATACTGTTGCAATAGAGAACGCGGACGGCGTTATTTTCAAGGTAAATGGTCATCGTTTGAAGCTCCACGCCCCGCACACATCATAAGTGTGGGGAGGAGAGTCTACGCTACTGACCCGAGGATTAAAAATGTAGCAAGAGCGACTTAGGCGCTTTAGGGGTAAAATCATCCTTTTTGTGTTTTTGTCGTTTTTACGTAATTTAGGTGTGTTTTGTAGATTTCGTTAGTTTGTACAGTTTTTAAACGTGCCGAGCGTAGGTTCTATGTGGGAATAATGTTAGAACAGTTTGCGAATGGTAAAAACGGCGAAAAATGGCCGATTCGGCTGCTGAAACAGCTTTCTGCTGCAAACAGACATATCTGCAGATTTCGCACGACCATGCCACAGACCGCACGCCCGTACGGTTGTGAGCCAGCACCTCGAGTCGCACCCCTTGTGCATTACCGAGGTCAGTGTGCAAGGATTGGTCAACGCCGGTGACGCACGACCGTGCGAATGGCTAAGGGCAGTTTGGTCATTTGGCAGTATAAATACCCTTATCTGCAGCCCCCATTCTCATTCGCGAAAAATCTAACTGCACCAGCCGTTCCAGAACGATTTTGCCTCAAATCGCATGATTTTTTCGCACGGTTTCATAGATCCTTTCGCACGGTATGTTCTTTCTCTTCGATTCTCTGTTTCATCCACGTTCTAGGTTAGATTCGTTCGATTTCTTCAAGGTTTTTAGGGTTCCCTTCATAAATACAAGCGAAACCCTACCCCTTGTAAGATTGTTGTGTTTCGTGAACACCCGGTTGATTTTCTGACCCCCCGTTGGCCCAAAACTTGGTGATTTTTGAAAAATCTGGCTATTCAGAATCGGGGGTTGAAATCTGCAGAAAAATGAGTCGCACGGTCGTTCCCTTTTGGCACGGTCCGTGCGATTGCGGCTGTTCATGATGGATTTATGTGGTCTCGGTAATGCATGGTGGTGCCGTTGGTTGCACGCCGTGTAGTTATGACATAAGCCGGCCACCATTGCTCGTTCTCGGTGACGCACGACCGTGCGGTTGGTCGCACGCCCGTGCCAATCGCCCAGATCAGCGAGACAGTAGCTTCATAACTGAGTGCTGGGCTGTTCCGAATGAAATTTTTTCTGTTTCTCCTGTTCTAACTGTCATCCCTCATTGCAGATGGGCCATCCCTTCCTACAATTCAATGAAAACAACGAGAGGGAAAGTCTTTGCATCCCAAAACTTCACTCATTGTGGAATAGGCGGGGCCAGTTTGGCATCCCTAGAAGGTTGGACTGGGATGTTATGACTGAATTAAATCAGCGCGACCGTCTCGAAAACATGTTAACAATTTCGCTTTCGCGTTTGGTCACCATCGATCGCCCGATCTATCGAGAGCTTACGAGTGAATTCTTCGCTACCTATTCGTACGACAAGCCAAAAGCGCATAAAGTTCCCAACTTCCGCTACAAGAATAGGATAACTTTCAGATTAGGCGGACGTTGGCATAATTGGACAGTGGGAAGATTGGGTAGAAGACTAGGAATCTACACCAATGAAGATATGGATTCAGAGTTCTTTACAGATCAGTTCACCTTCCCAAGTGAAGAAGCGCGGGGCGAGTTTTGGGCTCAAATTGCAGTTGGAGACCCATATGATCCTAGGATGTCAAAGGCTTCAAGGTTACGAGACCCTTTGCATAGAGTCATGCATCACATCTTCAGCCATACCGTATGCAGGCGCATGGATAGTTTAGGAAACTGTCCAACACCGGATTTAATATTTCTTTATGCGCTAGCGGAGGGGGTACACATCAACCTCGCCGCGCGGATGGCGGAGTACTTTGTGAATAGTTCTGGTAGGACCAACAGCAGTCAAATACATGGTGGTCAGTATGTGACCGAGATCGCTTACAACTTGGGAATAATGACCGATGAGGTGCTTCAGGGACTTACTTTGGTGACCGAGGGTATGTATGTTGACATCCGTTCGTTGAAAGCCATGGGGCTTATTGCAGAGACAGATCATGGGGATCGATTGAAGGGATTGAATAACGAGGTCTGGGACCCGTTGCCTCCACTTCCGGCGGAGGATGAGGATGAGGAGATGGGAGAGCAGCACGAGCAGCATCAGGAGCCACCACACACACCACCACAGCAGCACCACTCACCACAGCATCAGCACTGGCCCCCCGGCATTCCTTCGTATCCGGAGTTCTATGGCCAGTTCCAACAAATGCAGGTCAGTCACGAGCATCAGCGGGCCAGTTTTGAGCGGCTGCATGTTAGTCAGGAGCAACTGCGGGCGAACCAAGAGGCGATTAGGGTGAACCAAGACTTCATGCGCCAGGAGGTGCAAGCCGGGTTTTCATACCTTTTCGGGGGCCTTCATAATGCATTCCCGAACTACTTAGGGGAGCCCCCACAGTTCCCATACGGGAACCCACCCAGTTATGGAGGGGCGGGCCCATCAGGCACGGGAGGAGATGCGGGTGACGATGACGAGGAGTAGGTGGAGTTGTGGGTTGGTGGTTTTGTTATTTTAGTAGTTTATTTATCGGGTGTTCATTTTGGCTACTATTTCAAACACCCGCGGATATGTACTTTATTTTCAGACACTTTAGTTTATTTGTCTTGTCCATGTTTGGATATTTAGTACTTTTATTTATGTAAATTATGGTTTGTTTGCATTTATATTGTTTATGCCTTCTGTTCTGTTTTGCTGTGCCTTGTGACATACTTACAGATTTTGGCTAGCAAGTCTTGGACCGGAGCACACCACAGATCCAACTTTGAAGTCTCGTTGCATCAAAATCATCTTCAGGGGAATATTATTCTCCTTTATCTCTATATTTCGGGTTTCGCATTGGGGACAATGCGAAGTTCAAGTGTGGGGAGGGGTTTAACTTGTTGACTTTGTTTATCCTTAAAAAAAATCAGAAAAATCAATCAAAAATATATGTAATTTGTATTTATTTTTAGCAAATAAACCGGTTGGTTGTGTTTTAGAAAGCTTCGGATATGATAAAAGACCCGACAATCCAATTTTGAAAAAGAAAACTAGAAAGCGTGACAAACAAAGAGAAACTTGCATGATAATTTTCACACTGTTACCCATTCCATCCGTTATGTGTTTGTTCATTTCGGAGTAGGAGTGAGCCGGATGTCATGTGTAATTTAGAACTTGTCACTGGCATGCTTGTTAAGACCATGAACTTGCGAAATTGTGTAGAAGTGATAGAGGCACTTAAAAAACCCCTTTGTTGTTAGCCTTGTTCTTTGTGTTGTGTTTCCCGTAAACCCTACATTACCCCTTAGGATTAACCATGTTGAGCCTTCCTCGTGTTTCCCTTTGTTTACCCAACAAAATCACCCACTTAGCCAAATTTAGCCTTTTTATTTTTTAAACCTTTTAGTGTTGAAACTCGGTCAAAATCATCGTTTAACTAGCGCTTGTTATAGTTTATTGTTTATTGTACAAATCCAAAAAAAAAAAAACACCTTAAAATAGGGTTAAGTAGATAAAATTCGAGCAATTTTGAATGATAAAATGATGAAATCTCGTTGATGAGCTCGATGTCACAAAAGTCACCTTTTTAAGGCGTTTGTATGTATAGTTGTATTGTTTTGCGCTTGTTAAACGTAACTACCGAGTTTTAACCATTTCGTCACTTTAAAAATCCCTTTCCATACCCTTCACCCAAGCCTAACGTTACACCCCGTAAAGACCTCTTGATTTACACTTTTTCGCATGTTAGTTGGTGGAGATAAGATCTAATGACAAGCTTATGATATTACATGTTTCATTGATGACGCATTGAGTGTTTGCACATGCACATTTTATGTATGTTTCACAAATAAAACCGAGTGTGTGTGAACATTGTGAGGTGTGTGAAGATTAGCATGTTAAGTCAATTGAAAGTGAAGTCACGACTTTTTGGTTATATCTATATACATATTTGCAAGCGCTTGTTTGGTTTGATTCAATTGATGTTGTCTTTCGAAAAACCGGCTAACCGTATGTTTGTAGTTGTATTAGTAGATAGTTTGTAAATTCTCGTTCTTGTTAGATTCTAGTTTTATTGCATTTTAGTTTAGCTTGCTTGAGGACAAGCAAGGTTCAAGTGTGGGGAGATTTGATATTCACCAATTTACACATACTTTAGTCCCCAATTTTATCCCCATTTTATGCGTTTTCGGCCGTAAAACCGTGAATCGGATGCTTAATCAGGTATACTTTTGTTTACAGGCCTAAAACAGCATGCCAAACAAGATGATAGTGAAAACGAGGACTTTCCGGACGAAACGACAAAGCTGTGAACATTCTGTGAAGATTCTGACCTGGGCGTTTGACACGGTCGTGCAATGAGTGGAACGACCGTGCGGATCCGACAATAAGGCTCTGCTCAGCAATGCACGCCAGTGCGATCCGGAGTGCAAGCCAATCCAGGAGTTGAACGACCGTGCGGATGGTTGCATCCCGTGCGGATCCGATGACTAGCACCAACACGGAAAGGCACTGCCCGTTCAGATGTCCGTGCCACCCTAACCTGGAGATGCACGATCGTGCCACCATTGGAACGGTCGTGCGAGAGCGAAGACTGGTCAAGATCTGATGATGTCATGCGGTATGGTGAACAGTGACTCCAATGATTCAAAAAGTGAACGGTCGTGCACTTTATTGGCACAACCGTGCGATCGCAAAATTATATAAAAAACAGACAGCAGCATTCTATTCGGAACTCTGGAATTTTGGGAGCTTCACATGCGATTTTACAGGCTCCGGAGGCTTTGCTTTTGACCCGGATTCAAGCCACATTGTGCCGTTTAGCTCCGTTACTATCCGGATTCTTAATCTAGTGCTTGTTTATGATTTGATTCTCTAATCTTTCCATAATTTTGTTAATGTTTCAAGCATTTAGATTAATATTTTATGTATTATTGTAAGCCTTTGGGCAAAAACACTACAATCCCTTGCTTAATTATAACCATTAGTATGTTAATTTTGTTTGTAATGACACTTGGAAGTATTTTCTATGTTAATCTTTGATGATTAGTTTGCAACCTTGTTTATTGATGTTGATTTCTTGATTATAAGTAATTATGTTGGATGATTAGTATTTGGTTAGTTGAGATAGTTGAAAGATGAAGCTTAATTAATCATGTATTATTAGACTTTGAACATGCTTAACTTGTTTAACTTGTTTAAAATGTGTGCACCATGATACTAGAAATGGTTAGTGGTTTAATAAGAGGTAATTATTGTTAATCAAGAAAGCTTTCCTACGCGTAAGGGCCTTAACGGGTTAAATGGTGTTGTTATGAATTCTTGCCATGAATTATTAGCTTAGTTAGTAGTTTAGGCCAAAATTGCTATCTTGGTGAATTTATATGCAAGATTTGTAAAATGAACTTGGTTTTGATTTAATCTAGTTTATGCTTGTCTCGGTGGTTGCATTGTGTTTATCGGTGTCACTTTCCTTGATTAAGTGAGGTTAGAAAACTCCTAACGGATGACTAACTTATTTTTAAGAGATTTCATAGACATTTATCAATTGCACGTTAAAAAACAATTTTAGGTGGTTAAAGTGTGTTTATCGTTTTAGCTTTCCGAATGATTGTCATGTTAGGATTCCCGAAAGGGATACTAATTGTCTTGAAAATGAAGAATTGACCAAATGTTTCTAGTGACAAAACCGACTTAATTCACATGCTTTGGTTGTGTATAAAGCAAGGCTATTTATCTATTTTCATATTTGAAGTGTATTATGTTTTTATAAGTATTTGTTTATGCTTATTTTAGTCTTTATAAAATCAACAACCTATCTCTCTTCCTTTAATTTAATGATAAAGGTCTAGTATTATTCCTCCGCCCATTTCCTTGGATCGATACTTGGTTCTTACCGATACTTTACTACATATATGACGGGGTACACTTGCCTCTTTCGTGTGTGTTTTGATGTTAAAGTATAAATCACTTTTATAAATTTAAAACCGAATCGTGTGTAAATTCATTATAAAAATATGTATATACGCGCACATGTCAAGGACCGAGGGGCATGAGTGATAGATCTATTGGGTGTTGCGAGCCCCACCCATGGGCCTGCGAGTTGGCCGCATGTGGTGACTATGTCATTCCGCCGGAGGGGCCGTTACGAAATACGCATACAGGTATGAGTGCTTCCTATGCCATGTCACTTATATTAATTGATCTGTTTTTCCTTGTTGCTACATACCAGTTTACAAGTACATACATACATATATACACACAAAGGTTTTCAAGGATGATTCGTGCACAAATACTAAACACATGAACTCGCTCAACTTTTGTTGATGTTTTCAAACTACATGTATTTCAGGGAACTAGTAAGTGGATCTGGTGGGCGTTGGAAGTTTTTATGCTGCGTTTGAAATAAAGATGTCATCCATGGTCTTTGGGTTTGGTCGGTGTGTCTTATTCCTGGACGAGACACGTCTCTCAACCCTTGGTGCTATTTAATATCTTTCGATGAGTCCTTAGTGAACTCATAAACATTTTGGTACGGTTGTAAAACTTGAATTTGAAGTCTACGTTTTTAAACAATGTTGTTATGTTTTAAACTTATTCGATGGATGACAAACCTATGGTTTTATCATATAGTTGTTGTTATGATTGAATTGAATGATATTAAGAAAGTCACACCATAATCACGCTTCCGCAAAAGTCAGGGTGTGACATCGTCGCCACCCGTCATGCCACCGCCGACCACCGCCACCCTCCGCCACGGAACACAGGCGCCACCGCCACCACCCGCTGCCGCAACCACCCCCTCCGCCACCGAACATCGGCACCAACGCCACCATCAAACATCACCGACCACCGCCACCAAACCCACCATTGTCGCCACCCTCCGCCACCGAACACCGACGCCACCACCGGCCACCACCACTAACACCGCCCACCCGTCGCCACCACCCTTTGCCACAACATCGACACCACTTCCGACCATCGCCACCCTCCGCCACCGAACACCAATCATTGCCGCCACAACCTACCACCGCCACTGCCACCACCACTGCCACCAACCGCCGCCGCCACCCACCGCCGCCATCGACTACCGCCACCCATCGCAAGTTTTATTCTTTCTTCTTTTCCTGCCCACCAAACACTACAAGGTAATGATTCATGTCATTCCCACATGGCAACCAAACAAGACCATGGAATGAAATGATCCATTTTATTTCTTTGTCAATTCCATTACCTTGTACATTCCATTCTCTCATCTATTCTATTACCCATTGTATCTATCTAGATGGCCTGGTCTATTCGCACACGACCTTTGTCTTTTTGCACACTCAAAGCGCCCCGCTTTGGCCATAGCGGGGCGCTTTGGCCAAGGTCAACAGACAAGGACTGACAAATAATATTAAATATAAAATAATAAACAAATAATATTATTAAAAAAATATAAATAATAAACAAATAATATTAAATATAAAATAATAAACAAATAATATTAAACAAATAATATTTAAAAAAAATAAACATGAACCAAGGCGCGGCGCTTTGGCCTCGGCGCGGCGCTTTGGTTCTTCGTGATGAAGAACAGCCCACCAGATCGATCCCCACGCCCAAATCAAACAAATATCAAACAAACTGAAACACATAACTTGAACCAAAACAAGAAATGAAGTTCGATCGTACCTTTTAGCGGTTGAAAGCGTGAAAACGTTGATGATCCGGCTCAAGTGTGTGTAAATCGCACCTTGTGTGTGTGTTTGTGTGTTGGGTTTGAAATGGGGGAGAAGGCCGCTCCGCTTCAGCTATAGCGAGGGATCGAAGCGCCCCGCTATGGCCATAGCGCGGCGCTTTGAGGTCAAAGCGGGTCGCTTAGGTCAAAGCGGGGCGTTTAAGGCCTTTTTTTATTTTTTTTTTAAATTGTTTTTAATTCACAAACGCGTCGATAATAGTTTAAATTTTACGTTTTTTCCATTATACATCATTTTTTATTATATATGGACTATACTGCAAGTTCCGGATCAAATCGGTTACGTGTGATGTCTTATTCCGTTATATCGTATCATTTTGGTTTGAAAGCACAAGTACTCCTGTGAGAGGTGTTATGTGTATCAGCCGCCTACCGTACATGAATATGACGTATTTTTTCATTAATTGTAGTATTATGATGTATATTGTCATTTTGGGTCGTACAAGTGCGTATTGAATCTGATTGGGTCGTGTCGGTGACATTCGGTTTTTAACGTGATGTAACGCATATATTGAACAAACACAAACGTGATTATTATTAAACACATTTAACCTACATCGTGAACATATGGGGTTACATTAAGGTCAGGGGCACGATACGTAAGCATTTCGTACGTGTTGATCTGACCCCTGTATAATGTATGCCAGGCTGCTGCGCGCTCTGTTCTGTGTGCTGTCCAGAGTGGGTTTGGGGGAGGCATTGGATAACAACCTCCAAGCTCTACATGTATGAAATGCCCATGGTCGACGAACACAACCGCAACTACCAGGTGAGGTTCCTCAGCTTCGTTTGGCCCGCCCAGCAGAGGGAAAATTGTACAGCTCCCACGCATGTCGAAGGTGTGAACAATCACACCGTATCGTTGGGCAATAAGAAACCCCGTCTCAGGCATCGTCATGTAATTTTCGATATCTGCTCGTCCCACCCCCTTGAAATCGATCCGTCTAAGCAGCGCATCATAATGTCCTATGTTTTCCGGATCGAAAAACTGCCTCCAAAGCGATTCGTTCGTACGTAACTCCTTTATAAGTTGTTTCCGGATCATCAAATATGAATTTTGTTTCACTCCTAACCCAACAGCCACCGATCGAAACCCACAATGACCATCTGGTTTCACGTCCTTTATTCTAACGATGTATGGATGGATCACTTCGGGAATCTGAGGTGCGTAGTTGTGGATCGCTATATCCGTCTTAGGACCGAGCTTGATCATCGGGAAATCAGGGTGTAGGTTGATCGTCTGAGGCTGTGACGGTGATATGTACGAGCTGTGACGGGGAAGATCGTCTGAGGCCTCGACCCAAGTTTCTCCCGACGGAATGTACGCGCTTTTTCTAGCGGCTTCAACCTTTCTTTCTTCCTGCGTTTTCAATGTTGGGCGACCACGAGTTTTCTTCAGAACAGCAGGAGGTTTTTTGTTATTGTTCCCTGGATTGAGGATTTGCTGAAACTTTTCAAAGAAGCTCCTTTTCACCTGAGGGGGTGTTGGATCGATCTTTTGTTTCAATTTTTCAAATTCCGCGTCTACATCGATATCCTCTATGTTTTTCTTTGCAGGCTTGAAGTTAAGCTTCTTCCAGAACACGTCTATGTGTGTGATCCGGAGTTGCTGACCTGTGGATGAAAACAAATTAGGTGGCAGAATCATAACGAGAAAGGTCAAAGATATTAATTACCTTTATTTTCCAACTTTTCCAAACGACAGGCACATGGCAAACCACAGCTGGTAAAAAGTTGGCAACCACAGCTTGCACCGTAGGCTCTCAACTCATCTTCCTTACGTTTTAGTTCCCTAATCAAAAGCTCAATCGCATATATTGAAACCTTTCTGAGAATATATGCAAGCATGGGCTGCTTCTTGTGGTGCGTCATCACTTTTCGGAGGCTTGTTTCAAAGCTACTACTAATCTCGGTGTATTGTCTATCAACAACATGATCAACATACAGTACAAGTTTATCCAGTGTGTTGCGATGACTTGGAAAGTGACTTTTTAGTGTTGCACGCATGCCCTCAACCCTGTTGGTCGTAGTTTGGTGAAAGTTGATAGTTTTGTTAATCCAGCATGATACAAACTTTTCACGGTACGGATCCAACCAGGATTTCTTCATATAATCAAAAACCTCTAAAATTAAAAAAAACGTAAATAGTCAGTTTTTGTTATTATATAAAATTTGAACATAATTATGTAAGAAATACCTACGTTCACGATCATCTTCTTTCAGCTGTGCTTCAAGGTTTTCCAAGTTATACCTGTATATTTCCTCGGTCGTAGACTCGCACAATAACCAAAAACTACGTACGAATTCTTTCCAATCCTTGTCAGAGAATTTCTTCTTGCTGTTCTTATTAATATTTTGTTGAACATGGAACCGACAAAGATACTTATGCGCTTTTGGAAAAAACTTGTTCACACGCGTTCATTAGCGCAAAATCCCTGTCTGTTAAAATCACGCGCGGTTCCATACATCCGACCAGCATAGACTTGATCCTCTGCAACACCCATAGGTAGTTCTCTGACTTCTCAGCGGAAATTACCGCACAAGCAGCCGTAAACGATTTGTTTGTCGACGTCATGCCTACGACCTGAACAAATGGCAGGTTGTACATGTTCGTTTTGTAGGTGGCGTCAATCATTAGCACATGCGGGAAGGCACACCACATATTGAATGATCTTTCGTGAACAAAGAAGACATCTTCAACTTCGTTTGATATCTCATTCGTGCGCATGTAATAAGTGTAATTTTTTTCGAGAAGAATGCTTTCAAGTTTTTGCATCGGAGACTTACCGACATTTTTTTCGGCGTTGATCTTCTGAACAGCGTTGTGTATATCTTTCGGAATAAGCTTTCTAGCCGGATTGTTTTTTGTCAGCGTTCGCCAGATACTTTGGTTGGGAATGTCTTGCTCTGCCAGCTCCTTAACCAGTTTTGTATCCTCCGAAGAAAGCCTTCTCACATACGCGTGACCCTCTAAGTTTTCAATAGGAGTGTGGTTATGCTTCGCCTTCGTCACCTCGATCCTCCAAACACTTCCGGATGATTCCGAAAACCCGATCATCTCGAACGGGCAGCCTATTTTCTTGCTACCCGTTTTCCTCTGTGTAGCTATACTCTTATGCTCCCCACCAAAAGTACATTGAAACCAAATCTTGTAATTCTCTCCTCTTTTATTCGACCTCTTAGTCACAATGAGGTAACCGTTGTCTTTTGCCGTGTCTTGTACCCAACGCACCAACTCTTTACGTGACGAAAAGGTCTGCGTTGTATCAAACGAAAACGTAACCGGGTAACAGCCTTACTCGTCAACAGACACATCCCCCGGCTCACCATCGTCACCGAGGTCCGAATATACTTGATGTTCAAAGTTGTGCTCGCCACCGTAACCGAAATTCGAATAACCTTGTAAGCTCTGTTGACAACCGTAACTGTCGTTTGCACCACACTCCTGCTGTACAAAGCTGTACTCGCCACCGTAACCGAAATTCGAATAACCTTGTTGTGCGTAAGGGTCCTCCACAGGGGTATTCAAATCCAGCGTCACCGTGTTATCACGATAACGAATGCCAGATACAACCTCTGCCTCCCTCAAGTTGGACGAGACCGGTTTCTCATACGAGTCAGAAATAGCGGTCCCCTCGTAAGAATCAGGAACAACTGTCTCGTCAGAATATTGACCGAAAATATAGTTGTTTAACCACGACATCGTTTTTTGTAAACAACAAACAACAAAACACTCGAATACCCACGTATGTTTGTAAACAACGTATTGAGTGCGACCTTGTCTCGAACGATGCTTTTCTGAAGAAGAAGAAGAAGAAGAACGTATGCTTGCTTGGCCAACCTCAATCAGTAGCTTGCTTTTAAAAGTGAAAATTTGGGTCGAAGCGCCGCGCTATGGCCAAAGCGCGGCGCTATGGCCAAAGCGCGGCGCTTAGAGTTAACGACAAAACATCATAATCAGCTTTATGTCTGTCAAACAGTAGTGAATGTCTCAAACGTCAATCGAAGCACCTTTTGTCGACCGAAGCGCCCCGCTATGGCCATAGCGCGACACTTCAAGGTGTGAAAATAATTTTCTGCGTGTGGGAATAGCATGACCCATCTAGATATCTCAACTCTTTGATTCAAATACCTAACAAATTAGAGGCTGGGAGTTTCGATATATATTTTTATTTTTATTTTTATTTTATTACATTCCGTAGAGAACAAGAAAGAGGAGAAATTAGGTATTTTATTACGTTCCATAAACCCTACTTCCTTCCTTTCCCAAATTAGGGTTTTACACCTCCTCTTCTTCTTCGTCTCCCACCACACCCACACAAACCATTCAGAAATGAACAGTCTCATCCTCTTCAGAGCTTCTTCCAAGAGACTCACCACTCTTTGCAACTCACTCAACCATCTTCTAATCCCCTCATCTGCACAACCCTCACCTACTGCAATCCACCAGCATTTATTATCTAACCAGTCTCAAACAAATGTTGGGTTTTTAAGGAATTTTCATGGGTCTCGGTGGGTGAGTGTCGGACCGTCCGTTGTGTCAACACAGGCCGCCGGTTATGCTGCTGCTGTTCCTCAATACGAGGAGGAGGAGGAGGATAGGGTTTCGTCTTCCGATGGTCTTGAAGTTGCTAAACTTGGGATTTCAAAAGAGATTGTTGCCGCTTTAGCCAAAAAGGGTATTACCAAACTCTTTCCCATTCAGGTAATTCATCATTGAATGAGATTGTTATGTTTCTGATTGGAGTTTATATAGGTTTTTGGTAGATATTTCAAACATGTTATGGTGATGGTGAAATGTATGTAATTTGTCAAATTTTAATATGTTATGGTGATGGTGAAATCTATGCAGTTAATATCGGTGATATATCGGTCATATAGGTCCCTAGTAAAATATCAGTGTCAAATATCGAATATCGGTCAAAATATCGGTACCGGTTATCGGCGATATTTACCGATATATCACCGATATTTGACCGATATAACCGATATATCACTGAATTATTGGTGTTAAATTGCTATATATATATAAATTTTGCATTATATTAAAATTACCGATATCCCACCAATATCTCATCGAGATAACCTATATTTCAAATATCGGGCCTTAGACCGATATCCGATATTTTACTGCATTAACTGCATAGGGTGAAATGTATGTATTTTGGAGAATGAATGATTTACAAGTTTCTTGTTGTTGGTCAGAGAGCCGTACTAGAGCCAGCAATGCAGGGGCGGGACATGATCGGCCGTGCTAGAACCGGAACAGGGAAGACTCTAGCTTTTGGCATCCCTATCTTGAATAAAATAGTTCAATACAACGAAAAGCATGGGTAAATAAATACTCACTTTACTATTACTATTATATTAACAATCTTTGAAAATCTTACGTATCTGGTAAAAATTTAACAGAAGAGGGAGGAACCCATTAGCCATTGTTATGGCTCCTACTAGAGAGCTTGCTAAACAAGTTGAAAAGGAGTTCTACGAGTCAGCACCTAATTTGGCTACTCTGTGCGTGTATGGTGGTTCACCCATTCAACGCCAGATGAGTACTCTTGATCGCGGTGTTGATGTGATTGTTGGCACCCCAGGACGTGTTATCGATCTGCTTAAAAGAGGTGCTTTGAATCTATCAGAAGTTCAATTTGCGGTTCTTGATGAAGCAGATCAGATGCTGAATGTCGGTTTTGCTGAAGCTGTTGAAACGATTTTAGAATATTTGCCAAAACAGCGTCAAACCATGATGTTTTCAGCAACTATGCCAAGTTGGATTGTGAAACTTACCCAGAAGTACTTAAAGACGCCTCTAACTATTGATCTTGTAAGTCGGTTTTGTACAAAAGTTTTATATAATAAGATTTAATTTCATTATTTACAATCAGTTAATTCAGAGTTTTGATTGTAGGTTGGTGATTCAGACCAAAAGTTGGCTGATGGAATCACACTCTATTCTATTACATCAGAAATGCGTGATAGACCATCAGTTATTGGGCCGCTAATAACGGTACGGATATATGGTAAAATTTTATGTTTTTAATCTTGTAGATACTGAATATGGATAAGTTATTTGTTTTACTTCAGGAGCATGCAAATGGTGGGAAATCTATAATTTTTACCCAAACAAAACGCGATGCTGATCGATTGGCGAACGCGCTGCAGAAGAGTTTCAGATGTGAAGCTTTGCATGGAGATATTTCACAAAATCTAAGGGAGAGAACTCTTGCAGGGTTTAGAGACGGTCGGGTTGATGTTTTAGTAGCCACTGATGTTGCGGCTCGTGGTCTTGATGTTCCTAGTGTTGATCTGGTAAATTTGTCTTTGTCTGTTTTAGTTGTGCAGCCTTGATTTGAATTTTCATTTTCTTATTAGAAGCTTGATTTTATTGGTGGTCAGGTAATACATTATGAGCTACCTAACAACTCTGAAATATTTGTTCATCGAACCGGGCGTACGGGTCGTGCTGGCAAGAAAGGAAGGGCAATAGTAATGCATTCTTCTCAGCAATGGAGGGATGTCAAAGGATACGAGCGCGAAGTAGGATGCAAATTTACTGAGGTAACGGTGATTACATTATATAATTATTTTTATCCCTGTAACAAGCCGAACGAACAGAGTGGTGAATGTTCGTGTTCGTTTGTTTTAATTTTTACCTAACAAATGGACGAACACAAACAATTAAACAAAAGGGTTTTCTTGTTCGTATTTGTTTTTGTTCATTAGTTGATATTCTAAATGAGCGGTTAACCAACTTACATGAATGGACGTAAACAAATACCAGCCAAAAGTAAAATGAATATGCAAACATAAAGTCTAAATACCATTACATGGCTGAATAAGTTGAAGGACAAATCTAAACGAATTTTCACAAACACAAATGAAGGAACGGGGCATGTTTTCATGTTCATTCGTTTATGAAATAAGCGAACATAAACGAACCTCTCGCATAATAGTTTATGAACCGTTCGCGTTAGGTTTGTTTACAGGCCTAGACCTGGATGATGTCGTTTTTCTATGCATCTAAAAGTGTTGGGTTATTTTGGTGCTGACTAATTTCTTTTTCTAATTTATTAAAGCTTCCTCAAATTGCTGTGGATGCCGCATCCAGAGTTGAACTGGGTGGCGGGTTTGGTTTTGGAGGTAGACAAGGCGATTCAAGATTTGGTGGTCGAAATGGTAGTTTTGGTTCATCATCTCGTGGTGGTTTTGGTAGACCTAGTTATGGTGAGTTTAGAGGCCCTAGCTCTGGGCGTTCTAGTGGCTTTGGTGAAGATTCGAGTCGCTCAAGCCGTAGGAGTGGATTTGGTGATTTTGGTTCCGACCGCTCAAGTGGGTTTGGCTCAGGCCGTTCAAGTGGTTTTGGTGGATTTGGTTCAGATCGTTCAGGTGGGTTTGGCAGTCAGCGTTGAGGTTCTGGTCGATCGGGTGGGGTTAAAGACGATACCTATTCTTAATCTCGTTGTAGGTGAGTAGTCGAAGCGAAAATTTGGTTTATGATTTCAATATAATTCGTATCCTCTAATGACTAATAGAGGGTAGCATGATGAGTTCTTTTTTGGTTATTTTAAAGCATACGTAATTTATATCTAGTTAAAACATGGTGGAGCTAACATTTATAGTCAAGCTGATAAAAGGAACTTGCCTGTAAATCTATTATGGAACTCTGAAGGCAAACAATAAATACTTTATTCAAGCATGCTTGTGATTTTTTTTTGTATTCTTCTTGATGTGAGCGGATATCGCTTATAACATAAAATGCATGCCTAATAGTTGGATTGATGTCTTTTTTCTGACTTACCCAAAAGTTTCTCCTTTTCGATACCAGTAACCAAAAAAATGAAGAAATTTCAGCAGTTGTAATGTAATGTATCTGGATAATCTGCGCTCCTGTGACTGTTTTTCAAAGGCCAATGTGCTCGTTTCTTTTGGTTATATCACAACGCTTAAGGTTTAACCCTTAACGTGTTTGGTGTGCATATTAAGTAGGGGTGTTCACGGGCTGGTTTTGATGGTTTTTAGGTCGAATCGTAAGCCAAACTACCAGTAAAAAAATTTTATTATTGTAAACCGATATTCAACCGTTGAAATTTAAAACCGAACCGATGCCAACAATTTGATTCCAGTTTGGTCTCACGATTTAGGATTTTTTTAGGTTTGGTCACACCCTTCGAAAATTTACAAGTGCATCATACTACATACAATTCAAAATCACTTTACAAGTGCATCATAATTACCCTACAGTTCATCATTAATACACTATTACAAAATATCATTCAAAATTACTCTACAGGTGTATCAAACAACATAAATTTCAAAATTAATCTATAAGTGTATCATAATTACTCTACTAAATAACATAGCAAACACAATTACTCTACAAGTTTATCAAACAACAATCAATTCCAAATTACTCTACAAGTGTATCATAATTACTCTACAGTTCATCATTATTACACTACTACAAGATATCATTCAAAATTACTCTAAAAGTTCGTCAAACAACATACAATTCAAAATTACTCTACAATTACATCAAACAAAATAAATTTCAAAATTACTTTACAAGTGCATCATAATTACTCTACTTTTGATAGTTACTCTACCAATAGAATAATTACGAAATCGCACAACATTTTTTACTTCTCTATCATTAAAGACATGCCTTGGCTCATATTCTCAAGGTTAGCCAATTCTTGGCTTCGATTACAATCTCAATTTTTTTAAAAGAGTTCGAGCATCATACAATATGATTCATTCACACTTTTAACTACACAGAACAACTTCTGAACTCTCAACACAAATTCTAAACATATCAAATGGGAAAAGCCCCAAACGGAACATAATACCGCCCATGTGGGACACCTACATGATAAAAAAAAAACTACCACATGCGAACGTCATCGTTTGAATGGAGGAATGAAGGGTGGGACGACGGCTGATGAATCAAGAGTTTAATCATCTGATTCTTGCTAGATGTATGTAGATCCATGCATTCCTCAAGATCAGCATCACATGCCAACAATACCCATTCAGAATCATCATCCATGTATTCGAGTATCACATTTCCCATGTCGTATATGCTGAAACGCCTTGCTATCTCTTGCTGCAACTCTCCAAATCCCCACTCTTTCGTCATTTTAAATCGAATTTTCTCATGTCCATAACTAGCTTTCACTCTAAACACACCTTTATCTTGTGACATGCTCTTCGGTTTATCGTTGTTAGATGCTACTTGTAGGTTGGTTTCTTCATGAACCAACTTTTCTGTTCCTGTTGGACAACTGGAGCCGCGGCTGCAAGTTGATGAAGAATTGGTTGGCGTTGTTTGACTTTTTAGGAGGTTGACCGGGTCTTTGACTTTTGGTTTGGGACTAGGGGAGCTTAATTCGGGGAAATTTGTGTAGAATGAACCGAGTTGAATCATACCATCAGCACCTTGCACTGAATCAATAACGAGTTGCAGTTTCTTTAGCGAATGGCTTACTTTCTTGATCTTTCTAGACGGCCATCTCATGATCCCATGCTGCCTGCATATCCGTTTCAAGGTTGTCGGGCACACTGAGGAAAATATTACAGAACCATGGTTATTTTCAGGAAATATTGACGTATTTATGTCAGCAAGTAGATTAAACTATAAAAGGTGTAGTGTCTAGTGTCTAACCGCCGATACTCTTGGCAGCATCTTTAAGACTTCCCCGAAAATGTTGCTGGAGAACTTGCAAACTAATGTTTCTCTCTGTTCTGGCCCGACCCTTTTCGGTTGACCGTTTGGTGCCCAATGTTTGACCTTTTGACTTGGATCCCCATCCAAGATAAGTTTGCTTTTCAGGATCGGAAAATGCGAGTCCATGATAGATTTGGTTTATGGCATGAAACTCGTCTTGCGGTTCTTCCTTATGACACCCCATGGTCAAAACGACGTTTTCTCCCCTGCGTTGGGCTTCCATCATATCGGAAATCCAAGATTCATCGCGGGTATTTGTTTCTTTGACTGGAAATGAAGCTTGTTCCGCTAATTCTTCATCTTGTATCTCGTGCAAGCTCCAAGAAAGATTTTTTATCATAGAAGCTATCGAGCTTCTCATCTGTTCTTGTTCTACATGGCTTTTGCAGTCACGAGGTAAAAAGAACTCCAAGATGAAATCTAACGGTCCTGTGTAGGTGCTATGAAGGCGTATTGCTACAGCACTTTCGAGTCCAAACATCCTAGCTTCAAGAGCTGCAGGATAATCAGCCCTACAAAAATCATTAATGTCAGTAAAGCAAGGTTGGTTTGTGCCCAACGCTTTACCAGCAATACCTTCTCCTGGTACAAGCTGCAACGCCGAGCATGCTTCGAAAAAGCCCAAAACTCGGGGATCAAACACATAACAAGCAGATTCAATAATCGATATGGTAGTATCAGGGTGTCCGGATCCGCTTTTGCATCCGCCCCATGTTTGAGCCAACGGTAGTTTGAGCGTGTTACATATGCATCTCAAAACATCTCGAATCTCAGCAAGCGCCACCTCGTATGGCTCACTAAAATCCTGATACAAGTAAAACGAGTTAGTTTATAATCGCAAGTGACTGATCAATGAGTTTGTTAATGTATTTTCTATACCTTTAGCTTTGGATGAATCAAGAACTCCGAAGTCCTAAGATCGACAGCCTGCAAGCGAAAGAAGAGTCACAACAGATTTAACTAAGAATCAAAGTCATCAAACATTTTCTTGAAATGAAACTTCACACCAAGAAACATAATATGATGCGTAATACAGTTATGTTAGAAAGAGACCTCGAGAGCTTCACAGATGTTTTGGAGTTGATCATGAAAGTTTACTTTCTGGGAAGTCGTCACAACTTCAATGACACCAAGGCAAGTTTCACCGTCTAGATCGAATACAGGAAGGTTAAGGCACCCATAAAGATTGAGTTTTTGAGCATAAATCGCACGTGGATCGCTCCCTTGTGCAACGAGTCGAAGATCTGTTGCGCATGTAGGAAACTTGTTCAAGTAAACAACGGCTGGCAAACCGATCATCTCTGTGGAATCATACTCAGCAGCAAATCTACAGGTCTTGGAAATCTCTCGGTAATTCGACAGATCTGCACAATCTGAGGTAATAATAAAAGGTTGATCCTCTGCGGTGAGGACACGTTTGCCTTGTCTAGTAACCGGCAGCCACAACTGAAGAAGAAGATCCTTGTCCATTATGCATCTTTTGTTCAAATACTCGATCGCTTGAATCAGCCGATCATCATGACAATCATCTGGAGAGATGTTTGGATCGAAACATCCTATGGCGGTATCAAGGTAAGACGACGAAAAGTCCAAAAGGGGTGAAGATGACAGATCAGGATTCTCTAACCACTCACCATCAGGTGAAAGGTCATCAACAACAACAAATTCTAAATTGTTTTCTTCTATGGATCCAAAAATGGTGGTATAATCATCCATTTAGTACCCTTTTCAGTTCTTTAAATTAATATTACAACAACTAAATAAATGGCAAAAAAACAAGTGGGGAAAGTGGAATTTGAGATTCTGATAGAAACAAACTCAGGAACCAGAGCGAAGAAGGTTAACGTATATGTAAAACAAGAACAACAACTTCCAGGAGTTCTTATCGTCTTTCTTCAAAAACCAGATGTGTCCGTGTCTCACAAACATCGTTTGTTTGTTTTTTTTTCCGTACAACTGCAGGTTTACAAAACAAATAATTGAAGAAGAGTATTTCAACGTGACAAATCAAAAGACTTTTATAAAGGTAATCGATGAAGAAGATGAAAGCAAGATGATGTTAACTTACATGAGGAGGAAACCCAGATGAAAAAGAAAATCAAATCAAATTGAATTTCAATTTCAATTTCAATTTTTGGAACTGAAACTGATCCTAAAATGTTTAGACATACACAAGTTTCCGCTTCTGCTTGATTTTTATAGAGGGTGGGTGGGTGACTGGGTGGTACGAAACTTCAAACAGGAACACAGGATGACGTACGTATAATAGTATAAAATAATGCCAAATAGATTAAAAACACACATACACGCACTTCAAGCAGGACCACATGATGACGTAAGAGTATAAAATAACGTAAAGAGTATACTTCCGTTTTCTTCCCAGTGTTTCGTTCGTTTTAACGGTTTTAACTCAATTTTTTAAAAATGGTCATTTTACTTTCTGATGTTTTCATTTTATTTCCAGTTGTTTGCAAACAATACTTCTAACACTGAGGCTACAGCTGAATTTTAGGACGAAATTCCAAACTAACAGGGGGATTATGTGACACCCCGCGAAAACATTTTAACGGACTAGCTTGTCAGTGGCTGCCCTCTAACTTTCGGGACGAAAGTTCTTGAAACTTGGGGATAATGTTACACTTTGGGTTTTCCCGCGCAACTTTATTGGATGATGCAATTATATGAAGCTATTAAATGAAAACATATGTTATAATTATCGTGTATTATTTGCATTATGTGATAATGTGTAATTATTATGTGATAATATATGTATAGTGACGTAAGTATGAATGTATGTTCGGTTCCGACTCGAAACCCCTACGTTTCGGGTCGAGACGCCATGGTTTCGAGTTCGGGTTCGCTGGTTCCGACACCCCTCCTTCCTGGACTAATGGGTCATGCATTCATGACCTGGCCCAATGTAACAAGCCCACTCGGAACCACTTGAAACCCTATGAGGATGCGGCACCATGAGGGTGTTATTAAACCCTCACAATCAGCCGACATTCCATTTTTGGCAGCAATCATCATCCATCAATCCCCAAACATTCTCTCATCCTTTCTCTCTCCCCTTTATCCACTTTCGCTCTCTAGGAAAAACCCTAAAACACACACACCACATCCCCTCCTTTTGACGGCAGCAGCAACTCGGTGAAGGCAGCTGGAAACCATCGATCAGGAGCTCCATCTCATACTCTTTTCTACACCCCTCTCGCTCTACTTGTACCGGTTAGTGAACCACATTTATACTTAGTAACAATACATGTTAAAGATGCTTACTTGGTTTGAATGTTTAGATGTTGAACAAATGTATTCTCTTCATGATAATATGCGAACTGTTTTATAGAAAATGTTGGTGATATTGTGCATTGCGGATGATTAATAGGGTCTAGAATCATGTTATCGGTTAGGGTTTTGTTGATAGAAACGTGATACTGTGATCCTTGTTTAAAGCTATTCTTGATGCTTGATTTGGATGTTTTAGATGATAAATATTTAAGAGTTTTCATACGTAAAAATGAATGATGATACATCTGTTGTGATGTTTGTTTTAGTGTAAAATGAATGTGTCATTATGTTCTAAGGACACAATGCTAGATATCATTATGAGTAGATCTATTTGATGAATGATGAACCTGATGAATTGTTTAGGAGGATAATGTTATGATAAAACCCTGATGAACTGTTTGAATGTTCTAAAAATAGTTGAAATATGATGCATTTGATCTGATTTGGGAACTGTACTGTCACACCCCAACCGATGACGGAAACATCGGGGTGAGGCACTGAGCGAAACAGATTGTCCAGGAGAATCCATAACAAATATAATTACCAAATATTTAACGTCATGTCCCATACCATGACATATAAAGTAAAACAGTTATTACAGACATAGTTCTCAAAGACAATAATATTGTTCCGACAACTCAAATTTATTTAGTTTGTTTCTAAACCACCTAAGCTTGATTCCATGACATCCAACAATTAAGAGCATCCTAAACACCTGTCACATACGTTAAAATAAGGTCAATACACATAGTGTAAAGGTGAGCATACAAGTTTAATAGCATATAGTAGCGAAAAGCGTTTTACGCATAACTAGCATGTAACACGTAGAAATGTGAAACAAGTAGGTTATCGACAATGAAATATACACAGACATGACTGCAAGATGTAGAATGCGCAACACATATCACCACTATGACATGTGAAGAATTTCCCTTAACAACACCTGTCCATGACATGTGTTGAGTCCAAACTATAGTACTAACGTTGCTAAGGTGTCAGGCAACAATCACTGTGTAAACATAACATACAAGCATTCATCGAATAACACGTATAATGTGACAACTATGCTCTGTAATCAATGTATAATGTAAAAAAATGTCAATTATCAATAAAACAATGTGCTTTGGTGTTATTATATGTATTTTTGTGTTATTATATGTGTATTTGTGTTTGATGATTTTACGATTTGATTCGATTTCGATTTCAAGCTTTAAATCGCTTTCTAGAAGGTTATACGCAAACTGGTGCATAAACGTAGTCAGTTTAATGCGACAAACACTCCGGAATAGTGACATAGGCTTAACATACCTTAAATAACCTCCACATAACTTAGAAATAAGTTTTGGATGGTTTGGTGTGTTGAAATCAAGTTTGTTCGATCGCAGGGACTATTTGTGTCAAACTGTGAAACTATACCGATCTGTATGGTAACGAACATTCCGGAACTTGCTCATAAGTTAAACATACCCTAAATATCCTTTACATAGCTTAGAAATAGGCTTTGAGGGGTTCGGTATGCTAAAATAAACTTATTTGATCACTAAGGACTAAAAGCGTCAAAAAGTGCATAAGTTTGCATTTTCGCGCATATCTTACGTTCTGAATATATCCGGACATCCAAAAAATTTATTTAATCATTAAAATATTTTATTTTAGTGATTGGCATGATAAAATTCCATTCGTCGCGTAATTTGGATCGTTTTGGCGTTCGTTATGACTTCCGTCGTAATTAACCGAATAACGCAACCGTACGACCAAACGAGCCGACATCCGAAATGTTTTTGAGCATATTTTGAGTTCCCTAAACTTTAACTTCATTTTAGAGCCTTGAAATGGGGTTAACAGGGCTTAAACGTGTCAAAAATGCGTCAAAATGCAAGTTTCTCAAGTGCAGGGACCTGTTTTGACATTTCTAGAAAGTATGCTAGGCGGGCCACGTAAGGTGATGCCTATCCTTACGCGGGGCGTGAAACCTGATCAGACAGAATGTTCAGTTTCAGCATTCTGGTCGAAATTCAGGGTTGTTTATGCAATTTTTGCAATACCTGGAGCTGGTTTTCGACTCCCATTGTATTCTAATACCATGTTCCCACATGTATGGACAAGATTACACCCTCCTAACACTTGGAATGATCCAACTGATCCTAACTTCCTATAAATAACAAGGTTTCTCATTTGGGTTCTTCACACTTTAATTCAATTTCTGCTCTAAGTTGAGGTTTAACACCTCATACCTGAGTAATTTTGAATCAAAACATCCTTGCTTGGAACCTTTGTAAGTCTCCTTCATGCTTGTTCATGTATTTCAAGCTTGAAAGTCAAACATTGTTTGACTTTTAGCTTTGAACAGTAAATGGTCAACACAAAGTTCGTTCGAACTTTACAACGTGAGCGTAATCACGACGGTTATAGTCCCGTGAGACTATACCTACTGATTACCACGTTGATTAGGTGTAGTGACGAGTCATAGTTTCGGTCAAAATGCGTATTCATGCGTATTTTGCAACCAAACTATCCTTGGGTATCAAAACCGTTTGTTTTGATATCAAACCTGTTTTCTAACTTAACTAAACATGTTTTAACATGTTTAGCTCGTCACTTTTAGTTTAGTGCTTGTGTAGAGTCGTAAGTCAAGCGGTCTAAACAACCGCTTAGACTTTTGAACTAGACCCGTTTGGTCGATCTTTAGGATCCGGCCAAGAATGTTTAGTGACCCTAGTTGTATAGGGAATAACCTTCCGAGGTTATACCTTATGGTCACTTAGGTTTAATTAGTTGTATGATAGGTAGTTTATATGCCTTAGAAAATGACCAAAATGCCCTTTTCATGCATAATTGGTAATTAAGCATATGTAACTTAACTTTTTCCACTTAAACTAATTATGTAACATGTTTAGGCATATAATACTTGTCATAGGACTAGTTAGGCGTCTCGAACGCGCTTTTACACGAACGACACGTTAACGTAGCGTAAGCTTCCTTAACGGGTCGTAACGGGTCGAAAGCACTTAGGTTAGGTTCCGTTTTAGGATGTAGGCTTCGTTAAACCATATCACATGAGTTCCAATACTCGTTTGGTTTACAAGACTTCATTCTATCCGATCTTCCGATTTAGGTGTCGATTATTTATCTAGTGATCCGATTTCTAGGTGCTGCTTGATTTCCTTGTTTGAGCTTTGTTGAGTTCTTTTGATTGAGGAAACTTTGCACTTCAAGTGAGTACATAGTTCCCCTATTTTATTGTTTTCAATTGTTTTGGGGTGATTCATATGTGCTAAATGTTTTCGAGGTTTTAACGATGGTTTCAAAAACGATTGATATAGTTTATACAAAATTAATAACAATTTTGATAATGTGAACAAACTTGTTGGACGTATTTACATAACGAATGACATTCATTAACATTGATCAAGCCGACCAGTATTAGGTTATGGAACCATAGGATCTGACAAATCCCGTTATCAGACTACACCCATGGTTATGTGTGGGGGTTATGTGGGTAACGACTGAATCTGTGATTGTTAACTTACCCTTTGGTGGTTTGTTAATGCGAGAAGAGAGATAGTCGAGTCACGAAGGTTTGGATGTTATTAGCGAGATGACCAAAAGTAGTTTTCACAATTAAAATGAGGATTATGTAAACGAGTTAAACAAGTTGGATAAACGATTGGTTTTTGGTTAGCGTTTAGATAACGGGATGGGTGTAATGTGATGAAAACATGGTAGATACGCCGCTGGTACTTCTTATATATAAGTGTTTTCATCATATTACATATCGTGACGTTATTTAGTTCACTTGGGTAAACGAGGTTAACACGATGTCACATAACGATGTTTTCGAGAAGATATAAACCATACGAGTTTTATTAACGAGTTTTTACGAGATCATTTACAAATTCGATTTAATTAAACAAATGTTTTGGGGTTAAGAATCATGGCTACAAGATTTTATTAATTATAACCAATTTTATTTGAGTTGGTTAATCATGATTGCAATACTATATACTTTTCAAAAACAAGGTTTTAATGAAGTATTGCAACATATAAACGAGCCATGAATCCGACACTCTTATAAAACCTATGTGCTCGCCAGCATTTCTTTGCTGACTTTGTTTTTACATATGTTTCAGGTGGTGATTGAATGATGTTGAATGCTAGGATGCATGTTCACATAGGATCTGGACGAGGCCTTAGTGACATAATAACAATGATAGTCGATATGTAACTTGTTTGTTTAACTTTAAGACAATGTTAATGTTTAATATTATCAATAAAACGAAACTTTTGTATCCACGGTTGTGAAACGATGATTCTGTTTCAATACTCCCCGACGTTTCCGCCACGGTTTCGTTGTTTTAACGTGGTCGGGGTGTGACATATAACATGCAGAGCGGTCATCGTATAAAGAGTGTTTGCGTTGTGTGTCGATGTGATTTGATATAGGTAACGTATGTAACACCCAAAAGTGCGTTAAGCAAAAAGGGATCGAGTATACTCACAGATCGTGTTTAATAAATAAACACAGTCTTGGATTGAAGGGAGCGCTGGAGAGTTAGCCTGATCAGAGAACGATAGTATAGGCGTTGAATAGTGCGTAAAACGGCGTGTCGGTGAGATGAGGGACGGATGGTGATTCGATCGGATGACCGTCCGGACGGATGGTCATCCGGACGGATGACCATTAGGTCTGAAGGTCGTTCGATGGAATGAATGTGTTTGTGAAATGTTTGAACTTTGAAGTTTTCATCGTAGCATTTAGAAAAGTGAGACATATCTCTATATGTCTAGTCATCCGGTCAGATGGTCATCCGGACGGATGACCGTTCGGTCGGATGGCTATTCGTTTGAGACTGATATTCCTTGAAGTTTTGAAAATTGTTTAAGTGTTGAAAATCACAAGTCACTCGGTCGAATAGTCGTTCGATCGGATGGTCGTCCGATCGGACGGCTATTCGTTGGAGCGACTGTTTCGTTTGAAAACTCGTGAAATCAGTTAAGTTGTAAAGTTTGCAATTTGAAAGAGACGTTATGACGGCGTGTTAAACAACGGAAATCTCATCAAGTCCAACTCATCCGATCGGATGGGAATCACCCCGTTCGACTAGACTCAGCTGTTCTTGATAGAGTTTCATGTTCAGCCCGTAAATCGGTTGTCTCTCCGGTAGAATTCCATTCTCAGTCCGGCTCTCCACTATGGAATAAGTAGAGGGCCCGAACGAGCTTAGATTCTAATGGTTTTTAAGTGAAAGGTGAAAGATGTTGAAGAAAAGTTTGAAACACTTGAAAAATGTTTAGATTTAGACAAAATTAGTGTAAAAATGTGTAGAAATCTGTTAGATCCAAACCATTCTTGCTGTGATGAGGTCATACTCCGGTGTTCATGCGAACTTGTGATGACGTCACCATAGAACAACTCAAATCTAGTGATTTCATGGTGAAAAGTTGTGATTTGATGGAGAGGATGATGAGAAAGTGTGTAGTGATGATGAAAGTACAAGATTTAGGGTGAAAACTTACAAGAATCGCGAGGAATCGAGAGAAAAGAGCTTGAGAGTGCACTGGTCAGAGGGAGCTGTCACATCAATGAACATTTGATGTGACTGCTGAGTATTTTTAGTGTGAGGGTGAGAAAGGTGGTGCAAAGGAAATGGGTCGGACGACCTTTCGATCGGATGGCCATCCGATCGGATGGTCATCCGGTCAGATGACCATTTGATCGAACGGTAGTTCAATTGGATGGCGCGTGCGAGTTAGTTTCCGACGTTCGTTTCGTGTGTTGAGCGTTGCGTTTCGTTTAAGCGAGTTACGAATAAGCGATGCGATAGTATTAAACAATAGTTACACAAATAACATAACTACTAAAAGACATAAAAAGTAAACTTGCATTTCCAGTTCGTGATGAGATTGCGTTGTGAAAGAGTTGCAATTGTGTTTATGAATAACACCTTTAACATAAATAAACATGCACAAGTAAAACACATAATGGCACACACACATAGAACAATACCAATAATTGTGGTTCGAGTTGCGATGCGATAGCGCTGAAGTTAGCGTTAAGTAGATTAGCGTTTAATTGCGTTTATCGCATTGTTACTTCACATATTACAAATCGTAAATTAAAATAGCGTCCACTAGAATATCGATTGTCGGGGTTCGAAAGTACAAGCAATAATTAAGTAAGAAATGACAGATCTGATTAGCAATCTTTTCTTCCTTTGACTTTGACTTTGACTTTGATTTGTACTTTGACTTTAAAAGTCGGGTTGTTGCAACCTCCCCTACTTTAGGGAATTTCGTCCCGAAATTAAAGTGCAGGCATAACGAATAGCTGTGGATACTTAGCCTTCATATCGCTTTCGAGTTCCCAAGTGAACTCGGCGTCACGTTTGCCTTCCCGGCGAACCTTCACTATGGGAATGCGTGAACGTCGGAACTTCTTGGTCTCTCGGTCCATGATCTCGACTGGCTTTTCCACGAAGTGTAATGTTTCATCCACTTGTAGATCCTCAAGAGGTACATGTAAATTCTGCTCGGCTAGACACTTTTTGAGGTTCGAAACATGGAAAGTCGAGTGGACGTTGCTGAGTTCCTCCGGTAATTCGAGTCTGTAGGCCACTTTACCAATTCTTTCCAGAATTTTAAAGGGTCCAACATATCGAGGCGCGAGCTTTCCTTTCTTGCCGAATCGGATCACCCCCTTCCAAGGTGAAATCTTTAGGAGTACGTGATCACCAACGTCAAATTCAAGGGGCTTGCGGCGTCTATCGGCGTAACTCTTCTGACGACTCCGAGCTTTTAATAGATTGTCTCGTATTTGGTGGATCTTGTCAGTTGTTTCTTGCAATAACTCAGGACTGGTCATTTGCGCATCTCCGATCTCGTGCCATACAATAGGCGATCGACATTTTCTTCCATATAATGCCTCAAATGGTGCCATTTGAATGCTAGAATGATAACTTTTGTTGTACAAGAATTCGACTAAAGGTAAATGCGAATCCCAATTACCACCAAAATCTATGACACACGAGCGAAGCATGTCTTCTAGGGTGCGTATCGTGCGTTCAGTCTGACCGTCGGTTTGGGGATGGAAAGCGGTACTTAGATTAAGAGTAGTACCAAGAGCAGATTGTAACGTTTCCCATAGGCGCGAGGTAAACCGACCATTGCGGTCAGAGATGATATCACGAGGTGTCCTATCTCGACAAATAACTTCATCGGTATAGATCTGTGCTAATTGTTCTACCTTAAAGTATTCTCGTATCGGCAGGAAATGAGCAGATTTTGTGAGACGATCAACGATAACCCAGATGCTATCGTGACCTAATGGCGTAAGGGGAAGTTTCGTTATGAAGTCCATAGCTATACTCTCCCATTTCCACATAGGGATCTCGGGTTGTACGAGTAAGCCAGAGGGTCTTTGTTGTTCAGACTTGACTTTCGAACAAGTCAGGCACTTCGAAACGTAGATAGCGATATCCTTCTTCATTCCAAGCCACCAATACCGAAGACGGAGGTCATGGTACATCTTGTCGGCACCGGGATGAATGGAATATCGGGACTTGTGAGCTTCAGTCAACAATATCTCCCGATGGTTATTGTGACTTGGAATCCAGATGCGATCGAGATAGTAATAGATACCGTTTGATTTGGTGACAAGTTGGGTTTCAGCACCACACTTCTTCATTTCCTCTTTCAAGGTATTCTCAATGAAGCAGGCGTGCTGAGCGTCACGAATTAGAGCTTCGAGGTCATGCGAGGCTTGGGTATTACGAACGCTATGCAAGTAGCTTCGTCGGCTTAGAGCATCGGTAATGACATTTGCTTTGCCAGGGTGGTAACAAATCTCACAATCGTAATCGTTGAGAAGTTCAACCCATCGGCGTTGGCGCATATTCAGTTCCTTTTGGTTCAAGATATGTTGTAGGCTCTTATGGTCGGTGAAGACCGTACACTTTGTACCATAGAGGTAGTGTCGCCAAATCTTTAACGCAAAAACAACTGCACCAAGCTCGAGATCGTTGGTTGTATAGTTCTTCTCGTGGATATTGAGCTGACAAGAGGCGTACGCGATAACCTTGTCTCGTTGCATAAGAACACAACCAAGACCAAGGTTAGAGGCATCGCAGTAGACTACGAGGTCATCGTTTCCGTCAGGTAATACGAGGATAGGAGCATTGCAGAGCATATGCTTCAGGGTTTGAAAGGCTTGCTCTTGTTCGGTTCCCCAAACAAAAGGCTTGTCTTTATGGGTTAGAGAGGTAAGCGGCACGACGATTTTAGAAAAATCTGCGATGAATCGACGGTAGTAACCCGCCAATCCGAGGAACGAACGAAATTCGGATGGGGATTTTGGTGTAAATCAACTCTTAACTGCTTCAATCTTCATGAGATCGACGTATATACCTTGACTATTGACGATGTGACCAAGGAATTGAATCTCCTCCAGCCAAAATTCACACTTGGAGAACTTGGCATAGAGTCGATTCCCTTAGAGTAATTCAAGAACCAAACGTAGATGTTGCGCATGTTTGACTTTTGACTTCGAATAGATAAGGATATCATCGATGAACACGATGACGAAGCGGTTGAGAAAGGGTTTACACACGCGATTCATCAATTCCATGAAAACCGCGGGTGCGTTGGTTAAACCAAAGGGCATAACGACGAATTCATAATGGCCGTATCGGGTTCGGAAAGCAGTTTTAGGTATATCTTCCTCCTGAATTCGTAACTGATGGTAACCTGAGCGTAAATCGATCTTTGAGAAACACGTAGCACCTTGTAATTAGTCAAACAAATCGTCGATTCGGGGTAGGGATAGCGATTCTTGATAGTCAGCTTATTCAATTTCCTATAATTGATGCACATCCGGAACAATCCGTCCTTCTTTTTAACGAAGAGGACAGGTGCGCCCCAAGGAGATGTGCTAGGGTGAACGAGGCCTTTGTCAAGCAATTCCTGGAGTTGACTCGAAAGTTCACGCATTTCAGACAGAGCGAGGTGATATGGAGCTTTAGCAACAGGGTTAGCTCCAGGAATGAGGTCGATGTGGAAATCAATATCACGACTCGGGGGTAAACCAGGTAAATCGTCAGGAAAGACAACAGGAAAATCAAGAACCACAGGCACCTTATCCATTGCCTTCTTTTCGTTTTCCTCCGCTACTACGATGTGTGCCAAGAAAGCTTTGTATTCCTTATAGAGATACTTGCTCGCTTGGATGCACGACATGAGTTTAAGATCCTTCAAAGACACTTCGCCATAGACACAGAGTTGATCACCATTTGCGAGTGAGAAACGAATCATTTTATCAAAGCAAACAACTTCAACACGATTTTCGCGAAGAAAATCCATGCCTACTATGATATCAAAACTACCAAGCTGCATCAGAATAAGATCGACTGGGAAGACGTGATTGTTGAGTTCAAGAGTACAATCACGGAGAACAGAATTAACGGTGACGGTTCTTCCAGTGGCAACTTCTACGTCGAACGTCGTAAGGAGATTAGCGCGTTTACGTTTTAGGAGCTTTTCGAATTCTAACGATACAAAACAGTTATTGGCTCCAGTATCAAATAAACACGAAGCATATATACCGTTGACAAGAAACATACCATTGACAACATTGTTGTCATTTTGGGCCTGGCGGACATTGATGTTGAACGCTCGTCCGCGGGCTGCTGGCTGTTGTTGTTGTTGTTGCTGCTGCTGCTGGGGCTGCTACTGTTGATGTTGTTGCTGCGCTGGTTGCTGCTGTGGCTCTTGCTTCACCACTCGGTTCGGGCAGACATTTGCGAAGTGGTTAGGATCACCACACGCGAAGCAGGCTCTTACGTGAGCAACGGGGGCATGAGCTGCTTGTTGTCCCTGAGGAGCGGGAAGAGGAGCTGGAAGTGCAGGAGGAGCTTGAACCTGAGCTTGACGGGGACTAGTTCGGTAGTTGGCGGTAAAGTTTCCGTAAAGGTTACAATGGACACAAAATCGGCAAGCGATCCCAACAGGATGATGGAAAGTACAGGTAGGGCACAGTGGGTGCAGACCAGTGTATGCACGTTTTGTAGGAGGTGCATTGGTCACGGGTGCGGCTACTTGGCGGTTCTGGTTCTTGGGTTGGGCAGGAACAGGATTGAGAGGTTTGGATGTGACTGCACAGTTCTTGTTGTTGTTGTTGCTCTTGCGCTTGTGGCGTGAAGACTTGGAAGCTTGCGGTGCAGCGGTTTCAGAGGCGGGAGTAGCGGTGACTTGACGGAGACTTTTGGTGGTGTTTTTGAAGTAACCAGCCCTAACTTGCTTGTCATTTATTTCTGCAGCGAGTAGATAAATCTCTTCGATGGTAGTCGTCTTGGCGACTTGCACGAAATCAGCAACACAATCAGGTAAGGCGCGGATATACTTCTTGATTGTGATGTTGGGAGTTGAGACTTGGCCAGGACAGATTATGCTCAGCTGCTTGAAGCGCTCAGTAAGACCAGCATTGTCGCCACCTTCTTGCTTGATGTTCCAAAACTCGTACTCCATCTTCTGGAGCTCGTGTGGGGGACATAATTCTTTCATCATGATTTCCTTCAATTCCTCCCAAGTAAGCACATAGGCTGCGTCATTTCCTCGCCTATTTCTTTCAGCAGCCCACCAGTCCAAAGCCCTGGACTAGAAAACGCCAGTTGCGTTGACAGTGAGGAGGTTGTCAGGACTTCTGCTTTGGCGAAGAGTGATTTCAATTGAGTCGAACAATTGAAACATGGCACTGGGCCCATCTTCACCAGTGAAGTCTTTGGGGCCGCAGGCCTTAAAATGCTTGAAGCTAAAAGTAGCTCGAGGAGAGTCAGTCCTAGATTGCTCAGAGGACTTGCTACCGATTTCATTGATCTCGCTGACAATTTGCGGAATGACCTTGGCCATTTCCTTGGCGACTAGCGAGGCGATGCGTTTGTCAGCGTGGTTGCGGCGGGTAGCGCGAGAAGTGTGCGATCCAAATGACGACATTGTCTGCAACAAACATCATCATAAGATTCAGACGCGGTTCGATTATATCAGGTGTAGTCTAGCGTATCACCAAAAGCTACTTTATATAAAGCATAGGAACACGTTCACACATAGGCACATAAGCACGTAGACGCATACATCACATTGGCACGTAAGCACAGGAGCACATAACACGTAAAGCACAGAAACACATATTCAACTATATTTTGCACGTATTCACCTACATATATTGCACGTATATTTGTGTGTGATTGCGAGTACTTAACGAGTAGTATAATGTGCGATTTGTTAGCGTTTTGAGATAAATGTGTAGTGCGAGTTATGCGTATTTATCAAAGAGAAAGGCAGAAAAACATGTAGTCTCCAAAATCGAAACACATAACCATATAAAACCACATAAAACACATAAAATCAAAGAATCAGCGGTTGCGAGCTCAGAATCGAAACAGAGTGTCTGGGTGTTCAGACATCAACTACCCAAAGTGATTGACTATTCTCAAGGACTTCGAGTACACGCTTTGGCCTGATAGACTGTGCTCTCTCATCGTCATACATTGAATGGCACGCATCCTTTCGATTATTCGCATAACTCGAGTCGTTGGAATCAATCGAGACTTTGGTGAGAGTTTTGTAAATCCAAAATAGAGAGCAGAACAAGTCATCAAGATTCAGGTTTCACCCCTAACTTAACGACTGCATTCCTGTTTGTGTGATAGAATCACAAGGGATATAGGGAGATCTGCGTCGAGATATGGATTTCACTCCTGACTCAACGCAAATTCTCGTGTTTATAGTAAAAATGTGCGTCGGGCGAGCGGTCTAGTCGAGAGTTTACGGTTTTCACACCTAATCTTAACCCAATCACTCGTTTTATTTTCGAAAAATCATGTGTGTTGCTAGCCTTAGGAAAGGCTAAGTGGTAGTGTTCTAGCCTTAGGAAACGCTGGCGTTGCGCGAAGCTTTAGTAAGCAGTGTTCGCGCAGGAATGAGTTCGAGAAGGCATAACAGAAATAGGCTCGTGCAGAACCCACCGGGTTGCACAAGGTGGTCTGTTGGTACTTAGACTATAGACTAGGTCATTTCTAAGACATTGACCCGGACTAGGTCGAGTCTTGCCTAATTCCCTATAGTTATGGCTCTGATACCAATCTGTCACACCCCAACCGATGGCGGAAGCATCGGGGTAAGGCACTGAGGGAAACAGATTGTCCAGGAGAATCCATAACAACTATAATTACCAAATATTTAACGTCATGTCCCATACCATAACATATAAAGTAAAACAGTTATTACAGATATAGTTCTCAAAGACAATAATATTGTTCCGACAACTCAAATTTATTTAGTTTGTTTCTAGACCACCTAAGCTTGATTCCATGACATCCAGCAATTAAGAGCATCCTAAACACCTGTCACATACGTTAAAATAAGGTCAATACACATAGTGTAAAGGTGAGCAAACAAGTTTAATAGCATATAGTAGCGAAAAGCGTTTTACGCATAACCAGCATGTAACACGTAGAAATGTGAAGCAAGTAGGTTATCGACAATGAAATATGCACAGACATGACTGCAAGATGTAGAATGCGCAACACATATCACCACTGTGACACGTGAAGAATTTCCCTTAACAACCCTTGTCCATAACAGGTGCTGAGTCCAAACTATAGTACTAACGTTGCTAAGGTGTCAGGCAACAATCACTGTGTAAACATAACATACAAGCATTCATCGAATAACACGTATAACATGCAGAGCGGTCATCGTATAAAGAGTGTTTGCGTTGTGTGTCGATGTGATTTGATATAGGTAACGTATGTAACACCCAAAAGTGCGTTAAGCAAAAAGGGATCGAGTATACTCACAGATCGTGTTTAATAAATAAACATAGTCTTGGATTGAAGGGAGCACTGGAGAGTTAGACTGATCAGAGAATGATAGTATAAGCATTAAATAGTGCGTAAAACGGCGTGTCGGTGAGATGAGGGACGGATGGTGATCCGATCGGGCGACCATCCGGACGGATGACCATTCGGTCGGAGGGTCGTTCGATGGAATGAATGTGTTTGTGAAATATTTGAACTTTGAAGTTTTCGTTGTAGCATTTAGAAAAGAGAGGAGTATCTCTATATGTCTAGTCATCTGGTCGGATGGTCATCCGGACGGATGACCGTTCGGTCGGATAGCTATTCGTTTGAGACTGATATTCCTTGAAGTTTTGAAAATTGTTTAAGTGTTGAAAATCACAAGTCACTCGGTCGAATAGTCGTTCGCTCGGATGGTCGTCCGATCGAAAGTCTATTCCTTTGAGCAACTGTTTCGTTTGAAAACTCGTGGAATCAGTTAAGTTTTAAAGTTTGCGATTTGACAGAGACGTTATGGCGGCGTGTTAAACAACGGAAATCTCATCAAGTCCAACTCATCCGATCGGATGGGAATCACCCCGTTCGACCATACTCAGCTGTTCTTGACGGAGTTTCATGTTCAGCCCGTAAATAGGTTGTCTCTCCGGTAGAATTCCATTCTCAGTCCGGCTCTCCACTATGGAGTAAGTAGAGGGCCCGAACGAGCTAAGATTCTAACGGTTTTTAAGTGAAAGGTGAAAGATGTTGAAGAAAAGTTTGAAACACTTGAAAAATGTTTAGATTTAGAGAAAATTAGTGTAAAAATGTGTAGAAATCTGTTAGATCCGAACCATTCTTGCTGTGATGAGGTCATACTCCGGTGTTCATGCGAACTTGTGATGACGTCACCATAGAACAGCTCAAATCTAGTGATTTCATGGTGAAAAGTTGTGATTTGATGGAGAGGATGATGAGAAAGTGTGTAGTGATGATGAAAGTACAAGATTTAGGGTGAAAACTTACAAGAGAAAAGAGCTTAGGAGTGCACTGGTCGGAGGGAGCTGTCACATCAATGAACAGTTTATGTGACGGCTGAGTATGTATAATGTGTGGGTGAGAAAGGCGGTGCAAAGGAAATGGGTCGGACGACCTTTCGATCGGATGGCTATTCGATCGGATGGTCATCAGGTCGGATTACCATTCGATAGAACGGTCGTTCGATTGGATGGCGCGTGCGAGTTAGTTTCTGACTTTTGTTTTGTGCGTTGAGCGCTGCGTTTCATTTAAGCGAGTTGCGAGTAAGTAATGCGATATTAAATAATAGTTACACAAATAACATAACTACAAAAAGACATAAAAAGTAAACTTGCATTTCCAGTTCACGATGCGATTACGTTGTGATAGAGTTGCGATTGCATTTTCGAATAACACCTTTAACATAAATAAACATGCACAAGTAAAACACATAATGGCACACACACATAGAACAATACCAATAACTGCGGTTCGAGTTGCGATGCGATAGCGATGAAGTTAGCGTTAAGTAGATTATCGTTTAATTGCGTTTATCGCATTGTACTTCACATATTTCAAATTTTAAATTAAAATAGCGTCCATTAGAATATCAATTGTCGGGGTTCGAAAGTACAAGCAATAATTAAGTCAGAAATGACAGATCAGATTAGCAATCTTTTCTTACTTTGACTTTGACTTGTACTTTGACTTTAAAAGTCGGGTTGTTACATGTACTGATAAAATACATGTTAATGGATTGTGATTGGCTTATGCTGAATTGGATAGGATTCTAGAAGTTTCGACAGTGGTTGCGAGTCGAGCTCTCATGAATTCGACTCGAGACTATTTAGATGACAACTCGAAACAAGACACCACATATAAGAGACTCGAGATCAGCATGGTTGCGAGTCGAGACCTGTCCGGTTCTGACTCAAAGCCAGGCTAGAAACCATGAGGTTTCGACTAACGATGTACAACTCGAGACCTTCTGGTTACGACTCGAGATCCTTTTGGTTCCGACTCGAGATCTCTTGATTTCGAGTCGAGACCTCATGATTCCGACTGATCTAGTCCACTTAGCTTATTGGGTACTGACTATTGTGCCACACAGTTGAATGTTACGGTTTTAGACTATGTGTGTGTTACTGTTACTCTTACTGTTCAAACAGGTGGACCATATTTGTGTATGTATGAAACATGGATTTATGTGCTACATGTTAATACATGTATACGTGATACTATTTGCATACAAAACCTGACCAATATTGGTAACCATAATAGGACGTGGTTGACCAAACTAAACCAAGTAAACTATCTGCCGAGCAAACCAAGGTGAGTTCACAACTTTTACTAAAAGCATGCGTTCCCGGTGGTTGGGAAACGGAACAAACAACGCTATGTAACACCTCGCAAAATCATGTCCAATATAGTATCAACACGTATCATGGACTTTAAACGTGTAACGGATTGATTATGAGGGACTAAAGTTGACAAACGAAGAAAGTATACGTATATAAGGATACAAAGTGTGAACATTGATAATTTTTCCTTTTAACAACCCTACATGATGTTTATACCCTAAAACGAATGTATCATGAAGCGTGTGAAACCGTTTGTGGAAGAAAGTGAAAGTTTATAAGACGCGTGGGTTAAATGTGTCAACATGTTTAAGTTATACCTCTGAGTGACCTTTTAGCGAACCCGGAGCCTTGTAACAATTAATTATACTCCCAAGAATAAGTGGTAAAAATTTCACAAGGTTTCGATATCGTATGAGAAAGATATGCTAACTTTCGTAATTAAGGGGTTAAAAGCGTCAATGAGGCAAAATTTGTGTTTTCGGTTATCGTTTAACGAAACCGGACCTAATGATGATTGGTTATATCTCATGGATCATAGAAATATAAATTTCATGGGTTAAAAGTGCTTAAAATGGAAGAAATTACGCTTTAGAAGGTCCAGGGGGTGAAAGTGTCATTTTCAAAACTTGTTTGCTGGTCCCCCACCTGCTGGCGCTGCGCCAACACCTGAGGCCCCTCTCCGTGGCGCGGCGCGATGGATTGCCAGTTTAGCAAATGTTGTTTAAACGTGGCAGCTTGCATGTTTGCTCGATTCCGGGAGTTTGCCACCCTCTAGCTCCTTGAAACACGTCCCTTAACACTTGTATTCATCCCTGGAGTTGCCATAACACCTGTATCCATCTCCTTGAACCTTCCTTGGCTATAAATAAGTCCAATTGTTGCAACTTGTGAACTCACATTTGAGCACTTCATTTGAAAAGCTTCCAAACACTTGTTCTGGAGATTCCTGGAGCTCAAGACCACTTCCTAATGATCCTTAGTCATGCATAGGACTTCAATAAGTGTCCTTAACCTTTCTTAATTCAGTTTTATTAGTTTAATGGCCTAAAGTCAAACCCGTTGTAATTAAGGTTTGACTTAGTGATTAATCACTAATGGTCCAGTCAATTCTCGAATTAAAAGTAGCTTTGAGTTGGTAATTATGTGGGTAATAAACCCTTAAAAGGCCACCCTCTGATTCCCACTCTAACTAGGTCAATTGTCGAGTCAAACTTGATTATAAAAGGTCAACAGAAAGCTAATTTTCACATAAACAAATACTTAACAATGTAGAAGCTATGAAACTTGTTTTATCACTTGTATAACTTGGTAATTAATGTAAGAACATGTCTAAGCATGTTCAACCCGACAATTTTCAGTATATGCTTGGTTCGGAACCGAAAGTCGCATAAGTGGACTCTCGCTTTGACTTTCAGTTCTGACCCATTAGAGCATATTTTAGAAATGCCTTAGAGCTTTACTAGGACCAGGTTACATATTAGTATAACCCTCTATGATTATACAACTTGGTTCATTAGTTATCCGATTCATATGCATGTTTCCGTTATATGCCTAAATGTTGACCAATATGCCCTTTTGACCTTAAAACAAGAATTTTGAAAATGTGAGAGGACAATAATCTTTATTACTGATTTATAAACAAGTCCCTAAATTTTCACATCAGTTTAAGGTCTAGATTAAGAGTTATGCTCAATAGCGTAATTAGAAAGCTTTTTATTAATTAAACGGCATAATTAGCATAAAGCCTATCTAAACCCAATTTTTGATACCAAACTTTTTACCTACTGATGTAAAATAATATTTTGGGATTTTTGAAGATTTTTATTTATTTTTAGGCTGAGCATAACATAGGGTTATAGCTTTGATTCGGTAATTGTCGGTTTTGCCCTTTTGGCCTATAAAATGAGTTTTACATAATATTTTGATACCAAACCTTTTGCTACTAATTTTATATAATAAATAAAATATTTTGAGTCTTCTGGAATGATAAAAATATCAGCTTTTCTTTAAAAACCCCGAAATCGCTTAAAACCGTCTTTTTACGTGTTTAAAACGCATAGTTTGTATTAAAACCATTTTTCTCATATAAGACTTAATACCTACTGATGTGTCAAGAAAATTTTAATATTTTAACAGTAAAGAAAAGTTTTTAAACTCAGATTTCAAATTTTGACCTTTAAAGCTTATGTGAAATTACCAAAATGCCCCTTACGGTGAATAGTTTGGTTAGAAAAGGTAAATTTCACATGTATGCCATACCCTACTGTTATGACTTATAAAAATAAGTATTTTTACTGAATATATCTGTGACAACCCTCAAAATTTCATGTATCCGTACGATTAATTAAATGTTAATTAAAGTGCTTGATGACTGTGCTGAATTACTTAACTGCTTTCTGATTACTGTGTCATACGTACACGTGCTTTTTAACATACTAGTCTTGTGCAGAAATTTGACTAAATGGTCATGTATACTTTCCTAAGTGTTGGGAATTAAAAATGTTACAAAAAGATATATATATATATATATATATATATATATAGGACACTATATGGAATAACGTAGCATTTTAACGGAACGGTATCCAACCGAACAGCCGGACATTACCCGAAACACAAAAATATTGTTAGAAACATTGTTTCACTTTTTCTGAGCTAGTCATGGTCCCCGAACACTTAAACACACTACATAATACATGGTACACACTTAAACACAAGACACTTACACTTAACACCCTATTACTTAACTTTACCATTTGAATTTTCATTTAACCCCCCCCCCCCTTGCTAAATCACGGCTCACACAAGGTGGCCCCACCCAAAGATTAACCTAATCTTCCTAAATCTCCTCCATATCTCTTCCTTGGGAATTGTTGGATCATGAGTGTACTTTGGGGGACAAGAGAACCAATTGTTAATAGAATTTAGGGAGTTATAAGATCATAAGCATCTCTTCATCTTCATCAAACTTCAACTCTCTCTCCCTCCTTTGAAGCTCACGGCCGAAACACCCTCTTGCACTCCCACCATTTTTGATTTCCTTCCATCCATTCTAAGCTTCATTCAAGGTGTAAGAAGGTGAATAACGAAGCTCGGTGTTCTCGGAACTTGAAGGACCTCTCTCGTTTGCTATTATCCTCAACTTTTTCATCTTGATCTTCCCTAGCTTTAAGCTGGTTGTAAGCTTCATGTAAATCCTTATTTACTTTAGTGGTTAAAAGTTATTGTTTGTTGATTTATGCAAGAACACTAAGAATCATACACTTAAAACTTGAACATAAGCTTTACATAAGATGAAATAATGCTAGAATGATGTTATTTTGAGTATGTATGATGTTACTTGGTGATTACTAGAAATATGATGATTGATCATCATAGGGAACTTGTTAAATCATGATTAAAAACACGGTTTAACAAGTTAGAGGTGATTATGTGCTTGTATGAAATACTCATCTTCTAGTCTACACATGAACTTGAAAGAAAAATGATTTTTCTTGAAAAATAATACACCAAGTGATCTAGTGATCTTGTAGATCTAAAACTTGTGAGTGATTTTCCTAAATAAACCAAGATTAAAAGACGGTTTTCGAAAGATCATGATCCTTACACTATTTTGGAAATAAAGTAAGCATATGAATACTAGTGACACATGAAAGTGTTGAAAATAAATATTTTTGTAAAATATGTTCACAAGTTGTGAATATCTAAAAATCCCGAATGAGATTTTAAATAAAGTAGACACACTTTGGAGAGTAACTAAACGCACTAAACGCCATGCCAAGTTACTACGCGTTTTTATGAAACATCAAGTTCATGTTGGTTTGTAAATAGAATAGTTTACTCTTGGTAAATTGTTGTTGACTGTTGGATGATTTTTTGAAAAGAAAATGATATGCTTATTAGCATGGACACCTCCATTTACAAAGGAAACTCTGGCAAATTTTTTTAAAAGTTCCAACACTTAGAAATTATTTTTCTAACAAGTGTTCACAAATACGTTTTACAAGTAAAATGGTTAAATATATATTTAGAATATATATTTTATACTAGAACAATTGTGTGGATACTTGTTTACTTTGTGAGATAGTTATATTATTTTAGGGTAAAATAATATAACTTAACAAAGTACCTTGACATTTGAATTGTGTGGTGCGTGATAGAAGTAATGAGTAGATAAACCGTACGTAGGATACGTGTTATGCATGAGAAACTGATTGTTAACTGTACCTTATTAGGATGTGCTTGATTTCTGATTATTAGAGCAACTAATCTAACCGAGCAAACCAAGGTGAGTTCACACACTTTCTAAGGCATGGGATTCCCGGTGGTTGGGAATGGGTTAAAGAATTAAGACGGAACCTACACATCCTCCTTGGGTAGGATATGTACCGCCATCCTCCATGGGTAGGATGCCAATATTAATCCTGCGTATTCTCCTTGGGTAGAATACGTACGTTCGTCCTCCTTGGGTAGGACAACAACCTTAAAACTTACTAGACAAAACTCTATCATTAAGTCCCTCATTTTATATCAACTTAATCGCCGAGGCCAATGGCGAGCGGGTCATTAGTTAATAGCGCTATTAGGTTTAACAAACCTCACACCGTGCCAGTCGGACGGGCGTGTACTAATGGACTATGGCAAACTGTTAATGATGATAGACATTGACGTAGGGCACAACTTACTTTCGTTAGTAGTCGATATGGTAACGGTCTAGTGGTTCACATGGGGAAGCCCCCACTGATTATGGATATGGTTTGGGTAATAAAGAAGGAACTGGTTAATCATATTTTCAACTATGGGGTAACCCCCATGGCAAGTAAGCCAGCAAAAGACAAACCATGTTTCCGGTAACAATTTAAAACTAAACAACCAACTGTGAACTCACTCAACTTTGTTGCTGACTCGTTGTTACATGCCTTACAGGTCGTTAGATGATTATGGAGCTTGCACGAGGAGGAGGTCGTTGTGGGATATGGACTGTTATGTCCCGTGCTTAACATTTGAACTTTATGAACTTATTGAACTTATGTTTTGGGTTTTATCTTTAATGCTTCCGCTGTTTAACTTGAACTTGGATAACTAGCTTTTGGTCACCAATTGTATTGTGGTTGGTTTTATTTACTTAATTTTGTTGTTCAATATGATTGGTGGCTCGATCCTGGTCATGTCACGCCTCCAAGCAGTGACACTCCGCATGGTGGATTTTGGGGGTGTGACAGATTGGTATCAGAGCCATTGGTTATAGTGAACTTGGTTTTAAAAAGGGAAAAACTTTTTTACAAAACCAGACTATAACCAGTACAGTGCTCAACGATCCACAACGACGCTTCGCTCCACGTGCAAGACTCGGCACAATAGATGGTATGATTTATGTTTATATTGTCGGTTAGATAGTTCACACTGTGCATTAGTTAACGTGATAACTGCTATTTGAGCCTTGTGTGCTTACTCTCTTCTGTCGTCCCACGCTTACGCACTTTCGCGACACTTTTCTTACTTGTGTTTCATTTGATGTGAATATCATGAGTGGATGCCTGAACTTGACTCAAGCCCAGCTGACGGCTCTAATCAACGAACGAGTTGCTGAGGAACTCGCAGCAGTTCCAGCAGGAGGTATAACCTGCCATTTCGACCTATCCTAGGATGATTAGATCCTACTCTCGCGAACCAACTCTTGTGCTTAACCTTGTCTTTTACCCTCGCGCAACAAGTCAACATGCTCAGCCTCCCGTATGTACGTTCAAAACATTCATGGATTGCCGACCTAGTACTTTCAGCGGCACAGAAGGAGCTGTAGGTCTTCTTCACTGGTTCGAGAAGATTGAGTCTGTTTTTGAGATGTGTGAATGCCCTGAAGATCGTAGGGTGAAATTTGCTACTGGAACACTCGAAGGTGCTGCGTTAACCTGGTGGAAAGCACAGGTCCAACTGCTAGGGCTGGCGGTTGCTAATGCCACCCCATGGAATGACTTCAAAGAACTGATCAAAGAAGAGTACTGTAGTCGTGACGACATCCACAAGCTAGAGGTGGAATTTTTCAATCTGAAGATGACGGGGTCTGAAATCGAGGCATACACAAAGAGATCGAACGAATTAGCTATCTTGTGTCCCACTATGGTGGATCCTCCTATCAAGCATATCGAGCTGTACCTTAAGGGTTTGGTGCCAGAAATTCAGAGCCACGTGACCTCAGCTAATCTTGGCACCATTCAGCAAATCATCCGGTTGGCTCATCATCTCACTGATCAGGCAGTTGAGCAGAACAAGCTGCCCAAGCGTATTAGTGCCACTACTACTTCTGATGCTCCCAGTGATAACAAGCGTAAGTGGGATGGAAACTCGGGCAAGGGTTCCACTTCAGTTCAGTCTCAGTCCCAGCAGCGAAAGACAGATGAGTATAGGAGCCCCAGTCAGCAGTCTTCTGGGAATCAAGGTCAGGGTGGGTACAAGGGAAATCACCCTAAGTGCATTCAATGTAATTTGCACCACAGCGGGCAGTGCCATAAGGGTCGTTGTCTGAGGTGTAACAAGTTTGGTCATGAAGCAAAGGATTGCAGGGGCGCACGACCAGCAAATCAGAATCGCCAACAACAACAACAAGCTCCACAGAACCACCAGCAGCAGCAACAGCAGGGCAATAAAGGATGCTTTCAGTGTGGCGCTGAAGGCCACTTTAAGAGGAACTGTCCTCAGCTGAACCAGAATCAGAACAACAACAACCAAGGAAACGGGAACAACAATGGAGGCAACAACGGGGGTAACAATAATGGCAATGGCGCCCGAGGACGTGTTTTCGTGCTAGGTCAGGGTGATGCAAGGAACGATCCCAACGTGGTGATGGGTAAGTTTCTTCTGGATGATTTCTTTGTTACTGTTTTATTCGATTCGGGTGCCGATACTAGTTATGTGTCCTTAAAAGTTAGCCAAATGCTTAAGCCCACTCCAACACTTCTGAACACCAAACACATGGTAGAACTAGCAAACGGTAGAAGTCTTGAAGCCACACACATAGTTAAGGGCTGTAACCTCGTCCTAGCTGGTCAGACCTTCTCTATCGATCTTATTCCTACCGTTCTGGGTAGTTTCGACGTTGTTATTGGGATGGATTGGTTATCTCAACATCAAGTTGAGATTATTTGCAAAGAGAAAATCGTCCGTATTCCTCGTTCTGGTGAAGAACCTCTCATGATTCATGGCTACAAGAGTGGTGCTGTTGTGGGCGTCATCTCTTTCCTTAAGGCCCAGAAGTGGTTTCGAAAGGGCCACCCTGCTATTCTAGCCCTCGTTTCTGATACATCCTCGGAAGAAAGGAAGATATTGGACATACCTATTGTACATGATTTTCCTGAGGTATTTCCTGAGGAATTACCTGGTCTTCCGCCTCATCGTCAAGTTGAGTTTCAAATCGAGCTAGCTCCTGGAGCAGCGCCCATAGCTCGAGCACCTTATCGTCTAGCTCCATCAGAACTTGAAGAACTGTCCACGCAAATACAAGAACTCTTGGAAAAGGGTTTCATACGTCCTAGCTCTTCGCCTTGGGGAGCTCCAGTGTTATTCGTGAAGAAGAAAGACGGTACTTTCAGAATGTGTATTGACTATCGCGAACTCAACAAGGTGACCGTGAAGAATCGTTATCCTCTTCCACGCATTGACGACTTGTTCGACCAGTTACAAGGGTCGAGCTTCAACTCCAAGATTGATTTGAGATCGGGATACCATCAGCTGAGAGTCCGAGAGGAGGACGTCTCCAAAACAGCATTCAGAACTCGTTACGGCCATTACGAGTTTCTGGTTATGCCTTTCGGATTAACGAATGCACCTGCGGTCTTCATGGATCTCATGAACCGGGTGTGCAAACCTTACCTGGATAAGTTTGTCATAGTTTTCATCGACGATATCCTGATCTATTCGAAGAGTCAGGAAGAACACGAGCAACACCTTCGAACAGAACAGTTGTATGCCAAATTTTCGAAATGTGACTTCTGGCTTCGCGAAGTCCACTTTCTAGGCCACGTGGTAAACAAGGATGGGATTCATGTGGATCCATCCAAGGTTGACTTGATCAAGAACTGGCCTGCACCCCGTACACCAACAGAAATCCACCAATTCTTGGGCTTGGCAGGATATTATAGAAGGTTTATCAACGATTTCTCAAAGATTGTGCAACCTCTCACTTCACTGACTCAGAAGGGTGTCACCTATTATTGGGGTGATACACAGGAGTCCGCATTTCAGCATTTAAAAGATAGACTTTGTAGCGCGCCTATCCTCTCATTGCCTGAAGGCACAGATGATTTTGTGGTTTATTGCGACGCTTCCATCCAAAGACTTGGTTGCGTGTTGATGCAACGTGACAAGGTCATTGCCTACGCATCACGCCAACTTAAGGTTCACGAAAGGAACTACACTACACACGACTTGGAATTGGGAGCAGTTGTTTTCGCACTTAAGATATTGAGACATTACCTGTACGGTACCAAGTGCACCATTTACACCGATCACAGGAGTCTCGAGCATACCTTCAAGCAAAAGGAATTAAACATGTGACAACGTCAATGGGTCGAGCTCTTGAATGATTACGAATGTGCGATCAAGTACCATCCAGGCAAAGCCAATGTTGTGGTCGATGCCCTCAGTCGAAAGGATACTATACCTAAGCGTGTACGTGCATTGCAACTTACCATCCAATCTAGTCTTCCCGCTCAGATACGAGAAGCTCAGGTCGAAGCATTGAAAGCAGAGAACATCAGGGCTGAGTCCTTGCGAGGGTCAAGGAAACGACTAGAACAAAAGGAAGACGGTGCTTATTACGTAACAGGGCGTATTTGGGTTCCACTCTATGGTAATCTACGTGAGCTTGTGATGGATGAAGCACATAAGTCTCGTTACTCAGTACATCCTGGTTCGGATAAGATGTACCACGATCTCAAGACTACGTATTGGTGGCCTAGTATGAAAGCCAACATCGCAACCTACGTCAGTAAATGTTTGACTTGTGCGAGAGTCAAGATTGAATATCAGAAACCATCAGGCCTACTTCAACAACCAGAGATACCTAAATGGAAATGGGAGAAAATTTCCATGGATTTCGTTACTGGCCTACCTAGATCTCAACGCGGTATCCATTTGGGTGATCGTGGATCGACTGACCAAGTCTGCACATTTTCTGGCTATCAAGGAAACGGATAAGTTTTCTACTCTAGCAGACATCTACCTAAAGGAAGTAGTATCAAGGCACGGAGTGCCAACCTCCATCATTTCTGATCGTGACTCACGTTTTACATCTGAGTTGTGGCAAGCTATGCACAAGTCCTTTGGCTCTCGATTAGACATGAGCACGGCATATCATCCACAGACGGATGGGCAATCTGAACGCACCATCCAAACCCTTGAAGACATGCTTAGGGCATGTGTAATCGACTTTGGTAATGGCTGGGAAAAACACCTCCCATTAGTGGAGTTTTCGTATAACAACAGTTACCACACCAGTATCCAGGCCACTCCATTCGAGGCATTGTACGGACGGAAGTGCCGATCACCTCTTTGTTGGGCAGAGGTTGGCGACAGTCAAATCACTGGTCCAGAACTTGTAGTAGATACAACCGAGAAGATTGCTCAGATACGAAAACGAATGGCGGCAGCTCGTGACCGTCAGAAAAGCTATGCTGATAAGCGAAGAAAGCCACTCGAGTTCCAGGTTGGGGATCGGGTGCTGCTCAAAGTCTCACTTTGGAAAGGTGTAGTTCGTTTTGGCAAACGAGGCAAGCTCAATCCGTGTTATGTCGGACCGTTCGAAATCATTGAGAAAATTGGCAAAGTCGCTTACAAGTTGAATCTACCCAAAGAACTCAGCGAAGTTCACAATGTTTTCCATGTGTCGAATCTGAAGAAGTGTCTATCAGATGAGACACTCATAGTTCCTCTCAAGGAGCTCACTATCGACGACCAGCTGCGATTCGTCGAGGAACCAGTAGAGATCACTGATCGAGATGTTAAGATTCTCAAGCGTACTAGAATACCCCTTGTTCGAGTTCGTTGGAATTCCCGTCGTGGCCCAGAGTATACCTGGGAACGAGAAGACCAAATGAAACTCAAGTACCCCCAGCTGTTTAAGAAAAGTGCAACCACTACTGAGGCTGAAGCTACCGCAGAATTTCAGGTCGAAATTCCAAACCAACGGGGGGATGATGTGACACCCCAGGAAAACCAGGAAATCACGTAACTTAACTAGCTTCCTCAGTAACCACGTGCTAAATTTCGGGACGAAATTCTCTTAACAGGGGGAGAATGTGACAACCCTCAAAATTTCATGTATCCGTACGATTAATTAAATGTTAATTAAAGTGCTTGATGACTGTGCTGAATTACTTAACTGCTTTCTGATTACTGTGTCATACGTACACGTGCTTTTTAACATACTAGTCTTGTGCAGAAAATTGACTAAATGGTCATGTATGCTTTCCTAAGTGTTGGGAATTAAAAATGTTACAAAAAGATATATATATATGACACTATATGGAATAACGTAGCACTTTAACGGAACGGTATCCAACCGAACAACCGGACATTACCCGGAACACAAAAATATTGTTAGAAACATTGTTTCACTTTTTATGAGCTAGTCATGGTCCCCGAACACTTAAACACACTACATAATACATGGTACACACTTAAACACAAGACACTTACACTTAACACACTATTACTTAACTTTACCATTTGAATTTTCATTTAACCCCCCTCCCCCTTGCTAAATCACGGCTCACACAAGGTGGCCCCACCCAAAGATTAACCTAATCTTCCAAAATCTCCTACATATCTCTTCCTTGGGAATTGTTGGATCATGAGTGTACTTTGGGGGACAAGAGAACCAATGGTTAATAGAATTTAGGGAGTTATAAGATCATAAGCATCTCTTCATCTTCATCAAACTTCAACTCTCTCTCCCTCCTTTGAAGCTCACGGCCGAAACACCCCCTTGCACTCCCACCATTTTCGATTTCCTTCCATCCATTCTAAGCTTCATTCAAGGTGTAAGAAGGTGAATAACGAAGCTCGGTGTTCTCGGAACTTGAAGGACCTCTCTCGTTTGCTATTATCCTCAACTTTTTCATCTTGATCTTCCCTAGCTTTAAGCTAGTTGTAAGCTTCTTGTAAATCCTTATTTACTTCATGTTTTAGTGGTTAAAAGTTATTGTTTGTTGATTTATGCAAGAACACTAAGAATCATACACTTAAAACTTGAACATAAGCTTTACATAAGATGAAATAATGCTTGAATGATGTTATTTTGAGTATATACGATGTTACTTGGTGATTACTAGTAATATGATGATTGATCATCATAGGGAACTTGTTAAAGCATGATTAAAAACACGGTTTAATAAGTTAGAGGTGATTATGTGCTTGTATGAAATAATCATCTTCTAGTCTACACATGAACTTGAAAGAAAAATGATTTTTCTTGAAAAATAATACACCAAGTGATCTAGTGATCTTGTAGATCTAAAACTTGTGAGTGATTTTCCTAAATAAACCAAGATTAAAAGACGGTTTTCGAAAGATCATGATCCTTACACTATTTTGGAAATAAAGTAAGCATATGAATACTAGTGACACATGAAAGTGTTGAAAATAAATATTTTTGTAAAATATGTTCACAAGTTGTGAATATCTAAAAATCCCGAGAATGAGATTTTTAATAAAGTAGACACACTTTGGAGAGTAACTAAACCCACTAAACGCCATGCCAAGTTACTACGCGTTTTTATGAAACATCAAGTTCATGTTGGTTTGTAAATAGAATAGTTTACTCTTGGTAAATTGTTGTTGATTGTTGGATGATTTTTAGAAAAGAAAATGATATGCTTATTAGCATGGACAACTCCATTTACAAAGGAAACTCTGGCGAAATTTTCTAAAAATTCCAACACTTAGAAATTATTTTTCTAACAAGTGTTCACATATACGTTTTAACTTTGTTTTTTCAAAATAAACTTCGCCATGAGTTTTGTTACAAAAATACAAAGTATCGGAGGTTGATTTTTACAAGTAAAATGGTTAAATATATATTTAGAATATATATTTTATACTAGAACAATTGTGTGGATACTTGTTTATTTTGTGAGATAGTTATATTATTTTAGGGTAAAATAATATAACTTAACAAAGTACCTTGACATTTGAATTGTGTGGTGCGTGATAGAAGTAATGAGTAGATAAACCGTACGTAGGATACGTGTTATGCATGAGAAACTGATTGTTATCTGTACCTTATTAGGACGTGCTTGATTTCTGATTATTAGAGTAACTAATCTAACCGAGCAAACCAAGGTGAGTTCACACACTTTCTAAGGCATGGGATTTCCGGTGGTTGGGAATGGGTTAAAGAATTAAGACGGAACCTACACATCCTCCTTGGGTATGTACCGCCATCCTCCATGGGTAGGATGCCAATATTAATCCTGCGTATTCTCCTTGGGTAGAATACGTACGTTCGTCCTCCTTGGGTAGGAAAACAACCTTAAAACTTACTAGACAAAACTCTATCATTAAGTCCCTCATTTTATATCGACTTAATCGCCGAGGCCAATGGCGAGCGGGTCATTAGTTAATTGCGCTATTAGGTTTAACAAACCTCACACCGTGCCAGTCGGAGGCACCGAGGCGTAGAAGATCAACCGCACGGATGTCCGTGCGAGGGGGAGTCCGTATCAGCACCCCTCAACATTCTAGTGGCAATCATTACCCACCACTATATGAAGACCCACAAATGGGTGGGCCTTCTAACCCCGTTTCTGAGGTGGAGTCTGCGCCAGTCGCACCGCCACCAGTGGGTTTTGATAACCCAATCCCTGCATATACCAGTGCAGTGGCATACAACCCAATACCTACATACGCCGGTGCAGCGGCGTATAACCCTTTCGAGCAGCCGGCCCATACCAACTACAACTACGCCGAAGTTGACCCATACCTTACGGCAGCAAACTACAATGCTCTTCATCCCGAGGGGCCCTTTGGAGTCCCATATCAAGCTGGATATCCACCCTATGGGTACCCACCCTATGGGTATCAACAACCGCCACCTCCTCAACCTTCGCAGTATCAGCAGCCCCCACAGCCGCCAGTGATATCGCCACCGCAGCATCAAGAGAATCTTCAAAGGTTGAGTCAGGTGGAGGAGGAGGTTCGGGAAGAGCGTAGGCAAAACCGAGGAATTTTCAAGGGTCTGGTGAGCTTAATCAAGGGGTAGAGCAAAAAGGGTTATTAAATCCTTTATTTGTTTATTTGTACTTCTTTAATGTTTAATCAAGTCCCTGCATGGACATCTGTTTCTGTAATCAGTCCCTGCAAGGACTTGTATTTCCTGTTAGCCCCTGCGTGGGCATGTCTTTTCTGTTTAGCCCCTGCGTGGGCAAGTATTTCTGTTAAGTCCCGTTTAGGGCAAAATGTACTCTTTTTAAATTATTAGTGGCATGTTATCATTTAAAAATTTATTGTCATTATATGCATAAATGTAATATGTCTGAAATAAATAAATAAATCTAAAATATGTCATTCCTTTTATAAGAACTGCCTTTAAATATTAAATAAGAATCTTAAAGGGTATAACCTAGCCTGCATGTCATTATAAGACCTGGCCATGATGGTAAAACCTGTTTAAAAAGAGATTCAAATCCTTGTTAACATCTGAAAACATGTTAACATTCCTGGCTGATGTGATTCGTAAAAATCACACGTGTCATTCTTATATTGGATTATTCCAATTCCTTCTTTTTATTAAACATCCATTTGTGATGTAAAGCCTACGGGCCATAATTATTGTCATATAAGACAAAAGACAGTCCTAGCGTACAACTCCCTGTCAAGAGAGGTAATGAACTATGATTCAAGCCTTAATACCTCGATCCTATAAGATCTTGACTTATAATTTAAATATGTCCATGTGACTTGGCCTTTTGTGCTATTATTATATTTAATTATAACTAAGGGTTATTAATGAAAAATCCTAAATAAAATACTTAACAAATTAGCCAATATGGTTCTTTAATACCATGGTTAATAGATTAATAAGATGACAAATCTAATATATACCTCTAAATAAATTATTGTCATCGTTTTATATAGCAATCAAGCTACATGGCCGAGTCTGAAGAAGTCAACAGTCATCCAAGGGAGAATTGTGATACTACCAGGATCAATGTAACTGGTGCGGAACTTCAAGCATTGATTGATAATGTTGTTACCAAGGCCTTGGATAGGCAGTTTAATGAGTCAAGTGGTACTCGAAGCAGGACCTTATCAGTACCCCATTCTAAACCTAAGACCCACTCTAAGGCTCCGAGTAAGCCACCTCCTAAACATGATGGATCAAGGAGGGATGACGATCATCACTCCTCAAATCAGCATAGCGTTCCGTCGAAGAAGATTGAGCTCAAACGAGAACCACGTGGTAAGTCCTGTACATATAAGTATTTCGTCTCCTGCAAACCAAGAGACTTCACAGGGGAGAAAGGAGCCGTCGATTGTATGACCTGGCTCGATGAAATGGACACTATGGTTGATATCAGCGGATGCGCTGATAAGGATGTTGTGAAGTATGTATCTCAGTCATTTAAAGGAGAAGCATTAGCCTGGTGGAGGTCTCTAATTCAGGCTACTGGGAAGATCCCGTTGTACAATCTGTCATGGGATCAGTTTGTTGCTCTCATCAAAGAGAATTACTTCCCTCAGCATGAGGTCGAAAAGATTGAGTCCGACTTCTTATCTCTGGTGATAAAGAACCTAGACTGTCAGGCTTACCTTACTAGCTTCAATACCCTATCTCGACTGGTTCCGTATCTGGTAACACCGGAACCCAAGCGAATAGCTCGGTTCATTGGGGGTTTAGCCCCAGAGATCAAGGCCAGTGTCAAGGTATCACGACCTGCTACTTTTAGGTCAGCAGCTGACCTATCTTTATCCCTTACCTTGGATGCGGTCAGGCTAAAATCGCATAAGACCTCGGAGGAAGGTAAGAGAAAACGTGAGGACGATAACTCACGACGGTCTGAGAAGAAGTTTAAGGGAACCACAGACCACAAGAAGAAGTTTGGGTCTGGCAAGGGTAGTCAGCAAGCAGACGAAAAGCCAAGGTGCAAAACCTGCCAGAAACGTCACTTCGGAAAATGCAGGTTTGAATCCAAGTCCCAGTCAAAACCGTCTGCATGTGGGTTATGCAAATCCAAGGAACACAAGACGATAGAGTGAAAGAAGATAAAGGATGCAACGTTCTACAACTGTAATGAAAAGGGGCACATAAAGTCCAACTGCCCTAAATATGCCAAAAAGCCTGAAGAAGTCAAAAAGACCAATGCAAGAGTCTTTCGAATGGATGCACGAGAAGCCGTTCAAGATGATAATGTGATAACAGGTACCTTCCTTATAAATGATGTTTATGCAAGGGTGTTATTTGATTCGGGTGCGGATAAGTCATTTGTAGATGATAAGTTTTGTAAGTTGTTGAATTTACCTGTTAAAACCCTAAGCGTGAAATATGAAGTAGAGTTGGCTGATGGTACCATAGAAACTGCCTCAACTATATTAGATGGATGTTTTAAATCCATTAGGAACCATTCCTTTCCGTTATCCTTCCTTCCTTTGAAGTTAGCTGGTTTTGACATAGTTATAGGCATGGACTGGTTATCTCATAACCAAGCCCAGATCGTTTGCAACAAGAAACAAGTGGTGATCAAGACTCCGTATGGTGAACCACTTACCATACAGGGAGATACTCAGTATGGGTTGCCTGAGCAAGTGTCTGTGCTTAAGGAGTCAAGGTGTATGAAGAAAGGTTGAGTCATTTATATGGCACAAGTGACCATTGATGAACCGAAACCCAGGGTTGAAGACATCCCTGTCATTTCTGAATATCCAGAAGTATTCCCTGAAGAACTACCTGGTTTACCGCCAGATAGGCAAGTGGAGTTCAGAATCGACATTATACCTGGAGCAGCACCTGTTGCAAGGGCTCCTTACCGGTTAGCCCCAACTGAGATGAAAGAGTTGAGAACTCAGTTGGATGATTTGTTGGCAAAAGGATTTATTAGACCTAGCTCATCCCCCTGGGGAGCACCTATTCTGTTTGTTAAGAAGAAAGATGGATCAATGTGGTTGTGCATTGATTATCTTGAGTTAAACAAGGTTACAATCAAGAACAGATATCCATTTCCCAGGATCGATGATCTGTTCGATCAACTGCAAGGGGCAAGTTACTTCTCCAAGATTGATTTAAGGTCTGGTTACCATCAGTTGAAGGTTAGAGATGAAGATGTACATAAGACTGCATTCAGAACTCGCTATGGCCACTACGAGTTCTTAGTGATGCCATTTGGGCTCACTAATGCACCAGCAGCGTTCATGGATCTCATGAATCGCGTTTGCAAACCCTACTTGGACAAATTTGTCATTGTCTTCATTGATGATGATGCGTGTGAAGTGTTATATATATTAGGTGTATATTTTAAGCCCCTTTAACACTTATTTTAGCCAAGTTTTAAATTTATAAAACACGATATTTTACTAACACTAAACACACATATGGGCAAGTGCACCCATCGTGAGCGTAGTATAGTGTTGGCAAGATACCGAGGTCGTCCAAGGACACAAGAGCTTTTAGTACCGGTTTATCCTCAACGTCTAATCAAAATAAAAAGTTTAGAAAAAGGTTTTAAACTAAGAAAAATAAAAACTAAATAAAATGCTGAAAATAAAATAAAAAGAAAAACAGATAGACAAGATGAATCACTTGGTTCCGACTCGTATCTAGTGTAACCTTTGATTATTTCCGCACTTTTGCACATAATTAAGAGATTATCTTAGTTATTGTAGTAGGCCCCTCTTTTGAAGGTGACGTTACCCTCACCCCAGTAGTTTGAGTCAGCAAGGATACAATCCTAAAAGGGTGGATTATTGGAAGATAATGAATTAAGTTATTAATGCAATATTATGGTAGGCCCCTCTTTTGGAGGTGACGTTACCCTCGACTAAGTAGTCTGAGTCAGCAGGGATACAGTCCTAAATAGCCGGGTTATAGTATTAATAGTAGTTAACTTATGAGGGGATCAAAGAGTTTGGACCCCCGACATCCAATACCGTGAAGTATTGAAGGAGGTCCTACTAAATTTGACCCAGGTCCATTGCAGGACCTCTAAACGCTGAACAATGGCAAGACCTTTACCAAACCGTTCCCTTAACCCCCGACCAGGTAGCCAACATACCTCCATATAGACCGTGGAGATATGAATGGTGAAAATCTTTTATTTTATATAGACAGTAAAATAATTTCAAGACACCACGGACAAACGATAAAGAAAGATCACCTTCAACATAAGCAACTAGTTATTAAAGTCATTAATACGAAACCAAATAAAAAGTGCAAAAGATTAGAAATAAAAATGTATTACACTAGACACTTTGTCTTCACCAAGTGATGTAAGAGACTTAGGCAAACATGGCCTTGATTGTCAAGAACTCTTACGATCAATCTTGGATCCCGAGACGACTCACACTCTCTACGATGGACAATGGATGATGGTGGTGGATGATGGTGTTATGGTGGTGGTGGGTGGTGGATGAAGTGTGAGAGAGGTGGTGTGCCAAGGGATGGTTTGAGCTTGAGCCAAGCACATCTATTTATAGGCTGAACAGAAGCTCGGGCACGGCCCCGTGTCCAGTGGGCACAGCCCCGTGTCCACATCCTTCTCTTTCTTCATTAAATGCAGCTTTGTCTTATTAGTTGACCACGCCCCCGTGTCCGCTGAGCACGACCCCGTGGTGCAGAAGAATCTTTGTACTATGCAGATTTGCTGGATTGTGCGAATCTTATAGTTGACCACGGCCCCGTGTCCGCTGAGCACGGCCCCGTGGTGGGCAATAGAAGCTTCTACCACTTTGTCTTTTATGCTGACACTTGGGCACGCCCCCGTGCTGGCTGAGCACGCGGTGTGTTCAGGCTTCTGATCTCTTGTTTTGCTTGGGAAGATGCTGTTGTGGGGTCGGGCACGCCATGTCTTGCTCCTTTTCTTGTATTTATGTTAGATTTTGGTGTCTTTTTGCTTCTTTTGTTAGTTTGAGCTCATTTAATTCTGAAAATACAAAAGGAAGACAAAAGAACACTTTTTCCAACATTAGTACTAAAAAAGGGTTAGTTTTATGCCTCATTTGATGAAATTTATATGTTAATATTTGAACACATCAAATACCCCCACACTTGAATTTTTGCTTGTCCTCAAGCAAAACTCTTTAATATGTGGCTATTTACACTCCCAAATGGAATGGGTAGAGAAGAAGGTTTTTGGGCTTGTCGTAGAGTGTCGGGATTTCCAAGATTCTTTATTTAATTTTATTTTTATTTATTTACAATCCTATTCATCATGACTTATTTAAAACTTTTCATAAGATAAATTACTTATTAGGGCATAACATGCCTTTGTAAAATTCTATTTATATACAAGTTCACATACCTCACGGGGATCACTCAACACTCGGCCGAAAATGTATTTTTGTGGATCACTCGAGAGCGGCATGGAACTTACTCCTACCATAGGTTTGCCAAGCAATCAATCCTCCTCCTTTTTAACTTATATACCTTTGTAAATATCAAGAGGACTTTGTGGGTTAAGGGTTAGGCTTGGGTTAAAGGTAGGTGGTTAGTGGTTAGTAGAAAATGTGACAACCCGCACTAAACCAGGTATCCGTACAACTTAATTAATGATTAATTACTGCTTAATTACTGTGCTTGTTTGAACTAGCTGATGAACTGCTACTTGAATACTGATACATGAACTTATTTGCATCATACTTTACTTGCTGTCACTACATTATTTGCATGTGGAACCCTAGTGACAAACATGATGCACAAAAAGCACAGTAGCACTAAACGGATACACAGTGAACATGCTGATATAACCAGCATCAGGCAGACACTGCCTCTAAGGCCTGTTAAGAGCCTCAAATATCTGACTACACTGGTAGTGAGTGTAGGGTTATAAGGGTTGTGGAACTGCGTCTCTAGGAATAAGATACACTGATTGGATGTGCCAAAAACGTACTTTAAGTACAAAACACCGCACTTTAATAAATACTCCAGCTTCTAGCTGACTAGTAAAGTGCCAAAATTTGGGGAAAATACTACTAGACACTTTCTAAAGTGTGGAAACAAAATGTGTCACTAAAAATGTTAATAACGACACTTTAAAGCTTTTGTAACGCTTTAACGGATTACTATTCAACCGGACACCCGGACTTTACCCGGAACATGAAAATATTATTATTTTCACTATCTTTAATTTTCTGAGCCAGTTAGGGTCCCTGATTACCCTAACACCCGTCATAACGCGCTTTATATCACTAACAAGGTTAAACACTTAACTTACCTATTTAACCAAACTAAACCTCCTAACTAATCTAGTTTGGATCGAACCCCCCCCCCCCCCCCCCATGCTCATAACCGGCCCCATAACTAGGGGAGACACACTAGTACAAGGATTATTATTATATTAGATTATGTCTAAAATCATGGGGACATATAAACCATTGGTTAAAACCCTTAATATTGCCTATAAATACTAGAGGATTAACATGAGCATAATCACCAACATAACACTCAAACTCAACTCTCTCTTTCCCTCTTGATAACCTTCGGCCGAACCCCACTCTCCTCACCATCAAATTTTCGACTTTAGTTCTTGCAATTCCAACATCATTCACACGTCAAGGATTGCGTACAAGGAGCTTTGGTGCACTCGGAACACGAAGGACCTCTACCGTTAGCTTTTATCCACCTCTTTTTCGCCAAAGATCTTCCCTAGCCTTGAGCTAGAGGTATATCACTTAAAACTTGTTTTTAAGCTTATCTAAAGTGGTTAAAAGAAGTTATGTCGGTTGAATCTCGTTAAAATGAAAGATGATGATCAAAAGTCTACTAAAAATACTAAAAGTGGTGGTTAATAGCTAGTAACTTGTGTAAAAGATGTAGTAATTGGAATTTGTGTTTATCTAGACCCGATCTATGATGTGGTAGCTCGGATCTCCGTTTAACCCGACTTTGTAAGATCATGTATCTTCACATAAGCTCGTTTTTGACTAAATACAAGGGTTAAAGGCGGAACTCTACCACACAAGATACATGAACTTGTGTGAAAATATTTTACATGTGTAAAAGTGATTTAACCGGTAAAATGGTGTTTAAAACTAGCGGATCTACGTATCCGCAAGTGGTATCTTCAAAGAACCACACATTTAAGAAACCATGTATTTTAAAGAAAGGGTCTTACACTAATAAATATGGTTTTATAAACCACAAGTGTGTAAACACTTGTGAAACAAACAGATCCGACAAAGAAGTAAATTTGTCACTTGTTACTAGAAGTTGTAAAGACGGATTTCTCTAAACACGGGATTTTTACAAGATTGAAGTTACTTCATATAAAGATCTACCTATAAAAAGGGGATTTACACTATAGATTCGGAAAAACTGCAAGTTCATGCGATTATGCAATTTACATACTTGTCGACTAGTTTGATGTGTCGGAAATTGTTGGATTGAATAAAGAAGTTGTTGAATTGATTTATTAAAAGAAAATGATACGCTTGAAAGCGTGGCCACCTCCAGTTACAGAGGAAACTCTGGCGAAATTTTCTAAAAACCTAACACTTAGGCTTATTTACACAACAAGTGTTAGAACTACTTTTGGACATATTTCGAAACATAAATTTCGCCAGCACTATATTTTACTAAATATTCGGAGGTGGGATTTTCACAAAGATTAACGTGATAAATATATTTGTCACAACACTGTTTATGATTATTTTGTGAAATACATAAATATTATTTTAGAGTGAAAATAATATTTACAAGCGTTAATGATTCCAAAACTTTACGAACGCTTCCACATTAACATATAAGTTACACCGGTAATTATATTACCACTCGATTATTAAAACGTAACTTACGCACATGTATTGTATCCCCCATCCTTGGGAAGAAGTATAACTACCAAGTGTATACAGAACATAAACACGAAATAGTTGTCTAACTATTTCCCAAAGACTTAAACTATAAAGCTAAAGCACGGCCGTCCGTCTAATAGAATTAGCACTTGTAGGTCGTTGCACAGCTTACTGTATTGGAGACACTTGGTAGAGACGCGCATTCACTGTGAGTTCATGTCCCCCTTTTCTCTAACTGTTTTCAGTTTTCTTAACTGCGGGGGTGAAATACATGTTACTTTGTTTACAAGTACTATTATACACGGTATGATTAACGTAAGGAGGTTTTAGATCATGTGAATGGGTAGTTAGAACACCGAGGGACTTAAGCGGTAGATCTATCTGGGTGTAGCGAGCCCAACCCCTGAGCCCGCATAATGGACCAGGTGGTGACTTTGTGCCCCAACGCCAAATACGCTAGGTTTTTATCTTCCTACTTGCATTTCACAACATGCTAATGGCCTTGCAAACCATTGGTGATCACAAGTCCTCTTACACTGCTACATACCAGGGAACTTTTATACTTACAAGTGTTTTACTTACTCACTTGCACATGAACTCGCTCAACATTATTGTTGATTTTTCAACTTACATGTATTTCAGGAAATTAACGAGATCTGGCACGGTATGGCACGTTTTCCGCTGCACTAGTTTCCAAGGTCATCCGGGGTTTAGGGGATGTGTCTCTTTCCTGGACAAGACACAGTCCTTAAACCATGTCTATGTTATGTTTCAGTTTGTAAAGTTTGTTGAACAAGATTATGTTTGTCAGGGTATGTTAAAACAATGGTATTGTGTTTGATTTTCAAAACTTAATGGATGATCTTGCATGTTTTTAACTCATATAGCTTTGGTATGATTAAGCTATGGTATTAAGAAGTCACACCAAAATTAACCACGCTTCCGCAAAGCCAGGGTGTGACAGAAAATGGCGAAAAGCGTAACAAGTGTCGGTTTTCATATGACTTTCTAATTTTTGTAACTTTTATTTTGATGAAGCTATTATTCAAACAAAGTTATTTTTGATGAACTTGTTTGTTTATTTTCTTTTGCTTCATCATCAACAACAATTTTTTTTTTTTTTTTTTTTTTTTTTTTTTTGAAGAGTCATATAAAGAACCGAACTTGTTACTAAAACAAAGGGGTAAAAATGAAAAAGGTTTTGGTGGGTAAAAAGGGTGTTTGGTTTGGGTTATGAAATGAAAAGGTTTAGGCTCAAAGGGGCTAACTAGGGGGATTTTGGGTAGGTGGTAAAAAAAAAGAAAAATTAATGGTGTAGAAATAAAAAGGGTTAGTCCTAATGCCTTCATCATTTACTTACTCGGGTTTAAGTTGGTAAGGACCGGGAATGTATCGTCATGGCAAGTTCTAGAGTCGTAAGAACCAAGCGGCTATTCACACAAGAAACGAAAATGAGCATTTAGTCAAATGATATGTATGTGTTTGCTCAATAAAGGCTCAAAACTCACTTTTGTGGGAATGGGTTCTTATGTGATCAAGTATATATAATTAAATTTTAACTAAGCTTGTCATGCCTTTTCATAATTTTCTTATGTTGGTTCTTTTTATCACGACGCTATCGGTTGTAAATTCGTAAAAATATAACCTTTTTAAGAACTTGAATTTCCCGAGTTAAACTTAGACAAGTAAAAAAAATGAAAATTTTTGAAAAAAATTTGGGGTGGTTAGCGGTTCCAATAGAGTTTTGTGTAAGGCTTGTATTTAGGACTTGCAAGATTCAAGGTTTTAGCATCCCCCCCACACTTAAATTACACATTGTCCTCAATGTGTCCCAAAAATAAGTTTTTAGGTTGATTGAATGTGTAAAAAGGTGTGAAAAGCAAAAATTTTGTGTTACTGGGCGCTGAACACGGCCCCGTGTGTTCCGGGCACGGCCCCGTGTTCAAGTGCCAGTAACAAAATTGAACAAGAGAAACAGAAGTCTGGACACGGGGGCGTGTTGGGTGAACACGGCCCGTGTCCAGTTACCTGAACTGGGTCTTTTTCTACAGACTGTGCAGCACGGGGCCGTGTTGGGTGGACACGGCCCGTGCCGAACTTACTACAAACGAAGAAATTTGTCGGACGGTTCTGTTTTCCTGTATGGAGTGCTGGTTCAAGTTTCCCTTACATCCTTTGCCATCTCAAGTGTGTTTTATTCCTGAAAATTAAAACTAACTGGAAAACAAGAAAATTAATCTAAACTAAACTAAGGATAGTTCCGTGGAATGCCTCCATGGTGCGCCACGTTTATAAGGGTCCTTGGCTAGACCCAAAGCCTGGTCACATGTTACCCAAGTGGGATGTATTGCATCCCAAGTTACACCGTCGGAGAGCGTCATCCAAGCTTGAGTCTATGACCTTCATGTAGTTGACCGGGTCTTCTTCCTCTATCTTCTTTCCACATTCAAACTTCACTTCCTCGTCCCCAAACTTCAATGTTAACGTTCTGTCATTCATATCTACCACTGCTTGGGCGGTGGCTAGAAATGGCCTCCCGAGGATGAGAGGGACTTCGGTGTCTTCTTCCATGTCTAGGATGACAAATTCAGTTGGAAAAACGAAGTTGTCAACCTTGACCAGTAGATTTTCAGCGACACCTTGTGGAAATTTGACGGACCTGTCGGCGAGTTGTATGCTCATCTTTGTAGGGCTAGTTACTCCTAGGCCGAGTCGTTTGAACATTGACGTGGGCATGAGGTTAATGCTAGCCCCAAGATCGGCTAATGCATTACGAACGGGGGACTCCCCAATCGAGCAAGGAATTGTGAAGCTCCCGGGATCGATTTTCTTTTGTGGAAGTTTGTTGAGTACTAAAGCGGAGCATTCTTCACCTAAGTTAACTAATTGCAATGATTCAATTTTTCTTTTGTGAGTGAGGAAGTCCCTCATGAATTTTGCATATTTAGGCATTTGGGTTAGGATCTCAATAAAAGGAATATTGACATGCAATTGTTTTAGTAAACTTTCGAACTTTGCGAATTGCTCATCGGTCTTTTGACGATTTAACCTACCGGGGTACGGAATTGGAGGAGTCTTGATGGGCTCTTGATTTGGTGAAGAAGCCTCTTCTAGTTGAGGTGTAGGTGAAGTCGTACTTTGACATTGACCCCCTTCAACTGGTGGTAATGGAGTATCCTCGGGACCCACGGTTCGGTTTCTCAATGTGATAAGGTGTACTTGTGCCTTTGGGTTGGTTTCGGTATTACTTGGTAATGCGCCTTGTGGTCTCTCGGAGAAATTTTGAGCTAGTTGATTTAATTGTTTTTCAACGTTTTGAATGCTAGCTTGTTGATTTCTAAAATTTGATTCCAATTGTTGGAATCGATCCGAGTTTTTCTTTTCGGTGTCGGAGATGAGGCGAGATACGGTATCTTCAAGCCTTTCTCTTCCACCTTGTTGTTGAGAGAAATTTTGTGGTTGTTGAAAATTAGTTCGTTGGTTTTGTTAGTTACTACTATTGCCGGGATCTCTCCAACCAAGATTTGGGTGGTTACGCCATCCTTGGTTGTAGGTACCCGTTGGAGGACCCGACGGCCTAGGTCTATTATCAATGTAGTTTACCGTTTCTGTTTGTTCATCTAATTCTTTCATACAACTCCAATTTTCATGTGACCCACCACACCCTTCACAAGCCATAACCGAGGCCGTTTTTGTCATTTATAGCTTTTTGATTTTCGAAGAAAGGGCCTCGATTTGGGCTTGTAAAGAGGTTCTTTCATCAACCTTATGGGCGCCCGGGGCAATAGATTTATTACCTCGGGGAGTGTGCCATTGAAAATTGGTTTGAGCAATTTCCTCAATTTGATTATATATTTCATTTGGGCGACGATTACCTAAAAGTCCCCCGGAGCTTGAATCAAGTGTTTGTCTTGTGTGTGGCAACAACCCATTGTAGAAAGTGGATACTTGTTGCCACACCGCTAGACCGTGATGAGGACACTTTCTTAGAAGCTCCTTGAACCTTTCACAAGTTTCATATAAGGATTCCCCATCCTCTTGTGAGTATGTATTAATTTCAGTCATTAATTTAGCCGTTTTAGCAGGAGGGAAATACTTATATAAAAACTTTTGGGCAAGTTCATCCCAGGTGTTTACCGAGACAACTGGAAGGTAGTTAAGCCAAGCCTTAGCTCGGTCTTTTAGTGAAAATGGAAACATTCGAAGGCGGATGGCGTCATTTGATGCTCCATTGATCCGAAAGGTATCACATATTTCTAAGAAATTAGTAATATGCAGATGGGGATCCTCGTCCGCAAGCCCATGGAAGGTTGCGGAGTTTTGGAGCATTTGTATCAAATGCGGCCGAAGTTCGAAGTTATTGGCTTCGACATTTGGTGCATTGATAGCGGCGCCGAGATTGCCTACGGTGGGCCGTAGGTAATCCATGAGGGTACGTTGATCCGCCATTGGAAGTGGGACCCCCGAAACTTTCTCTTGATTTTTAGCTTTAAGTCTTTTTCTGAGAAAGCGTTCGGGATCTTCTAGAGGTTCTTTTATGTCTCTACTAGAACTGGAGCTCATGCACTACGTAGGAGGTTCAAATGTGGCGCCTAGGTTCCAAGTCCTGCAATAAAAACAGAAAAGAACGTTGGTCAGAATGTTCACCACGGCCCCGTGCTCAGCGAACACGGCCCGTGGTCAGAGGTACAGTGATTGTCTTCTGGATCCCTGTTACTGGGAGTTGGACACGACCCCGTGTTGCACCGACACGGCCCCGTGTTCAGCTCTCTGTAACTCAGAAAATAAAAACTGCCAGTGATGATGCTGGGCACGGCCCGTGTCCGACCAGGCACGGCCCGTGCTGAGCTCTGCAGAAACTGAAAAATAAAAAAAAAATCCTAAAAAAAATGAAAAATAAGAAAAACGATTAGGCCGTTGATTCCTAACTTTCTTAAAATCCTTGTGTCCCCGACAACGGCGCCAAAAACTTGATGCGTGTGAAGTGTTATATATATTAGGTGTATATTTTAAGCCCCTTTAACACTTATTTTAGCCAAGTTTTAAATTTATAAAACACGATATTTTACTAACACCAAACACACATATGGGCAAGTGCACCCATCGTGAGCGTAGTATAGTGTTGGCAAGATACCGAGGTCGTCCAAGGACACAAGAGCTTTTAGTACCGGTTTATCCTCAACGTCTAATCAAAATAAAAAGTTTAGAAAAAGGTTTTAAACTAAGAAAAATAAAAACTAAATAAAATGCTGAAAATAAAATAAAAAGAAAAACAGATAGACAAGATGAATCACTTGGTTCCGACTCGTATCTAGTGTAACCTTTGATTATTTCCGCACTTTTGCACATAATTAAGAGATTATCTTAGTTATTGTAGTAGGCCCCTCTTTTGAAGGTGACGTTACCCTCACCCCAGTAGTTTGAGTCAGCAAGGATACAATCCTAAAAGGGTGGATTATTGGAAGATAATGAATTAAGTTATTAATGCAATATTATGGTAGGCCTCTCTTTTGGAGGTGACGTTACCCTCGACTAAGTAGTCTGAGTCAGCAGGGATACAGTCCTAAATAGCCGGGTTATAGTATTAATAGTAGTTAACTTATGAGGGGATCAAAGAGTTTGGACCCCCGCCATCCAATACCGTGAAGTATTGAAGGAGGTCCTACTAAATTTGACCCAGGTCCATTGCAGGACCTCTAAACGCTGAACAATGGCAAGACCTTTACCAAACCGTTCCCTTAACCCCCGACCAGGTAGCCAACATACCTCCATATAGACCGTGGAGATATGAATGGTGAAAATCTTTTATTTTATATAGACAGTAAAATAATTTCAAGACACCACGGACAAACGATAAAGAAAGATCACCTTCAAAATAAGCAACTAGTTATTAAAGTCATTAATACGAAACCAAATAAAAAGTGCAAAAGATTAGAAATAAAAATGTATTACACTAGACACTTTGTCTTCACCAAGTGATGTAAGAGACTTAGGCAAACATGGCCTTGATTGTCAAGAACTCTTACGATCAATCTTGGATCCCGAGACGACTCACACACTCTACGATGGACAATGGATGATGGTGGTGGATGATGGTGTTATGGTGGTGGTGGGTGGTGGATGAAGTGTGAGAGAGGTGGTGTGCCAAGGGATGGTTTGAGCTTGAGCCAAGCACATCTATTTATAGGCTGAACAGAAGCTCGGGCACGGCCCCGTGTCCACATCCTTCTCTTTCTTCATTAAATGCAGCTTTGTCTTATTAGTTGACCACGCCCCCGTGTCCGCTGAGCACGACCCCGTGGTGCAGAAGAATCTTTGTACTATGCAGATTTGCTGGATTGTGCGAATCTTATAGTTGACCACGGCCCCGTGTCCGCTGAGCACGGCCCCGTGGTGGGCAATAGAAGCTTCTACCACTTTGTCATTTCTGCTGACACTTGGGCACGCCCCCGTGCTGGCTGAGCACGGGGTGTGTTCAGGCTTCTGATCTCTTGTTTTGCATGGGAAGATGCTGTTGTGGGGTCGGGCACGCCATGTCTTGCTACTTTTCTTGTATTTATGTTAGATTTTGGTGTCTTTTTGCTTCTTTTGTTAGTTTGAGCTCATTTAATTCTGAAAATACAAAAGGAAGACAAAAGAACACTTTTTCCAACATTAGTACTAAAAAAGGGTTAGTTTTATGCCTCATTTGATGAAATTTATATGTTAATATTTGAACACATCAATGACATCCTCATTTACTCAAAGAATCAAGCTGACCATGAGAAACATCTTCGATGTATTCTTAAACTTCTTTAGCATGAGAAGCTCTACGCCAAGTTTTCAAAGTGTGAATTTTGGCTTCGTGAAGTCCAGTTTCTTGGACACATGGTTAGTGAGCGTGGTATCCAGGTGGATCCCGCTAAGGTCGCACCTGTCATGAATTGGCAAGAGCCAAAGACGCCCACAGAGATTCGTAGCTTTTTGGGACTGGCAGGATACTACAGGCGTTTTATTGAGAATTTCTCAAGGATTGCAGCACCCCTAACTTCGCTGACTAGAAAGAATATTAAGTTTGATTGGGGTCCTAAGCAACAAGAATCCTTCGATATTCTTAAACAGAAGTTAAGCAATGCTCCTGTGCCGACATTGCCTGAAGGAATTGAAGAATTTGTGGTTTACTGCGACGCATCACACACTAGCATGGGATGTGTGCTAATGCAGAAAGGTAAAGTTATTGCATACGCTTCCCGACAATTAAAAGTGTACGAAAAGAATTACACCTCCCACGATTTGGAATTGGGTGCCGTTGTATTTGCACTGAAACTGTCAAGACATTATTTATATGATACCAAGTGTGTGATCTATTCTGATCACAAGAGCCTTCAACATATGTTTAATCAGAAGGATCTGAACATGAGGCAGGGATGATGGATGGAGACACTGAATGATTATGATTGTGAAATCCGATACCATCCAGGCAAGGCGAATGTAGTCGCTGATGCCTTAAGTAGGAAGGAAAGGGTTAAGCCCATTAGAATCAATGCCAAGAGCATTGAATTAAAGAACAGCTTGAATGAAAGATTGTTAGCCGCCCAAAAGGAAGCTGTATTAGAAGCCAACTACCCGAATGAGAAGTTGGGAGTAACTGCTGAACAGTTATCATATGGCAAGGATGGAATCCTAAGATTGAATGGACGAATATGGGTTCCGATCTATGGAGGACTTCCGGATGTTATCCTCTAAGAAGCCCACAGTTCTAAGTATTCTGTTCATCCTGGAAGTGACAAGATGTACCAGGATTTGAAGGCAAATTATTGGTGGATAGGCTTGAAGAAGTCTATAGCTACTTATGTAGCCAAATGTTTGACGTGCGCACAAGTTAAAGCTGAACACCAGAAGTCGTCAGGTCTGCTACAACAGCCTGAACTTCCCACCTGGAAGTGGGAAATGGTGACTATGGATTTTATCACCAAGTTGTCAAAGACGAAGAAAGGAAATGATACTATTTGGGTTATAGTGGATAGACTGACTAAGTCAGCCCACTTCTTACCTATAAAGGAAACACACAGCTCAGATAAATTAGCTCAGCTGTACGTGGACGAGGTTGTATCTCTCCACGGAGTGCCAGTGTCTATCATTTCTGATAGGGATACGAGGTATACATCGCATTTCTGGAAAAGCTTTCAGCAATCCCTAGGCACTCGATTAAATTTCAGCACTGCATATCATCCTCAGACGGATGGTCAAAGTGAACGTACTATACAGACACTCGAAGATATGCTACGAGCTTGTGTTATTGACTTAGGAGGAAGTTGGGATGATCACCTTCATTTGATTGAATTTTCATACAACAATAGCTATCATTCCAGTATTTAAGCTGCACCTTTTGAAGCTCTGTATGGAAGAAAGTGCAGAACGGCCGTTTGTTGGGCAGAAGTTGGAGATGTCCAACTAACAGGACCTGATATAGTCCTGGAGACGACATATAAGATTGTACAGATACGATATCGTCTCAAAGCTGCCATGGATAGGCAGAAAAGCTACGCAGATAAAAGGCGTAAACCTCTAAAATTCGAGGTTGGTGACAAAGTGTTACTGAAAGTATCACCCTGGAAAGGGGTAATGCGATTTGGCAAAAAAGGCAAGTTAAGCCCAAGATATATAGGACCATTCGAGATCATCGAATGTGTCGGAACAGTGGCTTATAAGTTAAATTTGCCTGAAGAGCTCAGTGGTATTCATAATGTATTCCACATCTACAATCTGAAGAAATGTATAGCTGATGAATCACTAGTCATACCGCATACGGATGTGCACATAGATGAGAGCCTGAAATTTGTTGAGAAACCTTTGTCGATTGAGGATCGACAGGTTAAGAAGCTTCGAAGGAAGCATGTACCGATTGTAAAAGTTAAATGGGATGCCCGTAGAGGTCCCGAGTATACGTGGGAGGTAGAGTCCACAATGAAAGAAAAGTACCCTCATTTATTTCAGTAAATCTCGAGGTCGAGATTTCTTTTAAGGGGGTGAGGATGTAACACCTCGCAAAATCATGTCCAATATAGTATCAACACGTGTCATGGACTTTAAACGTGTAACGGATTGATTATGAGGGACTAAAGTTGACAAACGAAGAAAGATATGCTAACTTTCGTAATTAAGGGGTTAAAAGCGTCAACGAGGCAAAACTTATGTTTTCGGTTATCGTTTAACGAAACTGGACCTAATGATGATTGGTTATATCTCATGGATTATAAAAATATAAATTTCATGGGTTAAAAGTGCTTAAAATGGAAGAAATTACGCTTTAGAAGGTCCAGGGGGTGAAAGTGTCATTTTCAAAACTTGTTTGCTGGTCCCCCACATGCTGGCGCTGCGCCAACACCTGAGGCCCCTCTCCATGGCGTGGCGTGACGGACTGCCAGTTCAGCAAATGTTGTTTAAACGTGGCAGCTTGCATGTTTGCTCGATTCCGCGAGTTTGCCACCCTTTAACTCCTTGAAACACGTCCCTTAACACTTGTATTCATCCTTGGAGTTGCCATAACACCTGTATCCATCTCCTTGAACCTTCCTTGGCTATAAATAAGTCCAATTGTTGCAACTTGTGAACTCACATTTGAGCACTTCACTTGAAAATCTTCCAAACACTTGTTCTGGAGATTCCTGGAGCTCAAGACCACTTCCTAAGGATCCTTAGTCGTGCATAGGACTTCAGTAAGTGTCCTTAACCTTTCTTAATTCAGTTTTATTAGTTTAATGGCCTAAAGTCAAACCCGTCGTAATTAAGGTTTGACTTAGTGATTAATCACTAATGGTCCAGTCAATTCTCGAATTAAAAGTAGCTTTGAGTTGGTAATTATGTGGGTAATAAACCCTTAAAAGGGCACCCTCTGATTCTCACTTTAACTAGGTCAATTGTCGGGTCAAACTTGATTATAAAAAGTCAACAGAAAGCTAATTTTCGCATAAACACATAATTAACAATGTAGAAGCTATGAAACTTGTTTTATCACTTGTATAACTTGGTAATTAATGTAAGAACATGTCTAAGCATGTTCAACCCGACAATTTTCAGTATAAGCTTGGTTCGGAACCGAAAGTCGCATAAGTGGACTCTCGCTTTGACTTTCAGTTCTGACCCATTAGAGCATATTTTAGAAATGCCTTAGAGCTTTACTAGGACCAGGTTACATATTAGTATAACCCTCTGTGATTATACAACTTGGTTCATTAGTTATCCGATTCATATGCATGTTTCCGTTATATGCCTAAATGTTGACCAATATGCCCTTTTGACTTTAAAACAAGAATTTTGAAAATGTGAGAGGACAATAATCTTTATTACTGATTTATAAACATGTCCCTAAATTTTCACATCAGTTTGAGGTCTAGATTAAGAGTTATGCTCAATAGAGTAATTAGAAAGCTTTTTATTAATTAAACGGCATAATTAGCATAAAGCCTATCTAAACCCAATTTTTGATACCAAAATTTCTACCTACTGATGTAAAATAATATTTTGGGATTTTTGAAGATTTTTATTTATTTTTAGGCTGAGCATAACATAGGGTTATAGCTTTGATTCGGTAATTGTCGGTTTTGCCCTTTTGGCCTATAAAATGAGTTTTACATAATATTTTGATACCAAACCTTTTGCTACTGATTTTATATAATAAATAAAATATTTTGAGTCTTCTGGAATGATAAAAATATCAGCTTTTCTTTAAAAACCCCGAAATCGCTTAAAACCGTCTTTTTACGCGTTTAAAACGCATAGTATGTATTAAAACCATTTTTCTCATATAAGACTTAATAACTACTGATGTGTTAAGCAAATTTTTATATTTTAACAGTAAAGAAAAGTTTTTAAACTCAGATTTCGAAATTTTGACCTTTAAAGCTTATGTGAAATTACCAAAATGCCCCTACGGTGCATAGTTTGGTTAGAAAAGGTAAATTTCACATGTATGCCATACCCTACTGTTATGACTTATAAAAATAAGTATTTTTTACTGAATATATCAGACCTGAAACTCATATTTATATTTAAACTCTTTTATAAGCTTTAAAATGACCAAAATACCCATACGGGGCATAATTTGAGTTTAAATCCATTTTGGGCATATTTGAAGGTAACTTACCGATATCACAACATAATTAAGGCATATTAACTTAGGAAACCTGTTCATGACTCATTTGGTTACCCGTTACGCATTATTCACGTTCGGTGCAGTTTATGTAACTAGTTTGCATAAATTAGCCGAAACGGATCAAACCTTATCATTTTTATCTCAAAATCCAGAATGTGTTTAGTTTACCCATATTATACAAGTATACAAACTTGTCGGGTCTAAACCACATTCTAATCCGGTCTTCGCTTAATCGTGCGTTTTGAACCGTATATCTTCCTTTAAAACTAACCGGTCTAAGTTTAGACTTAATTAAGACCTGTTAGGAATCTAATAGGTTATTAAAACCTTCGTTCCAGATTAGGAGCCCAGTAAAAGCTACTTGCACTCGCTTTTTGTGATATATACTTGCTCAGGTAAATACTTTTAACTTATTTTCCCTATACGAGCTTGGGATACGGTATTATAATAATACCGCTTGGTCGGGTATGTAGTTGTTTAAATCGGATTGTGATTAATATATTTACATAACCCGTTTTAATCTGGTTTATTTGGTATATGGCCCTTGGGGGGTTAATGACCATGTCCCGGATATCCTTGGCATCATTCATTGAAATGGCGACGACCTAAGCACGGGGTGTAGGCATACACCTGACAGCTGCATATGTAAAAACTGGTAACCCACTTTAAGGAATTAACCTTGTGGGCATTATGCCTGTGGCGTGTCAGTTAATCTTGTCCGGCTCTTCTAACCGGCCCTGACTGACGACAAATAAGTAAAACTGTATACAAGATTATTTTTAAATAATTGTCCCAAGTTATAAAAGATATTTTGTGCCTTGTGCATTCAAATCAATTTTCTTAAACTCTTTTCAAAATGAGTCGGTTAATTGTATTTACCAGTGTAAACTGACGTATTTTCCAAAAAGGCTAAGTGCAGGTACTAGACGAAATAGGCTGGCTACTCCTGGCATCATTAATCAAGTCTTTCAAGCTCTAGATGTTAAAGTATGTTGAACAATGATCTTTTTATCTTTTGATCCGCCTATGGATCCTTTACAGTCCGTTTGTAATACTTTGATATTACTTTTTATTCGGTTTGTAATGCGGTTCATCTTTTGCTTCCGCTGTGCATTTAAATTGTGTTGTTTGACTATGATGCTATCAACTACGTCACGATACTCCCCACCGAGCCCACCGGTAATACGTGGAAATTCGGGGTTTGACACACTATCTCCTTGTGTGGGATACAAACAACGCTATCTCCTTGTGCGGGATACAAACAAACTTTTCTCCCCTTGCGTGGGACGCTTGGTTAATTAATATTTATATTAGATGCAACAAGCGTACTAAACGAAACTCTATCACGAAAGTCCCTACTTACGATACTGATTAGTCGCTGGGGCCTGGTGAACGGGTTATTAGTTGATAGCGCTATTTAAGTTTCACCAACCTCACACCGTGCCTTTTGAGGACGGGCATGAACTATTAGACTCAGGCAACCCGTCAATGATGATAGACATTGACAAAATGGGGCAACAAACATGAGGTCGCAGAGTATTCGGTATAACGCAGTTTAGTAGCTTACATATGGGGTAGCTCCCCATGGCATGACATAAATGAGTAACTTAACTACTTAAACAGGTTTTGGAATTAAAACTGGATAACTCGTGAACTCGCCAACTTTATGTTGATACCCTACTGCATGCTTTGCAGGTACACAGTGACTTTGGAGCTTGCAGCTTGGGGAAGTGTAGTGGTCGACTTAGTTCTTTAATAATCATGAACTATGAACTTATGTTTGAATCATTTTACTTATGCTTCCGCTATTTACTTAAATCACTGTCGTAAACTTAAAAACTTTGGACTTAAACTTTAAATTGTCACTAATCGTATTGGTTTGGTGAAACTATTTTACTATTATTATAATTGTTCAATATGATTAGTGGCTGGATCCTGGTCAGTCACACGCCTCGCGGCAGTACTCCATATGTGGAATTTGAGGGTGTGACAGATTGGTATCAGAGCCATTGGTTATAGTGAACTCGGTTTTAAAAAGAAAGGTCTTTTTGAGAAAAACCAGACTATAACCCGTTTTGTACCAAGCAACACGCAGCGACACTATACTCCAAGTGCAAGGTTCAACGTATTAGACCTCATGGCTCGGGCATGTGTTTATTTGTTGCTTGTTTAGTACATAAGTGATGTTATATGTACCAGTGTGTTTAGTTATATGTATATATGAATAAGTATATATGTGTGTACTCGTATGAAATAGTCAATCCTTCCCCTACTAATTCTTACGACACTACATCGTCATTCTCATACTGTGTTTTCTGGATGTGATGCAAAACTACTATCGAGTCGGGGGTCTCAATGGAAGCAACCTCTCTATTTCTACGGGGTAGAGGTAAGGTTTTCTACATTTTACCCTCCTTAGAGGCTACCTTAGCTAAGATATTGGTGTGATTTACTGAGTATGATGATGATAACTTGTTGACCATCATGCTTTAACTAAATTGTTTAGCATGTCCATGTATAAGTTACTTGTAACTTTGTCAGGATTTAGATTTCATCAAGTTTTAAATTGATATGTGTCATCAGGATTTAAATGAATTGTTTGAAAATTTTTCTAAGTATTAGTCTAATTAGAAAACCTACTGTTTAAAATTTTGATTAAAATTGTTAACTTAATGCCTGGTTTTTTTGTGCGCAGGTATGGCAACTAATCAAAGGCCTCCAAGATTATTTCTCCCAAAGCATAATCAGGTGGCAATTATAGATGATCATTCGCCAAATATCCAAGATTTCTGACAAATTATGCAATTTTTTATGCGTTCAAGAATCTTTCACGCAATTACCTACAATCTGTGTATTGTTCATGATTACATAGGCAATTTCTGGGAAATTATAGAACCAGTTGAATAAGGTTTTCAAGCAACAATAATAAATCAAGTGATAGTACGTAATTACAAAAGCAACTCTACATGAAGCATTATAGCTTGGATGTTAGATAATGTTGAAACAAGATTTACTGCATTGATTCGAGAACGTGGGTTTACAGCACTTGGATATGCGAGGAAGTTGCCTGATCGACAGATGGCTAAAGGAATGTTAAAAGGTCAACGAAGGCACTTTTATCATGTGATGCAAAAGTGTTTTGCTCCAAGGAAATCCGGAATGGATGGCAAGGGTCGAGAACTTTAGTCGACCATGATAGCCTTAACATTCAATCAACCGTATAATTTTGCAAAGTTGATTTTGGGAACTATTAAAGCTCAGCTGACGTGTGAAGCAAATGATATCAGATTACTATGTGTATATGCTCGATTCATTATGATGTGTATTAGATATTTTTTCCGAATCTGCTAGTTGAAGGTTTACCAGCTTACTTGTTAGATCCTTTGGCTAGAAGGATCTTTGTAGATTGTTGAACAGTTAAGCCTTCAAAGCATTCAGATGAACTTCCTGAAGATTGATCGGGATGTCGCGCCTCGGTCAAAGATAATATTTATATGCCCAAATTACCCTTAACTACGCGTTAGAGGTAGTAAGGGGTCGAACCACGAAAAGTTTGTGGTTTGTGTAAGAACTTGATTGATTGTAAAATATGTCACACTTTATGAAGCTTGCAATTTGATTTAATTGTTTGTTTGGTTGAAAAGGATGTCGGATTGGACCGACAAGAAATTACTAAATTACTTAACTACAAAGACTTGAACAATTTGATTGTACGAAAACTTGGTTATTTGATTGAAATGATAATTTAGAACAAGGTTCACACTCGGTTCGATAATCTTAAGACCTAAGGCTTATACACTGTTTAAATTAATTTAGTTGAATTAGTCGATTAACGGATTTAGTGTCACGTGGCTTAAGTGCCAAAGGCTATCAAGGTTCAATGAACGGACCACGGTGCACTTCTTTACCAAGAACATGTAAATCCTACTTAAGATAAGGCATAATTGCACATTACCATTACGCAACGTCAAATTTTATAATCACTCGACAATTTACGAATTCGAAACAAATGCAAGACAATTATCCAAAGTTTTAAATGCTTAAACATAACTTGTCACAAAATCAAACTAAACACAAATGTATAAACCCTGGAAAAATCTTACAAAAATCTACACCGGGGTGAAACCTGAAGAAACTAGCCGCTCATGGATGATAGAACTTGATCACCGGATGATTGAAGCTTGATCACAAACAACTTGAAGCTTTGAAGATAGGTATGATGAAGGTTAGGGTTTATGCTGGATGATGATGGAGAATGGATTGATGGTATGATGAGGATGTGGCGATTAGGGTTAGGAAGATAATGATCTCGGATGATGGTGATTGATTCAGATGGGTTGGGATTGAAGATGGTGGTGTTCTTGGCTCCAATAGAAGTGTTTCAAACATAAAAACTAGTAATCCTGCAACTAACGACCCTAAAATCATGTTTTAACTCATTCAAAACAGAAGGAAAACAAAAATTTGAGTCGGCCATCAGCTGAAGGGCATCGCCGGCATCCCAACAGCGCGTCGGCGACGCTTTGGGGATATTCAGAATTCTCGCGATGCCTTAACTAGCTATCTACGGTACTTTTCACCCGACGAAGATAACCAAGGGGCGTCGCCGACGGCCCATATGGGCCGTCGGCGACACTATGTCCAAATCCTGGTTTCTGTTTTCTTCATTTCGTGCTTCCGGTTGATCCCAGTTGTGTCTCGATGCTCCGTAAAGCTCTTGAATTGCTCGTTAAGCTCCGTTAGACCTGCAAAACACAATTCTAATCAAAGTAGGCCTTTCGAAACCAAAATTCATGTAGAAACATAAACTTAAATGCGATTAAACATCGATTTTTGACCACGCATCAAAGATACAACTTTGTTGGGTTTCAAGCTTCAAGTTGAGAACTATAATGCTAATAATGATCCGAATTGGTTACAAATTGTTAATGATGTGGATCAGTTGTATGAATTAGATCCAAAAGATGAAGCCGGTGATCAAGGAGCTGCACCGATGAATGTTGAACAACCTGCAGTGGTTGTGCAGTGATTATTCAAGAACAAGGCCAAGTTCAAGAACCAGTGATTGAAGAACCAGTTATAGTACAACAACAACCACAAGATGATCCTATGAATGTTAAAGTTCCAGAACCACAAAATGTTGAAGTTTAAGTACAAGAGAATGTTGAGGTTCAAGAACTGATGAATGTGGATGTTCCAGAACCAGAGAATATTCAGGTTAATGAACCTTTGATTGAAGGAAATGTTAATGCTATGATAGCACAAGCTGATGCAATTACTTTGGTACGAGGGAGAGTAACTTTAGAACTATTTGGTGTTCAAGAAAGACAAGAAAAAGATGTTGAGAAAGAAAATGCTAGGAAGCTCAATGAAGATGAGCAAGTTAAGTTGGTAACTCATAGAAGCAAGATTGCATCCCTTAGTCCCTCTTCTGAGTGGGCAATCAAGTTAAAAGCTTTAGATGATAAATTGAAGAATGTTGTAGCTTCGTCATCTGATTCTTCTGATGATGATGCAAGTCTATTTGAACTTAGAGCTAATAAAAGGCTCAGAACATAAGAAACGAGTACAAGTTCTGTATAAGTATCCACGGCCCTAGAAACTACAAGTTCTAGTATTCTTGTTACTAGTACCGTTGAAACACCACTTCCAAGATCTAAAGAACTGATTAGATCTACTAGCCTCTTCAATCTAAACCTATTCCATTTTCATCTGCAACTCAAACAATGTATGATCCATGTGGAAATCCTATTCCTGTTGGAATTGGTTTACCTTATACAGCAGCACCACACATTACTATTCCACTGAATGTAAGAGTTCCTGTTCCAAGATTGTTTAGTACTATGCCACATCAAAGACCAAGTTTTTGTGATGTGTATGCTAGAACTCCGGGTCTATTTGCACAAGTTTTTGTGATGTGTTACAAGATTGTTTAGTACTATAGTCACGTTAATATAATAGTTGTAAAGGAAAACTAACAAATGTTTAATATACAGACTTGTGTAAAAGTCAAAATTTGATTCATATCATCGTATGTAAGACGTTATATTTCAAGCCATATGAATTATTGAGTATACTAGTAGTTTTAATTCTTGATTATTTATCACTTTACCACAAGTGGACTTTAAACCATCAAAAGATCCCAACCAATGAATATTCTTGTCTTCTTGGGATGGTTTGCAATAGGGAAGAGCACGGTACTCATTCGGTATAAAAAAACAGAGAAAATTGGTACCGGTATCGGTGCCAAATATACCGGGTTTGGTACTGGTATTTACCGGTGTTTTACCCGTAAACACGGGTATCAAAAAACAGGGAAAATAGGTACCAGTATTGGTACTGAATATACCTAGTACGGTTTAATACTGATACGATACTAATACCTAATACCAAATGCTCATTCCTAGTTTGCAGTTATATACCAACTTGTGTGGAAATCAAAATATGATTCACATCAACATATGTAAGACATTGTATTTCAAGCCACTTGAATTATTGAGTATATTCGTAGTTTTAATCCGTCACTATCTATCATAAGTGGCCATTTAGACCATCAAAAGATCCCAACCAATGAATATTCTTGTCTTCTTGGGATGGTTTGAATATTTTATTTTTGATCCCATATAGTATTAGTTATATGCAAATATGGATTAGTATACGTTATTATATTTTACATATAACAGAAATTATTGTTTCAGTGTAAATGAGCAATTTTTTAATGGGATTTTTACATATTTCCCCTTATTAAGAAGGCTTTTTACAAATTTACTCGATCTCTAAATTTAATTACATATATCCCCTTTTTGTTATGAAATTACTCATTTACCCTTTTTATATTCCTTTTCTTTAATCACTCTAATAATTTCAAACAATGTTCCCCATGATCTCCTCTTCTTCTCTTCACAAACGACAGCAACAACCCTACGCAACTTGGTGAATGGTGGTTTGCGGGTTTGCTTCAGCTTGGCAACAACCCTACAGTACGGTCACAACATCACGGACGGCAAGGGCTGATTTTGGATTCACGGTAACCTGCGTTCGACGACAACCCAACAACCTGAGTTTATCTTTTGTTTCAGAGGATGATTTCGCAGTCACCGTTGTGGCGTTATACGATATCAGGCACGCGGTTTCGCGCTCTTAATTACACGTGACGTAGGGTTTTTGAAATTTGAAACCATTAGCTGTTTAATTCTATAATCATTACCGTTTGTATCAATTCTATTTTCAAGGATAATAGTAACAGTTTGTTCTTTCTTTGATTTGGATATAGATAGAACTATAGTGAAAAAGAGCAGTTTTTAATTTGTATAATTTTATAGAGATTCACAGGAGACAAAAAAAAAAAAAAAAAAAAAAAAAACCTAGAAGAATAAGACTAATTTTAATGAAATGGACAAATATGTAATATATATGGTTTAGGAAGTGGAAATATGTAATATGTTCATTAAGGGTAAAATAGTAATTTAATAAGACTAATTTTAATGAAATGGACAAATATGTAATATATATGGTTTAGAAGGGGGAAATATGTAATTGATTTTAGGGGTTGGGTGAATATGTAATAAAGTCTCTTAATAAGGGGATATATGTAAATGACCCTTTTTTAAATTCACTATGATGGAGGAAAAAATTGTTTTCATCTCTCTCTAAACCCTACTAGTAGCTTTTGCTATGAAATTTGATTATATTAGTTATATTTGTCTATTTATAATATGCAAATACCGAAGGCATCCAATAATAAGCCATAGGATTAGCGATGTAAACGAGTCAAACCACTCTTAAGCAACTCGAGAATGGCTTACTAAAAGCATGAATCGAGCCGAGCTTGAGCCCAAGTTTTACTTATCAAATTCGAGTAGGCATGCAAGCCTAAACATGCTACTATTTGTAAAATTTATTTAATATATTAAATATATATTTATACAATAATATACAAAATTATGATAAAAACATCAAATTAATATCTACTTTATATCAAAAATTGATCAGTTTTCTACTTTATATAAAAAAATATAATCACAAATAGATAACATATATATAATTAATATATAAGTTTATAAATTGATCAATATATAATAAATAAGTAAAACTCGAGCTTGAAAAAACTACTCATAAGTCGAGCTCAATTTTTAGAAATAGTACTCCAAATGAGTTGAGCTTGAACTTGAGATCTCGTAAATCAATCAAGCTGAGCTGGTTAGACAAACTCAGGCTCATCTTAGATCGTTTACGCCGATGCGATATGCACCTTCTATTTATATTTGGGATTTTTACCAATTTCTTTATTGAAAAAAGAAATCCACGAATATTTTGAACCCAAATCATCGTTAGAATATTTATGAATGATTTTAAAATATAATAAACATCGTAATTTACGTCAAAAGAAGAAAATATTTAATATATCCATCTCATACAATATCTTCAAGCTCACAAATATGTTAGTTGATTATCTATAAATACACTCATGACATGAAGTCGTTTCATACACCTCTTCTGTATGTCTATTTTAATTTTTAAAGTTTATTTATATTGGCTATCTAAATTATAGGATATTCAACTAGTTCGTGACTTGCAACTCCTTTATAACTGTCCAGATAAAATTTCACTCTTAAATCAATCAAGCTTATCTGAGTCGAGCTACTTAGCTCGTATAAACATCAGAGTCAAGTTTGAGCTTATAATAGCTCGCACATTAGCTTGCTCAGATTGATTTCCATCCTTAATTTTTTATTTTTTTTTGGTATATTGGTAGTTGGCAGTGTGTTCTTTGACAATTGTTCAATTTGATATTATAGTTAAAAAAACCAAGGTGGTTCAATGAGCTACAAGCTGACTCAAGTTGCATACGAGTTTTATTTCCAGTTTGGATTGAAGATTACAAACTCAACCAACAACCAACTTGACTTGTATTCTTTTGAGCTCGAGCTTGAGTTAATACTTAGTTTGGCTCACCGTTAACAACCTACCAAATACGTAATAACTTAATTAATTTGTGATATCGTCAAAAAAAGGTATTAACATAACACAATGACCCTATCACATTGGTATAGAATTCAATCATTCATGATTAATTACTATTTCATAAATTATATTATATTTCATTATGACTTGGTTCATTTCTAGAATCAGCAAGCACAATCATATGTTGGGGGTATAAATATTGTTTCATTATATTGTGGGGGCTACAAGTGAAACATCTGCATTATTACTTTATATATTTTATATTCAACGACCTTGTGGGATGCGGAAAGCCCGCGGCTCTTTTCACTTCCAAGCGGTTTCGTTTTTCTGCATCCATTATTTTATTTAGTCAAATTTACAAACAATATAATATTCCTTAAATTTTATCATCCGCATAATTAAGACACAAATTAATAGTATAATACTAGAAATTATATTGGCTTTGATTTTCATCATATAATTTCATACAAAAGTTTATAAATTAGTCCGATAGCTTAGTATTTTTCATAATAATGATAATATAAATGTTTTATACAAGGTATAAGAAATACATAAAATTAGACATAATAAAAGTAAAAAAGAAAAAAAGAAAAACCGTTCTTAAATATGTACGTAGTATCACTAACTAAAGCCGTGTTTATAAGAAGTACGATAGTTAAGATTATTAATGTGTTAACATTAATCTATTATATATGATCTTAAAAGAAAAAAATTATTTAACTAAAAAAAACACAATAGTCTTATACTATTATTTCTATTTTAAGATATAAAGTTATTGTTGTATAATATAGCCACTAATAATGACTAATAAATCAACCAAAACGAGTTGGATTAACTTTTGTCAACATCTTTAGTTCAACCAATGAAATTGTAAATCGTGCTACAAAAGTATTTGGTAGTATATCACCAATCACAATTAGTCCACTAAACTAAAAAAAATACTAAATAAAAAGCTAACATCATCCTTTATAACTAAACTAGGAATCTTATTTCTTAAAGTGAAATATAGTTGTTGGAATCCTTCGAAGATCATGAAAGCCGAATTGCATATTTGTGAATTAAAGATGGTAACTATAAAAATGATTTGTAGGGTAGGGGTATTGGTAGGGCTGTAAACGAACCGAACGTTCAGCGAACAGTTCGTGAACTGTTCGGCGGGAAGTTCGTTTATGTTCGTTCGTTTAATAAACGAACGAACATGAACAATAAATTTTGTTCGATTAGTTAAATGAACGAACATGAACAGAGGTCTCGTTCGTTCGACTGTGTTCGTGAACGTTCGGTAAGGTGTTCGTGAACATTCATTGATTTGCGTTCATTTATGTTCGTATGTTTGTGTTTTAATTGAAGATCTTTGTACTTTCTTATATTTTATTTGTACTTGTTATATTATTAAACTTTTATTTATTTTATTTCCCTAACAATTAAACTAGGAAACCCACTTTCACCTTGTTTATGCATCATTTCCCTTTCATTTCTCATTATTTACATCCACGAATACGATCGACCTCCGTTCCACAATAAGGGATTCAAGTTCGAGTGCTACTCTTTGGGCAATCTATCTTTATCCTTCGTCGAGTTCGCCAAATTTATTTGTGTTGGTTTGTGTTCGTGAACCGTTCGCGAACACGCTCATTTCCTTAATGAACGAACACGAACATAAAATCTCGTTCGGTAAGTGTTCATGAACCGTTCGTGAACACATTTATTTCCTTAACGAACGAACACGAACAAGGCCTTGTTCGTGTTCGTTCGGTTCGTTTACAGCCCTAGGTATTGGAATTAAAATATTGTTCCCTTTGAGGCCAAAGGTTCAAGTCCCGTGAAAGACGGATTTAGTGAAATTTAAGCTGTTAAAAAATTATCTGTAAGATATTTAATAAAAAAAGTTAAAAAATATTTTCCTTGCAATTCAATTTATTAATTACAATTTCACGTCTGTTACATTTTCGTTTTAAATAAACTAGTAAATTAATAAATAATAAATCATGTAAAAATAAAGAATGAATTACGAAACTAATTGATATAGATTATAGATTGTCCAAAGTTACAATAGTAGTCATTTAAGTATCAAAAGTTATATTAATGGACACTATTTGAGTGTCATAACCCTATGACCTTTAAGATGAATGTTCGCTTATAGTTAAAAATTTTAGAAAATAATTTTTTTTTAATTTGTATAACTTTAAACTTTTAATCCATGTTTCTTTTCTAAAATAAAAACTTGGAACCAAAAGTTAAATTGTAGAACTACAAATACTTTCTAAAGGTATTTGTTATATTTGGTGTATGTCTAAACCAAAGATATGGTTAAGAAAGATCAATAAGTTTCATATACAAAATGGGCTTATACAAAGTTGATTTGTTACATGCTCGATGCTCCTTTATTCTTTCTTCATGTATTAGTTGGTTACCTGAAATTATGCACCACTCACAATTATTAGCAATACTAAATGAGTACACATTATTTTTAGTATCGAAGATGAAAGCAGAAAACAACTATGTAGCTTTCTTGCACACAACTATGTGTTTCATGTTACATGGGGTACACCTATATGTCTTTTAGACACATAGTTGATAGTTGTTTGTAACATGTGCCAAGGGATATGGTTGACGACGAGGGTCACCCCATGGGCTCCCTCGTCTGGGCCTATTGCTTTGGATTAAATGTTGGGCTGAGGCCTATTACAACTTCTCTGATTAATCGATCTCTAGGAAAGAAGACTTGGTCAAAAGAGTTCATCTTCCCGCCCATGACCAAGGCACAATAATTATTGCTCCAACAGAGAAACATGCGATGTGACTACACATCCACATTAAATGCTCCGAAAGACGTTGGTAGATTCTACGAATGAAACCTGCAAGAGGTGAGTTGTTTGCTTATGAGGAAAGTATACATTAATTGGACGAATCTTAAAAGAACCTATGGAGGGAACAACCTTCTGGGAATAGCCAGACATTCTTGGTGTCCAAGAAAAGGTCTAGTGGTTATTAACTGAGGAAGCCTCACCTCAGGTAAGGATCCATTTTGTATAAGAGGAAGAGATGATCACCAAGAGAGGTAAGTTATCACAAGATATCCAACCTGAAACTGAGAAAAGCTCCCAGAGAACATTGAATTGCAACATTCAATTTTGAGATCTCAATCATAAAATTCCGACCAATTAACTACCATCATTTACTCCCATATTTGATTAAAGGCCCGAGACTTATTCTCACGCCGGAGCTTGGCCACGGATATCCCCTCGGGCTCTTCGTGGCGAGGCTAACAGTGTTCTTTTTGTAGGTTAGCTTCGGTAAGTGGCGAATGTCAGTGGATTTCTGGTGACGGGCTTTGTCTTCAGCTATTCTGAGATTCGAAATTGACACCATCTGCGGGACCCTATGTTGTTCAGAGAGTTCCTAACTTACTAAGAACGAGTTTTACGTTCAAAACTTAGCTGGAAAAACGCCCAGCCATGGCTGACATCCCAAAACCTCCATTCCCTCTCAAAGATGGCTCGTCTTCAAACAATAGTCAAACATGTAACACTATATCCCGTTTATACCGAATATCTTAAATATTCGTAGAATTATGTCTCTTATTTTTTATATATAAAACAAATAACTTACGGGTCTAGGTTAACTCACAACCTAGACGAACCGACATAACCAATTATAACACATATATTACAGTCCTAAAACAATAAGATTTTAGACTCAAAAAATTTGTCATGGTGGATTGAGAGTGTTCGGTTCTTCGCGTGCTTGGTTGTCCGTCCAGTTCCCACCTTTGTGAAAACCTATCACAAACACTAAAAATAGTTAGTGTTTAAGTTAAACGGTCAAACGCGTTTTAAAGTAAACAAGAAAACAACTTTGCAGAAAAAGAGTGCCTCTGTGCGTCGCGGTGGTGCAACCCAGCTCCCTCGCGTGATGCGGGATAGCAAAATTTGACCAGATGTTGACCAGACACCCCCTCGCGTCACGGATGGGCCTGGTGTCTCTCCCGCGTGGCGCGGGCAAGACGCTTTTTAGAAGTTTCCATAGCTGGCAGTTTTCACCCTTATCCGAAATTTTGCCAAATTTTTGCAACTTTTGCTGACAACTTAACCCAACCTCAAGTTTACCATTCTTAGGAATTTCCCCCACATTTATAGGTTCAAACTTCATCCGAACCTGGATCCTTTAGCTTTTCAAATCATCCTTTTGGTTTGAAACTTATTACCCAACCGACATGTTAGGAGGCATTAAGCATTCTAGTTCATGCCTCCTACTTTCTTACCAAGTTTTTCATATTTTCTTCCAACCACAACTTCAATTATAGTTGGTTACTCTAGAAAAAACCTGAACAATCTCATATTACCTTCCGGTGTCACACCCCAACTGATGGTGAAAACATCAGAGTGAGACGAAAACTAGATTGCAAGATACTTCATAACGACTATTTGCGACAAGTACTTAATAATCAAAATTTCATTTCATTTCTAGAATGGAAATACATACTTTGGAAACAAATTACAACGTAATGCAACAAGGATACAAAATACAAAAACAAGTACTAAATTAAAGTGTGTTTCTAGTCGTCCTACTAGATTTCTTTTAACGTCTCATCATCAAGTTCCTACAATACATACTAAAGTATATGTCAACACATAAAGTAATGGCGAGCATACAAGTTTGATTTACTAGCATAAGTATAAAAATGGTTAAACGAATCCACATGGCATAATCGTAAACTAAGACATATCATAAAAACGGTTAAACGAATCCACATGACATAATCGTAAACTAATGCCATATTCTTGTCTTCTTGGGATGGTTTGCAATAGGGATGAGCACGGTACCCGTTCGGTACCGGAAAACGGAGAAAATTGATACCGGTACTGGTATCAAATATACTAGTTTGGTACCGGTATCGGTATTTACCTGTGTTTTACCCGTAAATACCGGTATCGAGAAACAGGGAAAATACATACCGGTACTGAATATATCTGGTATTGTTCGGTACCGGTACGATACTGTGTCGATACCAATGGTCGGTACTCGATACCAAATGCTCATCCCTAGTTTGCAATTATATACCGACTTATGTAAGACATTGTATGGAAGTCAAAATTTGATTCACATTAACGTATGTAAGACATTGTATTTCAAGCCACAGGGCCGGCTTTGGGCCCGGGAAACCCGTGCCGACGCCCGAGGCCCAAATTTCAAAGGGCCCGAAAAGTCTTTATAATCTTGTATATATTTATTAAATTATATATTTAGTATGTTTATTCGTTTATTTTACAAAAAAAGTATTGGTGGTGTAGTGGTAAAAACCATCTCAAAATAATGCAAAGGTCTTAAGTTCGAGTCTTTGCTTCATCACTAAGTTTTTATTTTTGTAATTCACTTACCCTTAACCATAATTTTGGACCAATTCTTTTCGTCGCCCGAGACCTAAATTTTTTCGAAGAGTTTTTAGAGACGGCTCTATCAAGCCACGTGAATTATTGAGTATACTAGTTTTTTACTATCGCCGCGTTGCGGCGAACGTCTTTTGTTGTTTAGTCTGTGTTTACATGTGTTTTGAAATCACTACGAGCGCGTTACGTACGGAAACCGCTGACAAGAATAAAAAGAAAATATAGAAAAAAAACACTAAAAGATAACCAAAAGAAAATCAACAAAAAAGTTGTATGGTAATAACTAATAATGTTGTTCGTATGAAACCTGTGATCAGAGATGAGCAAATGATATTGGGTACCGGTACCGAATTTCCCGAACCGAAAGATCTTAAGTACCAATTCGATACGGCTTTTGGCGTTCCCGGTACCGGTTCGCTACCGTTTTTTACCTTCATATACCGGTACCGTAACTGGTATTTTCGGTACCAGTACCAATTCGGTATTGGTTGGCACCGAGCTCATCCCTACCCCTGAAACTAAAAAAAGAAATCATTAAAAGTTGAAGAAAATCAACAAAAAAAGTTGCACGATACCGTTGTTCGTACGACACCCGTGATCAGGGATGAGCAAATGGTACCGGGTAGCAGTACCGAATTTACCGAACTAAAAGATTTTGAAAATCAATTCGATACTGACTTTTGGTGTCTTCTGTACTAGGCTGGTGTCGGTTTTTACCTTCATGTACCGATAACCGACTAGTATTTTCAATACCAATACCGGTTGACACAAGCTTATCTAACTTAAAAAGTAAAGAAGATAATAAAAATTATAAAGAAAACTATATATTCAAAACACTGTTCAAAGCATTCGTTTTTTAATATATAGGATAACTAGTAGTTTTAACTCGTCACTATCTATCATAAGTGGCCATTTAGACCATCAAAAGATCCCAACCAATGAATATTCTTGTCTTCTTGGGGTGGTTTGAATATCTTATTTTTTATCCCATATAGTATTAGTTATATGCAAATATGGATTAGTATACTTTATTATATTTTACGTGTAAAAAAATTATTTTTTCGATGTAAATGAGCAGTTTTTTTTATTCACTATCACAGAGGAAAGATTTGCTTTCGTCCCTTCCTCTCCAAACTCTACTAGTAGCTTTTGCTATGAAATTTGATTATATTTGTCTATTTATAATATGAAAATATCGATGGCATCCAAATTATAAGCCATAGGATTATCGATGTAAACGAGGCAAACCACTTTTAAGCAACTCAAGAATGGCTTACTAAAAGCCTGAATCAAGCCGAGCTCGAGCACAAGTTTTACTTATCAAATTCGAGTAGGCATGCAAGCAGTGGCGGAACTAGAACATTAACTCAGGGGTATCCCAATTTTTTTTTTTCACCGTGCAATCATACAATGACTAAAAAAACGACAATAAATAAATAAAATAAAACAAATACCTAAAAAACAACAATAAATAAATAAAGTAAAATATCTTTCAACGGTTGCGATTGCAACCGGTAAAAGCAAAGCTAGCTTCACTACCCGATAAACTGAAGGGCAAGAACTATGCGTTCCCGTTTCACAATCACAGCCCTCTGAGTCGACGTTTGGTATCCCTGCGACATATAACATTATAACTGGGCTAACATGTAACATTATAACTGGTTTGGGCTAACATATAACATTATAACTGGGCTTTAATAACAATTGGTTGGACTTATTATATACAATCTTCATTATTGAATGCTTACTCTTCTGATTTGGGCTTTATTAAACTGATTTGGGCTTATTATTTACAACTGTAATTTGGGCTTACAATTTTTTAGGGGTGTCCTCGTAGTTGTTTAGGGTGTCCTTTGTATAAAAATCGAAAAAAAAATAAAAATTTTACACTGCCGGTACAAAGTTGAGCCGTAGCCCGTGCTACGGCTAATTACTCACTAAGTCCGCCCCTGCATGCAAGCCTAAACATGCTACTATTTGTAAAATTTATTTAATATATTAAATATATATTTATACAATAATATACAAAATTATGATAAAAACATCAAATTAATATCTACTATGCTATATATAAAAATTATAATCACAAATATATATAACATATATATAATTAATATATAAGTTTATAAATTGATCAATATATAAAAAAATTAGTAAAACTTGAGCTTAAAAAAACTACTCATAAGTTGAGCATAATTTTTAGAAATAGTAGTCGAAATGAATTGAGGTTGAACTTGAGATCTCATAAATCAAACAAGCTGAGCTGAGACAGACTCAGGCTCATCTTAGATCGTTTACCCCGATGTGATATGCACCTTCTATTTATATTTGGGGTTTACACAAATTTCTTTATTGAAAGAAGAAATTAACAAATATTTTGAACCCAAATCATGGTTAGAATATTCATGAATCATTTTAAAATATAATAAACATCATAATTTTTATCGAAAGAAGAAAATATTTAATATATCCATCTAATACAATATCTACTAGCTTACAAATATGTTAGTTGATTATCTATACATACACTCATCACATGAAGTCGTTTCATACACCTCTTTTGTATGTCTATTTTAATTTTTAAAGCTTATTTATGTTGGCTAACTGAATTATTGGATATTCAAGAGGGATGGCAATGGGTCGGGTTGGGGTCGGGTTCGGGTCGGGTATTGGTAATCCCATACCCGGTTGTAAAACTGTGTCCATACCCGACCCAATACCCGTCAGTTATTTGTCAGGTAATTACCCGTCGGGTATCGGGTATATCCGCGGGTATCGGGTATACCCATTAGTTTGTTAAAAGATATACATTGGGATTTCCAAATACATTTTTTACTATTGTAATTATTATATAATTTTATTTATGCAACAACTATTATAAATTAAAAATATACATTACATACATATAATTTTTATCATAAATTCATAATAACTTTATAATATTTATACACTTATATGTATATATTTCACAACATACAAAATATAAATATTATCATCAAATACATATGCTAAAAGAAAATTTACTTTTTTCACATTATGAACATATCAAAATAAATCACTAATAGATAAGAGTTAATAGAAAATAAAAATATAAATTAAAAACTTCGGGTATATGATCGGGTATATAGTTCTGGTAAACGGGTATGTAATTTTGGGTAATCGGGTCGGGTATCACCTAATCCCATACCCGACCCATACCCGTGAAAATTTTTAAAACTAATCCCATACCCGGCCCAATACCCGTCGGGCATTGGCTATACCCGTCCATTTTATGTCGGGGTTCGGGTATACCCGTTGGGCTCGGGTGTTTTTGCCATCCGTAATATTCAATTAGTTCGTGACTTGCAACTCCTTTATAACTGTCCAGGTAGTATTTCACTTTTAAACCAGTCAAGCTTATTTGAATCGAGCTACTTGGCTCGTATAAACATCAGAGTCTTTGAGCTTATGATAGCTCGCACATTAGCTTGCTCAGATTGATTTTCATAATTTCTTTTGGTATATTGGTAGTTGGCAGTATGCTCTTTGACAATTGTGCAATTTCAAATTGTAGTTAAAAAAAACGAGGTGGTTCAATGATGTGACAATAATAAATAGTGTTTTAAGACACAAAGTAACTTAATTTGGGCATTTGGAATGTCTAGGAACGTCTATTCGGCCTTACAGTTCGCGAATGATGATTTGTGGGAAACTTGACAAACGTTAAATGCTAATGAACTGACACCGGATGAAATACTGACAAAGGTAAAAAATACGAGTTCATATACGTTATACACACACGTAAATTTAATTTGCAATATTATCTTTCTTTCGATTGCAACAGAACGCATATGTGAACGAAAAACGTGACAGTAAGAACGCACCGACAACGAAACGGGAGCATCAGACTCGTTTATCACCTTGAAAACCGAAATATTATGATATTAGCTTCGTAATCGAATTTTAATATTCGCAGTTGAAACGGGTCGAAAAACAGACTAGAAACGACAACATAAGCATTTTACATGATTTTAACGCAACCGACGAGCGTGCACGTCAAAATCGACTTCCGGCATTATTTTATGAGTTTTTGACCCTAAAATAACATTTTACGACATTCCATGAAGTTCGGGTGTGAAAACGGGCCTTGGAAATACGTTTGGGCTGCACAAAGACTAGGAACGTGTTAATGGGCTTTAGGCTCAACCCACTCCACAAACTCTAGATATAAATACCTCTCATTCCACCTCTCCTCTTCATTTCTAAAACCCTAGCCCCCTTACAATCTCTGCTCTCTCTATGGCCGACGACCGGCCACCACCTCCGCGGCGGAGGCGCGTCGGTCCGGTGGAGGCGTCACGGTGGTCTCCGGCGGCGCCGTCGCCGCACACGGCGAAGCGACGGTGAAACCCCCTAAAATAAGCACCCCGAACACGATTTCGGCATCAAATTTCCTATTTGAGTAAGGGTGGTAGCGTTTTTTAACTCCGGCAGCCGTGGTTCACAAGTTAAACTCCAGTAAGCGCAACTAACCTTCTCATTTGCACCAATCTGTAGATCTACCAATTCTCCATCAAACCCGTCACTCTTTTTTTTTCCTTTTTCCCTTGTAGAGATGGTTGGCCATCGATGTCACATGTGGGGATGAGAGGTGAAACTGTAACAACCCGCTTTTTGAAAGTCAAAGTACAAGTCAAAGTCAAAGGAAGAAAAGATTGCTAATTGGGATCTGTCACTCCTTGCTTAACTATGGAATTGTACTTCTTGACTTGTAATCGAATTCTATTATTTATTTGCTTTAGTTGTATTATGTGGAGTACATATAACAATCGAGGTTTAATCGCATGTTTATCGCTAATCGACTTAACGCTAATCGCATCGCTATCGCATCACAACCCGAATTATAGGTTATGGATATTGTTTTACGTGTGTGTGTGTTATTATGTGTTACTTGTGCATGCTATGCTTATGTTGAGGTGTTTAATCGCAATCGCAACTCTATCGCATCGCAATCTCATCGCAAACTCGAGATTTACGCTTTACTTTTGTGATATTTAGTAGTTAGGTTATTAATGGGTAATACTATCGCATCGCTTACTATAACAACCCTCCAAAATTATTTCCAACACCCTAATATATTTAGAACGTCCCAATATGTCTTAAATTGCACCCCGTATGTGAAAATCGGGACCCTGAATACTTTATATAATTAAAAATAAAATAAAATCAAGAATTTAATGTCACTCGCGGGCCGCGAAGACTATGTCTTCTGGCTACGCGGGGCACGATAGCTAGGCGATCAGACGACACCCTGAGCTGCCATGTGGCAGGCTCGTGTAGAAGCTATATCCGACAAATCAGCACAGCTAGGCCCTACCCCCTATGTCGCGGGCCGCGAAGGACCCTTGTGTTGTTTACGCGGGCCGCGAGGAAGTGTCAATCAGACACTATAAATAGATGCAATCGACGTTCATTTCAAATCGTTCAAATCTTTCTTTCTCTCTCAAAATATATAAGTGTAGAAGCTGTAATCGGGTATTATACCCCCTAATTAACGAAGTTCTGCCCCGTTGTAAGTATTATAACCCCGGTTACGTATTAGATACGCTGCCCGATTAATCTAGGGTTCCGTAACGGCTGTCGTGGTTCTGCCCGACGTAGTCATTGAAATTCTGTCTCGGGGAGAGTATTACTAATGTAAATATTGGGTTATTATACTAACACACGCGCATTGTTTAATTAATAGATTATAACCAGGAATCCACCAAGAAAAGTCTAAAGTAGCAATGTGAGTAATCTCCTTTTTACAAACTGCTTTTACAAAACCTTAAATAATTTATAATGTGATTAGCAGTGATTGAGTCTTTGTAGTTCTTCAATTACTGACGGTATGTTGGGGTTTTGTATACAAAATGTGGAACACGTTACCATTGGACAACGAGATAGCCAATGTGTAATATGACCCACCAGTCAGGATTGACAATTCTGAATGAGTAATTGTGTAGATATAAACATTGTGATTGCTCTCAATACTGTTAAAGGATAAATGCTTCTTGATTAAACTGGGATTCACTCACCAGTATTTTCCACTGACAAATGTTTTTAAAACGTGTTTCAGTTAACAAAATGTGAAAGTCAATTAGAAGCCAGCTGGAGAGCACTGAAGGCTTGAAAAAATGTGGCTATAAAAGTTACCTAAAAGACGATGTTTTAAATTCAATAAATTAGGGTTTATCCCTATAAACATGTTTGTAATAGAAACTTGGGTTTTACCCATGTGTTTATTAATATGAAAATGTGGTATTTTACTCTGATAAAATATTTCCTAACTACGGTCCTGATGAAATTTCCGCTGCCAAATAATGGATAAACCACCGATACCACCAAATCTGAGTTCGCGTCCGCCCGATCCCAGGAGATAGGGGTCGGGGGTTGCGACAGAAGGTGGTATCAGAGCTAAGCCACTGATTCAGCCACAGAAGTGTTCTGCTGACATTGAATTTATCAATTCTGTTAGGAAATAATCAATACGATTATGTGCATACGTGTAGATTATTATTTTGTGTTATTTGACAATTTGTTAGTTTACAGCATGAGTGACCAAGGACCTTCAGACGCTTACCGTCAACTGTCCGGTTCACCTAGGGACGAAGGTACCTCTTCACAGCCTACCCTCTCGGGGTATTCGGCTGACAACGAAGATGGGATATTCGTGTTCAAGGCCCAATCTGAAGAGCCATTCCCTCCCAAGAAGAGAGGATGGTTCAGCAGAGGAGAGCATGAACGTAGGAAGAGGATGAAAAAGTTACAACAACAGCGAGTTTTAGCAGCCGCTAAGAGAGAAACAGATGCTCACACCCAGGATATGCTTAATAGGAGTCTAGCAAATTTTCATATCTTAACAACTACAGTTGCAGACCCCAATTTAGAGCAACTCATAGCACCCCAGCCATTACCATTGTTTCCCACACAACCCATGGACATCGAACTAGACCCAACTGAGATTCCTAGGATATCTGCACCCCCTCCTCTAGACTATGACCTATGGTTTGACGACCATAGGGATTACCGGCAACGTTATCCAATCCCAATAGAGGAGACCATGCAAGACCTAGTAGGACCTTATCCTGATTTGGATCCCCTAGACCCATATTACGATAATGACCAATACATCAAGGAGATTCTAGAGAATCCATACCCTCAGGAAGAACAGATGCCCCAGTTCCCAGACCCAATACCAGCACCTGCACCACCCATGAGCACTGAGAATGTGCAAGAACTCTGAACCTTTGGTGAGGAGATTTTAGAAGAAAGTGAAAGGATGAGGCAAATAGGGGAACGACTCGTCTGGAAATATGACGAGCGTAATATGGAATTTTGGATGAACCCCTATCATTAAGAATAATATATATATATATGTGTGTGTGTGTGTGTGTATGATGAAAAAAATCTTTTATATATATATATATATATATATATATATATATATATATATAGGGGACCGCTAGAATGAGAACCACCTCGAGTTATGAGAACCGCGAGAACCACACCATCCGGGGCGAGGTGGACCAAAATTTTTTTTTTTTACAACTAGATGTGTGTATTACAAACACATATGTAAAAAAAAATTCAAAAAAAAAATGTCGTGTGTGTAGTTTTTTACACCACAAGTTTGGTGTAAAAAAAAACAAAAAAAAAAAACACCAAACTTGTGGTGTAAAAAACTACCCACGCGGCATTTTTAAATTTTTTTTTACGAATGTGTTTATAATACACACATCTAGTTGTAAAAAAAATTTGGTCCACCTCGCCCCCGATGGTGTGGTTCTCGCGGTTCTCATAACTCGAGGTGGTTCTCATTCTAGCGGCCCCCTATATATATATATGTATGTATAATAATAATATATTGTAGTATAGACCATCTTGTGGTTAGTGATTCATACTAGTATTGTATTTTACTTCTTGTTGTATTTGTAATAAATATAGATGCCTAATATAAAATAGAGTAAGTCGCAATGTTCGACGATTTTGGATCAACATGCTTGTTGGGTAATGATTGCATTGAATATTTTCATGTGATATTAATATTTGGTAATTGTTTAAAATCCAGATGGCCGACGCAGCAAATCAGGAAAACCAGAATAATGAAAATCAAATAAATAACAGTGAAATTCGACACATTATAAGCCAATGAATTAGGGATGCCATGCCAGCTATTATCCAAAATGTTAGGGACGCGGAAAATAATAATAAAAGTGGTAATGGGAGTAGGCGAACCCATACTGAACTTAGTCACAGCGTGCACAATGGACTCATTTTTCAAATGCCAATCCCAAAAAGAAGAAGAACCATGTCTTATGGTTGTTCTTACAAAGAATTATGGTCCTGCAAACCAATAGAATTCTCTGGCAATGAAGGGCCCATTGCAGCTCTACGTTGGATAGAAAAGACTGAGGCAATCTTAAAAATAAGCAAGTGCGCAGAAGAAGATAAGATAATGTTTGCTTCCAATCTGTTTAAAAATGCAGCGTTAGAATGATGGAACACTATCCTCCAATCTAGAGGAAGTGACATGGTTTTTGGTATGGAATGGAACGAGTTTAAGGATACAATAGAAAGGAAATTCTGTCCTCCCAATGAAAAGGAACAGATAGCAAATAAATTCTTAAACTTAAGAATGACTGGAATAGATAGTAAGGGTTACACTACTACATTCTTTAAATATGCTAGAATAGTGCCAACCCTAGCATCACCTGAACCAGTATTAATCTCCCGTTACATCTGGGGATTAATCAGTGAAATCAGGCATGTAGTCAAGGGAGCTAGACCACAAACCATAGAAGAAGCGGTAGAACTAGCTAATACCCTGACAGATGAACTGGTACGTACCCAAGAAGAAAACCAGAGGAAGAACCTAGCTCAAAAGCTTACCCAGGAATTTCGCTACGGTAATTCCAATCGTGGGAAAAATGTAGGTTCTACTTCTGCACCTTATTGCAGGTATTGCAAAAGGAAGCATTCTGGGAGATGCTCCATATACTGCAATTTCTACAAAATATCTGGACACAAGGAAGAAGACTGCAGGAAGAAACCCACCTATAAGATATGTTACAATTGTGGAGAGCAAGGTCATATCAAGGCAAATTGTCCGAAATTAGCTCCAGCAGCAAACAACAAAACTACTAAGAATGCTAGAACATTTGTTCTAACTGTAGAAGAAGCCAAAATGATTCCGGACGTGATTGTCGGTACGTTTTTAGTTAATGATGTTTTTGCCAAACTATTATTTGACTCTGGTGCGAACCAAAGTTTTATTAATACTTCATTTTGCAAACTTCTCAATCAACCATTAACTAAACTCCAACAAGAATGTTTAGTAGAAACAGCAAATGGAAAAACTATTAAGATTACCGAAATCTTGCAGGGAGCAAGAATAGAATTTCTAAATCAAAAATTTATTGCCAACCTTTACCCAATGAATCTGGCATGATTTGATGTTGTGTTAGGAATGGATTGGTTAATAGCCAATAAAGTCAGTATTTTATGTGATCAAAAGTCAATACAAGTAAATTCACCAAAAGGTGAAAATATCACAATTAAAGGAGACAAGCCAACTAGATCCACAAAATTCATCTCTGTGATGAAAACAACAAGTTATACTAGGAAAGGATCATTAGTGTATATGATTTTTATAATCATTAACACTAAAGGAAAGGAATTAAAAGATATCCCTATAGTATCTCAATTTTCAGATGTATTTCCAGAAGAATTACCAGGGCTACCGCCAGACAGAGAAGTCGAGTTCAGAATCCATTTGCTACCAGGAACAGCACCGATTGCTAAATCACATTATCATTTAGCACCCGCAGAAATGCAAGAGCTAAAGAAACAGTTAGACGAACTCTTGGAAAAGAGATTTATACAGCCAAGTTCATCGCCATGGGGAGCACCGATCTTATTTGTCAAAAAAGAAGGACGGGTCAATGCGAATGTGCATTGATTACCGTGAATTGAATAAAGTCACGAATAAATCGGTACCCATTACCGAAAATCGATGATTTTTTGATCAATTACAAGGAGCTCGCTTTTTCTCAAAAATCGATTTACGTTCAGGATATCATCAATTAAAAGTACAGGAAGAGGACATTCCTAAGACCGCTTTTAGAACCAGGTATGGCCATTATGAATTTACTGTCATGCCCTTTGGTTTAACCAATGCCCCAGCCTCATTTATGGACATGATGAACCGAATATATAAGTCATATTTGGATAAATTCATAATTGTCTTTATAGATGATATTCTAATTTATTCTAAAAGTAAAGAGGAACATGCAGTGCATCTGCATGCATTTCTAAGTTTATTGAGAAAAGAAAAGCTTTATGCAAAGTTTTCTAAGTGTGAGTTTTGGTTAGAACAGGTAAAATTTCTTGGGCATTTAGTCAATTAGGAAGGAATTCATGTAGATCCCAACAAGATTGAGGCAATTACTAAATTGAAAACCCCTGAATCACCAACAGAAGTTAGAAGTTTTCTAGGACTAGCCGGTTATTATAGAAGATTCATCCGAGATTTTTCTAGAATAGCCATTCCCTTAACTAAGCTAACCTGTAAATCTGTTAAGTTTGAATGGGGACCAAAACAAGAAGAAGCCTTTAGAATCCTTAAGCAAAGATTAACTGACGCACCCATATTAGCATTACCAGAAGGAATTGAAGATTTTGTAATATATTGTGATGCTTCTAAGTTAGGTTATGGACGTGTATTGATGCAACGTCAAAAGGTTATAGCTTACGCATCTAGACAACTTAAGAATCATGAAGAAAATGATACAACCCATGATTTAGAATTTGGAGCTATAATTTTTGCTCTGAAAATTTAGAGACATTATCTTTATGGTAGTAAGTTTACCATATTCACCGATCATAAGAGTTTAAGATATGTTTTCGGGCAAAAAGAGTTAAATATGAGACAGAGAGGCTGGATGGAGATACTTAGTGATTACGATTGTAATATCCAGTATCATGCAGGAAAGGCTAACGTAGTAGCCGATGCTTTAAGTCAGAAATATCACGAAAAGCCAAAAAGAGTACGTTCTCTTAAAGTAAATCTGCAGATAGATTTAAACGAACAAATTAGAAAAGCACAAGAATCAGTAATCAAGGATGATACTGAGAAATTGAAAGGAATGATTAAGGAATTAGAACAAGGAACAGATGGAATTTGGAGATTCCATAAGAAGAGAATGTGGATACCTAAACTAGGAAACCTACGCCACCATATAAGAAGCCCATAAGTCTAAATATACCATGCATCCTGGAAATGATAAAATGTATCAAGACTTAAGAAAGAATTTCTGGTGGATAGGAATGAAAAAGGATATAGCAGCTTATGTTGCCAAGTGTTTAACTTGTTCACAGGTCAAGGCTGAACATCAGAAACCCTCAGGTTTGTTGCAACAATTAGAAATGCCAGTTTAGAAATGGGAATTGATAACAATGGATTTCGTTACCAAATTACCCAAAACAAGAAAAGGTAATGATACAATCTGGGTGATTGTAGATAGACTAACTAAATCTGCTCATTTCTTACCAACGAAGGAGACTTTCAGTATGGAACAATTAGCCAAATTGTATGTAAATGAAATAGTTTCATTACATGGAATTCCTTTATCAATTGTTTCTGATAGAGATAGCTGTTTTACCTCTCATTTTTGGACAAGTTTCCAAAAAGCAATGGGAACCAAGCTAAATCTAAGCACAGCTTATCATCCTCAAACGGACGGACAAAGCGAAAGGACAATTCAGACAATGGAAGATATGCTTAGAGCTTGTGTAATTGAATTCGGAGGAAATTGGGATGATCACTTACCATTAATGGAATTTTCCTACAACAACAGCTATCATACCAATATCAATGCTGCACCATTCGAAGCACTTTATAGACGAAAGTGCCGAACCCCAGTCTGTTGGGCAGAAATTGGAGAAAAGCAATTATCTGGACTAGAAATAGTACAAGAGACAACATACAAGATTATTCAAGTCAAGGAACGACTAAAAGCAGCACGCAATCGTCAGAAAAGCTATGCTAATAACAGGCAAAAACCATTGGAATTTCAGGTCGGAGACAAAGTCTTATTAAAAGTTTCTCCTTGGAAAGGAGTAGTCAGATTCATCAAAAGAGGAAAGCTAAGCCCCAGGTATATTGTACCTTTTAAGATTATTAAAAGAATAGGACCTGTAGCTTATCAACTACAACTGCCAGAGGAAATGGCAAGAATACATGATGTATTTCATGTATGTAATCTCAAGAAGTGTTTAGCCGATGAATCACTGGTAGTACCTCTTAAGGATATAGAGGTAAATGAGAAACTTAAGTTTATAGAAAAGCCTCTACAGATTGAAGACAGGAAAGTCAAGAATCTCAAACACAAGAGACTGGTGCTAGTCAAAGTTAAATGGGACTCCAAGAGAGGACCAGAATACACGTGGGAGCTTGAATCAGAAATGCAAAGGAAATACCCGCACCTATTCCAGTAGACCTTGAGGACGAGTTCCAACACCCTAATATATTTAGAACGTCCCAATATGTCTTAAATTGCACCCCGTATGTGAAAACCGGGCCATGGATACTTTATATAATTAAAAATAAAATAAAATCAAAAATTTAATAGCGCTCGCGGGCCGCGAAGACTATGTCTTCTGGCTACACCGGTGCGACAGCTAGGCGATCAGACGACACCCTGAGCTGCCACGTGCCAGGCTCGTGTCGAAACTATATCCGACAAATCATGTCGCAACCCCCGCCCCCTTATCTGTCCCGGGAACGGGCGGCCACGAGACCAGTTTTTGGTGGTATCGATGTTTATCATTTTGGCAGCGGAAATTACATTAGGACCGTAGTTAGGAAATATTTTATCAGAGTAAATAACACACTTTCATAATATTAAACACGTGAGAAAAATCTCAAGTTTTAAGTACACATATTTTCATAGGGGTAAACCCAATTTTATTTAATAAAACATCTCTTTATTTTTAGGTAGCTTTATTGCCACTTTTCCAAGCCTTCAGTGCTGTCCAGCTGGCTTCTATTTGGCTTTCATATTTTGTTACCTGAAACGCGTTTTAAAACATTTTGTCAGTGGGAAATACTGGTGAGTGAATACCAGTTTAATCAAGTTTAATAAAGACCATTGTACAGTATTGAGGGCGGTTGCGCAATTACATTTGTTTCCATCTATTCAATTACCACCCACGGTACTGTCAAGCCGACTTGTGGTCATGTTACTCCTCGCAAGGCCGTAACAAATTTTGTATACAAAACCCCAACATACCGACGATAATTGTAGAATACAAATACTCAATCACTGTTTAATATATCCTTAATTAAGTGAGGTTTTGTAAAAACAATTTGCAAAAAGGAGATTACTCACATTGCTATCTTAGGTTTCCTTTAAGGGTTTCCTGGTGATTATCTATAATTTACACAAATGCACACGTGTTAGTATAATAAACCATTATTTATATTAATGATACCCTCCCCGAGACGACATTCCAACGACTACGTCGGGCAGAACCACGACAGCCATTACAGAACTCTGGATCAATCGGGCAGCGTATCTAATACATAACTGGGGTTATGATACTTACAACGGAGCAGAACTTTGTTAATTAGGGGGATATTATGCCCGGAAATAGCTTATACTATATGTAATTTCGAGAGAGAAAGAAATGTGAACGAATTCGAATGAACTGCCAATGCCTGCTATTTATAGGGCTGATATTGGACTTCCTCGCGGCCCGCGTAAGATTAGGCTAAGGCTTACGCGGCCCGCGTAGTAGGGGTGTAGCTGCTAGGGTTGCTGATTCGTCGGTATAGGTTCGACACGATCATGACACGTGGCGGCTTAGGGGCTCGCCCTGACATCAAGCTGTCGCGGCCCGCGTAAGTAGTAGCCAAAGGCTACGCGGCCCGCGAGCGACTCCGGAAAAAAAATTTTAATTAATTTTTATAAAAATAAAGATATTTGGGCTCGGTTTTCACATACGGGGTATATTTTAGGACATATTGGGGTATTTTAATATATTTTAGGGCGTCGAAAATATTTTGGAGGGTTGTTATATCCTCCCCATCTTGTTTTAGAGCTCGTTCTCGAGATCTACTAGAACAGGTGTGGATATTTCCTTTGCATTTCTGATTCAAGTTCCCATGTATACTCTGGTCCTCTTTTGGAGTCCCATTTCACTTTGACCAGAACTAATGTCTTGTGTTTAAGATTCTTGACTTTCCTGTCTTCGATCTGTAGTGGTCTTTCTACAAACTTTAACTGCTCATTTACCTCTATATCCTTAAGAGGTACCATCAGTGATTCATGAGCTAAGCATTTCTTGAGATCGACATGAAATACATCATGTATTCCTACCATTTCCTCTAATAGGCTACAGGTCCTATTCTTCTAATAATTTCAAAAGGTCCAACATACCAGGGACTTAGCTTTCCCCTTTTGATGAATCTTACTACTCCTTTCCAAGGAGAGACTTTTAATAACACTTTATCTCCTACTTGAAATTCCAATGGCTTTCGTCTATTATCTACATAACTCTTTTGTCGATCGCGTGCTGCTTTTAGTCGTTCCTTGACTTGAATGATCTTGTCGGTCGTTTCCTGTACTATCTCAGGTCCAGATAGTTGCTTTTCTCCAATTTCTGCCCAACAGACTGGAGTTCGGCACTTTCATCCATAAAGTGCTTCGAATGGTGCAGCATTAATACTTGTGTGATAACTATTATTATAAGAAAATTCTATCAATGGTAAGTGATCGTCCCAATTACCTCCAAAATTAATTACACAAGCTCTAAGCATGTCTTCCAATGTCTGAATTGTCCTTTCGCTTTGTCCGTCTGTTTGAGGATGATAAGCTGTGCTTAGATTTATCTTGGTTCCCATGGCTTTTTGGAAACTTGTCCAAAAATGAGAGGTAAAACGACTATCTCTGTCAGAAACAATTGATAGAGGAATTCCATGTAAAGAAACTATTTCATTTACATACAATTTAGCTAATTGTTCCATACTGAAAGTTTCTTTCATTGGTAGGAAATGAGCTGACTTAGTTAGCCTGTCTACAATCACCCAGATTGTATCATTACCTTTTCTTGTTTTGGGTAATTTAGTAACAAAATCCATTGTTATCAATTCCCATTTCCATACTGGCATTTCTAACTGTTGCAACAATCCTGAGGATTTCTGATGTTCAGCTTTGACTTGTGAACAGATTAAACATTTTGCAACATATACTGCTATATCCTTTTTCATTCCTATCCACCAAAAATTCTTTCTTAAGTCCTGATACATCTTATCACTTCCAGGATGCATCGTATACTTAGATTTATGGGCTTCTTCTAGTATACGGTGGCGTAGGTTTCCTAATTTAGGTATCCACATTCTTTTCTTATGGAATCTCCAAATTCCATCTGTTCCTTGTTCTAGTTCCTTAATCATCACTTTTAACTTTTCAGTATCATCCTTGATTACTGATTCTTGTGCTTACCTAATCTTCTCATTTAAATCTACTTGCAGATTTAAATTGAGTGAACGTACTCTTTTTGGTTTTTCATGATACTTTCGACTTAAAGCATCAGCTACTACATTTGCCTTTCCTGCGTGATACTGGATATCACAATCATAATCACTAAGCATCTCCATCCAACGTCTTTGTCTCATATTCAATTCCTTTTGCCCGAAAACATACCTTAAACTCTTATGGTCCGTGAAAATAGTAAACTTACTACCGTAAAGGTAATGTCTCCAAATTTTCAGGGCAAAAATTATAGCTCCTAATTCTAAATCATGGGTTGAATAATTCTCTTCATGATTCTTAAGTTGTCTAGAGGCGTAAGCTATAACCTTTTGACGTTGCATCAACACACATCCATAACCTAACTTAGAAGCGTCACAATAGACTACAAGGTCTTCAGTTCCTTTTGGTAATGCTAGTATGGGTGCGTTGGTCAATCTTTGCTTAAGAATTCTAAATGCTTCTTCTTGTTTCGATCCCCATTCAAACTTAACAAATTTACATGTTAGCTTAGTCAAGGGAATGGCTATTCTAGAAAAATCTCGAATAAATATTTTATAATAACCGGCCAATCCTAAGAAACTTCTAACCTCGGTTGGTGACTCAGGGGTTTTCCATTTGGTAATTGCCTCAATCTTAGTAGGATCTACATGAATTCCTTCATGATTGACTAAGTGTCCAAGAAATTGTACCTGTTCTAACCAAAACTCACACTTCGAAAATTTAGCATAAAGCTTTTCTTTTCTTAATAAACTTAGAAGTGTGTGCAAATGCTTTGCATGTTCTTCTTTACTCTTAGAGTAAATGAGAATATCATCTATAAAAACAATTATGAATTTATCCAAATATGGCTTACATATTCGGTTCATCATGTCCATAAATGCAGCTGGGGCATTGGTTAAAAAAAATGGCATGACAGTAAATTCATAATGACCATACCTTGTTCTAAACGCGGTCTTAGGAATGTCCTCTTCCTGTACCTTTAATTGATGATATCCTGACCTTAAATCGATTTTGGAGAAAATCGAGCTCCTTGCAACTGGTCAAACAGATCATCGATTCTTGGTAATGGATACCGATTCTTAATCGTGACTTTATTCAATTCGCGGTAGTTGTTGGTGCACTGAGTGTCTGTTAACTACGTCTTATCGAGTCTTATGTCTAGATAGAATGAATGAGCACACAATAGGTTAGAAATTTAGGGTTTGTATAAGTTTAAGGAGGAGGGTTCGCTTGAAGGTGACACAAGACAGTTCAAGCGAAACCCCAACAACATGCTGGTTCGCTTGAAACTGACATGTTCAAGCGAAACCTATTCGCTTGTCATGTTCAAGCGAAACCTCTTGAGTCTATAAATAGGTTGTGTGTCATTTGAAGTGAAACAGTTATGGTGTTTGTGTGTGAGTCGAGGTGCTGCCGGATTTTTGTCAGAATTGATTGTAAAGACTCAGAATTGATTAATAGAGGAAGAATTGAAAAGGAACAGGTTGTTTGACGTTGTTTACTTTGATTCCGCCTTAGTAAATGATGATGAACTGCTCAACTTGACTGTTTAGGGTCACAAAACCGATCCAACAAGTGGTATCAGAGCTCAGGATGAGGAGTTCATACCATAGCAGCTTGATTCTACCGGATTTTCTCATTTCTACTCACTTCTTCTCATACTTTTCTGATTTGAATGAGTTCTAACGGTTGAAATGGCCTGATTTTCACATATGTTGTGTAAAACATAGTATTAACAAATCCTACAAAGAATCAGATCAAAATACGGATTAAAACTGATAAAAAATGGCATAAAACGGTGTTTCGCTTGAAACTGTTCCTCGAAGTTTCGCTTGAAAATCACACGTTTCGCTTGAAAATCACACTTTCGCTTGAAAAACTCAAGCGAAACATCTTTAAAATACATCTTTCGCTTGAAAATACACCTTTCGCTTGAAATTTCAAGCGAACCAGGACCTTTCGCTTTAACAGGACGTGTTTCGCTTGAATTGCTTGATCTTGTTGCTTTCGCTTGAAGTCATTTTGCTTCAAGTGGTTTCGCTTGAATCTGAATTTTTCAAAATCAAGAAAGTTCTAAGTGTTTGCTGATTTTTCAGGTACATTCAAGATGGATGATATTTTCATGAACCCGTTTAGCGACATGTATGCTTTTGCTGGAAATTTTGGAGACGATACTTCTTCTAGCAACACAAATGAGAACTCGTCAAACACAAAGAAAAAGTTATCGGATGCCTTGGAGGTTGAAAGTGCTTTCGGAACCTATAACAAACCCCCGAAGTTGATGGCTATAGAAGAATACAGTCGGTGGGCAAAGAAATTTGAGGATTGGTTGATGGCCTTTGCTTTTCCTAGCTGGAAGAGTCTAAAAAATGGATACCATGATGGAGGCAAAAAAGGTGAAAGCTTAACTTCACCTGAGGAGATAGAATCGTTTGTTGCTGAGCAGAAATGTGTTGCGTTGCTGTTTCAATCTGTTCGAGAAGATATAATATCTTTGATCGAATACTCTAGTGCTAAAGATCTCTGGGATAAGTTGAAAACCAAATGTTTAGGAAGCAAAGAAATTGTGAAAAACAAAAAGAAACTACTTAGAAAAGAGTTTGATTTGTTTGGGTGTTTAAAGAATGAATCAGTTTGTAAAATGATTGAGAGGTTTGGGCATCTGAAGCTGGAACTGGCGAGACATGAAATTTCCTATTCTCGAGAAGAGCTAGTCGACAAATTGTTTGATGCATTGCCAGATGAGATGGATTGGCAATATTATGCGTTGATGCTAAAGAATACTATCAAGCCACGAGAAGCGTTGACAGTAGACTTGTTGATTGAGAGATTAGAGAGTCACGAGTTGGAATTAAAGAAGACACACAAAGTCAATCATTCGTCTTATCAGCAGAACTTGGATTTGTATTATCCAAAGAGCATGATGCCAAAGAACACATCTCCCAAGACTGCGTTTTCTGCTGAGAATGTCTTCACAACGAGCAAATAAAGTCAAAGCAGTGGATATCACAGTGGGTCTTCATCAAATTCAAACCAGTCTGATGCAAAGAACTTATTTCAATGCAACATCGTTGTAGACTTAAAGAACGCTCAGAACTTCAGCGAGGAGTCTGCCAAACAACAGCTGGTTTTCCTAGCATCGGTACTGGAATCGTATGAAAGCCTTGTAGCATGGAAGATTGGCAACACCAACTTAACAAAAGAGGACTATGATCAAATAGATCCTGAAGAAATGGAACTGATCGACATAAGGTGGTGTATGGCCAGTGCAGTTCGTCGAGCACAGCGTTTCATGGAAATAACCGGGAGGAAGTCAATTGGTGGACCATCTACCAAGTTGGGCTTTGATAAGTCCAAGGTGACGTGCTTCAAGTGCAAACAGAAAGGTCACTTTAAGCGTGAATGCAGAAACGCGTATGCTGATGAGTCTGAAAACCCATTTAGAGAAGACTACTACAAGAAGGCAATATATCATCAGAACAAATCGGAGCCGCCAAGAATGAAGCAGATTGAAGATAACAAAGAAAAATCTAGAGCTCTTGCGGTGATTCACGACGATGAAGGTTTCGAATGGAGCGAGTTGTTACCTGAAGAGGATGCGGTTGGATATGCTTTCATGGCAAAAACTGAACCTATTCCTTGGAAAGATAACAGAACTGAAGAACAAAAGTATAATCACAGAAAGCTGTTAGCCACGAACAAATTAATCAGAATATCTAGTATCTATTCTGAAGCAAAAAGAGCAAAAAGATGGGATCCAGACAGAGAATGTTATCTTGACCCCTATGGAAACATTGCTATTGATCATAACACTCTTGATGTGGAAACCATAATCAAAGAGTACAAAGTTGAAGATGATTATTGGCAGAAGAAATGGTGGGGAAGCGGAGAAGAAGAAGAGAAAGAGAAGAAGGAGAAAGAAGAGAAAGAGAAGTCAAAGAAGATTGACACTGGGATTATTGATACGACTCAAGAGTTGAATGCTGAAAACATGGGAAAGATGGCTGAAAAGGTGCTGGCTGCTAAGGCATTTGAGGTAGATTCTAAATCCGTCTCTGAGTCTAAAAGCCAAGTCAGTTCAAACGCGTCAACGACTGAGTCAGGTAAGAAGGTCAGTGGTGATGTTGACTGCAAAAATGGCATCAAAGAATGCAAGGTTTGTAGTACAAACACTTATCTCAAAGGTAAGAAGATTGAGGATCTGACTGCTAAAGTCAGAAGTGTTGAGGATCAAATCCTTGATCGTGATAAAATGGTTAAAGCTTCAACTGAACGATTAAAAGACTTAACTAACAAAATTGAAAATGATAAAATTGATCAGGAAAAGGTTAGGAAAGAAAATGAGAGGTTAGCTCTTGAAAATCGTCAGATTACTGAAAAATTTGAGAAGCTTAAAAGCACGGTTAAAGATAATGATGATAGAAACGGTAAAACATACAAAGAAAATTGCCAATTGCAATGTGTTTTGAGAATCAAAGAAGAATTAATCAACAAACAATTGGATGAGATTGCTAAATTGAAACTTCAGTTTGAAGAAGCCAAGATTGAGAATGAGCGTATCAATTTGAAATTGAACAGTTACAGCTCTGCAAGCTTTGTTTTGCAACACATTATTCCCAAACCCATCGGGAAAGACAAAGCAGGCGAAGATGTATACTGTGATGGAACTGGGGTCGGGTTTCATCAAGTTCCACCACCAGTTCTTGACAATTATTCGAAAAAGCAATCTGGGTTGGTTAATCTTGAAGATGAAAATGAAGTCAAACTTCCTGATTCAATTGATGTTACATTTTCTTCATCATCATCTGATGATAGTGTTCAAACTGAGATTGTTAAAGGCATGGCTGAAAGTGTTTTGGATAGTGATTCAGCTGAGGATGAAAAATGTTTTCTGGACAAGTACATTCAGAAACCAAAATCCAAAAACAACTTAGGTGATGAACCGGGTCTTGTGATGTATAAGATGGCTGGATCGGATAAGTTGTATTCGGATTCTGAGTTTCCTCTGGAGAATGTAAATGTTTCAAAATTGACAAATGTGTTCAAAATGGTTGAAATCGATTTGTCTGAAGTAAAGAGTTTAAAACAAACAAAAAGGCAAATGAATTTTGAAAAAGATAAAGCTTACTACAAGAAACCTGTAGTTCCACCACGTTTTTATAACAACAATTGAAACAATTAGTCGGGTGGTTATCAGGGTGGTAAGAGTTATCAAAATAGAAATGTTCAAAATAAAAGGTTTGATGAAAAGAAGGTGTTTGTGAACAGTTCAAGTTCACTTTCTGATGAGGAAAATGAAATCTTTTCAAAATCAAATGAAGAGTTTTTTGAGAAGAGGGCCTCACAACATCAGTCTGAAGGCACAAGTCGTGTAGTTGATACTCGTACGTGTTTTAGATGCAACAAAGTTGGTCACATTGCAAGAAATTGCACGAATTCCAAGCCTAAGACTGAAGTTGTTGAGAATCAAAAGAAGAAGGTTGATTCAAAAGGAAAAGCTCCAATGGTTGTTGAGAAACTTTTGAAAAATGAGAAAACAAAAGTCAAAATTGAACCTGTTAAGAAATTGGTAACTAAAAATGATAAATTCTATAAACGGGTTGCATCATCTCAACAAACATGGAAGCCAAAAGTTGTTGAAAAACCAAAGGTTTCAGTGTCGGAAAAACAATCATCTTTTACCACACCGGTAAAGATGGATGTTCCTTTGGATTATTATGAAAAGTTGGAGAAACAATCTTCTACTCCACCAGAGAAGAAGAATGTTCAAAAGAAGAATCAACCAACCGGTCAACTTAAGATAGATGAGTTTTTCTTATACAAAAAGGTTGAGGTTGGATCTGAGGAAAGTTTAAAAATGAATGATAAAAATTTTCCGCCACTTTACACTGCTAAAACTCACATTAAAGTCCAGTTACCCGAGTCAAAAGAGGCTTGGGTAGCATCAAAATCTCACTAAAGATTTTGGAGTTGCCGGAGCTTCCTAGTTGGTAATCGTGAAGCATGAATCGGCATCTTTATTGAAATGTGTTTTTGAATCAATTTGTGATATGTGCAGGATCTTCCAAGAGCTATTTCATGATGGATTATGGATAGTGGAGCATCTCGACATATGATAGGAAAAACTGCATTGTTGTATGATGTTAGGAATTTCAATGGTGGTTATGTGGGATTTGCAGGAAATCAAGGTGGTAGAATTGTCGGTGAAGGAACGTTATCCAATGGGATTGTTACGTTTGAAAGAGTTAACTACATTGCTGAGCTGGAGAATAATCTGCTGAGCATCTCGCAGATTTGTGATAGGATGTATACCACTCACTTCACAGACAAAGAATGTTTGATCTTGAAACCCGGATTTGTTATCCCTGAAGAATGGATTATCATGCGGGCACCAAGAGTCAATGATCTGTACGTGTTGGACATGAGCGTAGCTACTACAACCATGGGTCAGGCTCATTGTTTTGTGTCTAGAGCAACAGAGAAAGAATCAAAGTTGTGGCACCGAAAAATGGGGCATATTCATCTTAGAAAAATGAATCACTTGGTACACAATGATTTGGTTCTTGGAGTTAATATCAAAGGTTTTCATCTGGAAGGGGAGTGCATTAGTTGCATCAAAGGCAAGTAGAAGAAAAAGTCACACTCGAAAAAGCAAGTCAATTCAGTTTCCAGACCGTTAGAGAGACTACATATGGATCTGTTTGGTCCAGTAAACGTCAAAAGTATTACAGGGGATCTCTACTGTCTTGTGGTTACTGATGATTATTCCAGATTTTCGTGGGTATCATTCTTGAAGTCGAAAGATGAAACGTTTGATAGTTTGATGGCGTTGTTCAGAAAGATTGAAAATTTGTACCAAAGGCGTATCAAAAGAATCAGAAGTGATAATGGTACTGAGTTCAAGAACAACAAGATGGAAGAATATTGTGATGAAAGAGGTATATTGCATGAGTTTAGTGCTCCGTACACTCCGCAGCAGAATGGAGTAGCAGAACGCAAAAACAGGACGCTAATCGAAACGGCTAGAACAATGCTTGCTGATTCAAAGCTACCGATAAATTTTTGGGCAGAAGCAGTCTCCGCCGCATGCTATACACTCAACCGGGTTCTCACTGTGAAGAAATTCAACAAGACATGCTTTGAGTTGATCAATAACCGCAAACCGAACCTGAAGTTTTTAGAACCGTTTGGGTCTCCTTGTACAGTTCTAGAGCCTTTTGGTAAGTTTGGTCCAAAGAGTATCGAAGGAATATTTGTGGGTTACTCAAGTCCACAAAGACGAGTCTTTGTTCCAAGCATGAAGTAGATCATCGAAGCACAACATGTTGAGTGTCAAGGTTATACTATGCCGCCTCAAAATCCCGGTGATTCATGGCGTTTTAATTACGATAAATTGTGGGATTCGTTTGACATGGAAGAAGAACAGGATGAAGAAGAAGATTTCTTTGATGGGTTAGATATTCTAAGAGAGTATGAAGAATCGCAAGAAAGGTTCCCAGCTGAGTATTCAAGAAGACCACAACGAGCTTCAAATGATGATGAAGCAGGTCCAGGCAATGCTGGTGAACATGATGATGTCCAACAAAATGAAGTTGCTCAAGATAATCAGTCGGCACAGAATGATAATCAAGAATCTGAGAATATGCCAGTATTTGATCGTGGTGATTCAGATTCTAAGGGGGAGCAAATTCAGATCTCAAGTCAAACAAACCCAGTCAGTGAACAAGATGCAAATCAGAATGTTACTAATCTGGAAGGTGATGTAGATGTTCCAGGCGAAGTAATGCCACGAACCCTTTCATATCATCCAGAGGAATTGATCATTGGAGAATTGCAGACAGGTGTCCGCACTCGAAGACAGCTTGATAAAGGGCTTACATGTTTTTATACAAATGTTGCTCCTTTTCAAACTGAATTTTCATTGAGTTGTTTTATCTCGCAGGTTGAACCAAGGACTTACAAAGAGGCGCTTACTGAAGATTCTTGGGTCAATGCAATGCAGGAGGAACTGAGCCAATTCAAAAAGTTGGGAGTGTGGAAGTTAGTGGATTTTCCAGATGGTCAGAGGAAGATAAACACCAAGTGGGTGTTCAAATGCAAGAGAGATGATAGAAGAGTTGTGGTTCGCAACAAAGCTCGACTCGTAGTCCAGGGTTTCAGTCAGCAGGAGGGGGTAGATTTCACTGAAGTATATGCTCCGGTTTTTAGACTAGAAGCAATCGGAATCTTCCTGGCATTTGCATCATGGAAAAACTTCAAAGTATATCAGTTAGATGTAAAATCGGCGTTTCTTTACGGGAAGGTAAAAGAGGAGGTATATGTCGGTCAGCCACCGGGCTTCACCGATCCACTTCACAAAGACAAGGTCTACTTGCTAGACAAAGCACTGTATGGTTTACACCAGGCCCCGAGAGCTTGGTACGAGACATTGTCTCAACACCTACTAGCTAACAGTTTCATTCGTGGAAAAGTGGATGCCACTCTCTTCACCAAAGAGGTCGACGGTCATCTTCTGATAGTTCAAATTTATGTGTACGACATCATATTTGGGTCAACAAATGAGGATCTATGCAAAGATTTTGAAAGAGTTATGAAGCAGAAATTTGAAATGTCATCGATGGGTGAGATGAAATTTTTTTTTGGGATTGCAGGTTGATCAACTACCCAAAGGAATTTTCATACATCAAACGAAGTACATTCATGATATCTTGGAGAAATTCGGGATGTCAGGATCTACTCCAGCTTCCACCCCAATAGCAACGAATCATGGGATAAATCCTGATCTCACCGGAGAGAAGGTAGATGAAACGATGTATCGTTCCATGATCGGATCGCTGATGTATTTGACAGCTTCAAGACCCGATATTATGTACCCAACCTACCTCGCAGCAAGATTTCAGTCTAACCCGAGAGCTTCGCATATGGTGATTGTGAAAAGGATATTACGCTACCTGAAAGGAACTCCATCGTTGGGGTTGTGGTATCCAAGAGAAGGCAATTTCACGCTCGAAGGGTATTCCGATTCCGATTTCGGATGCTGCAAAGTTAACGCTAAATCAACAACAGCAGGGTGCCAGTTTTTCGGATCACGATTGGTCACCTGGCAATGCAAAAAGCAAACCTCTGTGGCTTTATCCACATGTGAAGCGGAGTATGTATCTGCTAGCAGTTGCTGCTCACAGATCTTGTGGATCTAGCAACAGATGCGCGACTACGGTTTGCAATTTCTAAACACCCCTATCTTTGTTGATAATGAGGTAGTAATTAACATTACTAAAAATCCAGTTCATCACGCTAAAATGAAACATATTGAGATTCGTTATCACTTCATTCGAGATTGTTTCGAGAAGAAGTTGATACGAATTGAGAAAATCCACACTGACGAACAAAAAGCTGATTTACATACCAAAGCATTTGATAAAACACGTTTTCAGTATTTGCTAAAACTGAATGGTATGAAGCTTATCTCGGTGTTGGAGGAGATTATTGGCGTTGATGAAGGAGACATTGTAGATGATGTTGAGAAGCAATCTGCAATGGTTTGTCGATTTTTTACTTGTTTTGGTATTTAGGGGGAGTATAGGGTAAATATTTCAGAAAATACAAAAACAATAAAAAATGTCAAAAATACAAAAACATGAGATATTTTTAAAAATCCAAAAACAATAGAAAACCAGAAAAGAGCTTGTGTAAAAAGGGAAAATGATCGTACATCGGCTTGACGGTCACGGTATGCTAAAGAAATGGAATGTTTTTAATGCGTTTAACAGTCTTGCTGATGATGTGCCGATAGGTTTTTACACATTTAGTAGGTTTGTTCGGGATATAAACTTAAATCTTTACTTACTTATTTCGTGGGGAACACTACTTGGATATATAGGTAACCCCTGAAATTTCGTTTGAAAGATTCCTTTTTCTGATATAGTAGGTTTTTATACTCAGTGATATCTGGGGTATTATTCCGGGACTTCTGCTGAATGGAAGTTCTGACCTAGTCCTCGAATAATACTTTCTGCAATGCTTGAAACATAGCATCACCCTCAGCATATATGATAAGACAATAAAATTGCTTAGCAATGCTGTTGTAAAAAAGATCCTCTAAAGGGGACACACCCAAAAGTTGAGTCATGATCTCTCTGCTGAACGGTAGTTCTGACCTGAGCTCTCATGATTCTTCATAATTTATTAACCCCTTACAGATATCATTGGTGTTATATTTACCTGTAAGACTGAATATTGGGATCTGGATACGGGAGTATATTCAAGAGGTGGGACACACGTATAAGTTTAAGTCTCTAAAACACTAAATCCATATCCTGGACAGATTGAAAATTGTGTGAGAATTTAAGTGGATCAGTATATCGACAATCTAAGCGAATTGTTTAATTCTGAGTATGTAATTGAAGCTTAACGGTACTTGTGACTTGTCGGATAGCTGATATGATTCCCTAACACACTCATCAAAAATATGTTTGTAAATAGTTTACTTTTATTGTAAATAGTTTACTTTTATTGCATTTTAGCTCTGTATTTCATTTCTAGTTTAGAAGTTTTATTAAAATCCAAAAAGATTTTTCATTTCTGCTTTTTTTTTTTACAAACCAAAGTGGAAAGTTGATCTTCGGATTCGAAAACTGAAAGCAGATGCAGGAAGTTTCTGGGCTGGACAATGAGTTTGGAGCTAAACATGATGAGTTTGTGAAATTGGAAAGTTAAAGCAAGTTCATTAACTTGAAACTTGTAAATTTTCAGAACAAATTGACTTAAAGTCAGTGTGAATTATCTCTGATCAACCAAGGTCATTAAATTGGACTTGGTAGATTAATTGAGTAATCAGGGTCATTAGTTTGGACCTGAATACTTAAGTGGATTTCTAACACTGTAGGTTAAAAGGTAAGTTTTGGATTAAAACTGTTATTGTCATATATCTTATATTTAGGTAGAGATTTTGCAGGTAACAGGAATCCCCATGGAAATGAAAATGACAGAGTTTGAACCAGAATTCAAGTTCCAGCATTCCGAGAGGAGGAGTCTGTGAAAGGGGGAGTCAGATTTCTGGATCAACAATCAAAGGGAAGACTGAAGATGGAGCTAGGTTGAGTTCCTAAACCTGTGAAAAGAGAGTTTTTACAATGTGAAGACAAATTTGGAAAGAGACAAAGACTGAAGACTTGACGCCGAAGACTTCGTCAACATCCAAGGGGGAGTCTGTTGGTGCACTGAGTGTCTGTTAACTACGTCTTATCGAGTCTTATGTCTAGATAGAATGAATGAGCACACAATAGGTTAGAAATTTAGGGTTTGTATGAGTTTAAGGAGGAGGGTTCGCTTGAAGGTGACACAAGACAGTTCAAGCGAAACCCCAACAACATGCTGGTTCGCTTGAAACTGACATGTTCAAGCGAAACCTATTCGCTTGTCATGTTCAAGCGAAACCTCTTGAGTCTATAAATAGGTTGTGTGTCATTTGAAGCGAAACAGTTATGGTGTTTGTGTGTGAGTCGAGGTGCTGCCGGATTTTTGTCAGAATTGATTGTAAAGACTCAGAATTGATTAATAGAGGAAGAATTGAAAAGGAACAGGCTGTTTAACGTTGTTTACTTTGATTCCGCCTTAGTAAATGATGATGAACTGCTCAACTTGACTGTTTAGGGTCACAAAACCGATCCAACAGTAGTCAATGCACATACGCATTGATCCGTCCTTCTTTTTAACGAATAAAATATGTGCTCCCTATGGTGATGAACTTGGCTGTATGAATCATTTCTCTAATAATTTGTCTAACTATTTCTTCAGTTCCTGCATTTCTGCGGGTGCCAAACGGGTAAGGTGCTTTGGCAATTGGCATTGTCCCTGGTATCAAATGGATTCTGAATTCAACTTCTCGGTCCGGAGGTTGTCCTGGTAATTCTTCTGGGAATACATCAGAAAACTGGGATACTACTGGAATATCCTTCAATTCTTTTCTTTTAGTGTTAGTGATTATGGAAATCAAATACACTAATGACCCTTTTCTTATATAACTTGTTGTTTTCATCACAGAGATGAATTTTGTGGATCTAGATGGTTTATCTCCTTTAATTGTGATCTTTTCACCCCTTGGTGAATTTACTTGAATTGACTTTTGATCACATAAAATACTGGCTTTATTGGCTATTAACCAATCCATTCCTAACACAACATCAAATCCTGCCAGATTCATTGGGTAAAGGTTTGCACTAAACTTTTGATTTAAAAATTCTATTCTTGCTCCCTGCAAGATATCAGAAATCTTAATGGTTTCCCCATTTGCTGTCTCTACTAGACATTCTTGTGGGAGTTTAGTTAATGGTTGATTGAGAAGTTTGCAAAATGAAGTATTAATAAAAATTTGGTTCGCACCAGAATCAAATAATACTTTAGCAAAAACATCATTAACTAAAAACGTACCGGCAATCACATCCGGGATCATCTTTGCTTCTTCTACAGTTAGAACAAATGTTCTAGCATTTTTGTGTTCTTGTTGTTCATGGCTGGAGCTAATTTTGGACAGTTTGGCTTGATGTGGCCTTGTTCTTCGTAGTTGTAGCATATCTTGTTGTTAAGTTTCTTCCTGCAGTCTTCTTCCTTGTGTCCAGATATTTTGCAAAAGTTGCAGTATATGGAGCATCTTCCAGAATGCTTCCTTATGCAATACTTGCAATAGGGTGCAGAAGTAGAACCTATATTTCTTCCACGGTTAGAATTTCCAGAATGAAATTCTTGGGTAAGCTTCTGGGTTAAGTTCCTCCTCTGATCCTCTTCTCGTGTACGGACTAACTCATCTGTCCAGGTGTTTGCTAGTTTTACGGCTTCTTCTATGGTTTGAGGTCTAGCTGCCTTGACTACATGTCTAATCTCTTCAATTAATCCCCAGATGTAACGGAAGATTAATACTGGATCAGGTGATGCAAGGGTTGGTACTATTCGAGCATATTCAAAGAATAATGTAGTATAAACCTTACTATCTACTCCAGTCATTCTAAGATTTAGGAATTTATTTGCTATCTGTTCCTTTTCATTGGGAGGGCAGAATTTCCTTTCTACCATATTTTTAAATTCCTCCTATTCTATATTATAAACCCTATCACTTCCTCTAGACTGGAGGATAGTGTTCCACCATTCTAAGGCTGAATTCTTAAATAGATTAGAAGCAAACATTATCTTATCCTCTTCCGCGCACTTGCTTATTCTTAAGACTGCCTCAGTCTTTTCTATCCAGCGTAGAGATGCAACGACCCCTTCATTGCTCGAGAATTCCATTGGTTTACAAGACCAGAATTCTTTATAAGAACAACCATAAGGCATGGTTCTTCTTCTTTTGGGAATGGGCGCTTGAAGTATAGGTCCATTGTTTACGTTGTTTTCTGGTTCGGAAGGTCGCTTACTACTATGTTTACTTTTATTATCCGCTTCCTTAACAGTTTGAATAATAAATGGCATTGCTTCTATAATTCCTTGTGCCGCTATGTGTTGGATGGCACTGTTATCCACTGGGTTTCCATTGTTATCGTTGTTCGGGTTATCGTTATTCAGATTATTGTCATTCTGGTTTTCCGGGTTATTATCCGGGTTTTCTTGATTCACTTGGTCGGCCATCTGAATTTTAAACAATTATCACGTATTAATTGTCACACCCCGACCAGTGAGACAACGTAACGTGGCGGAAACGTCGGGGAGTGTTGTAACAGAATTAATTGTTTCAAATCCATGGCAATTGAAGTTTCGTTTTATTAATCAAACATGAAAGTTTACATTGTTTTAAACAAGAACCAAAGAGTACATAACATAAATTAACTAGTTCTTGTCTCGTTTTAAGTCACTAAGGCACAGGTCCGCCTAAGTATGTCTTGATAAGTCCTATGCATCATCTCCTGAAAACACATGTGAAAATAGGTACGTCAGCATAAAAATGCCTGTGAGATACATAGGTTTTGTGAAAATAGAATTCATGACTTATGTTTGAGAAAATGTTTAGTCATGAACCTTGTAATTTACTTTGTCTTGTAAATCATTTAAAAAAAATGATTAGATCAGATGATATGTATAAATAAGAGAATAATGTATGGTTAAATGAATAACCATGTAAAATGAGTTTGTATAAGATAAGTTGTTTGTAAATCAATGTCTTGTGAAAAGTATGTTTTTTGTATAAAATGTTATATGTCTCAAATTGAAATGATTCAAATAACGCTACGATATGTAATACCATACAATCAATTATATATAGGAAGTACCAGCGGCGTATCCACCATGCTTGTATCATATTACACACGCCTCGTTACTTAAATCACTTACTCAAACCAAACCACCAACGTAAAATGTTTATGTATAATCAAATGTCAAAATGTAAGTATGTGATGAATAACAAATGTACTAAGTATGCAACAAAGGACATACATAGTATAAAATGTAAGGTAAAACAATCTACTAAGCATGCACACAATGGGCATACATAGCATGAAATGTAATGTAAAACAATGTACTAAGTACGCACACAATAGGCATACATAGCATAAAATGTAATGTAAGACAATGTACTAAATACGCACACAATGGGCATACATAGTATGAAATGTAATGTAAGACAATGTACTAAGTACGCACACAATGGGCATACATAGCATAGAATGTAATGTAAGACAATGTACTAAGTACGCACACAATGGGCATACATAGTATGAAATGTAATGTAAGACAATGTACTAAGTACGCACACAATGGGCATACATAGCATAAATGTAATGTAAGACAATGTACTAAGTACGCACACAATGGGCATACATAGCATAAAACACAATGAAATCATGTACTATAAATGTACTAATGAACATAGCAGGTATATGATGTGAAAACAGGAAAGCATGAAAGTAACAAGTAGGCACATGTGTTCCACCCCAAAACATTTGGAAAACAGTAAAAGAGGGGTCTATGTACTCACTTGAGATTGCTTAGTAGTCCTTGAGTAACAACCAAACAATGCTAGAGATCACGGATATCAAACGGCACCTAATATAGGTAACTACATTAATAAACCGGACCTATAATCGGAAGATCGGATAGAATGAGGCTCGTAAACCAAATGAGTATGGGAACTCATGTAGTATGGTTTAACAAGACCTACATACTAAATGAAACCTAACCTAAGTGCTTACGACCCATTTAGGTAGCTTATGCTACTTTAAAGCGTCGTTCGCGTGAAACGCGTTCGGAAAGCCTAACTAGTTCTATGATAAGTAAAATATGCCTTAACATGTCTAATATTGTTACCAAATCAGTTTAGATACCAAAAGTTATGTTACATATGCTTAAAATGAATTTTGGCGTAAAAAGGGCATTTTGGTAATTTACCTAAGGCATATAAACTACCTATCATACAACTACTTAAACGAAGCGACCATAAGGTATAACCTCGGAAGGTTATTCCCTATATACTATGGTCACCTAATGTATTTGGTCGGATCCTAAAGATCGACCAAACGGGTCGGGTTCGAAAGTATAAGCGATTGTTTAGATCGCTTACCTTACGACCCTATATAAGCACTAAACTAAAAGTGACGAGCTAAGCATGTTAAAACATGCTCAACTAAGTTTAGAAAACAGGTTTGGTATCAAAACAAACGGTTTTGATACCTAAGAGTAGTTTGGTTACAAAACACGCATGAATGCGCATTTTGGCCGAAACTACGGCTCGTCACTGAGCCTAGATAACGTGGTAATCATTTGGTATAGTCACTAGGGACTATAACCATCGTCATTACGCTCACGTTATGAAGTTCAAACGAACTTCGCATCGACCATAAACTGGTCAATGCAGAAAGTCAAACATAGTTCGACTTTCGGACTAGAAAAGCGATAAAAGAACGAAGGAACACTTACAAAGGGTCCCCGCTAGTAAATCTTGATCGAGTAGCTCAGGTATGAAGTGATTTGCTTCAACTTAGAGCACTTTTGATCAGATTTGTGAGGAATGAGTGAAGTTGAGGTGGGTATTTATAGATTTCGGTTCACCGTTAGGATCGTTTCTTGGTGAAGAGGGAATGATCACATCCCTACACTTGTCGGAATGTTGTGGTAGCTCATTTTGCCCCCACCACAAGAGTTTGACACGTGGCATTGGCCTTTGGAGTGGTTAAGGGCTGTTAACAGCTAAAAAAAATGACTTTTGCTGATCAGAAGGGGCCTCGCGTGACGCCTAGGGGGCTAGGTGTCACGCTAAGGTCCACCTGATCAGCAAACACTTTCCAATGTTCCCCTTTCAGTCCCCGTTGCGTATTAAGGCCATTTCTGACATGTTTAAGGCTCGTTAAATCATTTTCAAGGCTCCACAAGGATGCCTAAATATTGTGGACATGAAACATGCTCAAAAATATGCCGGATGTCAGTTCGTTTGGTCGTACGTTCGCGATGTTCGCTTAATTGCGACGGAATGCGCATAAGCGCGAAAAACGATCCAAATTGCGCGACGAATGGATTTTTCTCATGCCAAACACTAAAATAAAATATTTTAGTGCTTACATAAATTTTTGGATGTCCGGATGTATACAGAACGTAAGTTATGCGCGAAAATGCAAACTTATGCACTTTTTGACGCTTTTAGTCCCTGAATGACCCAAAAGTTTATTTTAGCATACCGAACCCCTCCAAGCCTATTTCTAAGCTATGTAAAGGATATTTATGGTATGTTTAACTTATGGTCATGTTCCGGAATGTTCGTTACAGTTCAAATTGGCATACTTTCGTAGTTTGTCAAGTTTAGTCCCTGTAAGCGATTTAACTTGATTTTGCCATACCAAAGCCTTCAAAACTTATTTCTAAGTTATGTAAAGGTTATTTAAGGTATGTTAAGCCTATTTCACTATTCCGGAGTGTTCGTTGGATTAAACTGGTTATATTTACGCATCAGAGCGCGTATAACCCTCCAGAAAGCGATTTAAAGCTTAAAATCGAACAAGGGTTGATATGTGCAAACGGTACACATATTTTTACAAATCTCAAGTATGAAATACAATATTTCATTGGTTTGGCATTTGTTTGATGGTTGAAGTGACACAGGTGTCACATTAATATCACAAGATAATATTTAATATAACCAATAACATAATACACATTTTGGTCAAAAGCGTCGATCATTGCGACTTACTATATTTTTATATAGTATGCATCTAATGCAAACTTAGAACTGGAAATTTAAAATTACAATATAACTGAAATAAAATTTATACTACTAGTAAGCATCCATAGTTTTTTTTTTCATACACACATATCATATATTGTTATATTATATTATATTATTATTATTATTATTACTACCTCCACCATCACTTTTACTGATATGGATTCATCCAGAAATCCATATGACGCTCGTCGTACTTCCAGACAATTCGTTCTCCTACTTGCCTCATCCTCTCGCTACTTTCTAAAATCTCTTCTCCGAAAGTTCGAAGATCTTGCACATTTTCTGCACTCATTGGGGGTGCAGGTGCTGGTACTGGATCTGGGTACTGTGGCATGGGTTCTTTCTGAGGATACGGATTCTCTAAGATCTCCCTAATGTATTCATCATTATCATAGTAGGGATCTAGAGGGTCCAGACCTGGGTAAGCTGCTAGGTTTGGCATGGGTAGGTCTGTTAGGTGGTAGCGTTGCACATAATCCCTATGATCATCAAACCACAAATCGTAGTCTGGGTCTAAGGGATTGGGTGCTGGTACCCTAGGTATCTCCTCTGGGTTGAAATCATGCATTTCTACTTGATTTTCAGGGTTATTTTATATCTCCATTGGTTGTAATGGATGGGGTGCTATCAGTTGCTCCAGGTTAGGGTCGACAGCTATGGTTGCTAGGATATGAAAGTTTGCTAAACTCCTATTAAGCATGTCTTGGGTATGGGCATATGTTTCTCTTTTAGCTGCTGCTAGCACTCGTTGTTCTTGTAACTTTTTCATTCTCTTCCTACGCTCATGTGCTCCCTTACTGAACCATCCTCTATTTTTATGAGGGAATGGCTCTTCAGACTGAGCCTTAAACACTAATATCCCTTCTTCATCATCAGCTGAATACCCTGAGAGGGTAGGCTGTGAAGAGGTGCCTTCGCTTCTAGGTGAGCTGGACAACTGACGATACGCGTCGGATGGTCCTTGATCACTCATACTGTAAAGTAACAAATAGTCAAATAACACATAACAATAAAATACAGATATGCACGTATTTCCGTAATTTATTTCCTAACACTTTAAATAATATCTTGGTGTCAGCAGAACACTTCTGGGGCTGAATCAGTGGCTTAGCTTTGATACCACCTCCTGTCGCAACCCCTACCCCCTTATCTGTCCCGTAAACGGGCGGCCGCGAGACCAGTTTTTGGTGGTATCGATGTTTATCATTTTGGCAGCGGAAATTACATCAGGACCATAGTTAGGAAATATTTTATCAGAGTAAATACCACACTTTCATAATATTAAACACGTGGGAAAAATCCCAAGTTTTAAGTACAAATATTTTCATAGGGGTAAACCCTATTTTATTTAATAAAACATCTCTTTATTTTTAGGTAACTTTATTGCCACTTTTCCAAGCCTTCAGTGCTGTCCAGCTGGCTTCTATTTGGATTTCATATTTTGTTACCTGAAACGCGTTTTAAAACATTTTGTCAGTGGGAAATACTGGTGAGTGAATCCCAGTTTAATCAAGTTTAATAAAGACCATTGTACAGTATTGAGGGCGGTCGCGCAATTACATTTGTTTCCATCTATTCAATTACCACCCACGGTACTGTCAACCCGACTTGTGGTCATGTTACTCCTCGCAAGGCAGTAACAAATTTGGTATACAAAAGCCTAACATACCGACGATAATTGTAGAATACAAATACTCAATCACTGTTTAATATATCCTTAAGAGTAAACTGCCATTTTGGTCCCTGTGGTTTGGCCAGTTTTGCCACTTTAGTCCAAATCTCAAACTTATTACATCCAGGGCCCTGTGGTTTGCATTTTGTTGCCATTTTGGTCCAAATCTCAAATTTGACCAGATTCTCCTACCTTGACCCTGCTATTTTGTCTTCATTGTCAAGGGCATTTTGGGCATTTGTAATTATTATAAGCCATTACTGAATAAAAAAAATTAAATCAAAATTTTAGAATTATTATAACCCTCTCTCTTAAACACCCCCTGTCTCTCTCTCTCTTCTCTCTCGAACACCCCTTCATCTTCCTGCATCCTCCCAAATCTCACCCCTTCAAATCTTCAATTCACTCTGTAGTCTGTAGGGACTATGTTATAAATAATACATACACTAACCCTAACACTAACAATATCATTTTCACCATTTGCAGCCAATTTTTCACCATTAAAACGAGAACAAGGAAGATGCTCAGATCTGGGCCGGTGGAGAATAGTGGTGATGGTGGTGAGCGGTGGAGAACAGTAGTGGTATTAGGCGGCGGAGAAGAGTGGTGGTGTTGGTGATGTTGAGTGTGGTTGTTGGTGGTGGGTTTTGGCGGTTGTTGGTGGTGGGTTTTGGCGGTTTTGGCGGTTGTTGGTGGTGGGTTTTGGCTCGATATCGAGTGATACCGAAGCGGCGTGCACTTTGAGGCGATCGAGGCGGAGGACGGTGATGGCGATGGCGGAGGAGAGGTAGCGCTGGGTTGATTTTGGGGGTCATTTGGGGGTTTTTGAGGGTTGTTTGAAACAGGGTAGAGAGAGAGAAGAGAGAGACAGAGGGGGTTTTGAGAGTGCAGAGGCGGTGGGTGGCGGTGAACGATGTAGTGGCGGTAGGGTGGGTGTTGATGGTGGCGGGGGTGGTGGTGGTAGGTCAAAGAGAGGGAGAGAGCAGAGTGAGAGACTGCAGCGGTGGTGAGGTCCGGCGGCAGAAAGGGATGTGTGGTGAAGACGTGTTGGCGGTGGTGGTGGTCTCAGGGGAAGGAGAAGGAGGTGGCGGTGGTGGTGGTGGTGGTGCTTGTGGCGGCAGAGAGGAGAGAAGGAGAGAGAGAGAGTGGTGATGGTGAGAAGGGGGAGGAAGTGTGGCGGTGGTGGTGGTGCTTTTTGTTGTTCTGGCAGTGACATTATTGTTGTTGTTCTGGCAGTGGCATTATTATTTATTGCTAAAAAAATGAAATTTAAAAAATAACCAAAATGCCCCTGCACTAAAGGACAAAATAGACAGCTTTCAACAGTCAAAAAAAGGGGTTTTTGGATTTTGGATCAAAATGGCAACAAAATGCAAACCACAGGGCCCTGGATGTAATAAGTTTGAGATTTGGACTAAAGTGGCAAAACTGGCCAAACCACAGGGACCAAAATGGCAGTTTACTCTATCCTTAATTAAGTGAGGTTTTGTAAAAACAATTTGCAAAAAGGAGATTACTCACATTGTTGTCTTAGGTTTCCTTTAAGGGTTTCCTGGTGATTATCTATAATTTACACAAATGCACATGTGTTAGTATAATAACCCATTATTTATATTAATGATACCCTCCCCGAGACGGCATTCCAACGACTACGTCGGGCAGAACCACGACAGCCGTTACGGAACCCAGGATCAATCGAGCAGCGTATCTAATACATAACCGCGGTTATGATACTTACAACGGAGCAGAACTTTGTTAATTAGGGGGATATTATGCCCGGAAATAGCTTATACTATATGTAATTTCGAGAGATAAAGAAATGTGAACGAATTCGAATGAACAGCCGATGCCTACTATTTATAGGGCTGATATTGGACTTCCTCGCGGCCCGCGTAAGATTAGGCTAAGGCTTACGCCGCGTAGTAGGGGTGTAGCTGCTAGGGTTGCTAATTCTTCGGTATAGGTTCGACACGATCATGACACGTGGCGGCTCAGGGGCTCGCCCTGACTTCAAGCTGCCACGGCCCGCGTAAGTAGTAGCCAAAGGCTACGCAGCCCGCGAGCGACACCAGAAATTTGTTTTTAATTAATTTTTATAAAATAAAGATATTTGGGCTCGGTTTTCACATACGCGGTATATTTTAGGACATATTGGGGTATTTTAATATATTTTAGGGCGTCGAAAATATTTTGGAGGGTTGTTATAAATCAGCACAGCTAGGCCCTACACCCCTATGTCGCGGGCCGCGAAGGACCCTTGTGTTGTTTACGCGGGCTGCGAGGAAGTATCAATCAGACACTATAAATAGATGCAATCGACGTTCATTTCAAATCGTTCAAATCTATCTTTCTCTCTCGAAATATATAAGTGTAGAAGCTATAATCGGGTATTATACCCCCCTAAATAACGAAGTTCTACCCCGTTGTAAGTATTATAACCCCGGTTACGTATTAGATACGCTGCCCGATTGATCTAGGGTTCCGTAACGGCTGTCATGGTTCTGCCCGACGTAGTCGTTGGAATTCTGTCTCGGGGAGAGTATTACTAATGTAAATATTGCGTTATTATACTAACACACGTGCATTGTTTAATTAATAGATTATAACCAGGAATCCACCAAGAAAAGTCTAAAGTAGAAAAGTCTCCATTGGACAACGAGATAGCCAGTGTGTAATATGACCCACCAGTCAGGATTGACAATACTGAATGAGTAATTTTGTAGATATAAACATTGTGATTTCTCTCAATACTGTTAAAGGATAAATGCTTCTTGATTAAACTGGGATTCACTCACCAGTATTTTCCACTGAAAAATGTTTTTAAAACGCGTTTCAGGTAACAAAATGTGAAAGCCAATTAGAAGCCAGCTGGAGAGCACTGAAGGCTTGAAAAAATGTGGCTATAAAAGTTACCTAAAAGACGATGTTTTAAATTCAATAAATTAGGGTTTATCCCTATAAACATGTTTGTAATAAAAACTTGGGTTTTACCCATGTGTTTATTAATATGAAAATGTGGTATTTTACTCTGATAAAATATTTCCTAACTACGGTCCTGATGAAATTTCCGCTGCCAAATAATGGATAAACCACCGATACCACCAAATCTGAGTTCGTGTCTGCCCGATCCCAGGAGATAGGGGCCGGGGGTTGCGACAGAAGGTGGTATCAGAGCTAAGCCACTGATTCAGCCACTAAAGTGTTCTGCTAACATTGAATTTATCAATTGTGTTAGGAAATAATCAATAAGATTATGTGCATACGTGTAGATTATTATTTTGTGTTATTTGACAATTTGTTAGTTTACAGCATGAGTGACCAAGGACCTTCAGACGTTTACCGTCAACTGTCCGGTTCACCTAGGGATGAAGGTACCTCTTCACAGCCTACCCTCTCGCGGTATTCGACTGACAACAAAGATGGGATATTCATGTTCAAGGCCCAATCTGAAGAGCCATTCCCTCCCAAGAAGAGAGGATGGTTCAGTAGAGGAGCGCATGAACGTAGGAAGAGGATGAAAAAGTTACAACAACAACGAGTTTTAGCAGCCGCTAAGAGAGAAACAGATGCTCACGCCCAGGATATGCTTAATAGGGGTCTAGAAAATTTTCATATCTTAACAACTACAGTTGCAGACCCCAATTTAGAGCAACTCATAGCACCCCAGCCATTACCATTGTTTCCCACACAACCCATGGACATCGAACTAGACCCAACTGAGATTCCTAGGATATCTGCACCCCCTCCTCTAGACTACGACCCATGGTTTGACGACCATAGGGATTACCAGCAACATTATCCAATCCCAATAGAGGAGCCCATGCAAGACCTAGTAGGACCTTATCCTGATTTGGATCCCCTAGACCCATATTACGATAATGACCAATAGATCAGGGAGATTCTAGAGAATCCATACCCTCAGGAAGAACAGATGCCCCAGTTCCCAGACCCAATACCAACACCTGCACCACCCATGAGCACTGAGAATGTGCAAGAACTCCGAACCTTTGGTGAGGAGATTTTAGAAGAAAGTGAAAGGATGAGGCAAATAGGGGAACGACTCGTCTGGAAATATGACGAGCGTAATATGGAATTTTGGATGAACCCCTATCATTAAGAATAATATATATATATATATATATATATATATATATATATATATATATGATGAAAAAAATCTTATATATATATATATATATATATATATAAATAATATTGTAGTATAGACCATCTTGTGGTTAGTGATGCATACTAGTATTGTATTTTAATTCCAGTTGTATTTGTAATAAATATAGATGCCTAATATAAAATAGAGTAAGTCGCAATGTTCGACGATTTTGGATCAACATGCTTGTTGGGTAATGATTGCATTGAATATTTTCATGTGATATTAATATTTGGTAATTGTTTAAAATCCAGATGGCCGACGCAGCAAATCAGGAAAACCAGAATAATGAAAATCAAATAAATAACAGTGAAATTCGACACATTATAAGCCTAGGAATTAGGGATGCCATGCCAGCTATTATCCAAAATGTTAGGGACGCGGAAATTAATAATAAAAGCGGTAATGGGAGTAGGCAAACCCATACTGAACTTAGTCACAGCGTGCACAATGGACCCATTTTTCAAATGCCAATCCCAAAAAGAAGAAGAACCATGTCTTATGGTTGTTCATACAAAGAAGGCAAACCCATACTGAGGCAGTCTTAAAAATAAGCAAGTGTGCAGAAGAAGATAAGATAATGTTTGCTTCCAATCTATTTAAAAATGCAGCGTTAGAATGATGGAACACTATCCTCCAATCTAGAGGAAGTGACAGGGTTTATGGTATGGAATGGAACGAGTTTAAGGATACAATAGAAAGGAAATTATGTCCTCCCAATGAAAAGGAATAGATAGCAAATAAATTCTTAAACTTAAGAATGACTGGAATAGATAGTAAGGGCTACACTACTACATTCTTTGAATATGCTAGAATAGTGCCAACCCTAGCATCACCTGAACCACCGCTACATCTGGGGATTAATCAGTGAAATCAGGCATGTAGTCAAGGGAGCTAGACCACAAACCATAGAAGAAGCGGTGGAACTAGCTAATACCCTGACAGATGAACTGGTACGTACCCAAGAAGAAAACCAGAGGAAGAACCTATCTCAAAAGCTTGCCCAGGAATTTCGCTACGGTAATTCCAACCGTGGGAAAATGTAGGTTCTACTTCTGCACCTTATTGCAAGTATTGCAAAAGGAAGCATTCTGGGAGATGCTCCATATATTGCAATTTCTGCAAAATATCTGGACACAAGGAAGAAGACTGCAGGAAGAAACCCACCAATAAGATATGTTACAATTATACATGTTAAATGTTGGTTATACGTAAACGCCTTCGAACTCTATTATTACTACTAAACTTGTATGCTCACCTTTACACTATGTGTATTGACCTCTATTTTGACGTACGTGACAGGTGTTTGAATGCTTAGGATGTTGTGCTCCTGCTTTTGTGGAATCAAGTAGGAGTGAGAGTCTAGAAACAAACAATTTAAATCTGAGTGGTCGGAACAGTATTTTATTTGTCTTTGAGAACTACTTGTCTGTAATAACTATGCTACTTATTATGTCATGGTATGGGACGTGATGCTTAAATAATTGGTAATCGTAATTGTTATGGAAACTCTTGGACAATCTGTTTCGCTCAGTGCCGCGCCCCGATGTTTCCGCCATCGGTTAGGGTGTGACAGATTAGTATCAGAGCCATAACTATTGGGAATTAGGCGAAACTCGACCTAGTCCGGGTCGATGTCTTAGAATTTACCTAGTCTATAGTCTAAGTACCAATAGACCGACTTGTGCAGCCGGTAGGGGTTTGTACAGACTTACTTGTTATTCTCGATTCGTATTCGCTAAACACCGCACACTTGCGCGGACATCGCATACTACTGCTTCGCGCAAGGTCAGTTTTTCCTAAGGCTGGCAACTCGCACTATTACAATTTACTCGCATAAGCAAAGTGATTAGGCCAAGAATATGTGTGAAAACCGTAAACTCTCGACTAGATCGCTTGCTCGACTCACAACTTTTATAAAAACACAAGAATTTGCGTTGAACCAGGAGTGAAATCCATACTTCGACGTAAATTTTCTCTCTCTATTTCGTGATTCTATTACGTAAACAGGAATGCAGTTGTTAAGTTAGGGGTGAAACCGGAACCTTGACGACATGTTCCGCTCTCTATTTTGGGTTTTACAATACTCTCACCAAAGCCTCGACGGACTCCAACGACTTGAGATGCACTGTAACTGGAAGGATGCGTGCCGTTTGCCCAGATCGAGGCGAGAGCTCAGTCTAGAAGGCCAAAGTATATACTTAAGGTTCTTGTGAATAGTTGATTCACTTTGGGTAGTCAAAGTCTAACACACCCAAGACATTCGATTCGCTTTTATGTGTTTCGATTTTGGATTCCCAAGCCGCTGACTGTGTGACTTATCGCTTTTATGTGTTTTATGTTTATTTGTTAGCGTGTTGAGGTACCGATGGATTCAATTTAACGCTTTGTACTCTGAAAGATACATACACCACATGACAAATGCTAACAAATCGCTTGTGTTATTCGCAATCGCTACTCGCAACTTCGCACTCGCAACTCTCGATCGCTTACGTCGCTGTGAAGGATAGGTGAATATGTGCAATATAGGAAGGTGAATACGTGCAAAAGATAGTGTGATTTCTGTGGTTTATGTGCTTCCATGCTCTACGTGCTTATGTGTTCTGTGGTTATGCGCCTTTGTGAATATGTGCTTAAGTGATTGAATGTGTTTCTGAGCTTTATATAGAGTAGCGCGAAGTGATACTATAGAATACGCTAGACTTAATCGAAACCGTGTTGAGCCCTGTGACGATGTCTGTTGCAGACAATGTCGTCATTTGGTACACACCACTCCCGATCTGCTAGACGTAATCACGCCGACAAGCGAATCGCTTCTCTCGTCGCTAAGCAGATGGCTAAAGTTATCCCGCAAATTGTTAGCGAGCTAAACGAAAATGCTAGCAAGTCTTTTGAAGAATCCAGGACAGATTCTCCCAAAGCGGCTTTTAGCTTCAAGCAGTTCAAAGCCTGCGGCCCGAAAGAGTTTACCGGCGAAGATGGGCCTACGGCCATGTTTCAATGGTTTGATTTAATCGAAGTCACCCTGAACCAGAGTGGCTGTCCAGAAAACCTTCGCACTGTTAACGCCATGGCGTCTTCCAGTCCCGCGCTCTAGACTGGTGGACGGCCGAGAGAAACAAACGAGGGAATGATGCAGCTTATGGATTAACGTGGGATGAGTTGAAGGACATCATGATGCGAGAGTTCTGCCCTCCCCATGAACTCCAAAAGTTGGAGGACGAGTTCTGACATATCAAGCAGGATGGTGGAGATAACGCTGGTTTAACTGCTCGCTTCAAGCAGCTGAGTCTCATCTGTCCAGGTCAAGTTACTACCCCTGAGATAACGATCAAGAAATACATTCGTGCTCTTCCAGATTGTGTTGCAGACTTTGTGCAAGCCTCTAAAACGACAACTATTGAGGAAACCTACCTGCTCGCTGCTGAGATCAACGATAAGCGAGTCAGGGCTGGTTATTTCGATAAAGCTTCCAACAGTCTACATCAAGCCACCGTCGCTCCCACCCCTGAAAATACCGCCGCACCACAGTCTTCAAAGCTCTCACGTCGCAAGAGAAAGAACAGCAGCTCCAGTAGCAAGAACTGCGCAGTTACGGCCGCACCACTTCAAGCCGTACCTGCCTAACCGCAACCTCAACATAGCCAAGTAGCGGCACCCTTGGCCAATGCACAGCCAGTAAAGCGTGCATACAGTGGCCCACATCCGCTCTGCCCTACTTGTGCTTATCATCACCACGTTGGTATCGCATTTCGGTTCTGTTTTCATTGCAACCTGTACGGCCACTTCACCGCTAACTGCCGTACCGGTCCTCGCCAAGCTCCAGCACCAGCACCAGCCCAAGCTCCCGCTCTACCAGCTCCAGCTCTACCAGCTCCACAAGGACAGCAAGAAGCTCCTGCTCCCGCTGCTCACGCAAGAGCCTGCTTTGCGTGTGGTGGTCCCAACCATTTCGCAAATGCCTGCCCTAATCGAGTGGTGAAGCAAGAGCCGCAGCAGTAGCAGTAGCCAGCACCACAACAGCAGCAGCAGCAAGCACAGCAAGCAGCCCGCAGGCAAGTCTTCAACATTAACGCCCGCCAAGCTCAGGCAAACAACAACGTGGTTAATGGTACGTTTCTCGTAAATGGTATATATGCTTCGTGTTTGTTTGATACTGGAGCCGATAACTGTTTTGTATCATTCGAATTCGAAGGCTCCTAAACTGTAAACGCCTTAACCTCCCATTGACCTTCGGCGTAGAAGTTGCCACTGGAAGAAACGTCACCGTCAGTTCTGTTCTCCGTGACTGTACTCTCAATCTCAACGGTCACATCTTCCCGATTAATCTGATTCCGATGCAACTCGGTAGCTTCGATGTCATAGTAGGTATGGATTTCCTTCGGGGAAATCATGCTGAAGTTGTTTGCTTTGATAAGATGATTCGTTTCTCCCTCGCGAATGGTGATCAATTATGTGTTTATGGTGAAGTCGCTCCGAAGAAGTTACAACTCATGTCGTGTGTCCAGGCTAGCAAGTATCTCCATAAGGAATACCAAGCTTTCTTGGCACACATTGTAGTAGCGGAGAAGGAAAAGAAAAGAACCACAGGTGTGAAAGATGTTCCCGTTGTCCGTGAGTTTCCTAACGTTTTTCCTGATGATCTACCTGGTTTACCTCCCGCTTGTGATATCGATTTCCGAATCGACCTCATTCCTGGAGCAAATCCCGTCGCTAGAGCGCCTTATCGTCTCGCTCCTTCTGAAATGCGCGAACTCTCAAGTTAGCTCCAGGAACTGCTTGATAAAGGCTTTATTCACCCTAGCACCTCTCCTTGGGGCGCGCTTGTCCTCTTCGTAAAAAAGAAGGACGGATCATTTCCGATGTGCATCGACTACAGGGAATTGAATAAGCATACCATCAAGAATCGCTATCCCTTGCCTCGAATCGATGATTTGTTTGATCAACTACAAGGTGCTACGTGTTTCTCGAAGATTGATTTACGCTCAGGCTATCATCAACTACGCATTCAAGAGGAAGACATACCCAAAACCGCTTTTCGAACCCGCTATGGTCATTTTGAGTTTGTTGTTATGCCTTTTGGTTTGACCAACGCTCCCGCAGTTTTTATGGATCTAATGAATCGTGTGTGCAAACCCTTTCTTGACCGCTTTGTCATCGTTTTCATCGATGATATCCTGATCTATTCCAAGTCAAAAACCGAACACGCGCAACCTCTCCGTTTGGTTCTTGAGTTACTCCAGGGAAACCATCTCTATGCCAAGTTCTCCAAGTGTGAATTCTGGCTGGAGGAGGTCCAATTCTTGGGTCACTTTGTCATTAGTCAAGGTATTCAAGTCGATCCTGCGAAGATTGAAGCAGTTAAGAGCTGGGTTACACCCAAGAATCCGTTCGAAGTCCGTTCTTTCCTCAGATTAGCGAGCTATTATCGCCGATTCATCGAAGGTTTCTCTAAAATCGTTGTACCGCTTACCTCTCTCACGCACAAAGACAAACCTTTTGTTTGGGGAACCAAGCAAGAGGAGGCCTTCCAAACACTTAAGCTTATTCTCTGTTACGCTCCTGTGCTCTCGCTACCCGACGGAAACGACGACTTCGTAGTCTACTGCGATGCCTCTAACCTTGGTCTTGGTTACGTTCTCATGCAACGGGACAAGGCTATCGCTTACGCATCTCGTCAGCTCAAGATCCACGAGAAGAACTATACCACACACGACCTTGAGCTTGGTGCAGTTGTTTTTGCGCTAAAGATTTGGCGACACTACCTATACGGTACAAAGTGTATGGTCTTCACCGACCATAAGAGCCTACAACACATCTTTAGCCAGAAGGAACTGAATATGCATCAACGCCGGTGGGTAGAACTTCTCAACGATTACGACTGTGAGATTCGTTACCACTCAGGCAAAGCAAACATCGCCGCCGATGCTCTTAGTCGATGAAGCTATTTGCATAGCGTTCGTAATACCCAAGCCCAGCACAATCTCGAAGCTCTTATCCACGACGCGCAACACGCATGCTTCACCGAACGCACACTGAAGAAAGAAAGGATTATCAACAATGGTGAACAACTGGTGAATAAATCGAATGGTATATTCCACTATCTAGATCGAATTTGGATTCCCAAGCGCACCAACTTACGACAGGTTCTACTAGACGAAGCCCACAAGTCGCGGTATTCCATTCATCCCGGTGCCGACAAGATGTACCAGGACATGCGCTACAAGTACTGGTGGCCGGGCATGAAGAAGGATGCCGTTATCTATGTTTCGAATGTTTGACTTGTTCAAAAGTCAAGGCTGAGCATCAAAGACCCTCTGGTTTGCTTGTACAACCCGAGATCCCTATGTGGAAATGGGAGAGTATAGCTATGGATTTTATAACGAAACTTCCGCGCACACCATCAGGTCACGACAGCATATGGGTTATCGTTGACCATCTCACCAAATCCGCGCACTTTCTACCGATACGAGAAGACTGTAAGGTAGAACGATTAGCACGAATCTACACCAATGAGATTATTTGTCGACACGGGACACCTCGTGATATCATCTCTGACCGTGATGGTCGATTCACTTCACGTCTTTGGGAAACGTTTCAATCCGCTCTCAGTACTACTCTTAATCTTAGTACTGATTTCCATCCCCAGACCGACGGTCAGACTGAACCCACGATTCGTACCCTCGAAGACATGCTTCGCTCGTGTGTTATAGATTTCGGTGGTAATTGGGATTCGCATTTACCTTTAGTCGAATTCTCGTACAATAACAGTTATCACTCTAGCATCCGAATGACACCATTTGAGGCATTATACGGAAGAAAATGTCGATCGCCTATTGTATGGCACGAGATCGGAGACGCGTAAATTACCGGTCCTGAGCTGTTGCACGAAACGACTGACAAAATCCTCCAAATTCGAGACAATCTCCTGAAAGCTCGAAGTCGTCAGAAAAGTTACACCGATAGACGCCGCAAGCCCCTTGAATTTGACGTTGGCGATCACGTACTCCGAAAGGTTGCACCTTGGAAGGGGGTGATCAGATTCGGCAAGAAAGGAAAGCTCGCGCCTCGATATGTTGGACCCTTTAAAATTCTGGAAAGGATTGGCAAAGTGGCCTACAGACTCAAACTACCGGAGGAACTTAGTAATGTCCACCCCGACTTTCCAGGTTTCGAACCTTAAAAAGTGTCTAGCCGACCAGGAATTACATGTCCCTCTCGAAGATTTACAAGTGGACGAAACATTACACTTCGTGGAAAAGCCTGTCGAGATCATGGGCCAGGAAACCAAGGTACTCAGACGCTCACGCATTCTCATTGTGAAGGTTCGCTGGGAAGGCAAACGCGGCTCCGAGTTCACCCGGGAACTCGAAAGTGACATGAAGGCGAAGTATCCGCAACTATTTGTTACGCCTACTTCTTAAATTTTGGGACGAAATTTCCTAAAGTAGGGGTCTGTAACAACCCGCTTTTTGAAAGTCAAAGTACAAGTCAAAGTCAAAGGAAGAAAAGATTGCTAATTGCGATCTGTTACTCCTTGCTTAACTATGGAATTGTACTTCTTGACTTGTACTCGAATTCTATTATTTATTTGCTTTAGTTGTATTATGTGGAGTACCTATAACAATCGAGGTTTAATCGCATGTTTATCGCTAATCGCATCGCAACCCAAATTATAGGTTATGGATATTGTTTTACGTGTGTGTGTTATTATGTGTTACTTGTGCATGCTATGCTTATGTTGAGGTGTTTAATCGCAATCGAAACTTTATCGCATCACAATCTCATCGCAAACTCAAGATTTACGCTTTACTTTTGTGATATTTAGTAGTTAGGTTATTAGTGGGTAATACTATCGCATCGCTTACTCAAAACGCATCGCAATGCTCAACGCACGAAACGAAAACACAAAAACCGACTCGCCGGAGCCACTCGATCGAATGACCATTGATCGAATGGCTCGGATGACCATCCGATCGGATGGCCATCCGATCCGTTGATCTGTGCTCCTCTTTCCTCTTTTGGAAACCCTATAAATACCATGTCACCTCTCAAACATTGATGTGACAGCTCTCTCTCGTTCGACCAGCGTTCCATCCCACTTTTCTCTCGATTTCTCACGATTCTTGTAAGTTTCTTTCCCAAATCTTGTACATCTTTGATCTCTACACACTTCTACATCATTTTCGCCTTTGAATCTTCACTTTTTACCATGAAATCAGCGGATTTGAGGTGTTCTAGGATGATGTCATCATGGAGTTCTTATGAACTTCAAGGTTTGGCTTCATTCCACCAAGAACAACTCAGATCTAAAGGATTTCAACATGTTTAATCACTAATTTCGCAATAAAACTAAACATTTTCAAGATGTGAAGGATTGAAAGTTGGTTTCTAACTTTCTTTCAACTCTTTTACACTCAATGCACTCAAAACCGATAGGATTGGAGCTCGTCCAGGCCTTCTACTCTTTCTCTAGTGGAGTGTCGGTTCAAGATCTGATTCTTATCAAGGGGACAACTGATTTCGGTTTGGACAAGAACGAACCGTCACGAACAGTTAGCTGATCGGACTGGGGTGGTTCCCATCCGATCAGGTAGTCTGGGCTGGGTGAAGTTCCTGTTGTTCAATATGTTATCATACCGTCTCGATCAAACCGCAAAACTTTCAAATATTCAAGTTCAGAACGATCAGATTTTGGGACGGGTTGCCGTCTGATCGGATTGCCATCCGATCGGATCGTCATCCGACCGAACGACAATCCGATCGGATTGCACTTGGACTTCCACACTTAAACTTTTTATCAAATTTTCAAAGATCATTAGTTTCTAATGGATTACCATCCGATCGAATGACAAGCCTGCTGTGAACTTGTTCTCTGAGAAAGACCTAACCGACGGATCGCCATCCAATCGAACGACCGTTCAACCCGATGACCTGAAGGGTAGAGATACTTCTATGTTTTCAAAATACTACAATGAAAACTTCAAAGCCATCATACACAAACACATCCATCCCAAACGAATGTCAATCCAACCGAATGGCCATCCGAACGGATGACCATCCGAACGGATGACCATCCGAACGGATTGTCATTCGATCGAATGACCATCCGTTCGGAACGTCATCCGATCAGATGACTATTCGTTACTTGATTCCTTACATCGTTTTACGCGTCGTTTATCGCTTATGTTATCGTTCTGATCAGGCTAATCTCACTCTAGCGCTCCCTTCAATCCATTAACTACCGGCGCTATGAGTATATTCGATCCCTTTTTGCTTTAAGAACTTTTGGGTGTTACATACGTGACTTATATCAAATCACATCGATCACACAACGCAAACACTTTTATACGCTAACCTCTATTGCATGACACGTGTTACTCGATGAATGCTTTTATGTTATGTTTACACAGTGATTGTTGCCTGACACCTTAGCAACGATAGTACTATAGTTTGGAGTCAGCACCTGTCGTGGATAGGGGTTGTAAGGGTATTTCTTCACATGTCACAGTGGTGATATGTGTTGCGCACTCTACAACTCACAGTCACGTCTGTTCATATTTCATTGTCGATAACCTACTAGCTTCACATTATACATGTTACATGATGGTTATGCGTAAACGCCTTCAAACTCTATTATTACTACTAAACTTGTATGCTCACCTTTACACTATGTGTATTGACCTCTATTTTGACGTATGTGACAGGTGTTTGAATGCTTAGGATGTTGTGCTCCTGCTTTTGTGGAATCAAGTAGGTGTGAGAGTATAACAACCCTCCAAAATACTTTCAACACCCTAATATATTTAAAGTGCCCCAATATGTCCTAAAATACACCCCATATACGAAAACGGGCCCTGAATACCTTTATTTTCATTAAAATTAAATAAAAACAAAATTTTATGGTCTCTAGCGGGATGCGTAGCCATTGGCTACCACCAACGCGGGCCGCGACAGCAAGGAGGCCAGACCGCACCCGGTGCTGCCACGTGTCGGACTCGTGTTGAAGCTAGTACGATGACTGGGCCAGGCTAGGGCCTACCCAGCCTACTACGCGGGCCGCGTAGCCCTTGGTCTCATCTTACGCGGGCTGTGAGGGAAGGTGAAAGGTCACCTGTAAATAGCAACATCGGGCCTTCAGTCTCAATTCGCTCACGATCTCTTTCTCTCTCGAATTTCTGAATAGGAAACATAATTTTCGGGCATAATACCCCCCAAAATAACGAAGTTCTGCTCCGTTGTAAGTATTATAACCCGGTTACGTATTAGATACGCTGCCCGATTGATCCAGGGTTCCATAACGGCTGTTGTGGTTCTGCCCGACGTAGTCGTTGGAATGTCGTCTTGGGGAGGGTATTACTAATGTAAATATTGGGTTATTATACTAACGCGTGTGCATTTGTGTAAATTATAGATAATCACCAGGAAACCCTTATAAGAAATCTAAGACAGCAATGTGAGTAATCTCCTTTTTGTAAACAGTTTTTAACAAACCTTAAATATTTTACAATGTGAGTAAGCAGTGATTGAGTCTTTGTAATTCTTCAATTACTGCCGGTATGTTGGGGTTTTGTATACAAAATGTGGAACACGTTACCATTGGACAAAGAGTTAGCCAATGGGTAATATGACCCACCAGTTAGGATTGACAGTACTGAATGAGTAATTGTGTAAATGTAAACATTATAATCGCTCTCAATACTGTGTTAATTGATAAAACTCTTCTTGATTAAACTGGGATTCACTCACCAGTATTTCCCACTGACAAAATATCTTTAAACATGTTTCAGGTAACCAAATGTAAGAGCCAACTAGAAGCCAGCTGGATAGCACTGAAGGCTTGGAAAAGTGGCTATAAAAGTTACCTAAATAAAAGAAGAAGTTTTATTCAATAAAATAGGGATTTTCCCTATGAAAATGTTTGTAATAAAAACTTGGGTTTTATCCCAATATGTTTAATATTATAAAAGTGTGGTATTTACTCTGATAAAATATTTCCTTACTACGGTCCTGATGTAATTTCCGCTACAAAAATGATAAATACTGATACCACCAAAACTGGTCTCGCGGTCGCCCGTTCCCGGGACAGATAGGGGGCGGGGGTTGCGACAAGAGGTGGTATCAGAGCTAAGCCACTGATTCAGCAACATAAGTGTTCTGCTGACAACAAGATAGTATTTAAAGTGTTAGGAAATAAATTATGGAAATACGTGCATATCTGTATTTTATTGTTATGTGTTATTTGAATATTTGTTAGTATACAGTATGAGTGATCACGGACCATCCGACGCGTATCGTCAGTTGTCCAACTCACCTAGAAGCGAAGGCACCTCTTCACAGCCTACCCTCTCAGGGTATTCTGCTGATAATGAAGACGAGATATTCGTGTTTAAGGCTCAGTCTGAAGAGTCATTCCCTCAGAAAAAGAGAGGATGGTTCAGTAAGGGAGTATACGAGCGTAGGAAAAGAATGAAAAAGTTACAAGAGCAACGAGTGCTAGCAGACGCTAAAAAAGAAACCGATGCCCACACCCAAGACATGCTTAATAGGAGTTTAGCAAACTTCCATATTTTAGCATCCACAGCTGCCGACCTAAACCTGGAACAACTAGTAGCGGCTCAACCATTACCCTTGTTTCCCACTCGGCCAATGGAAATAGAAAACAACCCAGAAAATCAAGTCGAAATGCATGATTTCAATCCAGATGAGATACCTAGGGTACCAGCACCCAATCTCTTAGACCCAGACTATGATCCGTGGTTCGATGATCATAGGGATTATGTGCAACGCTACCACCTAACAGACCTATCCATGCCAAACGTAGCAGCTTACCCAGGTCTGGACCCTCTAGATCCCTACTACGATAATGATGAATACATTAGGGAAATTTTAGAGAATCCGTATCCTCAGGAAGAACCCATTCCACAGTACCCAGATCCAGTACCAGCACCTGCACCCCCAATGAGTGCAGAAAATGTGCAAGAGCTTCGAACTTTCGGAGAAGAAATTTTAGAAAGTAGCGAAAGGATGAGGCAAGTAGGAGAACGACTCGTCTGGAAGTACGACGAGCGTCATATGGGTTTCTGGATGAATCCATATCAGTGAAGGTGATGGTGGAGGTAGTCGTAATATAATATGTGTGTATGAAACTATATATATATATATATATATATATATATCGTAGTATAGACCACTTTGTGGTTAGTGATGCATAGTAGTATTGTAATTTTAATTTCCAGTTCTGGTTTGTATTAGATGCATACTATATAAGAAAGAGTAAGTCGCAATGTTCGACGTTTTTGATCAAAATGCGTGTCATGTGATTGATCGTTGTAAGATATTATCTTGTGATATTAATATGCGGTAAATGTTTATAATTCAGATGGCCAACCAAGTGGATCACGAGAATCCGGATAATAACCCGGAAAACCAAAATAACGATAACCAGGGTAACAATAACCCATGTAACGAAAACCTAAAAAACAACAATAATGGAAACCAAGTGGACAACAATGCCATCCAACACATAGTGGCACAAGGAATAATAGATGCGATGCCATATATTATTCAAACGGTTAGGGAAGCTGATAATAAAAGTAACCGTGATAGTAAACGACCCTCCGAACCAGAAAACAGCGTGAACAATGGACCTATACTTCAAGCGCCCATTCCCAAAAGAAGAAGAACCATGCCTTATGGTTGTTCTTATAAAGAATTATGGTCTTGTAAACCAATGGAATTCTCGGGCAATGAAGGGGCCGTTGCATCTCTACGCTGGATAGAAAAGACTGAGGCAGTCTTAAGAATAAGCAAATGCGCGGAAGAGGATAAGATAATGTTTGCTTCTAATCTGTTTAAGAACTCCGCACTAGAATGGCGGAACACTATCCTCCAGTCTAGGGGAAGTGACAGGATTTGCAGTATGGAATGGGAGGAATTTAAAAACATGGTAGAAAGGAAATTCTGCCCTCCCAATGAAAAAGAACAGATAGCAAATAAATTCCTAAATCTTAGGATGACTAGGGTAGATAGTAAGGGTTATACTACATTATTCTTTGAATATGCTCGAATAGTACCAACCCTTGCATCACCTGAACCAGTATTAATCTCCCGTTACCTCTGGGGATTAATTAGTGAGATAAGACATGTAGTCAAGGCAGCTAGACCTCAAACCATAGAAGAAGCAGTAGAACTAGCAAACACCTTGACTGACGAATTAGTTCGTACACGAGAAGAGGATCAGAGGAAGAACCTAACCCAGAAGCTTACCCAAGAATTCCGTTCCGGAAATTTTAATCGTGGGAAAAATGTAGGTTCTACTTCTACACCCTATTGCAAGTATTGCAAAAGGAAGCATTCTGGAAGATGCTCCTTATACTGTAACTTCTGCAAAATATCTGGACATAAGGAGAAGGACTGCTGGAAGAAACTTAACAACAGGATATGCTACAATTGCGGAGAACAAGGCCACATCAAGCCAAACTGTCTGAAACTAGCTCCAGCTACGAACAACAAGAACACTAAAAATGCTAGGGCATTTGTTCTGACTGCAGAAGAAGCAAAGATGATCCCGGATGTGATCGCCGATACGTTTTTAGTTAATGATGTTTTTGCTAAAGTATTATTTGACTCTGGTGCAAACCAAAGTTTTATTAATACTTCATTTTGCAAACTTCTCAATCAATCATTAACTAAACTCCCACAAGAATGTCTAGTAGAGACAGCAAATGGGGAAACCATTAAGATTTCCGATATCTTACAGGGAGCAAGAATAGAAATTCTAAATTAGAAATTTAATGCAAACCTTTACCCAATAAATCTGGCAGGATTTGATGTTGTGTTAGGAATAGATTGGTTAATAGCCAATAAAGCCAGTATTTTATGTGATCAAAAGTCAATCCAAGTAAATTCACCAAAGGGTGAAAAGATCACAATTAAAGGAAATAAACCCTTTAGATCCACAAAATTCATCTCTGTGATGAAAACAACTAGTTGTATAAGAAAAGGATCATTAGTGTATTTGATTTCTATAATCATTAACACCAAAGGAAAAGAATTAAAGGATATTCCAGTAGTGTCCCAGTTTTCAGATGTATTTCTAGAAGAATTACCAAGACAACCTCCAGACAGAGAAGTTGAATTCAGAATTCATCTGCTACCAGGGATAGCACCAATTACCAAAGCACCCTATCGTTTGGCACCCGCAGAAATGCAGGAACTAAAGAAACAGTTAGACGAATTGTTGGAGAAAGGATTCATACAGCCAAGTTCATCGCCATGGGGAGCACCAATCCTATTCGTCAAAAAGAAGGACGGATCAATGCGTATGTGCATTGACTACCGTGAATTGAACAAGGTCACGATTAAGAATCGGTATCCATTACCAAGAATCGATGATCTATTTGATCAATTGCAAGGAGCTCGATTTTTCTACAAAATTGATTTAAGATCAGGATATCATCAATTAAAGGTGCAGGAAGAGGACATTCCTAAGACCGCTTTTAGAATAAGGTATGGCCATTATGAATTTACTGTCATGCCATTTGGTTTAACCAGTGCCCCAGCTGCATTTATGGACATGATGAACCGAATATGTAAGCCATATTTGGATAAATTCATAATTGTCTTTATAGATGATATTCTCATTTATTCTAAGAGCAAAGAGGAACATGCAAAGCATTTGCACGCACTTCTAAGTTTATTGAGGAAATAAAAGCTTTATGCAAAGTTTTCGAAGTGTGAGTTTTGGTTAGAACAGGTACAATTTATTGAACATTTAGTTAATCATGAAGGAATTCATGTAGATCCCACCAAGATCGAGGCAATTACCAAATGGAAAACCCCTGAATCACCAACTGAGGTTAGAAGTTTCTTAGGACTGGCCGGTTATTATAGAAGATTTATTCGAGAATTTTCTAGAATAGCCATTCCCTTAACTAAGTTAACCTATAAATCTGTTAAGATTGAATGGGGACCAAAACAAGAAGAAGCCTTTAGAATTCTTAAGCAAAAGTTAACCAACGCACCCATGCTAGCGTTACCAGAAGGAACTTAAGACTTTGTAGTCTATTGTGACGCTTCTAAGTTAGGCTATGGATGTGTATTGATGCAACGTCAAAAGGTTATAGCTTACACCTATAGACAACTTAAGAATCATGAAAAGAATTATTCAACCCATGATCTGGAATTAGGAGCCATAATTTTTGCCTTGAAAATTTGGAGACATTACCTTTACGGTAGTAAGTTTACCATTTTCACAGACCATAAGAGTTTAAGATATGTTTTTGGGCAAAAGGAATTGAATATGAGACAAAGACGCTGGATGGAGATGCTTAGTGATTATGATTGTGATATCCAGTACCATGCAGGAAAGGCAAATGTAGTAGCTGATGCTTTAAGTCGAAAGTATCATGAAAAGCCAAAAAGAGTACGTTCACTTAAATTAAATCTGCAAGTAGATTTAAATGAACAGATTAGAAAGGCACAAGAATCAGTAATCAATGATGATACTGAGTAATTGAAAGGAATGATTAAGGAACTAGAACAAGGAACAGATGGAATTTGGAGATTCCATAAGAAAAGAATGTGGATACCTAAATTGGGAAACCTACGCCACCATATATTAGAAGAAGCCCATAAGTCTAAGTATACGATACATCCTGGAAGTGATAAGATGTATCAGGACTTAAGAAAGAATTTTTGGTGGATAGCGAAGAAAAAGGACATAGCAGCTTATGTTTCTAAATGTCTAACTTGTTCACAAGTTAAAGCTGAACATCAAAAACCCTCAGGTTTGTTGCAGCAGTTAGAAATGTCTGTTTGGAAATGGGAATTAATAACAATGGATTTTGTTACCAAATTACCCAAAACAAGGAAAGGTAATGATACAATCTGGGTGATTGTAGACAGGCTAACTAAGTCAGCTCATTTCCTACCAATGAAGGAAACCTTCGGTATGGAACAATTAGCTAAATTATATGAAAATGAAATAGTTTCATTACATGGAATTCCTTTATCAATTGTTTCTGATAGAGATAGTCGTTTTACCTCTCATTTTTGGACAAGTTTCCAAAAAGCAATGGGAACTAAGTTAAATCTAAGCACAGCTTATCATCCTCAAACGGACGGACAAAGTGAAAGGACAATTCAGACAATGGAGGACATGCTTAGAGCTTGTGTAATTGATTTTGGAGGTAATTGGGATGATCACTTACCATTGATAGAATTTTCTTATAATAACAGTTATCACACAAGTATCAATGTTGCACCATTCGAAGCACTTTATGGACGAAAGTGCCGAAAGCCAGTCTGTTGGGCAGAAATTGGAGAAAAGCAACTATCTGGACCTGAGATAGTACAAGAAACAACAGACAAGATCATTCAAGTCAAGGAACGACTAAAAGCAGCACGTGATCGACAAAAGAGTTATGCAGATAACAGACGAAAGCCGTTGGAATTTCAGGTAGGAGATAAAGTGTTATTAAAAGTCTCTCCTTGGAAAGGAGTGGTAAGATTCATCAAAAGGGGAAAGCTAAGTCCCATGTATGTTGGACCTTTTGAGATTATTAAAAGAATAGGACCTGTAGCCTATCACCTACAACTGCCAGAGGAAATGGCAGGAATACATGATGTATTTCATGTATGTAATCTCAAGAAATGCTTAGCTGATGAATCACTGATAGTACCTCTTAAGGATATAGAGGTAAATGAGCAGTTAAAATTTGTAGAAAGGCCTCTACAGATTGAAGACAAGAAAGTTAAGAACCTCAAGCACAAGAGATTAGTTCTAGTCAATGTGAAATGGGACTCCAAAAGAGGACCAGAATACACATGGGAACTCGAATCAGAAATGCAAAGGAAATATCCACACTTGTTCCAGTAGATCTCGAGGACGAGCTCTAAAACAAGGTGGGGAGGATATAACAACCCTCCAAAATATTTTCAACACCCTAATATATTTAAAGTGCCCCAATATGTCCTAAAATACACCCCATATACGAAAACAGGCCTGAATACCTTTATTTTCATTAAAATTAAATAAAAACAAAATTTTATGGTCTCTCACGGGGCGCGTAGCCATTTGCTACCACCTACGCGGGCAGCGACAGCAAGAAGGCCAGACCGCACCCGGTGCCGCCATGTGTCAGACTCGTGTTGAAGCTAGTGCGATGACTGGGCCAGGCTAGGACCTACCCAGCCTACTACGCGGGCCGCGTAGCCCTTGGTCTCATCTTACGCGGGCCGCGAGGGAAGGTGAAAGGTCACCTATAAATAGCAACATCGGGCCTTCAGTCTCAATTCGCTCACGATCTCTTTCTCTCTCGAATTTCTGAATAGGAAACATAATTTTCGAGCATAATACCCCCTAAATAACGAAGTTCTGCTCCATTGTAAGTATTATAACCCCGGTTACGTATTAGATACGCTGCCCGATTGATCGAGGGTTCCGTAACGGCTGTCGTGGTTCTGCCCGACGTAGTCGTTGGAATGCCATATCGGGGAGGGTATTACTAATGTAAATATTGGGTTATTATACTAACGCGTGTGCATTTGTGTAAATTATAGATAATCACCAGGAAACCCTTAGAAGAAATCTAAGACAGCAATGTGAGTAATCTCCTTTTTGTAAACAGTTTTTACAAAACCTTAAATATTTTACAATGTGAGTAAGCAGTGATTGAGTCTTTGTAATTCTTCAATTACTGCCGGTATGTTGGGGTTTTGTATACAAAATGTGAAACACGTTACCATTGGACAAAGAGTTAGCCAATGGATAATATGACCCACCAGTCAGGATTGACAGTACTGAATGAGTAATTGTGTAGATGTAAACATTGTAATCGCTCTCAATACTGTGTTAATTGATAAAACTCTTCTTGATTAAACTGGGATTCACTCACCAGTATTTTCCACTGACAAAATATTTTTAAACATGTTTCAGGTAACCAAATGTAAGAGTGGAAAAGTGGCTATAAAAGTTACCTAAATAAAAGAAGAAGTTTTATTCAATAAAATAGGGATTTTCCCTATGAAAATGTTTGCAATAAAAAACTTGGGTTTTATCCCAATATGTTTAATATTATAAAAGTGTGGTATTTACTCTGATAAAATATTTCCTAACTACGGTCCTGATGTAATTTCCGCTGCCAAAATGATAAATATCGATACCACCAAAACTGGTCTCGCGGCCGCCAGTTCCCGGGATAGATAGGGGGCGGGGGTTGCGACAGAGAGTCTAGAAACAAACAATTTAAATCTGAGTTGTCGGAACAGTATTTTATTTGTCTTTGAGAACTACTTGTCTGTAATAACTATGCTACTTATTATCTCATGGTATGGGACGTGATGCTTAAATAATTGGTAATCGTAGTTGTTATGGAAACTCTTGGATAATCTGTTTCGCTCAGTGCCGCGCCCCGATGTTTCCGCCATCGGTTGGGGTGTGACAGAAACAACCTTCACGGTCGGAAATGTTGTCGAGAGGAACACCATGACAACTAATGATTTCCGCGGTGTAGATACGAGTCGATTTCTCAACTCGATAATCTTCGTGAATGGGGAGAAAATGGGCCCATTTTCTCAACGAGTCATTTTAGAAATGAAGACATCTTCGCTATTGTAACTTGTTAAAGAATGTAAATTACCATACACCGAGTGTACCAAGTACAGATTAACACCCACTACTGCTTTCTTAACATTTTTTTCTTTTCCATTTTCGCAAAACAGTTGGCCAAATTCCCAAAACATCACGATTTTGTGAAGAACGAAAGAAATATGTGAGTGTAATGTATATTGAGATGGGTGGGTTACAGGTTGTTAGAGGGTTTATAAATCTAGCTACTCATAACTGAATAAAGCCTCGAATTGGTGAACATCTCTCTATCTGTTCTTCTTCTCTCTATCTCTTCTTTCCCTTCTTGATTTGTTCTTATCAGGTTTATTGGTCTGATCCATATTGGTGTTTATTGGTCTGATCCATATTGGTTTCACATAGGTTTATTGGTTTGGAATTAGGTCTTTGAACTTTCTAAAACAAATCAATTCATAGTTCATGCATCTAGTCATACACAGAGTTTTGGCGGCAGGATGTGGTGGTGGTGGTGGTGGCATGATGAGGTGGTGGCAATGTGGTGGTTAGGGTTAGGAAATTGGGGAAAAGATGTGTATATGTAATTGTTTTAGTTTTATTTATTAAACATTTAAATCGAAGCATGAATTGACCAGAATACCCTTAAGTAAATAAACTTAACTGAAATTTTTAATCTGGTTAGTGCTAAAGGACGTAGAGTGTAACAGGTTTTGCAAATAAAAGATCGTGACTGTAATTATTGAATTTAAAGACTATCCGTTGCAATCCGGTGAAAACATAATGGATGAAAAGTGTAATTTACCCTAAAATTTAAAAGGATTTATTTAACCTATTAGACGATCTTTCAATTTAGAGACGAAAGGCTTCAGAATTTACAGAATTATTAACCTTTTGTATAGATTTTGAGACTTATAAGTTAGTTTTATAACATTGGGCAAACCAAAAGCATTGATCTAATTTATTGATAAGTTTAATAACCAATTAATTCATAAGTTTAGACAAATCTAAATTAATAATATAATTGATTCATAAGTTTCCTATTAGCATTAGATGCAACGATATTCAATGCTTCTAATAAACGAGGATGATTGGTTCTTAATACGTGTTGATAGTGTAAGGCCACACATGTACATATATCAATAGTTAAATGAAACACTATGAAATATTTTATTCATTACTCTTAATTATTAAACTACAACTTGGTATTTCATTCATTAATCTTAATTAGGAAGGTGTAAATGGTGTGTATAAGACCTAATTTTATAACCCGATATGAGACGAGTATAACACTAGGATCATCAAAACTCGTCTCATGTCCAACTCATTGAGATCCTTACTGGTTTGTATCTTGAAATATCTCAAGTTTTCAAAGTCAAAGACACGGTAAAATTAAACATTTAAAAAAAGTTTTGTTTTCAAGCTAACGTAAGGTTTGAGGTAAAATCATACGAAGCTATGAAAATATACTCCAAATATTTATTTAAATAATTGCATATACTTTATTTTTGCATCTTAGTAAGTTACAAACAAATAACGAGATATGCTTTATCAGATAAAAAATTTAGCCCATGAAGATCATTAAAAACCGTTAAAAAAAATCATTAATAAAATAATAATAAAAAAGAACAAATATAATAATATTATAAATAACCTTTAATTTTAAAACTATAATGAATATAATAAGGATTTGTGGAGTTCTTTTTTATTATAAAGATTACGTATGCAAACATACAGGTGGGCCCCCACAGATACTCGGCGAACCGCGAACCTACAAAGGTTGCACATGTCACAGTTACTTGTGTGAGATTATAATATAATTATATATACTTTATAAATTACATTAGCCACCCTTATTTATAGAGTTTTTTCATGGACTTCCTTAATAAATGTTGATATGTCAAATTCAGTTCAGTTGCGTGGTGAAAATTTGGAGTATTAATATTAATTAATCCAACTGCAATTCTGATTTTTGACTACTACAAACATTATAAAAAAACCAAAGTCAATAAAATAAATAAATGCTCTACCATAAAAATAAATAGAGAAGATTGTATAAATTAAAATAAAATAAAATAAAAACAAAGTCAATAAAATAAATAAATGCGCTACCATAAAAAATAAATACAGAAGAACGTATAAACTAAAATAAAATAGAAACTTTTTATTATATAATAATTTACATCGAGATAGAAACTTGATTTGATCCATTTCTATAATAATTTTCGTTAATCATAAATTGGTTGTCACCAAATAAGACGCAAGAAATTAAATATTACAAATTGAAGTTGAAAATAATTAATAAAGATGCAAGAAATTAAATATTACATTAATAAAGATGCAAGAAATTAAATATTACAAATTGAAGTTGAAAATAATTAATAAAAAACGTGAATCCAACATGAGTGACGCACCGCATGACGTAAATGCCCGTTCTTATATATTATTATATAAAGGTTCAGAATATACTACAAGTTTATTTGGGTAGAAATGATAGAAACTACAAGTTTATTCTGTTTTGTTTGGTTTGTTGAATAAAAGAAGGCCCCATCTTGCTATTAAAAAAAAAAAAACTAATTAAGAACTAAGATTAAAGGAGTGAGATTGAACAAAAAGAAGAAGAGGTGTTGGTTAATTTGAGGGTGTTCTAGGCCATTCAAGGCAAAAGTTTATCTCTCCTCCAATTTTCGCCCAATTTTTAAAACGTTAATTACCTTTTCATACGACAGTATTTTTTTTATAAAAACTGCACCATAAAAACGAGCGTTTTTTATCTTCAAAACGAGCATCCTATTGCTATAATTTTTTTTAAAAAAAATTCGATAACTCAGATTCCTAAAACGCAATGGACAAAAAAACAAAAAAATGTTTTTTTTTCTAAAACACAATAGACTAAAAACACAAAAGAAAGTGTTCTTTTTAAAACGCAATGGAAAAAAAAAACACAAAACAAAGTGTTTTTTTCTAAAATGCAATGGATCAAAAACATAAAATAAAGTGTTCTTTCTAAAATGCAACAGACTAAAAACGCAAAAGAAACTGTTCTTTCTAAAACGCAATGGATAAAAAACACAAAAGAATGATTTTTTCTAAAACGCAATGGACTAAAAACACAAAAAAAAATGTTCTTTCTAAAACGCAATGGACAAAAAACACAAAATAATGATTTTTTTTTCTAAAACGCAAGGACTAAAAACACAAAAGAAAGTGTTCATTCTAAAACGCAATAGACTAAAAACACAAAAGAAAGTGTTTTTTTTTTCTAAAACGCAATGGACTAAAAACACTTCAAAATGTGTTTTTCTAAAACGCAATGGAGCAAAAACACATAAAAATGTGTTTTTCCTAAAACACAATAAACAAAAAACACAAAAGAAAATGTTTTTTTTTCTAAAACGCAATGGACTAAAAACACATTTACCTAAAACGCAATTGACTAAAAACATTTCAAAAATGGGTTTTTCTAAAACGCATTGGACCAAAAAACACATAAAAATATGTTTTCCTAAAACGCAATAGACAAAAACACAAAAGAAAGTGTTTTTTTTTTCTAAAACGCAATGGACTAAAAACACATAAAATGTGTTTTACCTAAAACGCAATGGACTAAAAACACAATAAAATGTGTTATTTCTAAAACGCAATGGACTGAAAATACAAAAAAAAATTGTTTTTCCATTCCTTTGTAAAACGCAATGACTCAATTCAAAAACTCAGATCGTAAAAATGCAATTCAAAATTTTCTTACATAGATCGAAGCCGATTTCTTCAACGATTAACGAAATTTGAATACTAGAAACACTTATCAGTGATGGAATGGAACGAATAGAGTGATTCGCTTCAAAATCCCAGGAAAAAAGAGATATTATATGAAATTAAACTAGGTTTCTTTAAAAAAAGTTGAAGAACACGTTGATTAGGTTTTTGAATCATTGATTGGTGATGAAAATCGCACTATAATGTAGTGATTATTGAGATAGAAAGTAAAGAAAAAGTTGAAGATGGTGGTTTTGAAGTTACAGAGAGAGTAGAAGTGAGAAGATTAGATAAAATTGGCTAAAATACTCTTCTCATCTATTTTTAAATTTTACCACATGTTATAATCCTACTGCTTCCTATCTTTCATAACCAAAATAAACTTTCTATTTGATCCTCTCTAATATTTTATATTATGTTTGTTTTGATACTGCTTAAATTATTTGTTTGTTTATAGATATGGTATTTTGTTTTATTTTGCAGAAACTATAAACTCACTACTAAAAAACTATTTTCTAATTTAATTTATAAAAGTATAAATATGGTATTTTCCTTTGTTGAAATTATCAACTCACTACTAAGAAAACTATTCCAAAAAGAAAATATTGTTACATTTTTACATAAGAGATATTCTTAATAGACGTTCAGTCATGAAGATAACCATATCATAGAACCATAGTAAGTCTAGCTAAAAGCATAAAAATCAACGTATGATTACATTTAGATCTATTTCATAACAATTGATTAACTAAACTTTCTATTTAGATATAACAAGAAATACATATTAAGGATGGGTTTTTTGTTTTACTCCTAATTACCACCTAATCAACCAGGGTGCCCACGTGGCCTTCGGAGTCATATAGTTCACCTACCTTTCAGTCCCGCTAATTTGGGGTGAGCACAACACCACCATCCATTTCATTCGGTAAAACAAACACAACTAAATTACAAATCAAATTTCATTTCTCGTGCAAATTCAAATTCCAACTTCATCACAATCCATGAAACAAGAACTACCTTAGACTTTTAAGTCATATCTAAGTGAGATTTAGATCCATCAAAAAATAAAGATCATGGATTGCCTAGAGACAAAAAAAGTATTTAATGTTTTTGATGAATGATTATTTTCAGAGTAAATTACAAAAATCGTCATTTATGTTAATACCAGATAGCAAACTATATCATTTATCTTCAAAAAGTACAAAATCGTACTCGATGTTTGCAAACCCTTGCACGTTACGTCCTTTGACCCTAACTCAGTTAATTTTAATGGTTAAATCTGACCAAGTGAACCCCTCATGAAGGCATTTTGGTCATTTTACCCATTTATCTAAAAAAATTAATAAATATTTTTTAACAAATAAAACCCACCCACCAACCCTACCATTTCTTAGGGTTGTTCACAAAGCTCGTGACTCGTAGCTCGCTCGAAAAAAGCTCAAGAAAAACTAGCTAAAAACCTCAATTTGAGATGACGTGAACCAAACTGACTCATTTTGTAACAAAGCCCAGCTCGAGCTTAGCTCGGCTTGGCCCATGGCTCGGCTCATTGGCTCGTTCTTAGGCTCGTTTAACTCCGACGTAAAGCTCAAGCCAAGTTTAGCCGCCTGAATTAATTTCAGGCTTGAGCTCGACCCCACCCTGACTCGACTTGTTTACAGCCCTACCATTTCTCCAATACACTCTCTCCTTCTCTTTCTCTCTCTAACCCGACCACCATCACCCAACCACCACCCATATATAAGCATATAGCTACTAAACAAACCCATATTCAAACCCTAATCCGGATTCAAGCTACAAACCCCCAATCTGGATACCGTCAATTCAATCACAACAAAAACACCTAGCCCTTCTTCCATAGATTTCATTGTCAATTAGAGTACAATAACAATAAATTATAAACATCAAATTAATCTATTAAACTGAGCAAATATCATTTCAAATCAACTGCTCAATATTCTCAACAACAAAACAAAACTAACATACACAACAACATATAGAAATAAATTATTGAGTGAGAATTTGACCTCCAAAAAACCAAGGTATCTTCGATTTCTTCTACTTATCTCTCCGTTTTCAACCAAACTTTTTTAAAAAGAAAAACAAAATAAAGAGGGACACAGCACGAAAATTCGAATAAAAGCTTCAGTAGATCGAAAAGGAGAAAACACGAAGACGAAATTTATACATGTAAACTTTTTCAGCTCGATTCATCCTCGCTGTAACGCGTATAGTTCGACGACGTTGGCGGGTTGTTCGAACAAACCTATGTGTCCAGATCTCAGCAAATTGGGCGACAGTGGCGGTGGTTCGAACAAAAACGACCAAGGTTTAAAAAAACTAGTGAGAAGTTGTAAGTTTAAAAAAACTCTCAAGAATAATTAGAAAATATTAACCTTGAATTATTAGGGAAACATAAGTATAAAATACTAACCCAATTAACATTAACCGAATAAAAATGCACTAGCCCACTCACATAAGCCCACTACCAACGCAACTCTCAAATATTCTCAACTTCCAACAACCACATGAATCGCATATGAAGTTATATGAAGATCCAACATAACATTGTACTGATCAACAAACAGTCTTCAACCCCCAACATCGTACCATATGTAAAAGTCTATATTTTTTACACATGATAAAAGTCTGTGCGCCCTTCTTGGACCGTCATTTTTAGCTTATGTTCTTATATCACACAAATGATCATAAACATTAGTGTTATAACACCAAACCAAACACATTGCAACCACTTACGACAATGTCATGGATTACGGATCTAATTGTGCAAATCCATCTTCTACTTCTTACCAAAATCCCAATTTCTTAACACAAATCAACTCATGAATTTACAGTAAACAAAGTGTATCAAATCAGACACTATGGAAATGCTCCTAGAAAACTTTAGTTTATATAGAACTTGCAGGATGCTTAACATAAAATCCTGCTTTCTTCAATAAAGTAAAGTAATCTTAGACGTGAAGATTACTGCGATTGAGCTACAACAGGTTTAACTTCCTTGCAGACGCGACTTTCTGAAGCCGAATTTGCTCTTTGAACTTGGCTATAAACTCCTCTGCTTTCCTATCAACCTCACCAGAATGAGGTTCTGTGTCACTCAATTCATCAGCAGCATTCACATTCATTTCATCGGTTCCCAGTTTTGATCTAGTTTCCACTATATCATCATCAGTATGAATTTGAAACATGTTGCCTTTTGATTCAACAACTTGTTCTTTTGATCTGTTTGTTCTGACCGATTTACCCCTTTTGACATTCGTGGCAGGTTTAGGAATCGAACTCGACATGTCTGCTTTCTCTTCTTTTCTTAACATGCTCCTTAAGGTCTCAGAAGATGCACCGGTGCTAGATGACTGACTCTTTGACCTGACAAACTGTTTGTTATTTTTTGAATCGAATGCCCCATCATCAGCCTTAATCTTACCAAAATCTTTCACAATTTCTTCATCCGACGTACCATCATAATCTTTCACAGCTTCCGTCGCGCTAAACCGACTCTTCTTTTTCTGTTGGTTAATCTCAGTAAAACCACCAGCACTAGGCTCTTGAACTTTAGCCTCCACAAAAGATGTTTCACCGTTCAGATACGACGGCTTCCTGTACCTATGATTAAGCTCCACCGCCTCTACAGAAATACCACCAGTAACAGATTCTTGAAGTTTAGACTCCACGAATGATTTTTGATACGGCTTCCTGTACCTATGAGTAACCTCTACCGCCTCTTCGCCTTTCGATTCTTCTTTTTCTGAGAAACTCTTGGTCTTAGATGGCATCCCAAATCTCACCACAGTTTCATTCTCTTCCGCAGTAAACATATCATCCTGTTTCTCCAATCTCATCGATTTAGAACGCCGAGTGAATCGCGTTCTAGAATCAGAATCAGAACCAGAATCATTCCCACTTTCCTTAAACTTTTCCTCCAACTTAACTGGCACCATACCCCTAAACTTTCCACTTTTGCTTTCTTTAAACCAATTTCTAGAATCAGAATCAGAATCTTCAACAACTGATTTCCCAACAGCAGAATCCAAACTTTTAGATCCAAGATTTTGTCCAACTGTTTTTTGTCTACTACCCAATTGCTCAAGAACATATTTTTCATCATTAATAACCACCAAAGATTCCCCTAAAAAACACTGCTTCAACACCTTCTTCCCACCCCCAATTTCAGAAAATCTTGAACCTAAACCCTTACCCTCAACCCAAGATTTCTCATCAAACCCATACAAACTCCCAATCCCATGATTCCCATCTTCAAAAATGGATGAAATATGTGAAATCCCAGATAAATATGTTTCATTTTCCCCAATATTATCATCAGAAAGATGAACACTATCAATCTTTCTGCTGAATAAACCATAACAAACCGCAATGCCAATGACTAAAAGGTAAATAAGGTCCCAAAGTTTGGGGATTAATGTGGTTTCTTTGAACATTTCAGGAACTTGTGAAGGGAAATAAAAGAAAACAAGAAGAACAAGTATGATCATGATAGATTTGGAGAAGTAATAGTTGGTGAAAAGGGACTTACTTTTTGGGGGTTTGGTGGCTGCTGAGGGGGAAGATGGGATGTGGGTTTTGGTGGGTGAGGGTGAATCTGCCATTGTTGTTGAGTGTTGGTGATCACTGATGATGATGGTTTTGCATTTCTAGGGTGTGTGTGTGAGGGAGAAGATGGATATTGTGATGATGATGATGAGGGTAGCAATAGTCAAATAATAAGGGCAGTGGGGAAATGATATGAAGCACATTTCAATACATGTTCTAAAATGACGGATTTGCCCCTGCTGATATCCTGCTCATCACTTTATTAATATATTCTTAGGTTAGGGATTATTAGGCATTTCAATTTTGTCGGGTTGGAGATGGTGGATTGATGGGTTACGGGTTGACGGGTTAAACTGTATAATACAAACCTTACTCATATTATTATTCGTCCCAAAGATTTCAATCCTAACTTGTACATACATAAATTCGGGTTAACCTAAATACAACTAGTTTAACCCATTTTTTATCCATGTTTGTGTCTGTTCATTAAGAAAATTAACATGTTTGCGACTATTCACGAACGCACATTGAACATAAGTTTATGTTCGTGTTCATTCGCTAAGGAAATTCAGTTGTTCGTGAACATTGATCTCGAATGCAAACGAATAATAACGAACGTAAACAAACATTTAACTTGAAAATAAAAAATAAAAACATTCTTAACCTTAAACATTGGATATAAGTAGTTAAATACAACCATCGAATGATAAATCAAAACAAAAGAAGTCTACTACAACCACTAAACGATGAATCAAGTTTAACTAACTTAGATATAATTATCCAGAATTACTTAGACATAATTATTCAAAGCTTAACTAACGTAGTCATAATTATCCCAGAATCTGTTTTGAATGTCCAAATTTTAGCTAACTTAGAAAAAAATAGAGGGTTCAAGTCTTCAGTATTTTTAGATAAAATGTTTATTATTTAATAGTTTTTTAATATAATCAAAGGAACACGAACTAACGTAATCGAATGAATATGAACGAATGTAACCGAACGTATTACCGAACTTCACGAACGCAGTCGAACGAACGAGACCTTTGTTCGTGTACGTTCGCTAAGCTAACCGAACGAATTTTTTTGTTCGTGTTCGTCCGTTAAGCTAATCGAACGAACATAAACGAACTTCCCGTTGAACGGTTCACGAACTGTTCACTCAACCTTCGGTTCTTTTACAACCCTAGATATGAACCACATTTCAATAACTCCTGACTTTATCATGTTCTAAAATGACGGATTTGCCCCAGCTGATATCTTGCTTATCACTTTACCGTTTTTATATTCTTAGGTTATGGATTATTAGGCGTTGTCGGGTTGGGGATGGTGGGTTTATGGGTTACGGGTTGACGGGCTAAAATGTATAATACAAACCTGGCCCATATTATTATTCGTCCCAAAGATTTCTATCCTAACTCGTACATACATAAATTCGGGTTAACCTAAATACAACTTGTTCATGCTGGTTGACGAGTTATAAGCGGGTTATCACGTGTTTACCGGTGAATATGAGTGTGACAAGTAGATAATATGGTATGACAGAACTAATAACTATGTAAAATGAAAAATAGAAAAAAAAAATAAACATAAAATTATAAAGGCCTTTTTTTCTAAATACTTTTAACGGGCCAACCTATATTTTATACGCGTCAACCTAAACTGTTTTTAAAACGAGTTACTCTGAACACAAACCGTTTTTAAACGAGTCGTGTTAGTCGTCTCAAAAGTTGTTTTTTCGAGTCGTGTTCGGATCATATCAAGGATTGTTTCTGCTATGTGTTATGGTTGCGGGAGAAAGTGCAGGAGGTTGCATAGCCTTCAAGGAGAGCAGAGAACAATACACCGTTCCCTTATTCCCATATATTTTGCGGGTGGAAGTGATGGTCATTCTGTTCATCCCTTACCTTTAACACATTTTTTAATTCCGCATAACACTTTTTATTGGTATGTACTTTTTTTATTTCTATTAAAAATTAAAAGAAGGGGTAAGGGATGAGGGATGAGTATAAAATATGTTGAGTAGTAGATGTGAGTGATTGGAGAGATGGTAATGTGTTAGTGAGGGATTAAAGATGAGGGATGAGTATAATACAGCGCCTTATACAAGAGCGATAGTTTAGAAAGCCGAGTATTAGACATGTTAAATAAAAAGTTGATAACGAAGATTTAGGTTTTATAAAACGAAATTTAGAGATAGAATGTTATGGACTAATACCGTTGCAAGGTATGTGACTTGTCTCACATCGGTTGTATGGGCAACTGATATGGAGTTTATATACCAAATGGGCTCTCTCACCCACTAGACTAGTCTTTTGGGTTGAGTTCTCCCGTTTGGTATGTAACATTGGTATCAGAGCCAGAACTCGGAGTGGTGGCCCACGGAGTGGTGGCCTGGTGAGAGCCAGCCGTGACCAACGAGGCTCAGAGTGGTGGCCCATAGAGTGGTGGCTCATGGAGTGGTGGTCTGGAAAGAGCCAGCCGTGAACAACATGGTCGTGACCAACGAGGAAGTTGGCCCTTAAGGAGGTCGATTGTTATGGACTAATACCATTGCAAGGTATGGGACTTATCCCACATAGGTTGTATGGACAACCCATATGAGGTTTATATACCAAATGACTCTCTCACCCACTAGAGTCTAGACTAGTCTTTTGGGTTGAGTTCTCTCGTATATTAAGAAATAAAACATTGTATAACTATAAAAAGGTTATGTCGGTGGGAAACTTTTTTTTTTAATTTTTTTTTTCTTTTCCTAGCAACCTTTGACTTTTCTTTTTTTTTTTTTCTTTTTTTTCATAATTTACGTTTTTGGCCCTTATGCTTTGTGTGTTGTTTCTTAAATACCAACTTCTTTTGCAATTTACATTTTTCGTCAACTTTTTAACTTTACGTTTTTACCCCTTGCACTTACGTATTTTTTCCCATCTCTTGTAATATACGTTTTCGGCCATTATACTTTGTTTGTTGTTTCTTAAATACCAAGTTCTTTTGTAATTTACAATTTTTGTCAACGTTTAAACTTTACGCTTTTACCCCTTGCACAATTTTTTCTTTCTTTTTTGTGGTTTTGTTTTTTACTTATAACCTTTAATTTTCAGCATTGACTTTTACAACATCCTAAGTTTCTAAACACTTTTTAATCAACTTTGACGTCTTTATTTTTATTTACATGTCGCTATAAACTTAAGTTGATTAGCATTCACACTGACAACCTTTTTACTTTGTAAATACTTTTTTAATCGAGTTTCCCACTTCATGTAAGACATGTGTCGACATACTTTTGTATCGGATCAAAAATCGGGTCGCCCCGCCGCGAAGCGCGGGTGTAACACCCTAGTTAATATTAAAAAGGTAGTCGAATAAAAGAGAAGTGGTGAAATAAAAGAAGCTAGAAAAGAATATTGAGCTCACCAAATTGTAAAATGTGGCACAACTCATCCTCCATCTCCATCTCTATCGCTGTATTCTTTTAGTGTTTCTTTTTCTTTTCCGTGTTTGAGCCACAAGCCAAATTGCATGAGATACAATCTTCAAATTTTGGAGATGTGAGAGCATTTACATTGGAATATCTATATATTACTCATCCTGTAATTCAAAGAAAATTTTAAAGATATTTATCAATGTTTGCACTTCTTCTGATTCCCTAAAATAGGAAAAAGGTACAGGGAGTGAATATTGATTTATAGTTTTTGTTTGCGGTGAGTGGAAGAAATAAAAAAATTAATAAAGAAGCATTAAGAATTAATCAAATAGAAATAAATATGAAAAATTAGATGTAGGGGTTTCAAAAGATGAACAAATTTTAGGGATAAATGTATTTTTAGCAAAATTAGAAGGACGGTGATGATGATTCCAATGTGAATGCTCTGGATAGTGAATCTCTCTGTATATATATAGAAACTTATAGTTTCAAATCTTTATATTTTAGAGATGGGCATATAGATGAAGACGGAGATTTGAATGTAGAAGAAAAACAGGAGAAATCTTTAAAAAATGAAGATAAAGACTTAGGTGCTGTTTGTTTTTTCAGATGTAAAATATCTGTAGTCTGTGGACCACATCTGCAGGCATCTGCAAGAGAAGATGTGGACCAAATGTCTACAGTCTGCAAGAAGAAGAGGGTTTGTTTTTTTCCTTTAAAAACAACTTCACACACACAAACACACAACACACACACACCAGTTCTCTCTGCTCTCTCTCTCTACAAACTCTCTCTCTCTACAACCACCATCACCACCGCACCACCTCCGCCACCACCACCGCACCACCTCCGCCATCACACCACCGCCTCTCTCTCTCTCTACGGTCTCTCTCTCTCTCTCACCGATCTCTCTCTCTCTCACTGATCTCTCTCTCTCTCTCACCGATCTCTCTCTCTCTCACAGATCTCTCTCTCTCTCAGCGATCTCTCTCTCTCACAGATCTCTCTCTCTCTCTCTCTCTCACAGATCTCTCTCTCTCTCTGACGATGGTTTGGTGGTGGTGGGTTTTGACGATGGTGGTGGTGGAGATGGTGGCTGAGATGTAGGAGGTGGTGGCTGAGATGTAGGTGGTGGCGGAGATGTGGTGGCTGAGATGTAGGAGGTGGCGGAGGAGGTGGCAGAGGTGGTGGCGGAGGAGGTGTTGGAGGAGATGATGTATCAGTAGATGTTTTGTGAAGATGTGTGAAGCAAATGTTCTAAGCTTTTTTTTGAAGAAGAAAGAAGCCATTTGTAGATCTGTTTTAAAAAAAAAACAAACAGTCTTCAACATCTTATGTCTGCCCGCCTGCAGACATAAGCAATTTGCAGCTGTTTGAAGCAAAAACAAACAGCACCTTAGTGTTCTAATACCAGTCAAATTATTATTTGAGTAAACTTCTGTTTTGCTCCCTTTGGTTTGTTCGTTTTAACGGTTTTGCTCAAATCCTTTAAAAATAGCCATTTTACTCCTTGATGTTTCGATTTTGTCGCCAGTTTGCTCCCCGCCCTAAACTCCATCCGTATTGTATGTTAACTAGAAGGGTATTTTAGTAATTTCCTGAAAAATTTTCAATTACATATTAAAATTTTAAGATCCATTTTGCTATTTTGTTACTAAAATATAAAAATAAGCCATATATCTGATTCTCATTCTCTTTCTATCCCTGTACCACCACCCACCAGAACCAGTCGTCGCCACCAAGAACCACCACCATCACCTCCGGCTGCCACCTCTCTCTCTCTCTCTTTCTCAACTGTAACCATAACCTCCTGCTGCCATAACTACCCACCTACCGATCGCTATCTACAGCCACCACCACCTGTTGAAGTTATCTCTCATTATTTGAATCCTTTGGCGAGATTTAAAACCCTAGAGTAGATCCACACACAAGATTTGAAACAACAAATGGGATTTGCAAACTATATTTGAAGACAAAAATGAGATCTGCAGACAACAAATGGGATTTGCAGATCTACACACCAAGAACCCAATAGCAGATCTACACACAACAGTGGTGGTTAGTCTAACAGTGGTGGTGGTGGTGATTAGGTTCGACAGTGAAGGTGGTGAGGGTGGGTTAGGTCCACAGAGATGGTGTTGGAACTTTGACTGGTTTAGGTCTTGTCGACAAGTTAGAGTTTTTTTGTTCGACTTTGTGGTGGTGGAGGTTTAACTAGTTCCAGATCTCGTAGTTTTATCTCCAAAAGGGCATGTCTTAAACCGTTAATAGGCGGCGGCGATGGTTGTGGTCTAGGGTTTCGGCAATTGTTTTACTCTCAAGATTGGAAGCTACTCTGGTAGATTCGCCACCTGCAATTTTATCTCCATTGCTGCTCTGGTAGACCATTTGGTAGGGTGATGGTGACTGGTTGTAGAGAGAGAGGGGAGAGAGAGACAGAGCGAGAGAGTGAAATAGGGGTTTTTTCTCATATACATAGACATATATATTAATAAATGGATTTTAGAAATCAATTTAAATACATATATATAGAATTACCATAATACCCTTACCTTTAACAAACATTTTAGACAGAACTAGTGGCGAGGAGTGAAATGAAGAAAAGTCAAATAGACCAGGGAGTAAAATGACTATTTTTAAAGGATTGGGGCAAAACCGTTAAGACGACCAAACCACGGGTAGCAAAACGGAAGTTTACTCTTATTGTTTTGTTTTTAGTTTCTTATTTCTCTTTTTAATTTCCAGAACTACATGATGGGTAGTTTATTATTTTATATAACAACCATGGCCAATATATAAATTCCACACACATTAAATATATTGGTATGGTTTTGGGACCGTGGGATATATGCAAATCTTATCTTTATCCTTGGGAAAGGAGTATTTGTAACACCCCGAAAACGGGTTTGGTAATCAAACCCCGTTAATACTAAAAGACGGGTAAAGTACCGTTAGTGGTAAAAGTAACCCGGTAAATATTAGGATTTAATTAAATAATTAAACCTAATATTAAATAAAACGTGAATAAAAGACTTTCGAGAAAATAAAGTTACGAAAGGCCCGAGTTAACGAGACTTAAAAATAAAACGGGTTATAACTTCCCCGAACCCACCAAGTAACTAGGAATATCAACCTAGTTAAATATGTGCCTTAAAATAGAGAAGGAAACTTGGGTAATAACCCTTATTATAAGGTTACAAACTAGAGGGGCCAAAAGAGGAAGATTTAAAACTTGATTTTTATTTAATTAAAACACTACACACACACTAGTGTGTGTGTGCGTGTCGATCAGAAGAAGGGCCAGGAGCTCAAAACCCTAGTTCACCCAAAATCAACAAATTGAAGGTCAAATCTAGCCCAAATCAGATGCATGAGCACAAATTCGTGATCACCTAGTCGTGGGGATTACAAGGTATGTTGAATTTTGTTATTTGGTGATACTTCGAAATTATGATGAGAAATCATAATCGAAATTCTGGAATGAACAATGAATTTATGAGCGTTGTTGTGATGAAATTCATGTTTAGAAACAAACCCTAGTTGAAAACTTGAAAGATTAGTGTTAAAAACTAGGGTTTGATGAATTCCCTTGTATGTGCTAAGTGGGTTTTAGCTAAATAATGAGGTTGATGATATGTTTGTGCTAGAAATCATCATTATTGATAGTTGAAGCGAAATACTTAAACAAATTGCAAATTTGAGTATTTGATTATACATGATTCAAAAAGGGTTTTGAAGGTTGTAGTGAAATTAGTGATTTATTTCATGAATATGGATGTTTGAAATCATGTTAACTACTAAATTGATAAGTAGAACTTGGTTGTATTAGGTGTTCGGGTGAATGCTAGTGATATGAAGAAACGGGTTTCACTCGTATATGAGGAACCCTTAGTCCTTGTGAAATGAATGGACAAATTAGTCTTGATAATCACATGAACAAGATAAAGTGTTGAAAACATAATAAACTCGGCTAGAACCTTGGGTGAGTTAGTGGCCTAAAAATAGTGACAACCGAATAGTTGAAGAAATGCCTAAGTAAGTTCGTTGAACTCAATTGTGCATTTTGTATATATTAAAAAGAGGCAGTTGACTTTTGAAAGTCAAATTGACCATTAATAAGATCGAATGAAAATTTTGATAGAAAATGCGTAAGGTGGAATAATCGTATTAAATTATGATTTAATTAACCACCTTGAAAACAATGATGATAGTTTGACGCGTAACAAGCTAGGTGGAAGCTTGGAGAAGTAAGCGGGTCAAATGAATTAAGAAGGAAAAGAGAAGCATAGTTTGGATACGAGGTAAGTGAAACTTACACCCCTTTGTAGAATATTTGCTTATTGTATGAGTATAAATACGATAAAGATAATATGGGACACATCGATTTCCAACACAATTGATGCGGGTCAGATTAATACAAACAATAAAAACCATGGGTTATGGTAAAAAGGGCGAAATGGTAAATTGGTCATGAAAGGACTAAGAAATTATGAGTTTTCGATAAGATTACCTCGTAGTGTAATCTAACATTAAGAAAAAGGGTAAAAATGGAATTTGGTCAAGTGTCAACTAATGTAAACCGAAGTTAAAAGGATACTCATGGTGTAAGCCGAAATGAGCTAAATAAGTAAGGAAAGGAATCTAATGAAAGGAAAATCCGAAATGGGTCGGATGGGCAAATTGGTAACTAAAAACTATGTTTTTACTACATATGTAAAGGTTTGGTCATATAGGCCAAACAGGTCAAATGGTGGTTGTAACACCATTTGACAATATCGACTAACGTGGTTGTCGAGTCCTATGTTAACAGGAACGATTAGCAACTCGGATAATTGCGTTGCCATAGAACATATGATAATAAAAGCAAGGTATAAATCGGGTCTAATTGTTAGCCGGGCCAGGTACGCATATATAGCTTTATAGTTAAAAGTGCAATGAGGGTCAAACTTTTAGTGAAGTCCTTCATCGCAAAAAAATGAAGGATTAAAATTGACCAAAAAGGGCCTTGTTGGGTAAACCGGGTAAACGACCCCTTAGTGGTCGTTTAGAAACTTATATTATGACCTTGTAACCCTTAGATGCGAATAAAAGAGGTGGGCATAAATTTTTAAGGGTCAAATGCCTTAAATGCGTCTTGCCGTAGAATGGCATATCCGAGGGATAAAAACTCGGAATAAATAGTCTATTACATTAAATCCACCACAATCATAGTTGTGGTGGAAGACCAATCAATATGAATGGTTGAAATTATGAGGCATACGAGAAATGGGTGTGATTTATGCTTAAAAGGACATAAATACCCTTAATGGGTCAAAGTAAGATTATAAGTAAAATGGGTAAATAATGCGTAGGAACCCGTGACTGGAACCTAATATGATAGACAATGTTGGAGATAAAGGGTTCGTGAAAAATGGGGGTCAAACAAACATGTTTGTTTGATAAACACATAGTAGGGTCAAAATTTAGTAAAAAGATAATAAGTCGAAGGCTTAAAAATCTCAAATTTATTTAATCCGGATGTCGGATTTTAACTCCATGTGATGGAGAATTAAATTACGATCACGTATGAAAAAAAATCGTGTAAATCGGATCAATAACGAAAGAGTTATGCTCGTTTTCGTAAAATCAAGTTTGGCTGGGAATATGCAGCAACTGATGCAAACATTCTGTCAAAATGAAGCCGTGGCGTCGCGCCACGGCCAAAAGGGTTTGCCGTGGCGCGCGGCGACGGAGTAAATTCTTGAAATTCTTGTTTATTTTGTTTGTTTTGATTATTTGACCCAATTACCTTGTTGTACTTGTTATTTAACTATCAAAACTAACTTCTAAGTTGGTTTTGATCATAGGTGAATGTCGAGAGTCCCGGATAAAGATCAAGCGGCGAGCAAGAACCGAACACACGTTAAATGAAGCTTCTGCGTCAAATCTTGATTTGTTTTGTTATAAGTGAATTATGTAAACACTTATAAATATGTTTTTGAAATGTTGTAAACATATGAGAATGTTGGTACGACAAGTTTTTGTAAAGTCACATTTTTAATTAAAATGTGTATTTTATTATTAAATCTTGATTAATTCAGACGGGCGTTACAAGTTGGTACCAGAGCTCATGGTTAAAGAATAAAGTGTGTTCGGTTCGAGGCTTGATCGCAAATCCGGTAAGTACATGTATATCAATGGTTTAGTATGATTAAAGTGTTGAGAACAACACATATGGTTATCGTGTAATACACGTTACACCAATAAAAACGATATGGAGTAGATATAGTCAACGAAATTACACGCGTTGATGCGTATAGTAGAAAAGCCTTGTATTATAATACGGGCATCCATTAATGTCGAAATTACTAACTGTTGTAAATGTTTTAGTTGAAGGACACTCGCATATGAAGATAGCGAGAGTTTAACAAATCGCGGATTTGACAGAGGAACGGTCCAAAGTACGACAAATAGAGCATGCTCACCAAGGACCTGAATCGCGTAACGATCGCGAATAAGTTAATGGCAAGGAGAGCCTGTTAGGGCAAGCATTAACAAGTGCGTGTTTTAAATTATTACGTGAATAGTAATATGCAACAAATACGTAGAGATTGAAAGTTGCATATGTAGATTGAAAACTTGGAAAAACCCGAATAGAAAACCTATCCGGGATATTGTTTCCAAGAGAAACAAATAGAGGCATTACTTACATGGGGTGTAATGTGAAAATTATAAAAAGGTCATGTATACCAGGTATTGATCGCTTACTCTGACCAAGTAAGTGGTGAGCGCGTGGTACCATGAACTTTTTATGATGGACATACTTACATCCGATGTAGTAAGGACAGGGTAAATGGGACAAATTAAAAGTACCCAAATGAATCAAATAAGCAAAATACTTGAGAATAATGTAAACGCAAGCTAGGTGACGGAAGCGTATTACATTAGAATAATGAGCCCGAGAGAAGGGACGAAAGAGCCATGATTGACAAAATGGGCAAGTAAAACCAATGTATAGATGATCCGCCGGATCATAAAAATGAAGGTATTGCCCACACGAAAAAGATAATCAAAGTTGTTCACTTTGGTCGTAGTAAAGAAAGGGTGACGATGATAATCATCACTCATAATCTATAAGGCCGTCAAGGATGGTCACATAAAGAATAAAAGACATGGTCGAATAAAAGCGATGGATTCGCTAAGATGACCAAATAAATCGAAGCGAAGTCTTAATGCATACCGGAAGGGTTGCAATAATAACGACTTCGGTAAAACACCCGGTCGATGGGTAAGGATTTAAACACATGTGTAGACCGAGAAACGGGAACTCGGATGGAAAGTCAAAAGACTCGGGTTTTGAGTCATGACTAAAAGACGACAAGATGATGTAAATAGAAATTTAGATAAATTATGTTAAACTATTTTAAAGTTGAACGGGTCGAACAAAGAATGAAGTTTGACATTCATAAGTGATAAAATTTCTCACGAACAAGTCAAACGAAATAAATTAAGAATAACGCTTGCTAATGTAAGTAAGCGCGAACCGAATACCTTGTTGTACTTGTTATTTAACTATCAAAACTAACTTCTAAGTTGGTTTTGATCATAGGTGAATGTCGAGAGTCCCGGATAAAGATCAAGCGGCGAGCAAGAACCGAACACACGTTAAATGAAGCTTCCGCGTCAAATCTTGATTTGTTTTGTTATAAGTGAATTATGTAAACACTTATAAATATGTTTTTGAAATGTTGTAAACATATGGGAATGTTGGTACGATAAGTTTTTGTAAAGTCACATTTTTAATTAAAATGTGTATTTTATTATTAAATCTTGATTAATTCAGACGGGCGTTACAGTATTGCTTCCAAAACGAGCCACAACTCCAAAACAAATAACAGGAAAACAAGAAAAAACAATATATATAAATATATACACACACACGCAAAAAAGAAGAAGAAGAAGCTATCAATAACAAAATGAGTGGTGGAAGCGTAACATTAAAGAAACATAACCTATATAACAGGTTGAAGCAACATAAAGACGTAAAGTTAAGCTTACATTCACATATATAAACTAATCACACTAAATTTTACATATTTATATAAGACTAATCACATTAACTTTTTGTTTTTGTAGTTCTTTTTCCAAAACTACTTTTTTTCTTTTATTAAGAGTTAGAAGGATAATTTATATGGTTTATTTATATCATGGGTTGGCTCTTAGCTACGATAAAGGGTATGATAAAGTACGCACATGGTTTTTGGTGCTTATTCATAGATTACATTTCAGGATGTCTGAAGCCCTCCATTGTCCTATATCTTTGAGTTTTTGGCACATCACGCATTGACTAAGACTCCTTCAGACATGGAGAACAATGATCAGTTGCAAATTGAACTCCTTGGAAGACATGCAAATCAAATAGAGTTTCGAGTCCCCCATCATCCACAAACCAATATAACTTCGACTTCAATTGTGAGGATCTAAAAATCGAACCCCTTAGTCATTTTGGTGGAACATTGAAGGTTCCGATGCACCTCACAAGGTCGATAAACTCAGAATCACATACACTATAAAGTGTAGAATCCAACACACGTGTAGACGTGTCGAATGTCACACCCGCTCATAATGGAAGCGTGATGTGTGATTCTGAAAGGTTTTCATAGCATTCGATAGTGCGAACATCTACATGGTTTAAATAAACAACGATGCTAATTGTATATAATACTTGAAATAATGTGGCGGAGTACGTAATATTTTTAGCGCTGAATTGGATCTTATTAAAGATTTAAAGAGGAAATTAATGGATATTGATGCGTTTGTTAGAGTTGATCTTAAACCGCATGAGAAAGTTAGATGGGATATTGATTGTGATGGAAATTCTAAATACTTTCACAACATTATAGAATGTAATAGAAGATCTTCTCGGATTAATGGGTTGGTAATTAAAGGGGGTTGGGAGATGGACCCTGAGACCTTGAAGAATGAAAATATTGCTTTCTTTAGGGATACGTTTCATGATCCCTTCCAAGACAGGCCTGGTTTCAAATTTCTTTTCTTTTTCCTATATTATTTGATGCTGAGCAGGCTGAGCTCGTCTGTCCATTCTCGGAGGAAGTAATTAAAATGGCAGTGTTTGATTGTGCCAGGTCGAGTGGTTTTCTTTTAAGTTCTTTAAGCATTTCTGTGAATTAATTCGTTGGATGTTCTGGGTTTTTTTTTCAAAGAATATGAGATAGATGGAATTGTTAGCTATGGGTGGAACTCCTCTTTCATCTCTCTCATCCCGAAGGTTTGTGACCCTTTTGTGCTTAAGGATTTTCGGCCCATTAGCTTGGTTGGGAGTATGCAGAAAATGATCTCAAAAGTTCTGGCGTCTCGTTTAAAATTGGTTGTTCATAAAATCATTGGCTCGGAGCAAAACAACTTATAATTCCGGGAGGAACATTCTTGACGGGCATATTATGGTTAATGAAACGATTGCTTGGTTGAAAAAATCTAAACAAAAGTGTTTAATCTTCAAGGTACATTTTAAGGGGTTTGATTCTATAAATTGGAAGTATCTTTTTTGGTCATGGATCAAATAGGGTTTAGTTCCAAATGGTAGAAGTGGGTGAAAACTAGTTTCAAATCGGGTAAATCATCGGTGCTCATTAATGGGTCACCCACGTTAGAGTTTCCTATTAAACGAGGTGTGAGGCAAGGCGACCCGCTTTCATCCTTTCTTTTCATCATTGCCATGGAGGGGCTTAATGCTTTAATGAAGTCAACAGGACATCCAATTTGCATTTCATCCGGGAAAAGCCATCTTTTTCTCAACAATGCCTTTGTCAGTGAATCTGATTTTTAAGGGTATATCTCTTCCGAATGATGGCCATGCATTTCCCAAGTTATGTTCGCGGACGATGTTGTGCTTTTGGGTGAATGGTCGCTCAAAAACCTCTTGGGCTTGAAATGCATTCTCAGATGTTTTCATTTAATATCGGGGCTGAAAGTTAATTTTTCTAAAAGTCATTTGATTGATATTGGGGTTGAAGATAGGGAGGTCACAAGGATGGCGAATGTCCTTGATTGTAAGAAGGTGTGCTTCCTTTCATCCATCTTGGCCTTCCGAATGGGGCTAACATGAATCTCTGTAAGTATTGGAAGCCATTTGAAGATAAGTTCTCCTATAAACTTAGTTCCTGGAAAGCCATTCATATCTCCTTCGGGGGTAGACTTACTTTGGTCAACTTGGTCCTTAGTAGTCTACCTATTTATTATTAAGGTGGTGAAAAACTTAGGACAAAATTAGTAGTCATTTCCTTTGGGGTGGCTTGGAAAATTCATTAGGTAGCGTGGGAGATTGTTACCAAACCTAAGAATTCGGGGGCTTGGTGGTGTGCAATCTTGATGTGCACAACATCTATCTTCTGTCCAAATGGTGGTGGAAGCTTCTTAATGAAAACGAGGAGTTGTGGGCGAAATGCATAATTGCCATTCAAATTTAAAATTTCTAGCTCCTACACGGTTTCTAAAAGCACCCTTGCTTGGAATAGCCAAGATTAGTGTCAGTTTCAACAAGTTTGGTGTTCAGATTTGGGATCTTTTTAGGAGGAGGTTGGGGGATGAAAATAAAACGCAGTGTTGGAAAGACAAGTGGTTTGGTAACGCCTGTTTAAAGGTTCTTCTCGCCAACTTATACACCATCGAAGCCAGTAAAAATTGTTTGGTCTTGCAAAGGAGGAACATTGATGCATCTGGGAACATTAGTCTCTCTTGGAATTGGACTCGGAAAAATCTCAGTTTGGATAATCTCTTGAACATCAATGACATGTTTGAAATGGTGAAAAGTTATCGTTCCTCTTCCGGAGTTGTTGATTGGCTCTGGAATCTGGACCCGAATAACCCTTTCTCAGTTCCAACGATTCTTCATAAGGGGTGTTTGGTATTCCTTCTCAAAAACAACTTATTAACTTATATAAGCCATAAGTTATAAGAGCACCTGTAGTGGGGCGCTATATGCCCCAAAAAGCCAAACATAGCGCCCAATGGCGCCCTCTACACCGCGACGAGGGGCTTTATCGGACAAAAAAAAGATGGCAGCGCCATCACCTTCGCGGAGCTATGGGGGTTGTTTTCAAAAAATGGACTAATAAAAAAATAGTCAGTGTTTATTTAATTAATTAACAAAAATGAAAATTAATAATTAGGTAATGATTGGTAGGGGCTTTATAACTACGGGCTCTAGTGATATAACGCCCCACAAAGTCCTTGTGTGACGTGTCACGACACGTGTCGCATAACGCCCACAAAGCGGCTTTATGACTACGGATGACCTAAGTTACAAATACTAACTTCTTATTTTTAACTTCTGAAAACAACTTAAATAAGCTAACCCAAACACTATAAAAAACATCTTATTAAGTTTTATAAGTAAATAAGATGGGTTGCGTGGAAGAAAATTGTGGCTCCAAAGAATATGGGTGGCATTGGCGTAGGTGACATTCGTGGGTCTAATTTGGCTCTTTTGGCTAAATGGTGGTGGAAACTTAAAGAGAACCCTTCGACTCTTTGGGTGCGGGTAATTCGGTCCATTCACACAAATAATAGAAATGTCCTTTTATTTCCAAACAAGAAAAAGATAGTGGGGGTTTGGAAAGATGTGAGCTCCATTGGCAAAGAATTTTCTACATTGAACTTGGCTTTGGAAGACAACCTGTTTGGTAAGATTGGCAAGGGTGACAAGATTATGTTTTGGATTGACAATTTGTTGGAAGGAGGTCCTTTAAGATATAGATTCCCAAGCCTATATATGTTAGCTAAAAAAAAGACGCTTTGGTCTCGGATTATTACACACGTAACGGCTTTTCCGTTTCTTGGAGCTGGGAGTGGAAGACCGAACCGAGCAACTCTTCTATTCTCGATCAGTTGAATATCTTAAAAGATCTTCTTGATTGTGTGATTATAAGTAACCAAGAAGATAGGTGGGTTTGGAATAATGCTATGGGTAAAGATTTATTAGTGGCTCTGGTTCGCGGGAAGATTGCATAGGCAAGTTATCAAGTAAATGATGGTAAGTGGCCATTATGGAATAATTGGGCTCCCTTAAAAATTAATTATTTCATGTGGCGTGTCTCGTTAAACCGGATCCCGGTCAAAAAGAAGCTCAGGATTAGAGGAGTGGGGCTTGCGGATGGTATACTATGTGGTAGGTGCGGGTTGGGAGATGAATCTGTCGACCACTGTTTAGCTTCTTGTTTGTTAGCTCGCGTGGTGTGGTGGACTGTTTTAGTGTGGCTGAAAATTTCGTATCCACCGGGGGAGTTTTCTTACACCTCGGTTTGGGACATTCTGAAAGTTTTGAACGGCTCAATGGAATGGAAGAAAGTTGTAGGCGCTATCTTCATGGCAACTTTTTGGCAAATCTGGAAGACTCGAAACGCTAAGGAATTTGATGGTTGGAGCATTCCGGTAGCGAAGGTTGTAGAGGAGATCAAGTTGAATTCTTTCTTTTGGATTAAATGTAGATCAAAATTTAATGTGCTAAATTGGGATAGGTGGCTAGATTTTAACCTTCATGATGTAATTCCCTAACTTTGTTTTTGTTTTGTCGGGTTTTTCAGCTTCTTGCTGACCCGGGTTTTATATATTATATAGAAATTGTTGCCGTTCAAAAAAATATAAGTTTCTCCAAAATAAGCTAACCGAAACCTAGTCATGATTCTATTGTTTCTCAGACTTTAGACTTTTGTTGGTTGGAATGGGTGCCCGTTAAGACTTAAGGGGCTATCAGGCTATGTCATAGCCTCATAGGATTGCCTTTTAAAAATAAAAAAAAAAAATTGAGTGCAATTACCCAATCTACCCTTAAAGAAAAATATAAAAGCCACTTAAACCCTTCCCAGCCCTTCTTCCGTTGTTGGTGCCTCCATCCCTGGTGACCTTCTGCGGCTTCTGCAAAAAAAAAAATGAAAAAAATTGAGCAGAGAGACGTTGATTATGAAGATGATGATAACATCAAACAACCAATTCACAATGTAAGTAAGCTTTTTAAATTCCAATTTATTCATACAGGAACACTTGAACTTTTTTGCTAACGTCTTCAAAACTAACTCAATTCTAACAAACTTTGCAAGAAGGTAGCTTGCATTTTCATAGGTTTCACTTTCATTTAACTTTGTATTTATCACTTCTGTTGATTTTGTTTTGTTTAGTTTTATCTGTCTTGTTAGTGTTTATTATATGGGTTTTTATTGTTTTCGTCAGAAGTTGTTAATGTACTACTTGTCATTAATTCGTTCTACATCGTGCGTGTAACACTATGCAGTTAATGCGGTAAAATATCGGATATCGGTCAAGGACCGATATTAGAGATGTAGGTTATCTCGGTGAGATATCCGTAATTTCAATGTAACACTAATAGTTCAGTGATATATCGGTTTTATCGGTCAAATTTGGTGATATATCGGTTATATCGGTCAAATATTGGTGATATATCGGTCAAATATCAGTGATATATCGGTCAATATCGCCAATATTATCGGTACGATATTTTGACCGATATTTGAGACTGATATTTTACTAGGGGACCGATATAACCGTTATATTTATCACTGATATATCACCGATATTAACTGCATAGGTGTAACATGAAGTGATTGACTAGTTGTTATTATTCCGCAGGCGGATGGAGACAACGGTAGCGACACTGAAGAAGAGTATGACTCTGAAATGGATAGTATGAATGTAAAAAAAAATCTTGTTGCATCTTTCTTGTTTTGACTACATATGTAATCTGTTGCACCACAGATTTGTTAATAAATATGCATTTCTTCTGATGATATAGATGGAGAGCGAGGAAGATGTTTTTGGAAATGATACTATTGGAGAGGATGAGGATGAAAGCGAGAGTAATGAGCAAGATGATGATGATGATGCCGAAGATGATGATGGTATGGGCATGAAAATAGAAGACATCAATCATGCTGATATGGAAGACCTTGAGAAGGAGTACGAAGATCTTCGAAACAAAGAACAGTAAGCTTCTGTGATTCTGTGAATAACAATCTTTGGTTTTATACAGAGGTGGCAGTTTCAGCCCATTTACTTATCCATGGTTGATTTTGGTTAATGCGGGGCCGGAAGTCACCGAATCTAAAAATTCTATATAAGTAAAAGAAATATTTTATAAAACCGGCGGGTCGAAAACGTATATACCTAAAAAATTCTACACGAAACGTACATACATAACACTACTGAGCGAAAAGTTCGGGGGGTCGGGCGCCCCTCCCGGCCCCTTGAAAGCTACGCCCTTGCTTGGGTCACGACAAAAGATATATACCTATAAGAAAACTGGCTCAAAATAACGTTTTTTCAGTCCATAAAATCACATAAACTGTTTTATTAAAGAGGTTAGATTGGTATTCTAGTATTATAGCTTTTTGTATAGTTAACACATTGATTATGTATAAAAATAAAGAAATGGATACAAAGTGCTTGCGGGTCAGCTCAACCCAAGTATATCTGTTTTGATTTGCACTAAAATGTTATCGTACCCATTCTGCCTAATTGCCATCTCTTCCTTTTGTGTCACTTCACACTTCTTGATTATCGTATAAACAAATCCCAAACGGTTCTGTTGTTGAAGTCAATAAATACTTTGAGATCACATATCATTTAATCTCATGTGATACTTTTTTTCTTGCAAATTTTTGCAGAGACCTGTTCAGAAACATAAGACGTGACCAAGATGATGATATTCTCAAAGGTCAAGCCGTAAAAAATCAAAGGGTATGCACTTCTCAAAAATTGTTAATTTGTGATGCATTTCCTATTCAAGGAAGATCTCAGTGTATACTGTATAGTAAAACTAAGCTTAGCAATTTATCACTTGATCGCCTTTTTTTTCATCCCACGAAGTGATTTTTACTGATATTTCATATGGTTGTACCTAGCAATGATTGGATTAGAGGGTAGGGATCAAGTACGCGTACGCGTGGCAATTTTGGTTCATTTACGAGTAACTGGGTTGATTTAGGTTTTGTTTTTATCGTAAGTGTGCAATATGAGTAAAATCAAAATAATTAGTCTGATAGGAAACATGTTAAAACTTGCCCAAAATGTAATTTGACACATAGAACAAATTAATTATCTAAGGAATGTTATTTTTTTTTTTGCTGTAAGTTCCTCGTGGATTAATTCATATTTATCGACATTTGTCAAGGCTCTCTGGGACAAAACTCTTGAGTTCAGATTCTTGCTACAGAAGTCATTTTCAACCTCAAATCGTCTTCCACAGGTTCACCTTGATTGAAAATTTTATTTATACTCTTATTAGTAACATCTATGTGTTTTATTAAGAATTATCGAGTTTAATAATGATACTTTTCTGCAGGAGCCAATCCGATCTGCTTTCTGCAATTCCAGTGAAGAAGTTAAAGAAGCTTATTCAGACCTATTTGATTCATCTAAGAAAACCCTTGATTCTATTCTTAAATTGCAGGAGGTAAGATGGTTTTAAGAAATTATCTTTTTTTTATTTAACAAATTTGTATGGTTATTTATGAATTTTTATTATTTACAGACGCTTATTGAAAAGAATCCGTCAATTATGGATGCAACTGAAGGTATGCTACACGCTTTCACACTAGTAGTCATTGGGGTGGTTGTTTTAGTTGGATATTAATACAAAAAAATGTTTCTTTAGAAGGTGATGCTGCACAATATTCTAAAAGCTTAGATACTTTTAAGAACTCAACTGAAGGAGATAAAGAATGGTTTCAGATTTCTCAAATGCAATCTAGGTACTTAAATCTGTATCATGACTTTTGACAATTAAATATATTTTGTATACTGAATTTGTTATTGATGATGTTGTGATGCAGAATTGCTCCTTTTAGAAACATGTCCGTTGATAAATGGCAGAGGAAGACACAGGTGACAAGTGGTGCAGCTGGCATGAAAAATAAATTTCAAGCCTTTAATCAGGTTTGTCTTTCGGTTTTTTTGGTTGCTTATGCTACGTATCCGCACCATCGCTCACCTGATTATTTCTCTTTTGTAGAATATCAGTGATCAAGTTGCATCATACATGCGGGACCCGAGCAGAATGATAAAAGGGATGCAGCAAAGGAGATCCGTTGTCCCGGTTTTTGGTGATGTAAGTTCACTATTCTTTATTTATTCAAGTCTCATGAAGTTTTCAACATTTCTTATATCCTGTTGCATAACTTTGAATAAAATTGCTTGTGTTTTTTTATAATGTTTATCAAAATCGTAGAAAATCACAAATATTTTATAAATTTTAATGATTGAAAGAAAACTCAGGAACCAAACAGATGAAAAGTAATTTAGAGCATCTACAACCAAGGTTTAAAAGAACGGAAACGAGTTTCGAGGCGTTTTCCCTTCGCCTCACGAGGCGTAAGCCTCAAGGCGAAACGAGGCGTAAGGCCGAGGCGGTATTAATAAATAAATATAAAAATTATATATGTTATAAAAATAATAATACTAACTAATTTCATCATCAGATTCATCAAAATCATCAAAAACACACTTAAAAAGACATGAAATGCTTGAAATTGACACAAAAAGTCAAAAACAGCTATCAAAATCCCATGAGGCGCACCTGAGGCGCAACTTTCTTAGCGCCTCAGCCCCTCTGAGGCGCACATACATTAAAAACACCATGAGGCGCGCCTCAGACTCGTTTTTTGGCCGTTTCGCCTCGAGGCGCGCCTTGAGGCGCACGCCTCAAACGTTTTTTAAAACCATGTCTGCAACCTCTTCTTCTCCTCTCTTCCAAGTCTGCCATCCGTGGCCTCAAAAACACCATTTATTGCAGAAGCAAAACTAACTAAAAGACTTATTATTAAATTACAAAACTACCCTTCACTTTGAACTTCTATTCTAGTCACTTGTTAATGGTGATATTGATTTACGTCTACAAATCTACCTAAGGGGGTGTTTGTTTTTTCAGAAAAATCTCTTCTGACCTCTTATGTCTGCGCCGAACAGACCACGCACAGACGTTTAGCTCTGCAGACCGTTTGATTTTTAGAAGGCATTTTATTAAAAAATGTCTTCAAACCTCTGCGCGTCCCCTTCCCCACGCAGACATGGTCCAATGTCTTCCCACCTCTTCCAACCCTCTCTCCACCCCTCTCTTCCTAATCTCAAAACACACAAACCAACTGGGGTAGCCCAGTTGGCCACCGACACCCACCTCTTCGAGGAGTTACCGGGTTCGAGTCTTGGGAGTGACATATGTCGCCCAGGGTAAGAACTTGGCATGGGGAAGTCACCGCGGAGCTAGCTTGGTCGGGTAGCGGCTCCCGGAGTGAGATCACTCCGACGGTTGGGAGGACCGTGCACTATCCCCCCCCCCCCCCCTAATCTCAAAACACACACCTCCCCCCCCCCACTTCCACCCAACGTTCTCATTCCTCTCACCCTCAGTTTAAACATCCAACGCTCTTCACGTCACCGGCAAAAATTCCACCGGCGAAGCTCCGATTAATCGAGTTATGGATCACCGATTCGTTCTTCTCTTCGTGATTTCTCTACTCACAGTTTCCTCTTTCGTCTCCGGCAACGGTGATTTAGCCAGTTTCAATGGCCGTCCATGGCGCCACTCAGTTCTCCGATATGACGTCATCAGATGTGGTTGGTTGGAGTCTTTCTTATAAAGCTTCAGTCAATAGCAAAAGAGGATGTTTGTTGAATGCAGCTGCTGCAAAGATACTCGTGCCAGTCAAAAAATGTGGCATGGAAGAAAGTTTGTATGGTTTAACAGTTATAGAATTCAATAGTAAAATTATGTTGAGGAAGCTGCTGCATCTCGGATTGAGATCTTGTCTCCGGTTTCCCGACGATGCCGGAAAAGCTCCGATTCTTCCGACGACTGATCTGCCGGAGGATTTTGATTGGTTTCTTTTGTGTGTGTGTGTGTTCAGGGTAGTTGGGAAGGGGTGTAAGCCAGTGGCGCAGCTATGAAGGGGCCGGAGGGGGCGCCCGACCCCCCGAACTTTTCGCTCAGTAGTGTTATGCATGTACACTTCGGATAGAATTTTTTTAGGTATATACGTTTTCGATCCCCCGGTTTTATAAAAAATAATTTTTGTAGGTATATACTTTTAGGTCCGGTGACTTCCGACCCCCCGGTGAAAATTTTCAAGCTTCGCCACTGGTGTAAGCTGGTTGGGTGTGGGTCTGCTGTGCCTCTTCCATCATGTTAATGGTGGGTTTGAGTGGGGGGTTTGAAGATCCGAAATGTTCAAGAGAAAGGGGTTTGGGAGAAGAGAAAGGGAAAAAAGTTTGCAGATGTGGGGTAAAGAGGTGAGATAATCAAACACTCTTTTTATTACACTCTGCAGACATTTGGTCCACCTCTTCTCGTGCAGACGTTTGTAGATGTGGTCCGCAGACTGCAAACCTTTTGCATCTGAAAAAACAACCACCACCTTATAGTTTAACCAATCCCTTCGGTTTTGTCCTGAGTCACATGTTGCAACTTTCGTAATATGTGAAAGTACTTTATTTGGAGTTGGAAATTTGCCTATCTTTTATATTATTATCTTGGTTTGGTTATCATTGTTCATATTAATCCAATTTATTGCCTGTGTTATTGGCAGGTTTCTGACTCAACTCTAGATACGGATGAGGTATGTAATTACTTATAATTTTATCTTAATACTTTTGGTTTTAATATTGACCCCAACGGGTTTAGCTTTATATTTTTATTGATTACTTATTTATGTGATAGTAGTTTAATCTCATTACCCACTTCTTTGCTTGAGTTTCACCAAATTTTATTAATAGTCAAGTTGATGGGTCACTCAAATCTCAATACTCAACTTCTTTTATTACAATTTACATTCGATGATGATTTGAATTTTTTTTTTACACCAAATCGTTTGTGGATTAATGTCTATTGTTTTTGTTCTTATTAGGCAATAAATGCTGATGGTGATCCTGAACTTCTTGATGATTCTGAGTTCTATCAACAATTACTGAGAGAATTTTTTGAATCTGTTGATGCGGGATCATCCGGTAAGAAACCTGAGCATTAAATGTTGATATATCTTTTTTTTTTTAAATAAAGTTATTTACCCACTGATGGGCTTGCTCTTTAAAGCTTGGTGAGTTGTCAATTTGGTGATGTTTTCTTTTGTTTTGGTTATTCTCAGAGACTGCATTCTATGCTCTGAAGAGATTACAAACTAAGAAACGCAAAATTGTTGATCGGCGTGCTTCTAAAAGCCGAAAGATTAGGTACCTCTCATTAATGAGTTTGCTAAAAAATTAAGTGATTATTCATGTTAAGTAATGCTGGAAATCGTAAGTTATATTTGAGAGTGTTGAGTACTCTCAAAATTCAAGGCAATATAGGATGGCAGTAAACCCCGATCCCGACAGGAAAACCTGAAATATTCGGAAGGGTATAGGAAAACATATAAAACTTTTCATGGGTTTGAGATGGATATGGTATTTGGTGATACTACCTGATTACTCGAAATCGATCTCAGATGGGTATGGGATTACTTATAATAGTTTTCATGGGGGGTTATGGTAATAATATATTATATATAATCTAAAAAATATATAATAATTTAAATTTTGAAATCTGAAATTATTTATGAGATGTTTTACAATTGGGTACGGGGATGGGATTACCAAAGCCTGATCCATTGCCATCTGTAAGTGCTGGTTGAAGTTTAATATATATTTGACTTGGTAGGTTATTTGACAAATTTATTGAAATAAATTTGCAGGTATCAAGTTCATGAGAAGATTGTGAATTTCATGGCTCCTGAGCCCATGAACATACCTCCAATGGTCCCTAAGTTATTTGAGAACTTATTTGGCCTCAAAACCCCCAAACCTGCTTTAGTATCTTAGGAGTGAAATCCAAATATTTATGAAGTTCTGTAGATCTTTAATTTGCAGTGAACTTGATTTAATTTACAAAGTCCAGTAATTAAAAAAGAAAATACGTTACTTAGAATGTTTAATCCTCATTTTTGGTATTATTTGACAAAAGTACGCTTGGTTTCGTAGTGAAAGGCATCACAAATACCATGCAAGACCAGCAGCTCCTTGAAGCTGTTTTTATATTCAAAATAAGGCAGTTTGTTGAGTTAGTCCAAGTCATAGGCTTGTCCAATTATTTCGGTCTTCTTTTGGTTATTTAAGCTCTTTGCATGTTGGTTATTCGCATGTACTCTTTCGGAGTTGATAAAAGCCTGTGCCGAATATTTTCAGATGGTTCATCATTTTCTTGTTTTCAATTCGTGAGTTAAGAAAGAAAGCTCATACCAACAACCGCCGCAGCCACCGCAACCTTTCACCTATCACAAACATTGAGGTTATCATTAATAAATATATATACAAATTAGGTGTAAGATTATACTTTTAGCTTGAACACAGAGATTAGTCAAGAAACCGTCACTCGTGAGAGGAGAAATTTCAGATGCGGAGAGTCCACTGGGACTTACAACTATCGCAGATGTGGCTTGCCTCGTCATCAGCGTCCTCGCCATTTAACACCGGTTGCGACATGCGGGGGTTCTCCGATGGCAGACCACTCCTCCCTCTTTCTCTTTGCAGATCTGTGAGAACCATGTTTGTGAACTGTGAATGAACATTTTGGAAGGAGTGGGGTTTTAACTACATGACAAGCCATGTAATAAAAGCTGCTTTCTTCATCTACGTTCTATGGTCGACTTGCTATTTTTTTTTTTTGAGAATATTTGAGAGTGTATGTATGGTTGGGTATTTGTTATAAAACAAGCAATAGAATCGAGACTTACCAGAATTCTTGACGGAGTTATACCGAGTCCCGTCACAACCCTAGATCAAAAAAAACAACACCAACGTCCATCTCTTCGCCCAATCGATATCATCACCGGATTCACCGTCTTCTGTTCTACACATTATGGTTGAGCACGAGCCGGTCATGAGGAAGCGCCGCCACCGCAGATGGTGGCTGGCAGCCATGCCTCTCCGATCTCTCTCTAGAACCTTCCATTTATACACATATGTGTGATTTTTTGGGACAAACCGAGTATTTAAAGGGTCACAAGTTACAACCACATTTAACCCATAGTACATGTCACCACTACACAAAACACAATTCAAGCATAAAGCACAACCACCATATGCACAACTACGTTGTGAATTAGAGTTTTATATAATGGTTTGAGATGTGTGTATGTATTTATAGTGGGGTAAAGATTTTAAAAATAAATACCTGCACCATCGGTGGCGGTGTGTTGTAGCGGGGAGGGGTTACCCGCTTGTGCTTGTCTGGGCGATCCGCGTCCCCTAATAACACAAATCCAAAAGAAGGGAAAAATGCTTGGGTGTGGGAAACCAGTGATGGATGTGGGTTCTCAGTTAAAGAGCTTAGGAAGGAGTTGGTGCCTGCTCGTGTGGGTAATGATACAAGGCCGATGTTTCCCTGGAACTTATGGGCCACACAAAAGGCCAACATCCTGTCTTGGATAACAGTTATGGGCAAAGTAGCTTCGAAGTACGGCTTAGCTAGCCGTGGGATATACCTCACGGACCTGTTTTATGATAAGTGTGGATACGAAGAAGTGTCTACAAATTATAGAACGATTTGCTGACATATTTTTGTGTGGGTTAGTGTTAGGGGTCATTTTCTTAATGTATATATCCTGACCAATATCCTGCCTATGTTTGTTCATTTGTGACCAGGATGCTGGAAGAGGATATTGCTAACATCTTGGGCGATATCCTGAGGCTTATTGAATTAACCACGTGCAGGTTAAGGGCTGAGACTTGCTAACGGTCAAGAGGACTTCTTCTCCTCAAGACTCGGACGAATTTGTTGAGGAAGAGACGTTGAGCCCGAAAGACCAGGTCTACAATGTTCGAAGAAGGAATATTCGGTGGATCCCGCAAGTTTAGGCTAGTTTGTTATTTTATCTTTACTATAAATAGATGGGGGCGGATCAGCTTAGAACACACGATTTTTCACTAACACTCTCATACACTTACACTCTCTAGCTCATCGCAAACACCACACTTGTATTCAAGTTTCGTTGTAACACTTAGTCGATCCGTACCACATCTTGCACTATATCCTGATTTTTGAAGCAATAGAAGAACTAGGCAGCTGCGATTGCCAGCTCCCGAGGTTTTATGCCGGCGATCTAGATTGATCAAGGGCTTTCCTCGTACATCCCGTGTCGTTTACTTTACTTTTGCTCATTGTTTGATCATAGATACAGCTCTATATCCTGAGCCGTATCCTGAAACTGTTTTTACAAATTAACTTGATTAACATATTTTCGACACTCATTTCTAGCACACTACCTCACTTAACTAATTTGATCACTTAATTACTTCGGTAATTTTTGACCAAAACAATTTGGCGCCCACCGTGGGGCAAGTGGTGCTCTCTTTACTAAAACTTTTTGTCAAATCGCTAATCGGTTTTCTATTTTCAAAACTTTTTGCCACATTGTCCATAATGGCCTCAAGATCAAACATGAGTTCCTCTACTGTGTCTGCTATGACTTCTGCTACTACCGGTTCGGTGCTTCCACCACCTCCTCCAAGGATGCCAGCCTCTACACAATCTCAAGATGTTATCCCAACTCGGAGTGTCCAGGGATCTGCTCCCGTTTTAGCTTCTAATGATGAAATTTTAACCTTATTTGGAAGTGTGCAGGAACAAATGAGGCAGCAACAGGAAACAAACCAAATGCTTTTGAGGGAAATACAACTCCTGAAGGCTGGCTCGAGCAGATCTGCGGAGGACAATGTCACTCCGTTACACCCCAGAGCGTTGAACTTTAGTTCAGCTGTATATACCGAGGATAATAGGGGGAATATCGTGCCCAGTCTTCCTCAGAGTCATACTCCTGAAATACCCTCCTCGATTAGGATGTCAACCATGAGGAGCTCAGGATATGCTTCAGGATATGGGCAAAATCCTCCAACGGGTAACGTGTCGAATAATAACAATACTCATGCTACTAACAGTGGTGGATCTTTGCAGGATACAGGTATAACATCAGCACTTACCAGGGAACTTCAGAAGTTGAAAGACATGATATCTAGTGTACCTGGGGTGGTCCAGCCGATCCCGGAAGTATCTCAAGATAGCCACAAGATATCTCGTTTTGCATATCCTATCTGTGATGCTGAGATCCCAAAGAGATTCCAAACTCCCAACATGAAGCTTTATGATGGGAGTACGGATCCTGAGGAGCATATTGCTCAGTATAGGGAAAGAATGGAGATTAACCCTATCCCTCCGGAGCTCAAGGAAGCGTGCTTATGCAAGGGATTTGGTTCTACTCTAACAGGATCGGCCTTAAAATGGCTATTAAACGTTCCTCCTCACTCAATTACTTCATTTGCTCATTTGGTTAATTTATTTAACAGTCAATTTTCTTGTAGTCGGAGTTTTGAGAAACTAACCAGTGATCTTTACAGGATAACTCAAGGGCCTCAGGAATCCTTGAGGGATTATGTGAACAAATTCAGTCGAGAATCCTTGGATATCCCACATCTTGATGTTGCAACAGCTGTGCAAGCTTTCAAGATGGGATTACAAAAGGATTCTCAGTTTTATCAGGATCTCGTAATGAATCCCTGCAGGAATCTCGACGAAGCTCGTAACAGGGCTTTGAGATATATCCGTCTGGAAGATGACAGAAAGATGCAAGAAAGGATGAACTCATCCAACACTTATGAGTCAACTAATAGGAAGTCAGAATCCTCGTTCAAGTCATATCGGCCTAAGCCGTATAATAGAAATGAAAACAAAAGAGTGAACGCTGTTGAAGATGAGGATCCTGAAGAGTATCCTGAGTTGTCCGAATATTGCTTTTCTGTTAATATTCCTGAATTGATGTATGCTATGCAGGGTCTAGGAGACAAGGCTAGGTGGCCTCGAAAGAATCAACAAAAGGCTGACTGGAAAGATAAGTCAAAATGGTGTGCTTTCCACGAAGATTTCGGACATATGACTGAGGATTGCATTGCTCTAAGGAAAGAAATAAGCTATCTTCTAAGCAAGGGATATCTGAAAGATCTCTTAGGAAGAAAGAATAATAAGGGTCAGGATACTGAGAAGGATCCTGAGCGAGCAGCATCACCTCCCGCGGATGCCAAGATAATCAACTTCATCTCGGGAGGATCCGACATTTGTGGAACATCGTATTCGGCGGCAAAGAGACATGCAAAGGAATCCAAGGCCGAAAGGGGAGACAAACCTGTCAGGATGACTACCCTCACAACTGATAAAGTGATCACTTTTGATGCTGATGACAGGGATACTGTCCAAGATCCTCACCATGATGCTCTGGTAATAACATTATATGTGGCTAACCATTTTGTACGCAAGATACTGGTTGATAATGGCAGCTCCGTCAACATAATCCAACTAGAAACTCTGAAGAGAATGAACGTATCTCCAATGGATATCACTTCAAAGTCTACCGTGCTTGTTGGATTCAGTGGGGAGGCTAGAAACACAGTGGGAGAGATAAAGTTGCCAGTATACGTTGAAGGAGTCAATTCGATACGTTTCTGTGTGATGGATTCTCTATCCTGCTATAACATCATACTGGGAAGACCGTGGATTCACGATATGAAGGCCGTACCATCAACATATCACCAATGCATCAAGATACCTACCCCTTGGGGAGTGGTCAAAGTTGATAGTGATCAGCAGGAGGCGAAAGAATGCTACTCATCCTCAATGAAATCCTCAACCAAACCTAGTGCAGCATAGCAATTAAAGACACGGGACCAGGATATCGTGGAGGATCCGGAGCAGGATGTGAAGAAAATTATCCTGGACCAGGATAATCCCGATATTTCGGTGCTCGTAGGGACCAATATCCCTCAGGATATTGAAGAACAATTAATTAACTTTTTGAAATGCAGGATGTCTACGTTTGCATGGAAGCATGAGGATATGACAGGCATATCCAAAGATATTATCACTCACAAGCTTGGAATTGATAAATCATTCAAGCCTGTGCAACAAAAAAGAAGGAAGTTTGCTCCTGAGCGGAACGCGATTATCCAGGAGGAAGTTGAAAGATTATTAAAGTCCAGAATGATCAGAGAGATTAAGTTCCCAAGGTGGCTAGCAAACGTGGTTGTAGTACAGAAGAAGAATGGGAAATGGAGAGTTTGTGTGGACTACACAGATTTGAACAAAGCTTGTCCTAAAGACCCATTTCCTCTTCCCCACATTGATGCAATGGTAGATGCCACTGCCGGGCATGAAATGCTGACCTTCATGGACGCATCTTCAGGATTTCAACAGATCCAAATGGAACCTTCTGACCAGGAGGATACTGCCTTCATGACACCAACAGGTATTTATTGTTATACAGCTATGCCTTTTGGTTTGAAAAACGCAGGTGCAACATACCAAAGATTGGTAAACATGATGTTCAAAGACAAACTGGGGGACACCATGGAAGTATATATCGATGATATGGTGGTGAAATCTAAAAAGGCTGAGGATCACCTCCAGGATATCAAGGGAGCATTTGATATCCTGGATCAATACAACATGAAGCTGAATCCTGCTAAATGCCATTTCGGAGTGGGGGCAGGAAAGTTTCTTGGGTATATGGTGACGAAAAGGGGGATAGAGGCAAGCCCGGAGCAGATTAAAGCTATCCTGGATATAAAATCACCCTCGAATATGAAGGACGTACAAAGATTAACAGGCTGAGTAGCAGCTCTAAACAGATTTATCTCAAGATCCTCAGAGAAATGCAAAGACTTCTATGATATCCTAAAGAAGAACAAAAGATTCGAATGGGGGGAAAAGCATGAAGCAGCCCTGCAGGATTTGAAACGGTATCTCTCAACCGCACCTCTATTGATGAAGCCGGAAAATGGTGAACCACTATCCCTGTACCTTGCTGTATCAGGGAATGCTGTAAGTGCCGTTCTTATAAAAGACCATGAAGGTCAGCAGTATCCTGTTTATTATGTTAGTAAAAGTTTGTTAGATACTGAAACTAGGTATTCTCATTTAGAAAAATTGATACTAGCATTAATTATGGCATCAACGAAACTTAGGCATTATTTCGAGACACATAGGATACATGTTAAAACAAATTATCCTATCAAAAATGTGCTTAGGAAACCAGAAATGTCAGGCAGGATGGCCAAGTGGTCAGTAAAGTTGAGTGCTTATGATTTAGTATACGAACCTAGGAATGCCATAAAGTCTCAGGCTTTAGCTGACTTTGTGGCTGATTTTAGTAGTGACATTCAGGATGAGGTAGATCTAGAAGTTCAACAGCTAGGAGAATCCTCAGGATCCTGGACATTATATACTGATGGTGCATCTAATGTAAGAGGAGTAGGATTAGGAATACTACTAAAATCGCCACAGGGGGACATATTACCCCAGGCTATTAGGTGTGAATTTCCTGCTACTAATAATGAAGCAGAGTATGAGGCTTTAATTGCAGGATTAGAGTTGGCTAAGAGCATGAGTATCAAAAATTTGCAAGTATATGTTGACTCTTTGTTAATTACTAACCATTTTAATGGATCCTATGCAGTTAAGGGAGAGAAATTAATCGAATATCTTGATATTCTCAAAAAATTAGCAGGATATTTCGATGTTTTTGTACTTAAACAGGTACCAAGGGAGGATAATGCTGAAGCGGATGCCTTAGCAAATTTGGGATCATCGATCAAGATACCTGAAGGGACGCAAATACCAATACTACATGTCCTATATCCTGCAACGAATCCTCAGGATAAAGAGGTAGCTGGTATTCAGGATCCTGGAGTAGAACATCTCGAAGAGGATCCTAAATCCTGGACGGCTCCAATCATGAAATATCTCAAAGAAGGACACATCCCTGGAAATGAAAATCCTAAGGCATTTAGGATGAAGGTATCACGATTCGCTATTATAGATAATATTTTATACAAAAAATCTCTTGCAGGACCGTATTTGAGGTGCTTGGAGGATCCTGAAGCCAAGGAAGTACTTCAGGATATACATGAAGGGGATTGTGGTAACCATGCTGGGGGCATGTCGTTATTCTCAAAAGTATTAAGAACAGGATATTATTGGCCAACAATGAGAAAAGATGCCGCAGAATATGCTCGAAGATGTGACTCATGTCAAAGACATAGTAACATACTGCATCAACCTGCTGAACCATTGTATCCTATTGTTTCCCCTTGGCCATTTATGAAGTGGGGTATGGATATAGTGGGAAAGCTACCGAAAGCTCCGGGAGGAAAAGTCTTCATGCTAGCAATGACGGATTATTTCTCTAAGTGGGTTGAAGCTGAAGCATTTGTTCAAGTTAGAGACCAAGAAGTAGTATCCTTCATAAAGAGGAATATCCTGACCAGATTCGGAGTACCAGCTGAGATAATCTGTGACAATGGTTCTCAGTTCATAAGTAAGAGGACTACTGACTTTTGCAAGAGTTGGGGAATCAAAATGATCACATCTACTCCGGTACATCCTCAAGCAAATGGACAAGCAGAATCCTCAAACAAGATAATTGTCAATAACTTAAAGAAAAGGCTTGGAGCCAAAAAAGGAAGATGGGCAGAAGAATTACCCTTTGTTTTATGGGCTGATAGGACAACGGTAAAGAATGCAACAGGCCAAACCCCGTTTTCCTTGGTGTTTGGAGCAGAAGCAATGATTCCAACGGAAATGACGATACCTACTGCAAGATCTGTCTTAAGTGATCCTGAGAAGAATCCTGAAGCCTTGAGTCAGGATTTAGACACTATAGATGAAAAGAGAGATGCGGCAAGACTAAGGATGGCAGCATATCAACAGAGAATATCCAGGGCATATAACAAGAATATTAGAACCAGAAGATTTAAGGTTGGAGATTGGGTGTTAAGAAAGGCTTTTCAAAATACTACTAATCCTGCCGATGGCAAGTTAGCTCCAAAATGGGAAGGACCATATGAAGTTGAATCAGAAGCAGGGAAAGGAGCATACAGACTCAAGAATATGGAGGGGGATATGCTACCGAGATCTTGGAATGCTATACACCTTAAGCTCTATTTCAAGTGAGTTTAGAATTCAATTTCTAACTCAGAATGGTATGAATTCTATCTTTTTTAAATACGTTTTGGTTTAATTTATTTTTTTGAAACTCAATACTGACTTAAGCATCGGAGGGGTGTTAGCCAAGCTAACACCCACCTTAGTTTACAGTTGTTTTGCAAGATATGTTCCAGGATATAGCTCCAGGATATGCACTCAGGATAACTCAGAAGATTAGAGGATTGACCCCCTCTCTTACGTTTAAGGGATACTGATTCCTTCACAGGTTTAAAGGTATTCACCTTTCTTCGGAATTGGGTTTAAACACCCCGCCTGGAGCGCAAGTTATTCAGGGATAGTTCAAGGTGGCGGGACCAGTCCATGTAAAAGTGGCTGACAATTTCGTTACTGTTGGCTATATCCTGAATCCTAAAGGTATATGAGGATTGATCACCCTCTCTCACGAAAGGGTATTTTCATACTCTCTAAGGTTTAAAGGTTTTCACCTTTCTAAGTCTTGGAGTTTATACACTCCCGCCTGTAGCGCATGAAAAATTGGGATTTTCCCCAGGATACAAGGGATTTATCTCCAGTACATCCTTGGGTTTTACCCTTGGGACGTAAAAAATCTCTTATGCAATGGAAACTGACATTAAGTAGATTTCTAAGATACTTGAAGGCATTGTATACAGGGGACATTCCCTCCAAGGTGGTGGTGTAAAGCTAAAAGGATGAAGTTTGCGACTAATGCACTAAGTACCTTGCACAGGGGACATCTTCACTGGAAGAGTTGCAAAGGGATTGAAGTTTGGTAATAGGTTTATGTCCTATTTCTGGTATGACCTTTCCTTTATAAGCCTCGTTTAGGTTTTTGGTGACATTATGTTAAGTATCCTGATATATATCCTCAAAGTCCTTTTAAGGATATTTGATTAGGATGTTTGAAACTAGTATTGGTTTGGAACTTTGATCATTTAAATATTATCAAAACTTGATTTTGAAAAGATAAACTATTTTTTACTTTCTAAAAGAAATTTTTACAAAGTTGAAGGAACATTTGGAAGATCTATCTAATACAAGGCTTTTGCAGTATGTTACTGAGCATACTGATCAGGATATTTTATAAGATACCAATACAAAATCTTTACAAAAATAAGACTCATACTAAGTAATGCAAAGAAATGCAAGGTAACAGAAAATAAGTCAAAAGATAGTTATATTATTAACAAGTCAAAAGTTGTGCTTTTGGTTTCACCTAAAACCAAGGCCCATCCGCCAAAAGCACAGTTAGTTTTTACCATACTTGTGTAACGGTTGCAGGATCTATCTCAAAACAGGACCCGTCCACCTACAACCGTTACTACGTTCAAAACAAGTTATACTAATTGATGACCAAGGGCTTCGTCTTAAAACCTAGGACCCATCCACCTTTGGTCATCACATTGTTCTAGTGCAGGAAAAGTAAATTGTTTAAAGACAGGAAAAGTAAATTGTTTATGCAACCACAACCATGAATTTAAAAAATGGGCTCCGGCCTTGGCACATATATCCATCATCGCCCATTTCACCGCCTAAGATGCGGCACCTTTTTGATCAGCAACCTCCTTGCCAGCATTCGCCCCAGCATCACCCTCGGGATTCTTCTCAGCACCATCACCAGCATTGGCCACCTCCTCTGCCGCCTTAGAAGGCTCTTCACCAGTATGTTTTGCAGGATGAGCAACGGGATGACCTCCGAGGCCCTGTAGTTTCTCCTCCCAAGCCTTTACATTCCAGGAAGGGCATTCAAAACCCAGATCCATGGCCTCATAAGCCATCCTTATCCTGGCTTGGAGAAGAGAGACGACCACCGAAGCTTTTAGGCTATCCCGGTATGAGCTCATATTCTGCTGATATTGGAGAAGAGCGGCATCTAGCTTGGCTTGAGCATCCTCATTAGCTTTGTGGAGGGCGGCTTGATGTTCCTGAGTCATTGCCTTGTATTTGTCTTCATAATGCTGGGATTTGACAGCCGCGACGGTTCCTTGGTCAGCTATGGTGGCTTGAGCTTTCTCCAGCTGGATCTTTAACATCTTGTTAAGCCCGCAAGCGTCTTCATGCAAGTGCATAAGACGATCCAAACCCTATTGATAAAGACACAGGTATTAATGTGAAAAATAAGCAGGATAAAAACTAACATACTTGTACAGGATATCGAAAAGGAAATTCTACCTGTTTGAGGAATGAGGTGGCTTCATTGAACCCATGATTTTCAAGGGAGAATGTTTCAGAAGCAGCTGGGGAATCAGTCTCCTTTCTTTTACGAGAGCTGGATGCCCGGGTCCTGGATGCCGGAGGGCCTTTGGGAGCAGAAACAGTTTTCGAGGAGGTAGGCTTTGGTGTAGCAGACGACTTTGGCTTGGATTCTTGTTTGGTGGGTTCAAGGCTGGAGTAGCAATCCAATTCATCAAGTTCAAAACCTTCAAGGTTGACGACTGGTACTACAAAAGGGAAGATATTCTTAAACTCCTCGTATTTTTGAAAAATAATTAATATATATAAGAATGTGCTTACCAGACATTTCTGAGCTTGATTTTTGATGAGAACCTGTAAGAGACAGGGAAAAAGTTCTTTCACTGGCAGGAAGACGGTAGATTTCCTTGATCTTGGATTCAGATTCTGCACTGGGAGGCACTAAATCTTTGAAATTCGCTGCATAAAAACATCAGAGTATAAGTCCGGGATACAATTTGAAGATATAATTGGGGATATTCCTAAAACCCTAAATCCTACCCTTGGTTAACCATTTAACCGGTAGATCGAAACCCTTATCAATAGAGTCTCTTTTTACGAAAAAGAATTTTCGTCGCCATCGATCCTCATTCTTGGTGGCTTTAAGGACCAAAGGGTTCTTGATGGAAAACAGAAGATAGCGGTGATTGCCATGGGATCTCAACCGGTATGCTACGGGAAGGTCCTCAACAAGTAGGTTAGGAAAATGACGAGATTTGATTTGATCCAACACTATCAAGACTCGCCAGACCATTGGCATAACTTGGGCATAGCTAAGGCCGGTGAGATCGAAAAAGCTAGAGATAAAGGGTGGAAATGGGTACCGGAGTCCAAGAGAGAAAGGATAAGCGAAAAAATAAACCCACTCGTCGGATGATGCGTCCGATCGGGCTTCCTTGTCGAAGGGGCGAAAGACCGTTCCGGTGGGAAAGGCACCAGAATCTTTGAGAGCAGCAATGTCAGCATTATTGAAGCAGCAAATCTCCTTTGCTGGTTCGGTGATAAAGTTTTGACTTATGAGGGTTGAGGCTGGTCGGTCTGATCGGGATTTCGTTCGTGGTGCCATGAAGAGTATTGAGCAAATTAAGAAAAATTCAAGAAAGGAGATTAGAAAAGAAGATACCTGATGTTTGCTTGCAGATAAGGATAACCGAGACAAGGAGTCCCTCGGTTAATATAGGATGAATATAGGGGGTAAAAAGTAAATAATGCCTTGGAAGTTGCACCGCTGTCATTTCAAGAGTCTAGTCATATTAATTGCCTTAAGTTAAGAGGTGAAACTTTTGAAATATATCCGTTGGATTGGTATCCCAACCGATATATTTGGGGACAATTGTTAGGGGTCATTTTCTTAACGTATATATCCTGACCAATATCCTGCCTATGTTTGTTCATTTGTGACCAGGATGCTGGAAGAGGATATTGCTAACATCTTGGGCGATATCCTGAGGCTTATTGAATTAACCACGTGCAGGTTAAGGGCTGAGACTTGCTAACGGTCAAGAGGACTTCTTCTCCTCAAGACTCGGACGAATTTGTTGAGGAAGAGACGTTGAGCCCGAAAGACCAGGTCTACAACGTTCGAAGAAGGAATATTCGGTGGATCCCGCAAGTTTAGGCTAGTTTGTTATTTTATCTTTACTATAAATAGATGGGGGCGGATCAGCTTAGAACACACGATTTTTCACTAACACTATCATACACTTACACTCTCTAGCTCATCGCAAACACCACACTTGTATTCAAGTTTCGTTGTAACACTTAGTCGATCCGTACCACATCTTGCACTGTATCCTGATTTTTGAAGCAATAGAAGAACTAGGCAGCTGCGATTGCCAGCTCCCGAGGTTTTATGCCGGCGATCTAGATTGATCAAGGGCTTTCCTCGTACATCCCGTGTCGTTTACTTTACTTTTGCTCATTGTTTGATCATAGATACAGCTCTATATCCTGAGCCGTATCCTGAAACTGTTTTTACAAATTAACTTGATTAACATATTTTCGACACTCATTTCTAGCACACTACCTCACTTAACTAATTTGATCACTTAATTACTTCGGTAATTTTTGACCAAAACAGTTAGAATTCCCATGTATCAGAATATTAAGGGAAATTCACGAAAATAGTGATTAACCCACACCAATTACTAAAATAGCGATCTAAAACGTTTCTAGAGACGCTACACCACCTGCTCTGCTGTAGCGTCTCTAGAGAGGTTTCAACCTCTTTTTTTCCTTTTCAACACGATTTTTAAACTATCATAACTTTTTCATACAATAGTTTTTTTTTAATTTACACCAAATTAAAGAGAGTTTTATCATCTTTAATTTGGTTTTATATTTTTTTTAAAAGAGTAAATTACATTTTTGGCCCTTGTGGTATAATCAAAAAAATTTAATAACCAAGTTTCCACTCACCAAAGTCCAAAACAAAGGGAAAAGTTGTTGGTGCATTGAATGTCTGCTAATTACGTCTTAATCAAGTCTTGTGTCTAGATAGTTTGAATGAACACACAATAGGGTTTAAATTAGGGTTTTTACATGTTTAACTTGTAGATTTCGCTTGAAAGTGTTCTTGTGTGATTCAAGCTAAATCAACACAGGAGATTTAGCTTGAAATATTTCTAAGTGTTTTGCTGATTATTTTTCAGGAACATACAAGATGGCGAAAAATGACGATCCTATTCCTTGGAAAGATGAACTGCCTTAACTGACGTTTCAAGGTCGTAGAACGGTCCAACAAGTGGTATTAGAGCTCAGGACGAGGAGTTCATACCATAGCAGCTTGATATTACCGGATTCTCTTCTTTCTACTCATTTCTTTTTATACTTTTCTGATCTGAACGAGTTCCAACGGTCGAAATGGTCTGATTTTCGAGTATATTGTGTAAAACATAGTTTTAACAAAGCCTACAAAGATTCGGACTAAAATTCAGATTAAAACTTGTGAAAAATGTACTAAAACTGGATTTCGCTTGAAATAGTTCGAAGTATAATATCGATTTCACTTGAAAACAGACAATTTCGCTTGAAATATAGAAGGATTTCGCTTGAAATAGTTCAAGCGAAATTGATTGGCTGGATTTCGCTTGAATCGGTTGGACTTGTATTAGAAGATTTCGCTTGACAAGTTCAAGCGAAATAGGTTCCTTGGATTTCGCTTGAACGAACCAATTGAGAATAACAATTTCGCTTGAACATCTTGGACATTACAAGCGAAATTGTAGATTTCGCTTGAAAATAGTTTGGCTCAGATTTCGCTTCAATAGTTCAATTTCGCTTGAACTTGCTGATTTAAAAAAAAAAAAAAAAACTTAAAATTTTCTAAGTGTTGGGTGATTTTGCAGGAATATTCACGATGGATGATATTTTCATGAACCCGTTTAGTGACATGTACGCGTTTGCTGGAAATTCGGGAGACGATACATCTTCAAGCAATAACAATGAGAACTCATCAAACGCCAAGAAGAAATTATCGGATGCTTTAGAAGTTGAAAGTGCTTTCGGAACTTACAACAAACCACCGAAATTGATGGCTATCGAGGAGTATAGTCGGTGGGCAAAGAAATTCAAAGATGGGTTGAGGGCTTTTACATTTCTGAGCTGGAAGAGTCTTAAAAATGGATACGATAATGGAGGCAAAGAGGGTGAAACTTTATCAACATCAGATGAAATAGAGTCGTTTGTTGCTGAGCAGAAATGTGTGGCATTATTGTTTCAATCTGTGCGTGAAGATGTAATTTCTTTGATTGATTACTCTAGTGCTAAAGATCTTTGGGCAAAATTAGAAAAGAAATGTGTAGGTAGTGAAGAAATCAAGAAAAACAAAAAGAAACTACTTAGGAAAGAGTTTGATATGTTTGGATGTTTAAAGAATGAATCAGTATCAAAAATGATTGAGAGGTTTGGGCATCTAAAGCTGGAATTAGATAGACATGGAATTAAATATTCTAATGATGAGCAAGTAGACAAGTTGTTCGATTCGTTGCCAGACGAGATGGAGTGGAGATATTATACACTGATGTTGAAGAACACTATTGTTCTTGAAAAGTTGAAACCAGATTTGGTGATTGAAAAACTTGAAAGTCATGAACTGGAATTGAAGAAGACGTACAAAGTCAATCATTCATCTTATCAACAGAATTTGGATCTATATTATCCAAAGAGCATGATGCCAAAAGCAACTTCTCCAAAAACTGCGTTTTCTGTTGAGAATGTATCCACTGCAAGCAAAGAAAGTCAAAGCAGTGGAAATCACAGTGGATCTTCATCATCTGTAAGTCATTCTGATGCAAAGAATCGTTTTCAATGCAACATTGCAATAGACTTGAAAAATGCTCAGAATTTTGATGAGGAGTCGGCTAAACAACAGATGATCTTCCTAGCATCGGTGTTAGAATCTTATGAAGGGTTAGTAGCTGGGAAGATAGGCAACACCAATCTGACGAAAGAAGATTATGATCAGATTGATCCTGAGGAAATGGAGCTGATTGATATTCGTTGGGCAATGGCCAGTGCTGTTCGTCGAGCACAGCGATTCATGGAAATTACAGGCCGAAAAACAATTGGTGGTGCATCTACTAAGCTGGGGTTCGATAAATCCAAAGTGACATGCTTCAAGTGTAAGCAGAAAGGTCACTTCAAGCGAGAATGCAGAAATGCATATGCTGATGAGTCGGAGAATCCTTTCAGAGATGATTACTACAAGAAGGCAATTTATCACCAGAATAAATATGAGCCACCTAGATTGAAGCAGGTTGAAGACAACAAAGAGAAATCTAGAGCTCTTGCCGTGATTCACGACGATGAAGGTTTCGATTGGAGCGAACTGCTACCGGAGGAAGATGCGGTTGGTTACGCTTTTATGGCAAAGAATAAACCAGTTCCGTGGAAAGACAATAGAACTGAAGAACAGAAGTATAACTATAGAAGGTTATTTGCCACAAACAGAATGATCAGAATATCTGGTATCTTTTCGGAAGCAAAGAGAGCGAATAGATGGGATCCAGACAGAGAGTGTTATCTTGATCCATATGGAAACATTGCTATTGATCACAACACTCTTGATATAGAGGCTATAATCAAAGAGTTAAAAGATGATGATGATTATTGGCAGAATAAATAGTGGGGAACTGGAGAGAAGAAAGAAAAAGAAGAGAAAGAGAAGAAGGAAAGAGAAGAGAAAGAGATAGAGAACACAAAGAAGGTTGATACCGGGATCATTGACACGACGCAGGAGTTGAATGCTGAAAATCTTGGAAAAATGGCTGACAAACTGCTAGCTGCTAAAGCACTTGAGGTAGACTCTAACTCCAAGTCTGAGTCAAAAAGCCAGGTCAGTTCAAATTTGTCAACAAATGTGTCAGGTAAGAAAGTTGATGGGGATGTTGATTGCAAAAATTGCATCAAAGAATGCAAATTTTGTAACACAGTCACGTATCTCAACGGTAAGAAGGTTGATGATCTGACAGCAAAAGTCAGAAATGTTGAGAATCAAATTCTTGATCGTGACAAGATGGTTAAAGCTTCAACTGAACGGATAAAAGAATTAACTAACAAAATTGAAAATGATAAAACTGATCATGAGAGGATTAGACAAGAAAATGAAAAGTTAGTTCTTGAAAACCGTCAAATCACTGAAAAATTTGAGAAGCTTAAAAGCACAATGAAAGATTGTGATGATCGAAATGGTAAAACTTTTAAAGAAAATGAACATTTAAAAGCAGTGCTTAGAGTAAAAGAAGAATCAATCAACCAACAACTGGATGAAATCGCTAAACTGAAACTTAAAGTTCAAGAGGCTGAAATTGAAAATGAGCGAATCCAGTTGAAGCTTAAGAGTTACAACTCCGCAAGCTTTGTTTTGCAACACATTATTCCCAAACCAATCGGGAAAGACAAAGCAGGCGAAGATGTGTACTCTGATGGAACCGGGGTGGGTTTTCATCAAGTTCCACCACCTGTTCTTGATAATTACATGAAAAAGCAATCTGGGTTGGTTGAAATTGAGGAAGAGAGTGAAGTTAAACTTCCGGAGAACATTGATGTTACTTTTTCTACATCATCTGATGATAGTGTTCAGACAGAGATTGTTAAGAGCACAGCTGAAAGTGTTTTGTTATCTGATTCAGCTGAAGATGATGAATGTTTCTTGGACAAATACATTCAGAAATCAAAATCCAAAAACAACTTAAGTGATGAACCGAGTCTTGTGATGTACAAGATGGCTGGATCTGATAAGTTGTATTCGGATTCTGAGTTTCCCATTGAGAATGTTAATGTGAAAAAGTTGACAAATGTGTTCAAATTGATTGAAGTTGAGTTGTCAGAAGTGAACAGTTTGAGTCAAACAAAAAGGCAAATGAATTTTGAGAAAGATAAAGCTTATTACAAAAAGCCTGTTGTTCCATCACGTTTTTATAATAACAATCGAAACAATTGGTCGGGAGGTTATCGGGGTGGTAATAGTTATCAGAAGAAGAGTTTTCAAAACAAAAGATTTGCAGAAAAGAAGGTGTTTGTGAACAGTTCAAGTTCACTTTCTGATGAGGAAAATGAAATTTTTTCAAAATCAAATAAAGAGTTCTTTGAGAAGAGGGCTTCACAACCTCAGTCTGAAGGCACAAGTCGAGTTGTTGATACTCGTACATGTTTTAGATGTAACAAAGTTGGTCACATTGCAAGAAATTGTACCAACTCCAAGCCTAAGACTGAAGTTGTTGACAGACAAAAGAAGAAAGTTGATGTGAAGGGTAAAGCACAAATCATTGTTGAGAAAAAGAATGAGAAAAATGACAACATCAAAATGAAAAATGAACCCGTAAAGAAAGTGGTAACTAAAAGCAACAAGTTTTATAAAAGGGTTACTTTATCTCAACAAGTTTGGAAACCAAAAACAGAAATGAAAATTTCAACTTCTGAAGTGAAAAAGGCTGAAGAATCAATTTCGGTTGATTATGATGCGAATTTTCCACCTTTGAAGGCTGAAAATTTCAAAATTCAAATTGCGAGGGTCAAGGTTACACCTAAGGCTGATGAGGCCTGGGTGGAAACCATGTTCGAATAAGCAGTTTGAATTGCCGGAGCTTCCTTGATCGCGAAGCATGAATCGGCATCTTTATTGAAGATGGTTAAGTCAAAGTTTGTCTTGTGCAGGATCTTCCACAACTTGTATCCAGATGGATCATGGATAGTGGAGCATCTCGACATATGACAGGGAAGACTGCGTTGTTGTATGATGTGAGAAACATTAATGGTGGTTATGTAGGATTTGCTGGTCATGAAGGAGGTCGAATTATTGGTGAAGGAACGTTATCCAATGGGATTGTGACGTTTGAAAGAGTTAACTACATCACTGAGCTGGAGAACAATCTGCTTAGTATCTCGCAGATTTGTGACAATATGTATACTACTCACTTCACAGACAAAGAATGTTTGATCTTGAAACCAGGATTTGTTATCCCTGAAGAATGGATTATCATGCGGGCACCTAGAGTGAATGATTTATATGTGTTAGATATGAGTGTAACAACTACAACTACTGGTCAAGCCCATTGTTTTGTATCTAAAGCAACTGAGAAAGAATCAAAGTTGTGGAACCGAAAGATGGGGCATATTCATTTAAGGAAAATGAATCACTTGGTGCACAATGATTTGGTTATGGGAGTTCATGTCAAAGGTTTTCATCTGGAAGGGGAGTGCATTAGTTGTGTCAAAGGCAAGCAAAAGAAAAAGTCTCACCCTACAAAACGAGTCAATTCAGTTTTGTGTCCTCTGGAAAGACTTCACATGGATTTGTTTGGTCCAGTAAACGTCAAAAGTATTACAGGGGATCTCTACTGTCTTGTGGTTACTGATGATTATTTCTTGAAGACGAAAGATGAAATGTTTGATAGTTTGATGGCATTGTTCAGAAAGATTGAGAATTTGTACCAAAGGCGTATCAAACGAATTCGAAGTGATAATGGTACTGAATTCAAGAATAGTAAGATGGAAGAATTTTGTGATGAAAGAGGGATATTGCATGAGTTTAGTGCTCCGTACACTCCGCAACAGAATGGGGTTGCAGAACGCAAAAATCGGACACTAATCGAGACGGCTAGAACTATGCTCACAGATTCAAAGTTACCGATAAATTTTTGGGCTGAAGCTGTTTCCGCCGCATGCTATACGCTCAACAGGGTTCTTACTGTCAAGAAGTTCAACAAAACATGTTTTGAGCTGATCAATAATCGTAAACCAAATCTGAAGTATCTTGAACCGTTTGGGTCTCCCTGTACTGTTCTCGATTTTAAAGGCAAATTTGGTGAAAAAGGCTTAGAAGGAATATTTGTGGGTTATGCAAGTCCGTTGAAACGAGTATTCATTCCAATTTGGAAAACGATTATTGAGGCATATAATGTTGAATGTCAAGGTTATACTATGCCACCACAGAATCCTGGAGATTCATGGCGCTATCATTATGACAGACTGTGGGATTCGTTTAACATGAGAGAAGAATCAGAGGAAGAAGAGGATTTCTTTGATGAGTTGGATATTTTGCGTGAGTACGAGTCACAGCAGCGATTTCCAGCTGAGTATTCGAGGCAACCACGGGAAACTTTGAATGATGATGAAGCAGGTCCGAGTAATGCTGGTGAACATGATGATGTCCAACAGAATGAAGTTGCTCAGGATAATCAGTCGGTTCAGAATGATAATCTAGAAACTGAAAACATGCCGGTTTTTTATCACGGAGATTCAGATTCTGAGGGGGAGCAAATTCAGATTTCAAGTCAAACATACCAAGTCAGTGAATAAGATGCAGAACAGAATGTTACTAATCTGGAGGGAAATGTAGATGTTCCAAGTGAAGTGATGCCACGAACTTTTTCATATCATCCAGAGGAGTTGATCATAGGAGAATTGCAAGCTGGAGTTCGCACTCGAAATCAGATTGATAAAGGGCTTACATGTTTTTATACAAAAGTTATCTACATGTTGAACTGATGTTGAAAAGTTATCTACATGTGAAGCGGAGTATGTTTCTGCTAGCAGTTGCTGCTCTCAGATCTTGTGGATACAGCAACAGATGCGCGACTACGGTTTGCAGTTTCTTAACACACCTCTTTTTGTTGATAATGAGGCCGCTATAAATATAACAAAGAATCCAGTACATCACGCTAAAACTAAACACATAGAAATTCGTCATCACTTTATTCGTGATTGTTTTGAGAAAAAGTTGATACGAATTGAGAAAATTCACACTGACGAACAGAAAGCTGATTTACATACCAAAGCTTTTGATAAAAATCGGTTTAAATATTTGTTAAAACTAAACGGTATGAAGCTTCTTTCGGTGTCGGATGGAATTGTGGGCGTTGATGAGAGTACTGTTGCGGATGAAGACGAGAAACAATCTGCAATGGTTTGTCGATTTTTTACTTGTTTTGGTATTTAGGGGGAGTAGATATTTGTATATAGTTTATTTTTTTTCAGAAAATACAAAAACAGTAAAAAATGCAAAAATACAAAAACATGATAAAATCTGAAAAAGAGCTTGTGTATATAGGGAAAATGATAGTACATCGGCTAGACGATTACAATATGCTAAAGATTTGTAAAGTATAAATGAGTTAAACAGTCTCACTGATGATGTGTCGATAGGTTTTCGCACATTTAGTAGATTTATTCGGGATATAAACCTAAAATTCAAACTTGTGAATTCGTGGGGAACACTACTTGGATATATAGGTAACCCCTGAAATCTCGTTTGAAAGGTCTCATAATCTGATATACTAGGTCTTTATACTCAATGATGTCTGGGGTATTATTCCGGGACTTCTGCTGAACGGTGGTTCTGACCTAGTCCTTGGATAATACTTTCTGCAATGCTTGAAGCATAGCATTAAACCCTCAGCATGCCGATGAAACAATAAAATTGATAGTCGCTGCTGTTGTAAGCAAAAAGATCCTCTAAAGGGGACATACCGTAAAGTCGAAGCTGATATCTCTCTGCGTATACGGAAGTATCGACCTGAGATCCCTCGGCCCTCGCATACCTAAATTATATACATATATCATTGTAGTATACTCACCTGTAAGACTGATTATTGGGATTCTGGATACGGGAGTATATTCAAGAGGTGGGACACATGAATGAGCTAAGTTCATAATTCATCTAATTCATATCCTGAGTAAATTGAAATTTGTGTGAGAATTTAAGATGGATCAGTATATCGACAATCGATGTGAATTGTTTAAGTCTGAGTATGAAATGAAGCTTAACGGTACTTGTGATTTGTCTGAAAAGCTGATATGATTCCCTGACACACTCACAAAAATATGTTTGTAAATAGTTTACTTTGTTTACTTTTTGCAATTTAAGTTTTCTGTATTTCATTTCTTAGTTTAGAACACTTTGATAAAATCCAAAAAGATTTTATTTCTGCTTTATTTTCTGACAAACCAAAGTGGAGAGTTGATTGTTGGATTCTCAGATGTTTGAAGCAGATGTAGGAGATTCTGGACTGAAGAATGAGGAGAGCTTATCTTTGATGAAGTTTAAATTGTTTGAAAAGTCAAAAACAAGTTCATTAATTTGATACTTGTTATTTTCAGAAAATGTTTGAAATTGATGTTTTAAAATCAGTATTGTTTCGTCAAAAGATCAACCAAGGTCATTAATTTGGACTTGGTAGATTAATTAAGTGACCAGGGTCATTAACTTGGACCTGAATACTTGAGTGGATTATTAAAACTGATTGATTTTGTGATTTAATGTTGAAAAGATAGAATTGTAATGTTTGTTGGTTGAGTAACAGGATTGGACTTCATTATTTCCAACGGAAGCTAATTGTCAAAGCTTGAACCAGATATCTCAGATTCTAGCATGTCGAGAGGAGGAGTCTGTGAAAGGGGGAGTCTGGATCAACAGTCAAAGGGGAGATTGAAGTTTAAAGTTTGAAGATAAAGATTGAAGAGAGTTTTTACAATGTTTGAAGAATGATAAAGACAAAGACTTGAAGCCAAAGACTTCATCAACATCCAAGGGGGAGTCTGTTGGTGCATTGAATGTCTGCTAATTACGTCTTAATCAAGTCTTGTGTCTAGATAGTTTGAATGAACACACAATAGGGTTTAAATTAGGGTTTTTACATGTTTAACTTGTAGATTTCGCTTGAAAGTGTTCTTGTGTGATTCAAGCTAAATCAACACAGGAGATTTAGCTTGAAATGGGTTCAAGCGAAATCAAGATTTAGCTTGAAATGGGTTCAACTGAAATCAAGATTTAGCTTGAAATGGTTCAAGCGAAATCTTGAGTCTATATATAGGTTTGTGTGTGTCATTTGTAGGTGACTTGGTCATGGTGAGTGAGACGAAGTGCTGTCGGTTTTGTATCAGAATACATTGTAAAAGCATGTAAATCAATCAGAGAAGATAGATTAAAAGGAAAATAGCTGTTATGACTTTGTTTACGTTGATTCCGCCTTCGTACTCAAAGATGAACTGCCTTAACTGACGTTTCAAGGTCGTAGAACGGTCCAACAAAAGTCACACAACAAGAAGCTGAGAGACCCTCTGAAAACAAACAAAACAATAAAAGTAGAGAACCAAAATACAGAATTACATATTAATTAAAAGAAAGTTTAACCAATTGCCCCACTCTTCGCTTGACACCCTCGAATGATTGGCCACCCACGGGAACACCTTTAACATCGTGGAATGCAATCTGCCATTAATATAATAATTTTGTTTAAGTAGACAAGAGATCAAATCACATATATGGCCCTTATATGATTGAAGTTTTAACTTCAGATATGGATGATGTTAGAGCTGCGGGCTAAAATCGTTATAAAAATAAATGTTAAGGCTTGATTTGTAAAGAGATATTTTTCGGACTGAATTAGTTCAACTGACTATACCACTGGGATAAAAAACGTAATTTACTCTAAAAAACACTATTATATAAAAGAAAGTTATGCTCATTTAAAAATTGTGGTGGAAAATAAAAAAGGAAAAGGTAGAAGCAAGGTTGAAGAACTCGCTAGTCGGCCGGTGAGGTGAGGACTAGCGACTACTCGGGATTAATTGGGATTAATCGGATCTGGTTTTTTATATGTAATTTTCAGTTTTATGTATACATATACATGTTTTTATAGGTAAATATTTTATTACCCAACTCATTTTTTTAAGTATACAAGATTAATTGTTCGAATTCACATGGTTTGTTTGGAAACTAGCCGGAATTTAGAGGTTTTAACCGGAATATACAGGTTGTTTGTCGGAATCGCCGATTTTTGGCTGGCCGACTAGTGATTAATGGACTGATTAACGAAAAATTACTCGGTTACTGGCGGACTAGCGATTAATCACCGACTAATCGCGATTTTACAACATTGGGCTGAAGCCTTTCGAGAGATGCTATAGCAGGTAGTGCATATAGGGTCTCCAAATAGACTTTAACCTTTTCTTTATTTTTTCTTTTCCACTACGATTTTTAAAAATTACACAAAATTATTCTCTTTGATTTTGTGTAATTTAAAAACAAAAATATTATCGTATGAAATAATTATACACGTTTAAGAATCGTGGTGGAAAAGAAAAAAAATGAAAGACTAAAGCCTCTCTAGAGATGCTACAACAGGTGGTGTAGTGTCTCTAGAGACGCTTTAGGCGTCTATTAATTGGTGTGGTTCAATTGCTATTTTCATGAACTTCCCAAATATTAATTTGCTTGCTGAAATTTTTGAGGTAATTCGATTGGCTTCAGGGTCTAAAAGATGGAGGAAGCCAGTGCATATGATTGCTTTGGCAACAGCATGGAGGATTTGGATTGCAAGGAATGAGAAGACCTTCAACGGGAAATTCATCCCTGTTCGTCTCTCCATGGATATGATTAAGAGGATACGTTTGTTTGGGTGCTGCATCGTGCTAAAATCCTATCTCCATGCTGGGAGAAATGGCTAGATTTTGATGTGGTCGATTTGCTGTAGTGTTGTGATTTCGTTTTGTTGTTTTGTATCTGGGATTATTTGTTTCTAGTGGCCTGCGGGGTCTATATATATATATTTTGCCCTTAAAAAATAATTAGTAGTTATACACATATACACATATATTAGTAACTCATGATTAAATATTATGAATTTTATTCCTCAAGAGAAAGTAACACTTAGGCCACCCGGGGTGGTCACTGATGACTGAAACATCACGCGTGATTGTCCACCAAACACCACCGCCACCAACATGTAACACCCCAAAACCCAAATATTTATATTCGGAAAATGTTCTAATATGGTACATCAAGAAATAAATAACTAGGCTATTTAACCTAGTTAAAAATATAGTAGAAACAATTAAAGGATGAAAGTTGTGCCAAGTATAATTTAGTGGCAAACTTGAGGGGCTAAAGTGGGGTAAAAGGAAAGTTGAATTTATTTATGAAATACACACACAAACACACACACGTACGTGTGTTCTGGAAGGAGCCAGGAGCTCCATGAGAGCTCAAGAACCCTAATCAAGAAATCATCAAATTGAAAGGTTAAATGAAGATTAAATTCATAACCGAGCATGGATTAATGATCACCTTCACAAGGGGATCGCAAGGTATGTCTTAAAAGTTAGATTGGTGATTATGCACGAAGTGGGTTATGTTGTAAATCGCGAATTTGTATGAAATTGAGTATGAGTATGTGTTAGAATCATCATTTGGAACATGGATTATGCATGGTTTGGGTTAATTTGATGTTTATAGGTGAAACCCGTTGGTTATAGTGCTGATGACGAGTTGAATGATCACCCATGTCCAATTCTTGCTTAATATTGATGTATTTTGATATGTATGATAGATTTTTGTTAGAGGAATTGAAAGAAATGTGATACTAGTATGTTTGATGCATTTGTATGAATGATTCATGTTGATATACCTCACAAAAGGCCAACATCCTGTCTTGGAGAACAGTTACGGGCAAAGTAGCTTTGAAGTACAACTTAGCTAGCCGTGGGATATACCTCACGGACCTGTTTTATGATAAGTGTGGATACGAAGAAGTGTCTACAGATTATAGAACGATTTGCTTACATATTTTTGTGTGGGTTAGAATTCCCATGTATCAAAATATTAAGGGAAATTCACGAAAATAGTGATTGACCCACACCAATTACTAAAATAGCGATCTAAAACGTTTCTAGAGACGCTACACCACCTGCTCTGCTGTAGCGTCTCTAGAGAGGTTTCAACCTCTTTTTTTTTCCTTTTCAACACGATTTTTAAATTATCATAACTTTTTCATACAATAGTTTTTTTTTTTAATTTACACCAAATTAAAGAGAGTTTTATCATCTTTAATTTGGTTTTATATTTTTTTTAAAAGAGTAAATTACATTTTTGGCCCTTGTGGTATAATCAAAAAAATTTAATAACCAAGCTTCCACTCACCAAAGTCCAAAACAAAGGGAAAAGTCACACAACAAGAAGCTGAGAGACCCTCTGAAGACAAACAAAACAATAAAAGTAGAGAACCAAAATACATAATTACATATTAATTAAAGGAAAGTATAACCAATTGCCCCACTCATCGCTTGACACCCTCGAATGATTGGCCACCCACGGGAACACCTTTAACATCGTGGAATGCAATCTGCCATTAATATAATAATTTTGTTTAAGTAGACAAGAGATCAAATCACATATATGGCCCTTATATGATTGAAGTTTTAACTTCAGATATGGATGATGTTAGAGCTGCGGGCTAAAATCGTTATAAAAATAAATGTTAAGGCTTGATTTGTAAAGAGATATTTTTCGGACTGAATTAGTTCAACTGACTATACCACTGGGATCATAAACGTAATTTACTCTAAAAAATACTATTATATAAAAGAAAGTTATGCTCATTTAAAAACTGTGGTGGAAAATAAAAAAGGAAAAGGTAGAAGCAAGGTTGAAGAACTCGCTAGTCGGCCGGTGAGGTGAGGACTAGCGACTACTCGGGATTAATTGGGATTAATCGGATCTGGTTTTTTATATGTAATTTTCAGTTTTATGTATACACATACATGTTTTTATAGGTAAATATTTTATTACCCAACTCATTTTTTTAAGTATACAAGATTAATTGTTCGAATTCACATGGTTTGTTTGGAAACTAGCCGGAATTTAGAGGTTTTGACCGGAATATACAGGTTGTTTGTCGGAATCGTCGATTTTTGGCTGGCCGACTAGGCCCGACTAGTGATTAATGGACTGATTAACGAAAAATTACTCAGTGGTTACTGGCGGACTAGCGATTAATCACCGACTAATCACGATTTTACAACATTGGGCTGAAGCCTTTCTAGAGATGTTATAGCAGGTAGTGCATATAGGGTCTCCAAATAGACTTTAACCTTTTCTTTATTTTTTCTTTTCCACTACGATTTTTAAAAATTACACCAAATTATTCTCTTGGATTTGGTGTAATTTAAAAACAAAAATATTATCGTTTGAAATAATTATACACGTTTAAGAATCGTGGTGGAAAAGAAAAAAAAATGAAAGACTAAAGCCTCTCTAGAGATGCTACAACAGGTGGTGTAGTGTCTCTAGATACGCTTTAGGTGTCTATTAATTGGTGTGGTTCAATTGCTATTTTCATGAACTTCCAAAATATTAATTTGCTTGCAGAAATTTTTGAGGTAATTCGATTGGCTTCAGGGTCTAAAAGATGGAGGAAGCCAGTGCATATGATTGCTTTGGCAACAGCATGGAGGATTTGGATTGCAAGGAATGAGAAGACCTTCAACGGGAAATTCATCCCAGTTCGTCTCTCGATGGATATGATTAAGAGGATACGTTCGTTTGGGTGCTGCATCGTGCTAAAATCCCGTCTCCATGCTGGGAGAAATGGCTAGATTTTGATGTGGTCGATTTGCTGTAGTGTTGTGATTTCGTTTTGTTGTTTTGTATCTGGGATTATTTGTTTCTAGTGGCCTGCGGGGTCTATATATATATATTTTGCCCTTAAAAATATTTAGTAGTTATACACATATACACATATATTAGTAACTCATGATTAAATATTATGAATTTTATTCCTCAAGAGAAAGTAACACTTAGGCCACCCGGGGTGGTCACCGATGACTGAAACATCACGCGTGATTGTCCACAAAACACCACCGCCACCAACATGTAACACCCCAAAACCCGAATGTTTATATTCGGAAAATGTTCTAATATGGTACATCAAGAAATAAATAACTAGGCTATTTAACCTAGTTAAGAATATAGTAGAAACAATTAAAGGATGAAAGTTATGCCAAGTATAATTTAGTGGCAAACTTGAGGGGCTAAAGTGGGGTAAAAGGAAAGTTGAATTTATTTATGAAATACACACACAAACACACACACGTACGTGTGTTCTGGAAGGAGCCAGGAGCTCCATGAGAGCTCAAGAACCCTATTCAAGAAATCATCAAATTGAAAGGTTAAATGAAGCTTAAATTCATAACCGAGCATGGATTAATGATCACCTTCACAAGGGGATCGCAAGGTATGTCTTAAAAGTTAGATCGGTGATTATGCACGAAGTGGGTTATGTTGTAAATCGCGAATTTGTATGAAATTGAGTATGAGTATGTGTTAGAATCATCATTTGGAACATGGATTATGCATGGTTTGGGTTAATTTGATGTTTATAGGTGAAACCCGTTGGTTATAGTGATGATGACGACTTGAATGATCACCCATGTCCAATTCTTGCTTAATATTGATGTATTTTGATATGTATGATAGATTCTTGTTAGAGGAATTGAAAGAAATGTGATACTAGTATGTTTGATGTTTTTGTATGAATGATTCATATACCTCACAAAAGGCCAACATCCTGTCTTGGAGAACAGTTATGGGCAAAGTAGCTTTGAAGTACGGCTTAGCTAGCCGTGGGATATACCTCACGGACCTGTTTTATGATAAGTGTGGATACGAAGAAGTGTCTACAGATTATAGAACGATTTGCTGACATATTTTTGTGTGGGTTAGAATTCCCATGTATCAAAATATTAAGGGAAATTCACGAAAATAGTGATTGACCCACACCAATTACTAAAATAGCGATCTAAAACGTTTATAGAGACGCTACACCACCTGCTCTGCTGTAGCGTCTCTAGAGAGGTTTCAACCTCTTTTTTTCCTTTTCAACACGATTTTTAAAATATCATAAGTTTTTCATACAATAGTTTTTTTTAATTTACACCTAATTAAAGAGAGTTTTATCATCTTTAATTTGGTGTTATATTTTTTTTAAAAGAGTAAATTACATTTTTGGCCCTTGTGGTATAATCAAAAAAATTTAATAACCAAGCTTCCACTCACCAAAGTCCAAAACAAAGGGAAAAGTCACACAACAAGAAGCTGAGAGACCCTCTGAAAACAAACAAACCAATAAAAGTAGAGAACCAAAATACAGAATTACATATTAATTAATGGAAAGTTTAACCTATTGCCCCACCCTTCGCTTGACACCCTCAAATGATTGGCCACCCACGGGAACACCTTTAGCATCGTGGAATGCAATCTGCCATTAATATAATAATTTTGTTTAAGTAGACAAGAGATCAAATCACATATATGGCCCTTATATGATTGAAGTTTTAACTTCAGATATGGATGATGTTAGAGCTGCGGGCTAAAATCGTTATAAAAATAAATGTTAAGGCTTGATTTGTAAAGAGATATTTTTCGGACTGAATTAGTTCAACTGACTATACCACTGGGATCAAAAACGTAATTTACTCTAAAAATTACTATTATATAAAATAAAGTTATGCTCATTTAAAAATTGTGGTGGAAAATAAAAAAGGAAAATGTAGAAGCAAGGTTTAAGAACTCGCTAGTCGGCCGGTGAGGTGAGGACTAGCGACTACTCGGGATTAATTGGGATTAATCGGATCTGGTTTTTTGTATGTAATTTTCAGTTTTATGTATACATATACATGTTTTTATAGGTAAATATTTTATTACCCAACTCATTTTTTTAAGTATACAAGATTAATTGTTCGAATTCACATGGTTTGTTTGGAAACTAGCCAGAATTTAGAGGTTTTGACCGGAATATACAGGTTGTTTGTCGGAATCGCCGATTTTTGGCTGGCCGACTAGTGATTAATGGACTGATTAACTAAAAATTACTCGGTTACTGGTGGACTAGCGATTAATCACCGACTAATCGCGATTTTACAACATTGGGCTGAAGCCTTTCTAGAGATGCTATAGCAGGTAGTGCATATAGGGTCTCCAAATAGACTTTAACCTTTTCTTTATTTTTTCTTTTCCACTACGATTTTTAAAAATTACACAAAATTATTCTCTTTGATTTGGTGTAATTTAAAAACAAAAATATTATCGTATGAAATAATTATACACGTTTAAGAATCGTGGTGGAAAAGAAAAAAAAATGAAAGACTAAAGCCTCTCTAGAGATGCTACAACAGGTGGTGTAGTGTCTCTAGAGACGCTTTAGGCGTCTATTAATTGGTGTGGTTCAATTGCTATTTTCATGAACTTCCCAAATATTAATTTGCTTGCTGAAATTTTTGAGGTAATTCGATTGGTTTCAGGGTCTAAAAGATGGAGGAAGCCAGTGCATATGATTGCTTTGGCAACAGCATGGAGGATTTGGATTGCAAGGAATGAGAAGACCTTCAACGGGAAATTCATCCCTGTTCGTCTCTCCATGGATATGATTAAGAGGATACGTTTGTTTGGGTGCTGCATCGTGCTAAAATCCTGTCTCCATGCTGGGAGAAATGGCTAGATTTTGATGTGGTCGATTTGCTGTAGTGTTGTGATTTCGTTTTGTTGTTTTGTATCTGGGATAATTTTTTTCTAGTGGCCTGCGGGGTCTATATATATATATATTTTACCCTTAAAAATGTTTAGTAGTTATACACATATACACATATATTAGTAACTCATGATTAAATATTATGAATTTTATTCCTCAAGAGAAAGTAACACTTAGGCCACCCGGGGTAGTCACTGATGACTGAATCATCACGCGTGATTGTCCACAAAACACCACCGCCACCAACATGTAACACCCCAAAACCTGAATGTTTATATTCGGAAAATGTTCTAATATGGTACATTTAAGAAATAAATAACTAGGCTGTTTAACCTAGTTAAGAATATAGTTGTAACAACTCTCATCAAAAGTCATATTTAATTAATTAAATTGTCTAATAGGAAACCCTAATTGAGAAACCCAAGTGATTCTGTATAATCCCTAAAATTTTCAGAACATTTGGAATCAGGATTAGGGCCCCTAAAACTCAAGGGGGGTAAACCCTAACTAATGATTATCTCTAAAATGCTTTGTCAAATATGAGAATTAACGAACTATCAACTCAGCAGGCCTATACTAGTGACAAGGCTACTCTAGGATAGGTGGACACCCCAGGCGAGTCGCGACAGGATTCGCGACACCTTCCGCGACACGCGGGGGGGGGACAACTTTTCAAGTATAAATACCAGGGTTTGGGACTTGAACTGTTTGCATGTTACGACGATAAAATTCTTTACGTATAATCATTTAGACGCTGTTTACTACATAAAAACACACACTGATCACGAAGTGCTGCCACAATTCAGGGTAATAACTCGATCGCTGATACGATTCATTGTCCGATCGATTAAACTATCCAATGGATGTTTAAGTGCTGCCCACATTAGGGTTTATGCTTTGTCATTCGTCGTAAAATCGATGGATGTTTAAGTATCGCACTTTGTCATTCGTTGTGAAGGTTTCAATCTCGTGAGTTATCGTAAATGCTGTATTAAGTTACTAACCTAGTTTGTGTGCCTGATTATTTAAACTAGGTTATCAAGGCTAATCAGTAGAATAAGCTCTGTTAAATCTGCAATGTGAGTCATTCTGTTTTTATCAAATCTATTTACCAAAAGCATGTTTATTTCAAAGTTATAATTACAGTGATTAAGTATATGTAATCACCAAGTTACAGCCGGTATGTGGGGTTTTGTATACATTACTTGATAATCTTCACCATTGGACAACGAGTTAGCCAAGGGGTGATATGACCATAGTCACAGACACCATTGGACGAATGGGCCAATGGGTCGAGTGACAAGTACTGTGGGTAGCTGGTTTGATATCTGAAACATTGTAATCTCTCTTAATACTGTAAATTATAATAAATGTGTCGTTTTATTAAATAGAATGATTCACTCAGTATTTCCCGCTGACAAAACCTTTTTCAAACATGTTTCAGGTGATCTGTTGTGATCCAGGAAAAGTGCCGTGAAGCACTATCAGCTTAAGAAAGTGGCTCAGTATAAAATAAAGAAACATATTTTGTAAAATAAAAGATTTCTTCTTGAAATCTCAAGATTGTAAATTATCGGGTTTTATCCCGAGTTGTGAAATAAAAATAATCGGGAAATATTTCAGTTTTTTGATCCTGAAGAAACTTCCGCTGTTAAACTTAATTAATTAAATACCACGGGATTTCTATCCCGCGGCTCCTGAATCGGGTCAAACCGGGTCGGGGGCCGTGACAGAAATAAGGTGGTATCAGAGCCACTAATTTAAGCCTATTAAGTATTTAGAAATACTTAATTTTACTGATTGCCAATTATGTGATTATGTGTTATTAACTGATTATTTGTTAATTACAGTATGGGTAAACAAAAGCTGTCAAACATCTATCTTAAACTAGATAGGTCATCTAATGAGAAGGGAAGTTCATCCCAAACAAAACCTTATGTAATTCCTGAAGAAGGAATATTTGTCCGTAAGGCACATTACGAGGAACCACTTTCTCCTAATAAAAGAAGTTTGATTATTAGGAAAAGTCAGGAGGAAATAAGGAAAAACCGAGAGAAGAAAGTTAAACAAGAAACCCAGGACTTAATCAATAAATCACCTTGGGAGGACAAATTAGATGAGAAATGGGCAAATCTTTATATGCTAGCCACAGTAGCAGAAAATGCAAATCTTTAAATACTCAAAAGTTTTAGCACTTTTATTTCCAAAAACCTTATTTAGTAAATAAATAAGTTACAGTAAATCGTAGTATAATTTACTTGTCAGTTGTGTTATGTATGCAATAATATGTACGTGTTATCTATAAAATTTTGTTTTAACATTTGGTATGTATTTTGCATATATGCTAAACAGCATGAATGAGATATCAGAAGGTTTAGAAAATCTTAACCTCTATCCCGTTAAGATAGAAGTTTCCAAGGAATTCACCGGTTACTTCGCTGATAAAGAAGAACCCATGGAATTTCAATCCAAACCACTGGCAAAACCTAAACCCAAGAAAAGAAGCAGATTTGTGGGCTGGAGGCGTGTACATAGGAAAAAGCCAGCAACAAGAAAGGTTACTAAAACTGAATAACCAAAAGACAAAGGAAAGGGAGTAGAAATTGAGGAAAATATTAATCAAGTAGAGATAGAAACTGAGAAGAGTTTTATGCAAACAGAAAGAGAAATCGGAGAAAGTTCTAGGCAGAAACAGAAAATGACTCCTTGGGAAGTTTTAGATCATAAACTAGTAATGAGTGACCTCATCGGACCTGCCGATGGAAACCTTGAAGCAGCTAATCCAAACCTTATATTTACTGAAGAAGATCTTTTCAGCTACCCACTAGAAGCTCCAATCCCAATCAATCTGGAACCTGCTATTCCAGATCCTATTGTCCAACCTCAACCACTACCAGTAGAATTAGATGAATGGTGGACAACTGATTGGCAATACCAAAATCTTTTAAACAACCCTGATACATTTTTCCCGCAAGTTGACCCAGAACCTCCACTATACCCAACCATGAGCCCGGAGAATCTTACTGAACTTCGCCTCTGGGGCGAAGAGTTAATTGATGCAGGAAATCGGATTAGGGATGTGGGAGAAAGAGTTACTTGGAAATATGACGAAAGGGAGCGTCGTTTTTAAGAAATTAGTTAACCAGATAATGAGAGTTTGTAGGAATATTTGTTAATAAATAATCATAATAACCAGTATATGTAATAACTTAACAATAAAACGTTGTATGATAATCGTGTGTACGAGGCATAATATAATATATAGAAATGAAACTTGTGAAATCAATAATTTTGATTATATATGTTAATGTGATTATGTGAAAACTGTTTTATTATATTTGTATTTATACTAATTATTTACATAAAATTTATTATCAGATATCAAACATTCGTAATGAACCAGTAAATGAGATTAATCAGTCAGAGCAACATCCAGGAGATCAATATATGACTAGATAAGATATCGAAAATATTGTTACTCAAGGGATAGCCAATGCTATTCCAGCATTCGTTGCCGCTATAAAGAATCCAATCGAACCGCAACAAATCGTTCCTAGCAAACACATTTCTGAAGATAACTTCAGTAATAGTGTAAACGGAGGCGATGATCATGTCAATCATAATGCAGAACCACATCAAGCTCCATTCCCTAAGAAAATGAAAACTGCAACGCCTGGTTGCACTTTCAAAGAATTTCTTGCTTGTAAACCCATTGAATTTGCAGGCAATGAAGGAGCAACTGCATCACTGCGTTGGTTAGAGAAAATCGAAGCAGTAATTGCAATAAGTAAATGTGCTAAAGATGATCAGGTCATGTACGCATCAAATCTCTTCAAGGAAGGAGCACTTGAATGGTGGAACACTGTGTTACAATCAAAAGGAAGAATAATAGCTTATGCTATGACTTGGGAAGAATTTAAGGGTTTAGTAGAAAGAAAATTCTGTCCCGAGTATGAAAAGGAACAGATGACAAATAAGTTTATAAATCATCGGATGATGGGTGTAGATTGTCGCGGTTATACTTCGACATTCTTTGAATATGCTAGAGTGGTACCAACACTGGCTTCGCCAGAACCGGTACTCATTTCTCGCTACATTTGGGGACTGATTAGTGAAATCCGTAACATTGTTAAAGCTGTGAGACCTCGCACTATTGACGATGCTGTGGAATTAGCTAACACCCTAACTGATGAACTGGTGCATACAAGAGATGAAGACAGAAAGAAAGAATTGGCTCAGAAAATTACCCAGGGATTTCGTACGGGTAATAATAGCAATTTCAAGAGAAGAGGAACAGGGCAACCCTCAAATCCGTCATTCTGCAGAAATTGCAAAAGGAAACATTTTGGAAGATGTAATATAATTTGCAATTTTTGCAAAATGACAGGACATCGTGAAGAAAACTGTAGGAAGAAATCCATAATTTGCTACAATTGTGGAGAAACTGGACATTTCAGGCCAGATTGCCCGAAATTGGTCAAACCAGCAGACAACAAAGCTAAACCAGCAGATGGACCTACAAAGAAGAATGTCAGAGCATTTCAGCTAACTACTCAAGAAGCAGAACTTATCCCAGATGTGATAGCGGGTACGTTCTTAGTTCACAACATTTACGCCAAAGTATTATTTGACTCTGGTGCAAACCAAAGTTTTATTAATACTTCATTCTGCCAAGCTCTTAATTTACCCTTAACCAACCTTAGGCAGATTTTTACAGTCGAAACGGCAGACGGAAATTCTGTTAGTATAGATAAAGTTTTGCAAAAGGAAAATATAGAACTTTCAGGTCATAAATTCTTTGCAAACCTATTTCCTATGAAATTAGCCGAATTTGATGTTGTGTTAGGAATGGATTGGTTAGTAGCCAATCATGCTCGAATCCTTTGTGATCAGAATTCTATAGAAATTCAGGCACCTACTGGGGAAATAATTAGGATCACAGGAGATAAACCACGTAAGCCCATGAAGTTCATATCAGTAATGAAAGTTGCTAATTATGAACGAAAGCAAGGAATAGTATATATGATTTCAGTAATCATTAATACTAAGGGTAAAGAACTTAAGGAAATTCCTGTAGTCTCAGAATATCCAGATATATTCCCAGAAGATTTACCGGGATTACCTCCAGATAGGGAAGTAGAATTTAGTATTCATCTAATTCCAGGAACTACACCGATAGCCAAGGCACCTTATCGGTTAGCACCCACAGAAATGTTAGAACTGAAAAAGCAATTAGATGAATTATTAAGTAAAGGATTCATACAATCTAGTTCCTCCCCGTGGGGAGCACCTGTGTTGTTTGTTAAGAAAAAGGATGGTTCAATGAGAATGTGTATTGATTATAGAGAATTGAATAAGGTTACAATTAAGAATCGATACCCATTACCTAGGATTGATGATCTATTTGATCAACTTCAGGGAGCTAGATATTTCTCTAAGATAGATTTACGCTCCGGATATCATCAATTGAAGGTACAAGAAGAAGACATACCTAAAACTGCTTTCAGAACTAGGTATGGTCATTATGAGTTTACAGTCATGCCCTTTGGGTTAACAAATGCACCTGCTGCATTCATGGACATGATGAATAGAATCTGTAAACCATATTTGGATAAATTTGTAATCGTATTCATCGACGATATACTTATTTATTCCAAAAGTCAGACAGAGCATTGTGAACACCTTCATGCACTCTTAACTTTGTTAAGAAAAGAAAAACTTTATGCCAAATTCTCGAAGTGTGAATTTTGGTTACAAGAAGTTCAATTCCTAGGACACATGGTGAATCACGAAGGTATTCACGTAGATCCTGCTAAGATAGAGGGAATTGCCAAATGGAAGGTTCCACAAACAGCAATGGAAATTAGAAGTTTTATAGGTTTAGCTGGGTATTATAGACGGTTTATTAAGGATTTTTCCAAGATAGTCGTACCATTAACTAAGCTAACCTGTAAAGCGGTTAAGTTTGAATGGGGACCTAAGCAAGAAGAAGCCTTTAGAATATTGAAGCAGAAATTAACAAATGCACCAATCTTAGCCTTACCAGAAGGAACTGAAGATTTTGAAGTATATTGTGATGCTTCAAAACTAGGATATGGATGTGCGCTTATGCAACGTAAAAAGGTGATTGCATATGCTTCAAGGCAATTGAAAAAGCACGAAGAAAACTATACGACTCATGATTTAGAATTAGGAGCCGTAATTTTTGCCCTAAAGATTTGGAGACATTATCTTTACCGAAGTAAATTTACTGTCTACACAGACCACAAAAGTTTAAAATATATATTTGGGCAAAAAGAGTTAAATATGAGGCAAAGGAGATGGATGGAAATCCTAAGTGACTACGACTGTGATATTCAGTATCATGAAGGAAAGGCAAATATAGTTGCAGATGCCTTAAGTCGTAAGTATTATGAGAAACAACGAAGGGTTCGTGCTCTCAGATTAAATCTACAAATAGATTTAATGGAACAATTAAAGAATGTTCAAACTACAGCAATCAAGGATGATGCTGAAGGAATGAAAGGACGAATGAAGGAATTAGAACAAGGAGCAGATGGAATTTGGAGATTCCACAAAAGTAGAATTTGGGTACCTAAGCAGGGAGACTTAAGACCTAAGATTTTAGAAGAAGCTCATAAATCTAGGTATACTATGCACCCAGGAAACAATAAGATGTACCAAGATTTAAGGAAGAACTTTTGGTGGATAGGAATGAAAAAGGATATAGCACGATATGTTTCTAAATGTCTTACTTGTTCACAAGTTAAAGCAGAACATCAGAAACCTTCAGGGTTACTACAACAATTAGAAATGCCAATATGGAAATGGGAACTTATAACAATGGATTTTGTTACTAAGTTACCCAAAACCAGAAAAGGTAATGATGCGATTTGGGTAATTGTGGATCGATTAACCAAATCAGCTCACTTTTTACCAATGAAAGAAACCTTTAGTATGGAAAGGTTGGCAAAATTGTATGTAGATGAAGTTGTATCCTTACATGGAGTTCCACTCTCCATTGTTTCGGATAGGGATAGTCGTTTTACTTCTCATTTCTGGAAAAGTTTCCAGCAAGCTATGGGAACACGATTAAATCTGAGCACTGCATATCATCCCCAAACAGACGGACAAAGTGAAAGGACAATCCAAACTCTAGAAGACATGCTCCGAGCATGTGTGATAGATTTTGGTGGAAATTGGGATGATCATTTACCATTAATTGAATTCTCCTATAACAATAGCTATCATTCAAGTATTGAAACCGCCCCATTTGAAGCACTGTATGGAAGAAAGTGCAGAACTCCAGTCTGTTGGGCAGAAATAGGAGAAAGTCAATTGTCAGGTCCTGAAATAGTGCAAGAGACGACTGATAAGATTACTCAAATCAAGGAAAGGTTGAAGACGGCTCGAGATCGCCAGAAAAGTTATGCAGACAATAGATGCAAGCCGTTAGAATTTCAAGTTGGAGACAGAGTATTGTTAAAAGTTTCTCCTTGGAAAGGAGTAGTTAGATTCGGAAAGAAAGGAAAGTTAAGTCCAAGGTACGTAGGACCATTTTCAGTGATCCAACGTATAGGACCAGTTGCTTATCGTTTACAACTACCAGAAGAATTAGCAGGAGTACATGATGTATTTCATATATCCAATCTCAAGAAATGCTTATCAGATGAATCACTGGTAGTGCCTCTTCGAGATATAGAGGTAAACGAAAAGCTGAAATTTGTTGAGAAACCTCTTCAAATTAAGGATCGAAAGATCAAGTTTCTCAAACATAAACGACTAGTTTTAGTTAAAGTCAGATGGGATTCAAAGAGAGGAATTGAATACACTTGGGAGCTGGAATCAGAAATGAAGCGAAAGTATCCTCACTTATTCCAGTAAATCTCGAGGACGAGATTTTTATTAAGGTAGGGAGAATGTAACAACTCTCATCAAAAGTCATATTTAATTAATTAAATTGTCCAATAGGAAACCCTAATTGAGAAACCCAAGTGATTCTGTATAATCCCTAAAATTTTCAGAACATTTGGAATCAGGATTAGGGCCCCTAAAACTCAAGGGGGGTAAACCCTAACTAACGATTATCTCTAAAATGCGTTGTCAAATATGAGAATTAACGAACTATCAACTCAGCAGGCCTATACTAGTGACAAGGCTACTCTAGGATAGGTGGACACCCCAGGCGAGTCGCGACAGGATCCGCGACACCTTCCGCGACACGCGGGGGGGGGGACAACTTTTCAAGTATAAATACCAGGGTTTGGGACTTGAACTGTTTGCATGTTACGACGATAAAATTCTTTACGTATAATCACTTAGACGCTGTTTACTACATAAAAACACACACTGATCACGAAGTGCTGCCACAATTCAGGGTAATAACTCGATCGCTGCTACGATTCAATGTCCGATCGATTAAACTATCCAATGGATGTTTAAGTGCTGCCCACATTAGGGTTTATGCTTTGTCATTCGTCGTTAAATTGATGGATGTTTAAGTATCGCACTTTGTCATTCGTTGTGAAGGTTTCAATCTCGTGAGTTATCGTAAATGCTGTATTAAGTTACTAACCTAGTTTGTGTGCCTGATTATTTAAACTAGGTTATCAAGGCTAATCAGTAGAATAAGCTCTGTTAAATCTGCAATGTGAGTCATTCTCTTTTTATCAAATCTATTTACCAAAAGCATGTTTATTTCAAAGTTATAATTACAGTGATTAAGTATATGTAATCACCAAGTTACAGCCGGTATGTGGGGTTTTGTATACATTACTTGATAATCTTCACCATTGGACAACGAGTTAGCCAAGGGGTGATATGACCATAGTCACAGACACCATTGGACGAATGGGCCAATGGGTCGAGTGACAAGTATTGTGGGTAGCTGGTTTGATATCTGAAACATTTAATCTCTCTTAATACTGTAAATTATAATAAATGTGTCGTTTTATTAAATAGAATGATTCACTCAGTATTTCCCGCTGACAAAACCTTTTTCAAACATGTTTCAGGTGATCTGTTGTGATCCAGGAAAAGTGCCGTGAAGCACTATCAGCTTAAGAAAGTGGCTCAGTATAAAATAAAGAAACATATTTTGTTAAATAAAAGATTTCTTCTTGAAATCTAAAGATTGTAAATTATCGGGTTTTATCCCGAGTTGTGAAATAAAAATAATCGGGAAATATTTCAGTTTTTTTTTATCCTGAAGAAACTTCCGCTGTTAAACTTAATTTATTAAATACCACGGGATTTCTATCCCGCGGCTCCTGAATCGGGTCAAACCGGGTCGGGGGCCGTGACAATAGTAGAAAGAATTAAAGGATGAAAGTTGTGCCAAGTATAATTTAGTGGCAAACTTGAGGGGCTAAACTGGGGTAAAAGGAAAGTTGAATTTATTTATGAAATACACACACAAACACACACACGTACGTGTGTTCTGGAAGGAGCCAGGAGCTCCATGAGAGCTCAAGAACCCTAATCAAGAAATCATCAAATTGAAAGGTTAAATTAAGCTAAATTCATAACCGAGCATGGATTAATGATCACCTTCACAAGGGGATCGCAAGGTATGTCTTAAAAGTTAGATTGGTGATTATGCACGAAGTGGGTTATGTTGTAAATCGCGAATTTGTATGAAATTGAGTATGAGTATGTGTTAGAATCATCATTTGGAACATGGATTATGCATGGTTTGGGTTAATTTGATGTTTATAGGTGAAACCCGTTGGTTATAGTGATGATGACGAGTTGAATGATCACCCATGTCCAATTCTTGCTTAATATTGATGTATTTTGATATGTATGATAGATTCTTGATAGAGGAATTGAAAGAAATGTGATACTAGTATGTTTGATGCATTTGTATGAATGATTCATGTTGATATACCTCACAAAAGGCCAACATCCTGTCTTGGAGAACAGTTACGGGCAAAGTAGCTTTGAAGTACAACTTAGCTAGCCGTGGGATATACCTCACGGACCTGTTTTATGATAAGTGTGGATACGAAGAAGTGTCTACAGATTATAGAACGATTTGCTTACATATTTTTGTGTGGGTTAGAATTCCCATGTATCAAAATATTAAGGGAAATTCACGAAAATAGTGATTGACCCACACCAATTACTAAAATAGCGATCTAAAACGTTTCTAGAGACGCTACACCACCTGCTCTGCTGTAGCGTCTCTAGAGAGGTTTCAACCTCTTTTTTTCTTTTTCAACACGATTTTTAAAATATCATAACTTTTTCATACAATAGTTTTTTTTAATTTACACCTAATTAAAGAGAGTTTTATCATCTTTAATTTGGTTTTATATTTTTTTAAAGAGAGTAAATTACATTTTTGGCCCTTGTGGTATAATCAAAAAAATTTAATAACCAAGCTTCCACTCACCAAAGTCCAAAACAAAGGGAAAAGTCACACAACAAGAAGCTGAGAGACCCTCTGAAAACAAACAAAACAATAAAAGTAGAGAACCAAAATACAGAATTACATATTAATTAAAGGAAAATTTAACCAATTGCTCCACTCTTCGCTTGACACCCTCGAATGATTGGCCACCCACGGGAACACCTTTAACATCGTGGAATGCAATCTGCCATTAATATAATAATTTTGTTTAAGTAGACAAGAGATCAAATCACATATATGGCCCTTATATGATTGAAGTTTTAACTTCAGATATGGATGATGTTAGAGCTGCGGGCTAAAATCGTTATAAAAATAAATGTTAAGGCTTGATTTGTAAAGAGATATTTTTCGGACTGAATTAGTTCAACTGACTATACCACTGGGATCAAAAACGTAATTTACTCTAAAAAATACTATTATATATAAGAAAGTTATGCTCATTTAAAAATTGTGGTGGAAAATAAAAAAGGAAAAGGTAGAAGCAAGGTTGAAGAACTCGCTAGTCGGCCGGTGAGGTGAGGACTAGCGACTACTCGGGATTAATTGGGATTAATCGGATCTGGTTTTTATATGTAATTTTCAGTTTTATGTATACATATACATGTTTTTATAGGTAAATATTTTATTACCCAACTCATTTTTTTAAGTATACAAGATTAATTGTTCGAATTCACATGGTTTGTTTGGAAACTAGCCGGAATTTAGAGGTTTTGACCGGAATATACAGGTTGTTTGTCGGAATCGCCGATTTTTGGCTGGCCGACTAGGCCCGACTAGTGATTAATGGACTGATTAACGAAAAATTACTCGGTTACTGGCGGACTAGCGATTAATCACCGACTAATCGCGGTTTTACAACATAGGGCTGAAGCCTTTCTAGAGATGCTATAGCAGGTAGTGCATATAGGGTCTCCAAATAGACTTTAACCTTTTCTTTATTTTTTCTTTTCCACTACGATTTTTAAAAATTACACAAAATTATTCTCTTTGATTTGGTGTAATTTAAAAACAAAAATATTATCGTATGAAATAATTATACACGTTTAAGAATCGTGGTGGAAAAGAAAAAAAAATGAAAGACTAAAGCCTCTCTAGAGATGCTACAACAGGTGGTGTAGTGTCTCTAGAGGCGCTTTAGGCGTCTGTTAATTGGTGTGGTTCAATTGCTATTTTCATGAACTTCCCAAATATTAATTTGCTTGCTGAAATTTTTGAGGTAATTCGATTGGCTTCAGGGTCTAAAAGATGGAGGAAGCCAGTGCATATGATTGCTTTGGCAACAGCATGGGGGATTTGGATTGCAAGAAATGAGAAGACCTTCAACGAAAAATTCATCCCAGTTCGTCTCTCGATGGATATGATTAAGAGGATACGTTCGTTTGGGTGCTGCATCGTGCTAAAATCCCGTCTCCATGCTGGGAGAAATGGCTAGATTTTGATGTGGTCGATTTGCTATAGTGTTGCGATTTCATTTTGTTGTTTTGTATCTGGGATTATTTTTTTCTAGTGGCCTGCGGGGTCTATATATATATATATTTTGCCCTTAAAAAATATTTAGTAGTTATACACATATACACATATATTAGTAACTCATGATTAAATATTATGAATTTTATTCCTAAAGAGAAAGTAACACTTAGGCCACCCGGGGTGGTCACTGATGACTGAATCATCACGCGTGATTGTCCACAAAACACCACCGCCACCAACATGTAACACCCCAAAACCCGAATGTTTATATTCGGAAAATGTTCTAATATGGTACATCAAGAAATAAATAACTAGGCTATTTAACCTAGTTAAGAATATAGTAGAAACAATTAAAGGATGAAAGTTGTGCCAAGTATAATTTAGTGGCAAACTTGAGGGGCTAAAGTGGGGTAAAAGGAAAGTTGAATTTATTTATGAAATACACACACAAACACACACACGTACGTGTGTTCTGGAAGAAGCCAGGAGCTCCATGAGAGCTCTAGAACCCTAATCAAGAAATCATCAAATTGAAAGGTTAAATGAAGCTTAAATTCATAACCGAGCATGGATTAATGATCACCTTCACAAGGGGATCGCATGGTATGTCTTAAAAGTTAGATTGGTGATTATGCACGAAGTGGGTTATGTTGTAAATCGCGAATTTGTATGAAATTGAGTATGAGTATGTGTTAGAATCATCATTTGGAACATGGATTATGCATGGATTGGGTTAATTTGATGTTTATAGGTGAAACCCGTTGGTTTTAGTGATGACGACGACTTGAATGATCACCCATGTCCAATTCTTGCTTAATATTGATGTATTTTGATATGTATGATAGATTCTTGTTAGAGGAATTGAAAGAAATATGATACTAGTATGTTTGATGTTTTTGTATGAATGATTCATGTTGATATACCTCACAAAAGGCCAACATCCTATATTGGAGAACAGTTATGGGCAAAGTAGCTTTGAAGTACGGCTTAGCTAGCCGTGGGATATACCTCACGGACCTGTTTTATGATAAGTGTGGATACGAAGAAGTGTTTACAGATTATAGAACGATTTGCTGACATATTTTTGTGTGGGTTAGAATTCCCATGTATCAAAATATTAAGGGAAATTCACGAAAATAGTGATTGACCCACACCAATTACTAAAATAGCGATCTAAAACGTTTCTAGAGACGCTACACCACCTGCTCTGCTGTAGCGTCTCTAGAGAGGTTTCAACCTCTTTTTTTCCTTTTCAACACGATTTTTAAATTATCATAACTTTTTCATACAATAGTTTTTTTTTTTAATTTACACCAAATTAAAGAGAGTTTTATCATCATTAATTTGGTTTTATAATTTTTTTTAAAAGAGTAAATTACATTTTTGGCCCTTGTGGTATAATCAAAAAAATTTAATAACCAAGCTTCCACTCACCAAAGTCCAAAAAAAAGGGAAAAGTCACACAACAAGAAGCTGAGAGACCCTCTGAAAACAAACAAAACAATAAAAGTAGAGAACCAAAATACAGAATTACATATTAATTAAAGGAAAGTTTAACCAATTGCCCCACTCTTCGCTTGACATCCTCGAATGATTGGCCACCCACGAGAACACCTTTAACATTGTGGAATGCAATCTGCCATTAATATAATAATTTTGTTTAAGTAGACAAGAGATCAAATCACATATATGGCCCTTATATGATTGAAGTTTTAACTTTAGATATGGATGATGTTAGAGCTGCGGGCTAAAATCGTTATAAAAATAAATGTTAAGGCTTGATTTGTAAAGAGATATTTTTCGGACTGAATTAGTTCAACTGACTATACCACTGGGATCAAAAACATAATTTACTCTAAAAAAATACTATTATATAAAAGAAAGTTATGCTCATTTAAAAATTGTGGTGGAAAATAAAAAAGGAAAAGGTAGAAGCAAGGTTGAAGAACTTGCTATTCGGCCGGTGAGGTGAGGACTAGCGACTACTCGGGATTAATTGGGATTAATCGGATCTGGTTTTTTATATGTAATTTTCAGTTTTATGTATACATATACATGTTTTTATAGGTAAATATTTTATTACCCAACTCATTTTTTTAAGTATACAAGATTAATTGTTCGAATTCACATGGTTTGTTTGGAAACTAGCCGGAATTTAGAGGTTTTGACCGGAATATACAGGTTGTTTGTCGGAATCGCCGATTTTTGGCTGGCCGACTAGGCCCGACTAGTGATTAATGGACTGATTAACGAAAAATTACTCGGTTACTGGCGGACTTGCGATTAATCACCGACTAATCGCGATTTTACAACATTGGGCTGAAGCCTTTCTAGAGATGCTATAGCAGGTAGTGCATATAGGGTCTCCAAATAGACTTTAACCTTTTCTTTATTTTTTCTTTTCCACTACGATTTTTAAAAACTACACAAAATTATTCCCTTTGATTTGGTGTAATTTAAAAACAAAAATATTATCGTATGAAATAATTATACACGTTTAAGAATCGTGGTGGAAAAGAAAAAAAATGAAAGACTAAAGCCTCTCTAGAGATGCTACAACAGGTGGTGTAGTGTCTCTAGAGGCGCTTTAGGCGTCTATTAATTGGTGTGGTTCAATTGCTATTTTCATGAACTTCCAAAATATTAATTTGCTTGCTGAAATTTTTGAGGTAATTCGATTGGCTTCAGGGTCTAAAAGATGGAGGAAGCCAGTGCATATGATTGCTTTGGCAACAGCATGGAGGATTTGGATTGCAAGGAATGAGAAGATCTTCAACGGGAAATTCATCCTAGTTCGTCTCTCGATGGATATGATTAAGAGGATACGTTCGTTTGGGTGCTGCATCGTGCTAAAATCCCGTCTCCATGCTGGGAGAAATGGCTAGATTTTGATGTGGTCGATTTGCCCCAGTGTTGTGATTTCGTTTTGTTGTTTTGTATCTGGGATTATTTGTTTCTAGTGGCCTGCGGGGTCTATATATATATATTTTGCACTTAGAAAATAGTTAGTAGTTATACACATATACACATATATTAGTAACTCATGATTAAATATTATGAATTTTATTCCTCAAGAGAAAGTAACACTTAGGCCACCCGGGGTGGTCACTGATGATTGAAACATCACGCGTGATTGTCCACAAAACACCACCGCCACCAACATGTAACACCCCAAAACCCGAATGTTTATATTCGGAAAATGTTCTAATATGGTACATCAAGAAATAAATAACTAGGCTATTTGTCACACCCCGAAATTATCAGAGCTTGGCGTGACTGGACTGGTATCGTCATTGCACAGCGGAAGCAAATAAGCTAAGTCTTTCTAGAAATTGAACGCCCGCTAAGTATTCGAGTCTCCAATGGTTCTCCTATTCCAACCGTGCCTTGCCTTAGAACTGTAACCTGAGAAAGAAACATGCGAAAAATCAACATAAAGTTGAGCGAGTTCATAGTTTGTTCGTAAAAGATTTGAGATAAATCTTTTGAGTTGTGAAAGGTTTGAAATAAATCTTTGGTATTGTGAAAGATTTGAAATAAATCTTTGGAATAACCGGTTTTTGAAATAGTATTGAGAAAATGAGAAATGTGACGGGTCTCGCATACATTTCTGAGAAGTGTGGCGGGTCTCGCATACACCTCTAAGTAATAAAATGAGAAATGTGACGGGTCTCGCATACATTTCTGAGAAGTGTGACGGATCTCGCATACACCTCTAAGTAATAAAATGAGAAATGTGACGGGTCTCGCATACATTTCTGAGAAGTGTGACGGGTCTCGCATACACCTCTATGTATAAAATAAATCCCTGGTCACCCTGACCAGATCCCTGGTCACCCTGACCAGATCCCTGGTCACCCTGACCAGATTCCTGGTCACCCTGGCCAGATATCATTTACATTTCGAAAATAAGCATTTGTTTTGTAAAAACCGGTATGTTTAGTATAACCTTTCGTAAATCATTTGCGTTCCTCGAAATCCCTTCGTAATATGATTTAGAATATACGTGTTTTGCGTTTGTTCAAAACTTTGTATGTTTTTGCAAAACGTGCATGTCTTTCCACCCCGAAAACATTTATAAAAATGTAAAGTCGTAAAAAGTGGGGTTATGAACTCACCTGAATAGTCCTGTGCAAAGCTAGCTATTGTACGACTTCGTGATGTCGTTTCCAAGATGAGACTCGCTAGCGTGCATTCTACAATATTCCAAGTCCTTCTGTCGAGTCGCTTGACTGAGTTGACCGACAGTTTGACCAGCTGAGTTGACCCCCAGTTTGACCAGCTGAGTTGACCGAGTCACTGGGTTGACTCGGTTTGACCTGTTGACCAGTTTTGACCTTTGTTGACCGAACCGAAATAACCCGAAAATCACAACAGATCCGACCCGAAAGGAACCCGCACAGGAGCCGAACCACGACCCGAACCCGGGTGCTAACCGAATCAAACTTGTTGTTGACTGTTTGACCGCTGTTGACTCGGTCTGACCGAGTCAACCGAACCGAACCCGAAATGTCACCGGAACCCAAAACTCGTCTTGGGCTGAACCACCTCGGTGAAGCCCGTCGGACCAACTCACCACCGCCGTCACTGCTACTGCCGCCGCCGTAGGCGGCGGCGCTGCTCCGCCTCCGGCTCTCTCTCTCCTCCCGAGTCTCTCTCTCTCTCCTCGAGTCTCTCTCTCTCTTTCTTCCTGATTGTAGCCACCGCACCACCACCGGACAGTGGTGGTGGTGCTCCGATCGTGAAAAGAAGAAGAAAAGGAGCAGGGGGGGTGTCTTCGCCTGAAGGACCACCGGCAGTCGCCGGTCCCTGTGGTTGTTCGCCGGACAGAAATCAGAGGGAGGGAGTGGAGGTGACCGAGAGGTGTGTGTTTGTAAGCAGCAATCGAGAGAGAGGAGAGGGTGTTGGAGATGAAGTCTGCCTATTTGTTTTGTTTGTGGGTGTAATGAGAAAGGGTGATTGGTGGTCTGATATAAATAACCGAGAGAGAAGGATCAAATGAAAGATAGTGTAGACAAGAATCTCTACAAAATATATTGCAGAGATTTTAATGAGATCTTCAAGTCTTGTATGGGTTTTTTGGAAAGATTTACAAGCAACGTCTTGTAATAAAGATTAATATATGTGTAGGTTTAGGCTTGTGTGATTTGGGCTTGGGCCCGGGGCCCACAAGCTCAATCCCATGTGTAAGTGGCCCGTAAATCCTACGAGACCCGTTGTCAGACCCAGAACTCCGTTTTAACGTCAAAAATTAAAATACACAAAAATACGGTCGGTAGACGCTGTTTGCACGCCCGTTCGTTGATCACGGTAATAATCGCGAAAAATTGTATCGTTGCCGTCTTTAATCCGTTTTTCAACCCGGTTGCGACTGTAGTCACTAAAATTTAATTACGAAGCTAAAATATATCGTAAAAATTTAATATTTGACGGCGTTAACAGTATTCTGTACGGTATCATCCCGTTGTCGTTTAACGTTTCACCGGTTTCTCTATAAACCACCGTTCGCGCAATGTAAAGTCGGATAGGCGTTCCTAGGCACTTCAAAGGCCTAATTAAGTTAATTCGCGCTGTAAATACTATTTATTATCGCGTTAATCACTTGTTAATTACGTAATTAAGATCCGTAAATCACGGGTTGTCACATTCTCCCCCTGTTACAGAAATTTCGTCCTCGAAATTTAGACTATGTTATCTCCTCAGAATTGTGTTGTTCGCAGGTAAGTCCGAATAATAACAAAGTGAATGACCGCGTAATCGAAACAAGACTTTTTCGAATCAGGTGAATTTAATGACATTCCTCAACAATAAGAACCCAACGGTTTAAAAAGTAATGTGTCTCAGTAATTGATGTCAAAGGAAACGAGACGTATAGGTACAGTCACTAATGTGACTAAGTTAACAGGGATCCAACAATGAACAGGAACTTCGACCAATCAAATTCCATATGAACGTTTACAACGTGTAAATGAGTTCTAGAAGCAATAACATCCACTGGATGAACTTAGAATCAACAAATATCAATCTGTAATAGTTTGCATGAAACGTTCGATCGTGATCAGCGCAAGCTGCAAGTCATACTGACGCCACAAGGTGTCGCAATGAATGAAACAATTTAATAATAGAGGTGATCGAACAAGTATCACCTGTGTTTTGCATATAACGCTCAATCATAATTAGCCCAAGCTACAAGTTTGTACTGACACCACAAGGTGTCGTAGTGATTTAAATAGTTCAATAATAGCGGTGATCAAACAAATCCACCGTGTTTGAAGTCAATTGAAAGCGTAATGAAGTAAATATGAATGTTTGTTCCAAACAAACATCAAAGAATTTTCAATTGAAGATGGAACACCAAAGAATTACTGTTTCGATCGAAGAGGAAGGAGTAATGAATATTGCAAAACTTTCGATTGATAATGAAAGAAACGTTAGTAGGTACACCGGAATATAAAATGGATTTGTGTACCATTGTCTTAACACACTATTGTATTAAGACTGTTGTAATGTGATAAACCAAAGCGGATTTAAAGCAATTCAATAATTAAATCCGTGTATGAGATGTGTAAACGAGTTTAGCGCAAGGTTCAAATAAGTGAAAATACCACCACAGGGTGTCGAAATCAATAATTTAATGGAGTCGAATACCAAACTAGTTTACCACGACTCGGAACAAATGAAGTGTTCGTTAAAAATTTGATTTGAATATGATGCTCTCAATACATCATATGGTGTCTTGAATCGAATAAGTGTAATGAGCAAGTTCAAACAATTGAACTTGGTTTTAGCTTAATCCGACAATAGATATATGTATCGATAAGAAAACTTTCGGCATGGTCACAACGAAAAACCGTGTATGTAACTTGTGAAGAAATGATCGTGACACAATGACCATTAAGAGGAGTAGAGATACGAAAATCTACTCAGTAAATGTGAAATTCGAAATTTCCATAATAGAAATTTGAGGACTTTACCTGGGGTTTCGTGTGACGACCAATTGTTAGGTGACATTACCATGGAATGTCGAACGTATTCGTCATTAGTTAGGTAGGGGGGGGGGGGAAATGCGGAGACATTCGTCTCCTCCCTGGCGTGATTCGTGCCGTTGCAGGATCGCGTGACAAGTTGTCGTTTCCTGATCGTTAGTTCTCCTGCTGACAGGAATCTAGCGTCGTCGTTAGATTGCGTCATCGTTCCTTCTCAAAGGCCTCGCCTCGATAGTCGTATGTGTCGTACTTCAACCTCCGTTGATGTACAGCTGAAGTTTCGCGTATACCTGTGCACTAGCGTTTCGTTCCGCGTAGAACGTGATGTACCCCGACATCCTTGGCGTAAAATTTGAGTTCTATGTATTCTCATGCGCTAGCGTTTTGTTATGCGTAGGATGCCTGCTCGGGAAGTTAAAATATCATAGACAATATGGATAATAGTGTGTGCCCGAGTTAATATTCGCGGTTCCTACGTGATGACCTTTAATAAACACACACATGCACAAATAACCAATAAGCAATCAAATAGTCCTCCTAGTCCCACTAGCCTCCCAGCCTCCCAGACTGACTCCCTAGTCCCACTAGACAATTTTCCCAGCCTCCCAGACTGACTCCCTAGTCCCACTAGACTATCCTCCCAGCCTCTCAGACTGCTCTTCCTAGTCCCACTAGCCTCCCAGACTGTTCTTCCTAGTCCCACTAGCCTCCCAGCCTCCCAGACTGCTCTTCCTAGTCCCACTAGCCTCCCAGCCTCCCAGACTGCTCTTCCTAGTCCCACTAGACTATCCTCCCAGCCTCTCAGACTGCTCTTCCTAGTCCCACTAGCCTCCCAGCCTCCCAGACTGTTCTTCCTAGTCCCACTAGCCTCCCAGCCTCCCAGACTGCTCTTCCTAGTCCCACTAGCCTCCCAGCCTCCCAGACTGCTCTTCCTAGTCCCACTAGACTATCCTCCCAGCCTCTCAGACTGAACTTCCTAGTCCCACTAGACTATCCTCCCAGCCTCTCAGACTGCTCTTCCTAGTCCCACTAGCCTCCCAGCCTCCCAGACTGTTCTTCCTAGTCCCACTAGCCTCCCAGCCTCTCAGACTGAATCTCCTAGTCTCTCAGACTACCCTTTTTCGAAGGTCTTAAATGCATGTTTCCTAAACTCTCAGAGTGTCGTGTATTGTATGTAATCGTTTTGTGTACCGTGTATAAAACATCACAATAGCGTATGTTTGAAAACAAAAATTTTGACTGTTTGCTTTTCGGTAACGGTTGGAGACCATATTCGAGTACTAGGCGTTCTGTATGTATTCAACGTATTAATAGTCTAAGTTCCCAGAGGAAAGTGAGGTTAGAGCCTAGGTATCACAACAGAAACCTAATTCGCTGTAACCTATAGCTCTGATACCAATCTGTCACACCCCGAAATTACCAGAGCTTGGCGTGACTGGACTGGTATCGTCATTGCACAGCGGAAGCAAATAAGCTAAGTCTTTCTAGAAATTGAACGCCCGCTAAGTACTCGAGTCTCCAATGGTTCTCCTATTCCAACCGTGCCTTGCCTTAGAACTGTAACCTGAGAAAGAAACATGCGAAAAATCAACATAAAGTTGAGCGAGTTCATAGTTTGTTCGTAAAAGATTTGAGATAAATCTTTTGAGTTGTGAAAGGTTTGAAATAAATCTTTGGTATTGTGAAAGATTTGAAATAAATCTTTGGAATAACCGGTTTTTGAAATAGTATTGAGAAAATGAGAAATGTGACGGGTCTCGCATACATTTCTGAGAAGTGTGACGGGTCTCGCATACACCTCTAAGTAATAAAATGAGAAATGTGACGGGTCTCACATACATTTCTGAGAAGTGTGACGGATCTCGCATACACCTCTAAGTAATAAAATGAGAAATGTGACGGGTCTCGCATACATTTCTGAGAAGTGTGACGGGTCTCGCATACACCTCTATGTATAAAATAAATCCCTGGTCACCCTGACCAGATCCCTGGTCACCCTGACCAGATTCCTGGTCACCCTGGCCAGATATCATTCACATTTCGAAAATAAGCATTTGTTTTGTAAAAACCGGTATGTTTAGTATAACCTTTCGTAAATCATTTGCGTTCCTCGAAATCCCTTCGTAATATGATTTAGAATATACGTGTTTTGCGTTTGTTCAAAACTTTGTATGTTTTTGCAAAACGTGCATGTCTTTCCACCCCGAAAACATTTATAAAAATGTAAAGTCGTAAAAAGTGGGGTTATGAACTCACCTGAATAGTCCTGTGCAAAGCTAGCTATTGTACGACTTCGTGATGTCGTTTCCAAGATGAGACTCGCTAGCGTGCATTCTACAATATTCCAAGTCCTTCTGTCGAGTCGCTTGACTGAGTTGACCGACAGTTTGACCAGCTGAGTTGACCCCCAGTTTGACCAGCTGAGTTGACCGAGTCACTGGGTTGACTCGGTTTGACCTGTTGACCAGTTTTGACCTTTGTTGACCGAACCGAAATAACCCGAAAATCACAACAGATCCGACCCGAAAGGAACCCGCACAGGAGCCGAACCACGACCCGAACCCGGGTGCTAACCGAATCAAACTTGTTGTTGACTGTTTGACCGCTGTTGACTCGGTCTGACCGAGTCAACCGAACCGAACCCGAAATGTCACCGGAACCCAAAACTCATCTTGGGCTGAACCACCTCGGTGAAGCCCGTCGGACCAACTCACCACCGCCGTCACTGCTACTGCCGCCGCCGTAGGCGGCGGCGCTGCTCCGCCTCCGGCTCTCTCTCTCCTCCCGAGTCTCTCTCTCTCTCCTCGAGTCTCTCTCTCTCTTTCTTCCTGATTGTAGCCACCGCACCACCACCGGACAGTGGTGGTGGTGCTCCGATCGTGAAAAGAAGAAGAAAAGGAGCAGGGGGGGTGTCTTCGCCTGAAGGACCACCGGCAGTCGCCGGTCCCTGTGGTTGTTCGCCGGACAGAAATCAGAGGGAGGGAGTGGAGGTGACCGAGAGGTGTGTGTTTGTAAGCAGCAATCGAGAGAGAGGAGAGGGTGTTGGAGATGAAGTCTGCCTATTTGTTTTGTTTGTGGGTGTAATGAGAAAGGGTGATTGGTGGTCTGATATAAATAACCGAGAGAGAAGGATCAAATGAAAGATAGTGTAGACAAGAATCTCTACAAAATATATTGCAGAGATTTTAATGAGATCTTCAAGTCTTGTATGGGTTTTTTGGAAAGATTTACAAGCAAGGTCTTGTAATAAAGATTAATATATGTGTAGGTTTAGGCTTGTGTGATTTGGGCTTGGGCCCGGGGCCCACAAGCTCAATCCCATGTGTAAGTGGCCCGTAAATCCTACGAGACCCGTTGTCAGACCCAGAACTCCGTTTTAACGTCAAAAATTAAAATACACAAAAATACGGTCGGTAGACGTTGTTTGCACGCCCGTTCGTTGATCACGGTAATAATCGCGAAAAATTGTATCGTTGCTGTCTTTAATCCGTTTTTCAACCCGGTTGCGACTGTAGTCACTAAAATTTAATTACGAAGCTAAAATATATCGTAAAAATTTAATATTTGACGGCGTTAACAGTATTCTGTACGGTATCATCCCGTTGTCGTTTAACGTTTCACCGGTTTCTCTATAAACCACCGTTCGCGCAATGTAAAGTCGGATAGGCGTTCCTAGGCATTTCAAAGGCCTAATTAAGTTAATTCGCGCTGTAAATACTATTTATTATCGCGTTAATCACTTGTTAATTACGTAATTAAGAGCCGTAAATCACGGGTTGTCACACTATTTAACCTAGTTAAGAATATAGTAGAAACAATTAAAGGATGAAAGTTGTGCCAAGTATAATTTAGTGGCAAAGTTGAGGGGCTAAAGTGGGGTAAAAGGAAAGTTGAATTTATTTATGAAATACACACACAAACACACACACACGTACGTGTGTTCTGGAAGGAGCCAGGAGCTCCATGAGGGCTCAAGAACCCTAATCAAGAAATCAGCAAATTTAAAGGTTAAATGAAGCTTAAATTCATAACCGAGCATGGATTAATGATAACCTTCACAAGGGGATCGCAAGGTATGTCTTAAAAGTTAGATTGGTGATTACGCACGAAGTGGGTTATGTTGTAAATCACGAATTTGTATGAAATTGAGTATGAGTATGTGTTAGAATCATCATTTGGAACATGGATTATGCATGGTTTGGGTTAATTTGATGTTTATAGGTGAAACCCGTTGGTTATAGTGATGATGACGACTTGAATGATCACCCATTTCCAATTCTTGCTTAATATTGATGTATTTTGATATGTATGATAGATTCTTGTTAGAGGAATTGAAAGAAATGTGATACTAGTATGTTTGATGTTTTTGTATGAATGATTCATGTTGATATACCTCACAAAAGGCCAACATCCTGTCTTGGAGAACAGTTATGGGCAAAGTAGCTTTGAAGTACGGCTTAGCTAGTCGTGGGATATACCTCACGGACCTGTTTTATGATAAGTGTGGATACGAAGAAGTGTCTACAGATTATAGAACGATTTGCTGACATATTTTTGTGTGGGTTAGAATTCCCATGTATCAAAATATTAAGGGAAATTCACGAAAATAGTGATTGACCCACTACATTACTAAAATAGCGATCTAAAACGTTTCTAGAGACGCTACAACACCTGCTCTGCTGTAGCGTCTCTAGAGAGGTTCAACCTCTTTTTTTTTTTTTTCCTTTTCAACACGATTTTTAAATTATCATAACTTTTCCATACAATAGTTTTTTTTTTTAATTTACACCAAATTAAAGAGAGTTTTATCATCTTTAATTTGGTTTTATATTTTTTTTAAAAGAGTAAATTACATTTTTGGCCCATGTGGTATAATAAAAAAAATTTAATAACCAAGCTTCCACTCACCAAAGTCCAAAACAAAGGGAAAAGTCACACAACAAGAGGCTGAGAGACCCTCTGAAAACAAACAAAAACAATAAAAGTAGAGAACCAAAATCCAGAATTAGATATTAATTAAAGGGAAGTTTAACCAATTGCCCCACTCTTCGCTTGACACCCTCGAATGATTGGCCACCCACGGGAACACCTTTAACATCGTGGAATGCAATCTGCCATTAATATAATAATTTTGTTTAAGTAGACAAGAGATCAAATCACATATATGGCCCTTATATGATTGAAGTTTTAACTTCAGATATGGATGATGTAAGAGCTGCGGGCTAAAATCGTTATAAAAATAAATGTTAAGGCTTGATTTGTAAAGAGATATTTTTCGGACTGAATTAGTTCAACTGACTATACCACTGGGATCAAAAACGTAATTTACTCTAAAAAATACTATTATATAAAATAAAGTTATGCTCATTTAAAAATTGTGGTGGAAAATAAAAAAGGAAAAGGTAGAAGCAAGGTTGAAAAACTCGCTAGTCGGCCGGTGAGGTGAGGACTAGCGACTACTCGGGATTAATTGGGATTAATCGGATCTGGTTTTTTGTATGTAATTTTCAGTTTTATGTATACATATACATGTTTTTATAGGTAAATATTTTATTACCCAACTCATTTTTTTAAGTATACAAGATTAATTGTTCGAATTCACATGGTTTGTTTGGAAACTAGCCGGAATTTAGAGGTTTTGACCGGAATATACAGGTTGTTTGTCGGAATCGCCGATTTTTGGCTGGCCGACTAGGCCCGACTAGTGATTAATGGTCTGATTAACGAAAAATTACTCGGTTACTGGCGGACTAGCGATTGATCACCGACTAATCGCGATTTTACAACATTAGGCTGAAGCCTTTCTAGAGATGCTATGCAGGTAGTGCATATAGGGTCTCCAAATAGACTTTAACCTTTTCTTTATTTTTTCTTTTCCACTACGATTTTTAAAAATTACACAAAATTATTCTCTTTGTTTTGGTGTAATTTAAAAACAAAAATATTATCGTATGAAATAATTATACACGTTTAAGAATCGTGGTGGAAAAGAAAAAAAAATGAAAGACTAAAGCCTCTCTAGAGATGCTACAACAGGTGGTGTAGTTTCTCTAGAGACGCTTTTGGCGTCTATTAATTGGTGTGGTTCAATTGCTATTTTCATGAACTTCCCAAATATTAATTTGCTTGCTGAAATTTTTGAGGTAATTCGATTGGCTTCAGGATCTAAAAGACGGAGGAAGCCAGTGCATATGATCGCTTTGGTAACAGCATGGAGGATTTGGATTGCAAGGAATGAGAAGACCTTCAACGGGAAATTCATCCCAGTTCGTCTCTCGATGGATATGATTAAGAGGATACGTTCGTTTGGGTGCTGCATCGTGCGAAAATCCCGTCTCCATGCTAGGAGAAATGGCTAGATTTTGATGTGGTCGATTTGCTGTAGTGTTGTGATTTCATTTTGTTGTTTTGTATCTGGGATTATTTGTTTCTATTAGCCTGCGGGGTCTATATATATATATATATATATATATATAGATTTTTTTTTCCCTTAAAAAATATTTAGTAGTTATACACATATACACATATATTAGTAACTCATGATTAAATATTATGAATTTTATTCCTCAAGAGAAAGTAACACTTAGGCCACCCGGGGTGGTTACCGATGACTGAAACATCACGCGTGATTGTCCACAAAACACCACCGCCACCAACATGTAACACCCCAAAACCCGAATGTTTATATTCGGAAAACGTTCTAATATGGTACATCAAGAAATAAATAACTAGGCTATTTAACCTAGTTAAGAATATAGTAGAAACAATTAAAGGATGAAAGTTGTGCCAAGTATGATTTAGTGGCAAACTTGAGGGGCTAAAATGGGGTAAAAGGAAAGTTGAATTTATTTATGAAATACACACACAAACACACACACGTACATGTGTTCTGGAAGGAGCCAGGAGCTCCATGAGAGCTCAAGAACCCTAATCAAGAAATCATCAAATTGAAAGGTTAAATGAAACTTAAATTCATAACTAAGCATGGATTAATGATCACCTTCACAAGGGGATCGCAAGGTATGTCTTAAAAGTTAGATTGGTGATTATGCACGAAGTGGGTTATGTTGTAAATCGCGAATTTGTATGAAATTGAGTATGAGTATGTGTTAGAATCATCATTTGGAACATGGATTATGCATGGTTTGGGTTAATTTGATGTTTATAGGTGAAACCCGTTGGTTATAGTGATGATGACGACTTGAATGATCACCCATGTCCAATTCTTGCTTAATATTGATGTATTTTGATATGCATGATAGATTCTTGTTAGAGGAATTGAAAGAAATGTGATACTAGTATGTTTGATGTTTTTGTATGAAATATTCACGTTGATATACCTCACAAAAGGCCAACATCCTGTCTTGGAGAACAGTTATGGGCAAAGTAGCTTTGAAGTACGGCTTAGCTAGCCGTGGGATATACCTCACGGACCTGTTTTATGATAAGTGTGGATACGAAGAAGTGTCTACAGATTATAGAACGATTTGCTGACATATTTTTGTGTGGGTTAGAATTCCCATGTATCAAAATATTAAGGGAAATTCACGAAAATAGTGATTGACCCACACCAATTACTAAAATAGCGATCTAAAACGTTTCTAGAGACGCTACACCACCTGCTCTGCTGTAGCGTCTCTAGAGAGGTTTCAACCTCTTTTTTTCCTTTTCAACACGATTTTTAAATTATCATAACTTTTTCATACAATAGTTTTTTTTTATTTACACCAAATTAAAGAGAGTTTTATCTTCTTTAATTTGGTTTTATATTTTTTTAAAAGAGTAAATTACATTTTTGGCCCTTGTGGTATAATCAAAAAAATTTAATAACCAAGCTTCCACTCACCAAAGTCCAAAACGAAGGGAAAAGTCACACAACAAGAAGCTGAGAGACCCTCTGAAAACAAACAAAACAATAAAAGTAGAGAACCAAAATACAGAATTACATATTAATTAAAGGAAAGTTTAACCAATTGCCCCACTCTTCGCTTGACACCCTCGAATGATTGGCCACCCACGGGAACACCTTTAACATCGTGGAATGCAATCTGCCATTAATATAATAATTTTGTTTAAGTAGACAAGAGATCAAATCACATATATGGCCCTTATATGATTGAAGTTTTAACTTCAGATATGGATGATGTTAGAGCTGCTGGCTAAAATCGTTATAAAAATAAATGTTAAGGCTTGATTTGTAAAGATATATTTTTCGGACCGAATTAGTTCAACTGACTATACCAGTGGGATAAAAAACGTAATTTACTCTAAAAATACTATTATATAAAAGAAAGTTTTGCTCATTTAAAAATTGTGGTGGAAAATAAAAAAGGAAAAGGTAGAAGCAAGGTTGAAGAACTCGCTAGTCGGCCGGTGAGGTGAGGACTAGCGACTACTCGGGATTAATTGGGATTAATCGGATCTGGTTTTTTATATGTAATTTTCAGTTTTATCTATACATATACATGTTTTTATAGGTAAATATTGTATTACCCAACTCATTTTTTTAAGTATACAAGATTAATTGTTCGAATTCACATGGTTTGTTTGGAAACTAGCCGGAATTTAGAGGTTTTGACCGGAATATACAGGTTGTTTCTCGGAATCGCCGATTTTTGGCTGGCCGACTAGGCCTGACTAGTGATTAATGGACTGATTAACGAAAAATTACTCGGTTACTGGCGGACTAGCGATTAATCACCGACTTATCGCGATCTTACAACATTGGGCTGAAGCCTTTCTAGAGATGCTATAGCAGGTAGTGCATATAGGGTCTCCAAATAGTCTTTAACCTTTTCTTTATTTTTTTTCTTTTCCACTACGATTTTTAAAAATTACACAAAATTATTCTCTTTAATTTGGTGTAATTTAAAAACAAAAATATTATCGTATGAAATAATTATACACGTTTAAGAATCGTGGTGGAAAAGAAAAAAAATGAAAGACTAAACCCTCTCTAGAGATGCTACAACAGGTGGTGTAGTGTCTCTAGAGACGCTTTAGGCGTCTATTAATTGGTGTGGTTCAATTTCTATTTTCATGAACTTCCCAAATATTAATTTGCTTGCTAAAATTTTTGAGGTAATTCGATTGGCTTCAGGGTCTAAAAGATGGAGGAAGCCAGTGCATATGATTGCTTTGGCAACAACATGGAGGATTTTGATTGCAAGGAATGAGAAGACCTTCAACGGGAAATTCATTCCAGTTCGTCTCTCGATGGATATGATTAAGAGGATACATTCGTTTGGGTGCTGCATCGTGCTAAAATCCCGTCTCCATGCTAGGAGAAATGGCTAGATTTTGATGTGGTCGATTTGCTGTAGTGTTGTGATTTCGTTTTGTTGTTTTGTATCTGGGATTATTTTATAGGGAAATTTTATAGGGTTGCAATTAGACCCTCTATGTTATACGGAACAGATTGTTGGGCCATCAAGAAAATTCATGCACGAAAGCTAGAGGTGGCAGAGATGAGGATGCTAAGATGGATGTGTGGGCATACTAGGTTGGACAAGATAAGAAATGAGGTTTTTAGGGTAAGATTAGGAGTTGCTGGTATTTCAGACAAAATAAGGGAGGGAAGATTGAGATGGTTTGGGCATGTCAGGAGGATGCAGACGACAGACCCGATTAGAATAGTTGAAACACTCACTGTAGATGGAAGGAGGAGTAGAGGTAGGCCGAAAATGACTTGGGAGGAGCGGATTAGGCAAGATCTGCTAGATTTGCACCTCTTCGAGGACATGGTCAAGGATAGAACTTCGTGGAGACGTAGGATTAAGGTTAAGGACTTTTAGGAGTTTGGTCTGGTTTTTCGTGTAGGTTCTTCTCCTATGAGTTAAATTTTTTCGTTTTATAACAACTACTTATTTATGTCTGTGGTTAACTTTATTATTTTTCTTTTTCACCTTTTTAGTAGTTGTGTGCTTATATATGTTTTTCCAGAAGCTTTTGTCTTGGTTTTGGTTTTTTGGAGCCGGGGGTCTCACTGGAAGCAGCCTCTCTATTCCCTGGGATAGAGGTAAGGCTTTCCTACATCCTACCCTCCCCAGACCCTATCAATAGCTTTGCTATAAGTGGGATTATACTGGGTTTGGTTGTTGTTGTTGTTGTATCTGGGATTATTTGTTTCTAGTGGCCTGCGGGGTCTATATATATATTTTTCCCTTAAAAATATTTAGTAGTTATACACATATATTACTAACTCATGATTAAATATTATGAATTTTATTCCTCAAGAGAAAGTAACACTTAGGCCACCCGGGGTGGTCACTGATGACTGAAACATCACGCGTGATTGTCCACAAAACACCACCGCCACCAACATGTAACACCCCAAAACCCGAATGTTTATATTCGCAAAATTTTCTAATATGGTACATCAAGAAATAAATAACTAGGCTATTTAACCTAGTTAAGAATATAGTAGAAACAATTAAAGGATGAAAGTTGTGCCAAGTATAATTTAGTGGCAAACTTGAGGGGCTAAAGTGGGGTAAAAGGAAATTTGAATTTATTTTTGAAATACACACACAAACACACACACACGTACGTGTGTTCTGGAAGGAGCCAGGAGCTCCATGAGAGCTCAAGAACCCTAATCAAGAAATCATCAAATTGAAAGGTTAAATGAAGCTTAAATTCATAACCGAGCATGGATTAATGATCACCTTCACAAGGGGATCGCAAGGTATGTCTTAAAAGTTAGATTGGTGATTATGCACGAAGTGGGTTATGTTGTAAATCGCGAATTTGTATGAAATTGAGTATGAGTATGTGTTAGAATCATCTTTTGGAACATGGATTATGCATGGTTGGGGTTAATTTAATGTTTATAGGTGAAACCCGTTGGTTATAGTGATGATGACGACTTGAATGATCACCCATTTCCAATTCTTGCTTAATATTGATGTATTTTGATATGTATGATAGATTCTTGTTAGAGGAATTGAAAGAAATGTGATACTAGTATGTTTGATGTTTTTGTATGAATGATTCATGTTGATTAGAAGGAGGAATTTGATGAATTATGTATGAGGTTAGAAGAATATGCATGAATTAGTTGTACACTATGCTTAGGAGGTAGTATACACACCAAATGTATGATGAAATTATGAGGTAATTAAGATTAGATCATTTGTAAGTGATTAGCAAAGTAGTGATGAAGTGGGTTTTGTATAACATGATGAAAATGATGAGTTGCTTATGTTAATAATGTTTGAAATCATATATGTGTGTGAATGTTTGAAGAAATCGGATAAGATTTGATAGATTAGCATGTTATGAGGTCGAAAGATGATTTCAATATAAGATCCGTGTGATGAAAGGTTCGTGATGAATGATGAATAAACTAACTATCTTGAGAATGATATATGATAGTTTGATGCTTGATAAGCGGCGTGGAAGCTTGGGAAAGAAGCGGGTCAAATGGAACTTATGCGCACGGGAAGCGTACTCGGATGTAATGAAAGTAAAGCTTACCCCTTTTTTATAGAATATATATACTCGTTGAATAAGTTACAAACATGGTAAATGAATATGTGAAGTACGATGTTCCGACAAGTTTTGATACGGGTCGGAACATGTAGTCATGATAAGAGACTAAGTTTTATGGTTAAAAAGGGTAAAAAGGGTAATATGGTAATTTTGGTTTACGTGGTAACGAAGGGATAAGTTACATGGAGGGAATAATGACTACTCAAAATCCCATAAGGATAAAATGGACAATTAGATTTAATGGGTTAAATGGTGAAGATATCACCATTTGGTAATATCGACTGATGAATTGTTTGTCAAGCATTACGAATTAACAGAATGAATAGCGAAAGGATTGCGTGGCTATCATCTAGCAATTTGGTGGGTGAAGTATTAAAACGGGTCATAGCTTTGATCCGAGCAAGGTATGTGCGATTAGAGTTGTAGTTAAGTAGTAGGATTGGTTAAATATGCAATGAAGTCCTTTGTTATAAAGGATGGAACAAAGTTAACAAAAACGCCCTTGATAGGTACATCGGGCAAATGACCTTAAAAGTCATTTGGAAACAAGCTATTCGATTAGTGTAATGTTTTGGTCAAGTATGAAAGTGAAGAGTATGTTTTTTTTGTAAGTCATAGACCATTTAATGCGCAAATACCCATAACGGGTCAAAATAAGCTTTTGAGCGAAAATGGGTTAAGAGGATGCAAGACATCCGAGAATTTAATCTTTTATGATAGACAACGATGAATTATAAGGTTCATGAGAAATTGAGGTCAAATAAACAGATTATTTTAATAAATGCATGAACGGGTCAAAAATTTGTAAAAAGGTAATAAGTCGAAAGCTTAAAAGTCTAAAATTTTGTTAATCCGGTTGTCGGATGTTAACTCCATGTGATAGAGAATTAAATTACGATCACGTAGGAAAAAAATCGTGTAAAACGGATAAAAAATGAGAGAGTTATGCTCGTTTCCGTAAAATTGAGTTATGCTGGGAATATGCAACAACAGCTGCAAACATTCTGTTCATATTGGGGGGTCGCGCGACGCGACGGCGAAGGTAAGGGGCCGTCGCGCGACGCGACGGGCTCCAGAATTATGAAAAATTTATATTTTATTTGTATATGCAATGCGAACCCGTTTAGACCGTTTTTAAACGCTTATATACTAAGTATGATTAATTCATTTCATGTTTTAGGAAAGGTAGGTATATATGTATGTATGTATGTATGTATTTTTGCAAATAGGAACATATGGGCGTATACACGTATGTAGACATGTATGAACGTATGTACGTATGTAGGTACGTATGTATGTATGCATTTATGCAAGTAGGTATATATGAGCGTATGCAAGTATGTAGTCATGTATGAAGGTATGTACGTATGTAAATATGTGAGTGTGCACGTATGCAGTCAGGTATGCATGGATTTTTGCAAGTTTTCAATACGATACAGTATTGACGTTATTAATAGTGTGCCTTGCGAATAAAGTGTAACGCAGGTACATTAAGGAAGTCTCACCAGGGATCATATACTCAGATGGAATGCTGAAATGTAAAGAGATTAAAGGAATGAAACGTAAAACGAGGATGAATCTTGTTCATGTTTATAATGTGTGCTAATGTTGCGAATGTATGTGGTGAGTGCAGGTAGTACGAATCACGGAGGATCATCACGAGGAGTAGAGATCGAAGATCGGGTCATAGGATAGATTGTACAGGAACGTTGGTGTATGTAATATAATAAACATAAGTTATGTTTTTATTTAGTAAATGAGTCGATTGATGAATTTATGTGAAAGAATTATTTTGGAAATGAACTTCTAGTAAGTCAAAACGTTTATAACGAAAGAAATTTTATGGTACGAATTTCCGCTGCGACTTTTGGTCAAATACGAAATAGGGTCTTTCAAGTTGGTATCAGAGCCCTGGTTTGAGTGAATCAAGTATGAGAAGATAAATACGTGAACTCAAACCTATGTGCTCTTGTGATAAGGAACCCGTACAATCCGAGACTCGATCAAGATCTAAGGATAGGAGTAAAGGTAAGTATGTATTTGAAGAAAACTAACAGTATGTATGTGTAAGGTAAGCATAATTGCTGGGAAAGGATGATCCGTGAATGCGGTATAGGACCGGCATCAAGGCATGCGATAAGACAAATTGACCTCAGGTACGTAAATTTAACATGTGGGCACATGTAATGGTATAATTTAGCAAGTGAAAGAAAAATTTTAAATGGAATATAATAATGGAATGGTAATGAAGTTTTGAAAATGTTACACGTGCCGAAACTTAATTCTTCAGACATAAGGTGGCGATTACATGAAGACACTAAACTAGTATGTGGACTGTGTACCTGGCCAGTACACAAGAAACATATGACGTTCGTGAGACCGTGATAATTGTTACAGGTATGTCTGGTAGAATTAGGTAGTAGGTGGACGTGAGGGTGAAGAGAAATGTAAGACTTTCAGGAATGAAAGTATGAATGATATGTTAGAATCCGCGAGATGGACTCGAAGCATGAAAGGAATGAACGCATGAATGATATGTGTAACAACTCTTGCCAAAATTTTCATTTCTTAATTTAACAATGCCCATTAGGAAACCCTAATTGAGACCCCCAAGTGTTATGGCACGACCCATAATTTTCAAAAACAGTCAAAACTAGGATCAGGACCCCCTAAAACTCAAGGGGGGGGGGGGTATCCCCTCATCATAATTATCCGTCTAAAACGGCTTCAAAACACGTAGTTATCGAAAATGTTGACTCACTTAGGCTATACATGACACGAGGCTACCCTATCCTAAAAGGGTAGCCGTCGCGCCACGCGCAGGGACCAGGAGGGCCTGGCACGCCACGCGAGGGGGGCTAAATTTCGGTATATAATGCAGGGGTTTGGCACTTGCATGTCTGTCTTATTTCGACGTTAAAATTCGTTACGTACGTTGAGTTATACACTATTTCGTTCAAAACACTTAAATCCCGAGCCTCTGCTGCGACAACATGGTACTAACTCGATCACTGCTACGATACAATGTCCGATCAATTGAAACCGATCTGATGGATGTTTAAGTGCTGCCCAAATTCAGGCTATACTTTGTCATTCGTCGTGAGGGTTTTGATTTCGTGAACTTATCGTAAATGTTGTATTAAGTTACTAACCTAGTTTCGTGTGCATTGTTATTTAACTAGGTTACGAGGCTAAATCAGTAGGCATAACTCTGTCCAACTAAATTTGCAATGTGAGTCATTCTCTTTTTACCAAATTGTTTCCAAAACCCTATTTATTTTCAAAGTTATAATTACAGGGATTAAGTCTTTGTAGTCTTCAATTACAGCCGGTATGTGGGGTTTTGTATACATTACTTTATAATCGTCACCATTGGACAACAGGTTAGCCAATGGGTGATATGACCATAGTCACAGAATCGGGTCGAGTGACAAATACCGTTGGGTAATTGGTTGATATAAACATTGTAATCGCCCTTAATACTGTAAATTATCACAAGGTGTCGTTTTGTGCAATTTGAATGACTCGCCAGTATTTTCCCGCTGATAAAATTTTTCTTAAACATGTTTCAGGTGATTTACTGTGAATCAGGGGAAAGTGCCGCGTAGCACTACCAGCTTGAAGAAAGTGGCTCAGTAAATAAATAAACATGTTTTTGTAAAACAGGGATTTTCCAGTGAAATTTCCTTTATTGTAAATTATGGGGTTTGTCCCAAATTGTGAAATAAAATAAATTGGGCATTTTCAATTAAAAGGATCCTATTAAAATTTCCGCTTCCAAAATCAACAATACCACGGGTTTTCTGTCCTGTGGCTCCTGAAACGGGTAAAACCGGGTCGGGGGCCGTGACAGAAAAAGGTGGTATCAGAGCCACTGATTTATGCTAATTAAGTATTTAGAAATACTTAATTTCTCTAATTGCCATTCTGCGATTCTATGAAAAAGTTAGTTTACAATAAATAAAAATTTGAACTTAAATTTGTGTGTGTTTCTTCATGTGTGTTAACAGCATGAATGAACTGTCGGAGGCACTCCGAAACTTTACTATCCATAGCACCGATATGGATATCACAGGAAACCCATCTGGCTACCTGGCAGATACGGAGGAACCACTAACATTCCAGGCCCAGGAGAAACCAAAGCCGAAAAAGAGAAGGAGAATCTTGGACTGGAAACGTGGGCGTAGGAAGAAGCCAGATGCACAGAAGGTTAAAAAGACTGAGAATCCAAAGGATAAAGGGAAAGGAAAAGAGATCAGGAAAAGTTCCGGGCAAGCTCAGGAAATGCCACCATGGGAGGAGCAGGATCGCAAACTGGCGAATTGTGACCTCATCGGACGTGCCGATGAAAACCTCTTCAATTACCCCGCTGAATCCCAACTTCCAGTTAATTTGGAACCGGCTATCCCAGATCCTATTGTCAACCCCCGACCTGTTATAGGCCAGTTGGAGGAATGGTGGACAAATGACTGGCAGTTTCAAAATTTCATGAATAACCCCAGCGTCTATTTTCCCCAATTTGACCCTGAGCCTGCACCAAACCCACCTATGAGCACAGAAAACTTGGCTAAACTCCGTCATTATGGGGAGGAGCTGGTGGAGGCAGGAAATAGAATTAGGGATGTGGGGGAGAAAATCACATGGAAATACGACGAGAGGGAGCGTCGTTTGTGAAGGGCCGGTTAGACTGTGGTTGCATGTTTAATAATAATAATAATAATATAATAACAAATAATAAAAATATAATTATGTAAAATAACTTAAAATAAAACTTTTGTAATATAACTGGTGTGTATCGATGCATACTAAAATATATAAAAATATGAAAGTCGCAAAGTTGGCAATTTTGGCTATACGTGTTAACATGATTATGTGCGATTGCTTTATTGTGTTTGGTTGTTATTTAATTGTGATAATAATTTATATTGTTAATTATTATTCAGATGGAAAATGCGGAAAACCAACCTGTCAATGAAGTTAATCAATCTGAACAAAACAATGAGGATCATTTCCTTAATAGGCAAGATATAGAAAATATTGTTGCCCAGGGAATAGCCAATGCTATCCCGGCAATCATCGCTGCTGTTAAAAGTCCTATTGAGCCTTCACAAGTCAACCCTAGTAAACGCACGTGCGATGATAATTTCAGTAACAGTGTTAATGGAGACGGCAATAATGACAACAACGTGATTCAAGCCCCAATACTTAAGAAAATGAAAGTTGCAACACTTGGTTGCACTTATAAAGAATTTCTTGCCTGTAAACCCGTTGAATTTGCAGGCAATGAAGGGGCAACAGCTGCACTGCGTTGGTTGGAGAAAACCGAGGCAGTAATTAAAATAAGTAAATGTACCGAGGAAGACAAGGTTATGTATGCGTCTCACCTTTTCAAGGAAGAGGCATTAAAATGGTGGAACACGGTACTGCAAGCCAAGGGAAGTGACATGGCTTATGCCATGAGTTGGGAAGAATTTAAGTGATTGGTGGAAAGAAAATTTTGTCCCGAATATGAAAAGGAACAAATGGCAAATAAGTTCCTGAGCCACCGAATGGTGGATGTTGACTGCCGAGGGTATACTTCGAAATTCTTCGAATATGCCAGAATTGTACCATCTCTGGCTTCGCCAAAACCGGTGCTTATTTCTTGCTATATTTGGGGTTTAATTAGCGAGATTCATGATATCGTCAAGGCTGCGAGACCCCACACAATTGACGATGCAGTCGAGCTGGCCAATACCTTGATAGATGGTCTGATACGCACGAGAGAAGAAAACAGGAAAAAGGAATTGGCCCAAAAGATTACCCAAGGATTTCGTGGGGGTAATAATAGTAGTACTTTCAAGAAAAAGGGATCTGGGCAATCTTCCACACCTCCATTCTGCAGAAACTGTCGAAAGAAACATTTTGGTAAATGTAATGAGAAATGTAATTTCTGCAAGGCACAAGGGCAACGATAGGAGGAATGCAGGAAGAAATCAACGATTTGCTTCAATTGCGGAGAAGCAGGGCATTTTAGACCAGAATGCCCTAAACTGGTCAAGCCAGCCGATAACAAGGCCAAACCTATTGACGGAACTAATAAGAGGAATGCAAGAGCCTTCCAGCTGACCAAAAAAGGAAGCAGATCTGATTCCGGATGTAAAAGCTGGTACGCTCCTAGTTCACGACGTTTATGCGAAAGTATTATTTGACTCTGGTGCAAACCAAAGTTTTATAAATACTTCATTTTGCCAAGCTCTTAAGCAACCCTTAACCAAACTTAGGCAGATTTATATGGTAGAAACGGCAGATGGAAATTATGTTAATATAGATAAGATTTTGCAAAAAGGTAAGATAGAACTTTCAGGCCACAAATTTTCTGCAAACCTGCTACCTATGAATTTAGCTGGATTCGATGTTGTGTTAGAATGGATTGGTTAGTAGCCAACCATGCTCGAATCCTCTGTGATAAGAATTCCATAGAAATTCATACACCTGCCGGAGAAATAATTGTGATTACAAGAGATAAGCCATAGAAGCCAATGAAGTTCATTTCAGTAATGAAAATTGCTAGTTATGAACGAAAACAAGGAATAGTGTATATGATTTCGGTAATCATTAACACTAAAAGTAAAGAACTTAAGGAAATTCCTGTAATATCCGAATACCCGGATGTATTTCCGGAAGAACTACCAGGATTACCACCAGATAGGGAAGTAGAATTTAGAATTCATCTAATTCCTGGAACTACACCAATAGCTAGGGCACCCTATCGGTTAGCACCCACCGAAATGTTAGAACTGAAAAAGCAGTTAGATGAATTGCTCAGTAAAGGATTTATACAACCTAGTTCATCCCCTTGGGGAGCACCAGTGTTGTTTGTGAAAAAGAAGGATGGGTCGATGCGAATGTGTATCGATTATAGAGAATTGAATAAGGTTACAATTAAGAATCGATACCCATTACCTAGGATTGACGATCTTTTTGATCAACTTCAAGGAGCTAGATATTTTTCTAACATAGATTTACGCTCCGGATATCACCAGTTGAAGGTACAAGAAGAAGACATACCCAAAACCGCTTTCAGAACTAGGTATGGTCACTACGAGTTTACAGTCATGCCATTTGGACTAACAAATGCTCCTGCAGCTTTTATGGACATGATAAATAGAATCTGTAAGCCACACTTGGATAAATTTGTGATTGTCTTCATCGACGATATACTTATTTATTCCAAAAGTCAGAACGAACATTGTCAGCATCTGTGAGCACTCTTAACTTTGTTAAGAAAGGAAAAGCTTTATGCCAAATTCTCAAAGTGTGAATTTTGGCTACAGGAGGTGCAATTTTTAGGACACATGGTGAATCACGAAGGTATTCACGTAGATCCCTCCAAAATAGAAGCAATCACCAATTGGAAGATCCCGCAATCAGCTACCGAAGTTAGAAGTTTTCTAGGATTAGCTGGTTATTATAGACGATTCATTAAGGACTTCTCTAAGATAGCTGTTCTATTAACTAAGTTAACTTGTAAAGCAGTCAAGTTTGAATGGGGACTTAGGCAAGAAGAGGCCTTTAAGATTTTAAAACAAAGGTTAACGAACGCCCCAATTCTTGCTTTACCAGAAGGAACATAAGATTTTGAAATTTACAGCGATGCTTCTAAGTTAGGGTTAGGATGTGTACTAATGCAACGCAAGAAGGTAATTGCATATGCATCAAGACAGTTGAAAAAGCACGAGGAAAATTATACGACTCATGACTTAGAGTTAGGAGCAATAATTTTTTCCCTTAAGATCTAGAGACATTATCTGTACGGAAGTAAGTTTACAGTCTATACAGATCATAAGAGTTTAAGATACATATTTGGGAAAAAAGAATTAAACATGAGGCAAAGGAGATGGATGGAGATTCTAAGTGACTACGACTATGATATTCAATATCATGAAGGAAAAGCAAATGTAGTAGCGGATGCCTTAAGTCGTAAGTATCATGAAAAGCAAAGACGAGTTCGTTCTCTTAGATTAAATCTACAGCTAGATTTAATGGAACAACTGAAGAACGTTCAAGAAACAGCAATCAAGGATGATGCCGAAGGAATGAAAGGAAGAATAAAAGAATTAGAACAAGGGACTGATGGAATTTGGAAATTCCACAAGAAAAGGATTTGGGTACCTAAGCAAGGAAATTTAAGAGATAAAATTTTAGAGGAAGCCCATAAATCTAGATATACCATGCACACTGGAAACAATAAGATGTACCAAGATTTAAGAAATAACTTCTGGTGGATAGGAATGAAAAAGGACATAGCTAGATATGTATCTAAGTGTCTGACCTGTTCACAAGTTAAGGCAGAACATTAGAAACCTTCAGGGTTACTCAAAAAATTAGAAATGCCTGTATGGAAATGAGAACTAATAACAATTGATTTTGTTACTAAGTTGCCCAAAACCAGAAAAGGTAACAATGCGATTTGGGTAATTGTGGATCGATTGACCAAATCAACTCATTTTCTGCCCATGAAGGAAACCTTTAGCATGGAAAGATTAGCAAAGTTATATGTAGACGAGGTGGTATCCTTACATGGAGTTCCACTCTCCATAGTATCAGATAGGGATAGTCGTTTCACCTCACGCTTTTGGACAAGTTTCCAAGAAGTAATGGGGAGCCGATTAAACCTAAGTACTGCATACCATCCCCAAACAGACGGACAGAGTGAAAGGACGATCCAAACCCTGGAAGCATGCTCAGAGCATGTGTAATAGATTTTGGTGGAAACTGGGATAACCACCTACCCTTAATCGAATTCTCCTATAACAATAGTTATCATGCAAGCATCGAAGCTGCCCCTTTCGAAGCACTATATGGACGAAAATGTCGAACTCCAGTTTGCTGGGCAGAAATAGGAGAATGCCAATTATTAGGTCCCGAGATTGTACAGGAAACTACCGACAAGGTAACTCAAATAAAGGAACGACTTAAGATGGCTCGAGACCGCCAGAAGATTTATGCAGACAATCGACGCAAGCCATTAGAATTCCAAGTGGGAGACAAGGTACTCTTGAAAGTTTCTCCTCAGAAAGGAGTAGTTCGATTCGGTAAGAAAGGAAAGCTAAGTCCAAGGTACATAGGAACATTTACCATCACCCAACGGATAGGACCCGTCACCTATCGCTTACAACTACCAGAAGAATTAGCCGGGGTACATGATGTGTTTCATGTATCTAATCTTAAGAAATGTTTAGCTGATAAATCATTGGTAATACCTCTTCAAGATATAGAGGTAAATGAAAAGTTGAAATTTGTTGAGAAACCTCTTCAAATAGAAGACAGAAAGGTCAAGTTCCTCAAGCACAAGAGACCGGTGCTGGTCAAAGTAAAGTGGGATTCGAAAAGAGGACCTGAGTACACTTGGGAACTGGAATCTGAAATGAAGCAAAAGTACCCTTATTTGTTCCAGTAAATCTTGAGGACGAGATTTTAAACAAGGTGGGGAGGGTGTAACAACTCTTGCCAAAATTTTCATTTCTTAATTTAACAATGCCCATTAGGAAACCCTAATTGAGACCCCTAAGTGTTATGGCACGACCCATAATTTTCAAAAACAGTCAAAACTAGGATCAGGACCCCCTAAAACTCAAGGGGGGTATCCCCTCATCATAATTATCCGTCTAAAACGACTTCAAAACACGTAGTTATCGAAAATGTTGACTCACTTAGGCTATACACGACACGAGGCTACCCTATCCTAAAAGGGTAGCCATCGCGCCACGCGCAGGGACCAGGAGGGCCTGGCGCGCCTCGCGAGGGGGGCTAAATTTCAGTATATAATGCAGGGGCTTGGCACTTGCATGTCTGTATTGTTTCGACGTTAAAATTCGTTACGTACGTTGAGTTATACACTATTTCGTTCAAAACACTTAAATCCCGAACCTCTGTTGCGACAATAGGGTACTAACTCGATCACTGCTACGATACAATGTCCTATCGATTGAAACCGATCCGATGGATGTTTAAGTGCTGCCCAAATTCGGGCTATACTTTGTCATTCGTCGTGAGGGTTTTGATTTCGTGAACTTATCGTAAATGTTGTATTAAGTTACTAACCTAGTTTCGTATGCATTGTTACTTAACTAGGTTACGAGGCTAAATCAGTAGGCATAACTCTGTCCAACTAAATTTGCAATGTGAGTCATTCTCTTTTACCAAATTGTTTCTAAAACCCTATTTATTTTCAAAAATATAATTACAGGGATTAAGTCTTTGTAGTCTTCAATTACAGCCGGTATGTGGGGTTTTGTATACATTACTTGATAACCGTCACCATTGGACAATGGGTTAGCCAATGGGTGATATGACCATAGTCACAAAATCGGGTCGAGTGACAAATACCGTTGGGTAATTATTGTAATCGCCCTTAATACTGTAAATTATAACAAGGTGTCATTTTGTGCAATTTGAATGACTCGCCAATATTTCCCCGCTGATAAAATTTTTCTTAAACATGTTTCAGGTGATTTACTGTGAATCAGGGAAAAGTGCCGCATAGCACTACCAGCTTGAAGAAAGTGGCTCAGTAAATAAATAAGCATGTTTTTGTAAAACAAGGATTTTCCAGTGAAATTTCCTTTATTGTAAATTATGGGGTTTGTCCCAAATTGTGAAATAAAATAAATTGGGCATTTTCAATTAAAAAGATCTTGTTAAAATTTCCGCTGCCAAAATAAACAATACCACGGGTTTTCTGTCCCGCGGCTCCTGAAACGGGTAAAACCGGGTCGGGGGCTGTGACAATATGTTAGAATCCCCGAGACGGATTCAAAACCAATAAGGAATAAAAGTATGAATGATATGTCAGAAACCGCGCGACGGGTTCGAAACATAATGAATGATAAGAATGAAAAGATTCGAATGTGTAAGTAATTACAGACTAAGCAAGTAAATATTCTTTAAAAAGCGAATATTACCCAAGTTATATCTTAAGCTTATATATATGTGTGAATAAATGTGTGTATATATATATATATATATATATATATATATATACAAATATGTTTGTATGCAAGAATGGTTAAAGAGACGAATGAGTCATGCGGGTCAAATGGTAATCGCCATTTAAGCCTGATATATTTAATGTTTTGATCTGTTAAGTTTTATACTTATAGGTGAGCATAATGTTTGGCACGCAAACCTAAGTTTTGATGAAAGAAGGAAGTTATGGACATGTTATGTGTTAGACGTGTTAGAAATCGACTCTTAGGAGACATAATGAATGACGGGCTATGACCCGGACAATAATTTAAGTATGAACGAGAAGGGTAAGTTTTGTTAAGAATACCGAAATGACGTAATGAATGTCTTTGCAAGTAAGCATGAATAGAAAGAAGTACGAATGTGTTATAGCATGTACATAGGAAATTGGAAAAGAATTATAGGTGAGCAATCACCTAGTATAATGAATGTTTGAATGAAATATGCTAACCGCCGATTTTGTAGATGTAAATGGTAGAACTCTCAATGTGATGAAACCAATCGAATTGGTGAATGAATGCGCACGAGTGGAAGCTCGCTACAATGATGAATGAAAGCTGGTAGGGTACAGTTAGTACTCGTGAAGGAGCGGATCGATCTGGTTTATGGATCGCTGAAGTAGGAAATGAAATCAAAGTAAGTAAAATGTTTTAACTCATGCCAGATAAGTATGAATTAGTAAACGGAAAACGACCTACAAAATGAATGATGAAATAGGTATGGTACGGTATGGAATGTTTGATTTTAACATTTGACATAACAAGAAAACTATGTCACTAAGAAGTAAATCTTAAAACTCTGGAGCGAAAATTTCAGGTATTGGTTACACTCTCGTCTAATGAACTTGCATGACACGCTTGCTCATGCAAATTAAGTGATGCATGAAATGAGAGTAATAGTAATGTAAAATGAATGAGAAGATTTGAAGGTGATGTAAAGGTATGCATTGTACAAATAACTATAGAAATGTAGAATCATGTTAACTTAGGAGTTAAGCATGTATGTGTGATAAAGAAATAGTAGTTTCATTGCGACAACAAAACAATAATTGAATGTTATATGACATGACATGTGAATAGAATATAACCTAAGAGGTGGGATGAAGGTATTAGATCCGTTATAACGGATCATACGAATGTAGGTACGATAATAAGTGTGAAGAAGTATGCATATTGACCCACTACAAACGGGCCAAGGAAATGAGAATGTTATGTAAAAGTAAAGTATGAAAAGTATGGACTTGTTAGAAGGAAGTCAATCATATGAATAGTTATGAATCGAGAATGGATAGTTACTTAGTATTATGATGTACCTGTCGAAATTAAACATAGATTTGTATGTATAAATTACGAATTTAGACCGTATAGTCGATGAAAGTACTATGAATGTTGAAATAAACAAAAAGGAATGTTATTAATGGGATGTTGTAATTGTTTCAAGCAAACAAAAAGGTATATTGTGAGTGATATACGAGTATTGGAATGATGAATAAACCGCTAGGTATGAAGTGCGTTAGAAACTAGCGTCAGCTAGAGAAAGCGACACTAATAAGAACTCTGGGACGGGTTCTTGAAGATAGAAGGTCGTCATTAGATGGGCTCGTGGTCGTGTTAATGGGCCAGGAAGAAAAGATAATTAGTGTTAAATGGAAATGAGAAAGGTTTCGGGGACGAAACCTCATTTAAGGGGGGTAGACTTGTAACACCCCAAAACCCAAATGTTTATATTCGGAAAATGTTCTAATATGGTACATCAAGAAATAAATAACTAGGCTATTTAACATAGTTAAGAATATAGTAGAAACAATTAAAGGATGAAAGTTGTGCCAAGTATAATTTAGTGGCAAACCATTGAAGGGCTAAAGTGGGGTAAAAGGAAAGTTGAATTTATTTATGAAATACACACACAAACACACACACGTACGTGTGTTCTAGAAGGAGCCAGGAGCTCCATGAGAGCTCAAGAATCCTAATCAAGAAATCATCAAATTAAAAGGTTAAATGAAGCTTAAATTTATAACCGAGCATGGATTAATGATCACCTTCACAAGGGGATCGCAAGGTATGTCTTAAAAGTTAGATTGGTGATTATGCACGAAGTGGGTTATGTTGTAAATCGCGAATTTGTATGAAATTGAGTATGAGTATGTGTTAGAATCATCATTTGGAACATGGATTATGCATGGTTTGGGTTAATTTGATGTTTATAGGTGAAACTCGTTGGTTATGGTGATGATGAAGACTTGAATGATCACCCATGTCCAATTCTTTCCTAATATTGATGTATTTTGATATGTATGATAGATTCTTGTTAGAGGAATTGAAAGAAATGTGATACTAGTATGTTTGATGTTTATGTATGAATGATTCATGTTGATTAGAAGGAGAAATTTGATGAATTATGTATGAGGTTAGAAGAATATGCATGAATTAGTTGTACACTATGCTTAGGAGGTAGTATACACACCAAATGTATGATGAAATTATGAGGTAATTAAGATTAGTGTAGGATCGTTTTCAGACCCGAATGAGTCAACTAGAAGAGTTTATCTCAACACGAAAAGCGGAAACAGACGTGTAGAGTTCAATTCAGCAAGATTCACGCTTAAAACTGTTGTATTATTGATTCTATAACGTTTTACAACCTGACAACACTTCGGCAGCACTTCGTTGCTCTGGCCGGAAAATTTCTGAAAGTTACAAATGATGAAAGTTTGAAGGGTATTTATAGGAAAGACCCTGACCGTTTGAAGGTGACATGCCACCCTTCAAACGATCACCTCTTCAAACTGTGACCTCTTCAAACGTTCCTGACAATATCAAACAATTACATACTCAAACGGTCATCATTCCTCAAACGGTTAACATACAATTTCATATTTCATGATGTCACTTGTGATATCACCTATGTGATGTCACATATGTGATGTCACTTGTGATGTCATGCTTGTTCAGATCCACAACGAACCCGAGACTCGATATAAGACGAAGACGACAGATGTGTGCACCAACAGACTCCCCCTCAGATGTTGACGAGTCTTAATTGTCGAGTCTTCGCATCTTCAGTCTTTATCAGTCCTCTCGAATTCTTTGAAGCGTCTGACGTTGTAAGAATCCTCAAATCTTCTTTCTTCTCTTTTCATCACCAACAAACTCCCCACGATCAATCTCTACTCGGATGTCTTCAGACTCCCCCTTTCGATATGCTGGGATCGCAGTCTGGCATGTTAAAATCACACAATCTTCAGGTATCGGAACCTGGTTCTCTATCATTCAAATATCCTACACATTCTCTACTCAAAAATAAATTTTCTGATGACAACCTGTAAAAACAATCTCACTATCTAATGAACCACTTGCATGAATTATACTATCAAAGAATGAATTTACAATGTTAATCATTGATGAATCACTTGAAGATATATCATTTTTAATTTTAAAACCAACACACTCTCCCAAACCATCTGTTCATCATGTTTAGCACTCGGAATTTTGAAAATTAGCTCTCCAACACCAGTTGTCGAAAATCTTTTTGTATTTTTCAAAATTTATGCTAAAACACACTAGAAATATTTTTGGATTTTTGAATGAAATGAAATGCAATAAAGAAATATTTACAGACATTATTTTTGTGAGTTTGTGCAAGAGGATCATATCAGTTTTTGACAAGTCACAAGTACCGTTGAGCTTAGTTACACATTAAGAATTAAACAATTCACTTAGATTGCCAATATACTGATCCACTTAAATTCTCACACAAATTTCAACTGATTCAGGATATGAGATAGGTGTATTAAGAACTTAAACTCATTCATGTGTCCCACCTCTTGAATATACTCCCGTATCCAGATCCTAATATTCTGTCTTACAGGTGAGTATACCACATATGATATCTGTCAGGGGTTAAATTGCGAGGGTCGTGAGAGCTCAGGTCGATACTCCCGTATACGCAGAGAGATGACGGCTTCGACTTTTGGTGTGTCCCCTTTAGAGGATCTTTTGAATTACAACAGCAATGACTATCAATTTTATTGTTTCATCAATTTGCTGAGGGCGGCGCTATATTTCAAGCAAGCAGAAAGTATTCTCCGGGGACTAGGTCAGAATTTCCATTCAGCAGAAGTCCCGGGATAATACCCCAGATATCACTGAGCATAAAGACCTAGTATCTCAGAAAGAGGGACCTTTCAAACGAGATTTCAGGGGTTACCTATATATCTAAGTAGTGTTCCCCACGAAACAAGTAAGTTTGAATTTAAGTTTATATCCCGAAAAAGCTTACTAAATGTGTAAAAACCTATCGGCATATCATCAGTGAGACCATTTAACGCTTATTTAATCATTACATTTCTTTAGCATACTGTAACTGTCTACTGATGTACTATCATTTCCTCTTCTTTGACACCAAAACTCATTTTTAATTTTATCATGTTTTTGTCTTTTTCAAATTTTCAAATGTTTTTGGATTTTCTGAAATTTTCTACTCCCCCTAAAATGCAAACACATTTTAGGAAATTTGAAAACAAACTATACAGTAAAGTGACAACCGATATCGAATTGCGTCAATTCTCCATTCACTTGGCATAAACAATCAGAACTCCCCCTTACAACAAACTATTTTCTCATAATGATTTCAAAACACTTAAGTTTGTTTTAAACCAAAATGATTTTTCCGGAAAATAAGTTTTGTTGATTTTACCACTTGTAAAATTAGGGGTTTGGTTCATCATATTGTCTATTCAATCTCTTGTATCAGAATTACATCAAGTTCAACCTAATGACCTTGAGTAATCACTTTGTCAGAATCAACCTCTTACCACTTGTAAGTATATCCAAAACATATAACCACATGTAGGAATAAACATCTACACAAATACATGTTACCAATCAAGATGCAGATTCCTGCTTCACACTTACTAACCTGGAAGCTCCGGCAATTCACAATCTGCAAAATTTAACAAACTTTAAGATTCATTTACACAATCAATTTTTAAGAAAGATATCGATTCCTGATCCACGATTACAAACTTGGGATCTCCGGCAAGTCAGGTTTTTCAATGAAAGAAAATATCCACCCAAGCCTGACCAGCCTTGGGTGTTTTCAATTCAGATTCAGTTGGAATATAAGTTGCCTTCTTTGTAGCATAAAAATATTTAACTCCTTTAACCTTCCCATCGACCATCTTTCCAAAAATTTTCTTTACATTCCCACTAAAAGCTTTTTCAACATCAAATTCATTCTTTTCAGAATAAAATTGATTTGAGATCTCAGCCTTTCCAACCTTTGATTTAAAATTCTCAGCTCTCATGGTGGAAAATGAACATTATCCATTAGAGGCACTGAGTTTTCACTTTTTACCTCAATCTTTGGCTCCTCTGATTTTGTGGAATCAGATTCATCGCCAGATTTTACCTCTGATTTCTTAACAACCCAAGCTTGGTTGTCAAGATTTCCCCTCTTCTTGTAAAACCTTTTCGAACACTCTCCAACTTCATATGTTGAATTTTTGAACACTTTGAATCTTTCAGTTGGAGGTTCAACATCAACAATCTTTTCTTTAAGTTTTGAAGAAACTTCCTGTTTTGTTTGAGTAGCTTTAGGACAGTTCCATGCAATATGACCAACTTCATTTCATTTATAACAGGTTCTTGTCTCTTTCCTTTGAAAAACTCCATACTTCATCTTTTCAGCAAGAAACTCCTGATTTGACTGTTTCCAGAATGAGCTCTTTGCTTCTTCTTCATGGCTAGTTCCTGCAACATATGTCATTTTTGATTTAAAATCTCGAACATATTTTTCATTTTTATAGTTTTCAGGTGGAATAAAACCAAGACCTTTCTTTTTGAACTTACTATTATAGTTTGGTTTCTTTCGAAATTCCGAACCATAATTGTAACCCATTTTCTTGTTTAACCGTTGTTGAAATCTTGAAGTGTATTTTTTAGGATTTTCAGTAAGATTTAAATCTTTTATTTCAGAAACATTAATTTCTGTCATTTTGAAAACCTTTTTGATCATTTCAAATCGAACACTTCTTATTGGAAATTCTTTATCAAAATATAATTTGTCAGAATCATTCAAAGTATATGCAACTTCAAATGTTTCATCATTCAAATTAGATTTTGACAACAAAAATTCTTTACTATACACCCGTTTTCCCGACGACTTTGAACTCTTGACAGACGAACTCGAACTCCTGGACTCAGACATTGACTCGGACTCCTCATCCTTATCTAACACCTGATCGACCATTCTTTTTATTAATTCGGACTCATGATCTGTGTCGGACGCTGTGAACGTGACGTCAATGTTGTCTGGTAATACATCGGTTAACTCGGACTCTAACTTTAGATTAACTGCCTTTTGGACTTGTTCCTCATTTGGTTTTCTAGGCGAATACCCTTCCCAAATTGGAGGCGGACACTTGTTATAACATACACTCTGTTTCTTACCAGTATCCGTTTTCTTCTTTGACTTCTTATCTTCGTATTTAAACGCCTCAAAACCTTCAACCGTTAGATAAATTCTATCAATTATATAATCACAACTTGTATAACTTCGCAGCAATCTTCTGATTCTTTCATTTTCAGCTTTCTCAGTTTCCAACTCTTGCTTCCATTTTGCACATTCTTCAATGTAAAAATTTATCTCTTTCTGCTTCGACATCATTGTTGCATTCAACATCTTCAAAGCTTTCTCTCTTTCAGAGTTAGTCTTTTCCAGACTATTCACAGTTCTGTTCAATACATCGTATGATTCTTTCAAATTTTTCACATCAAACAACAACTTTTCTTTCATCTTCTCTGATTCACTAAACCTCTCGTCTTTTTCTTCACACTGTTTGCAAGATTCCAAACATGTGAGACATGGTTTCGTAACTTCAACAATCTTCTCAATAACTTTGGCTTTCTTCAATTCGTTTGCAGCTTTTCTCTCTTTGAGTTTCTTCAAATTATCTGCAATTTTTCACAGAACTTCAATTTATCTGCAAAATAAAATTCAAAACTGTCAGAAGATAAATGAGATTTTCCAATGTTTATCTGTTCAACTTCTTCATCATCATCACTAGTATCTGTTGAACTATTTTTAGAAGAAACAGATTCTTCATCTTCACTTTTCTCATCATCAGATAACACAGCCATCCATTCTTTCACCAACTCTGGCTTTTGAACAATCTGAGCAATAAAAGCTTTAACATTGGGATCAGCTGGAATATACTTATCCCAGCTAAAACCTTCAGCCACTTTCTCGTCATCTTGATCAATAATGCCATAGTAAGCTTTCCTGTTTGCATCTTCGATCATTTTTCCATGAGCTGTTTGAGAATCTTTTTGTTGATGTGGTAGATGAGTAATTTGTTGATATATGGACTTCTTATAATATTTCATCTTTTCCAAAAGGATCTTTTACTCCTTTTGGCTCCTGATTCTTGCACTCTCTTTTAAAATGGCCTTTCTCCCTGCAACGAAAACAAACTACTTTAGATTTATCAAAACCTAAATTAGAAAGATTTGCATCCAAGAAATCACTTCTTCCTGTAATCATTCTAAATTTTTTTGCTCTCCTCAAGACACTAGCTAATGCCCATTTAATGTCCATCAGTTCCAACTCCTCTGCATCGATCTGATCATAATCTTCCTTTGTGAGCATCGGATTACCAATTTTTCTGGCAATCAACCCTTCATAAGATTCTAATGCAGTGACCAGTAATCCCATATGACTAACTTCTTCAGAATAATTTTGTCCATTTTGAAGATGTAAAGCCACATTACACTGAATCAGATGCCCATTTCCAACAGATGCACTTTGAACACTTGGAGAATTCACATTTGAAAATCCACTAGTATTGATTGAGCTTTGACTGCTTGTTCCGGATGAATTTCTTGCACTAAATGCTGTTTGGATTTTTGGACTCACTTCAACTGTCTGAACATTTCCTTTATAGTACAGTTTGATATCTTGCTGATTGCTTGAACTGTTCATTCTGGCAATTTTCTGATGTTCAAGATCCTGTGCCTCCAACTTTTCAATAAACTGAGCAATTGATAATCTGCTAAACTGTCCAGAATTTTTCAGAATCATCAAATATGTACCCCATTCCTTTTGTGGTAATGCATCAGCAAGCTTTTCTACCCATTCTGCTGGAGTTTTTGTAATCTTCAACTGTGACATGGTGCGAACAAGATGACAATATCTCTCAATGAGAGTCTTTTTTGTCTCACCAGGCATACAAGTAAACAATTTAAACTCCTTTTTCAATAAAGCTGATTTACTCTGTAGCATTTCTGTACTTCCTTCAAATTTCTTTTTAAGAGCTTCCCAGATAGAATAAGCACTGTCATCATGTTGAAGCAACACAAATATATCCTCTTTAACAGCTTGTTGTAATAGATTGATCATCATTTTCTCTCCTTTATAACTTTCTCTCTCTTGCTCTGTGAATTCTGAAATGATTTTATCAACTCCCACTGAGCTTTGTGGCCTCTCATATTCAGTTTCAATGCTTTCCCAAGCTTTTAAATGATTTGCCTGAACCCAATTCTCGAAACGTTTCTTCCATCCATGATAATCTTCAATTCCCATAAGTTTCGGGGGTTTTTGCATTGTTCCGGTTTCATTCTCCATGTTCATGTTCTTAGCAATGTCACCCGGAGTAGTCGGAGATGTTGCGAATGCGTTGTAAAAATCTTCACTCATGATTCGATATCGAAGAATTTCTCAAACTAGCTTTCAAACGAACTGGTTCACCTCGTGAAATACCTGACAAACAAACAAACAAAACATAATCAGTTTAAACACTTATCAAATAACAGAATAAAACTGGTACTCGAACTGGTGAATATTCTGTGCGGATTGAAGGTTGACACACTGTGCGGACTGCTATGACCCGGAATCAAATTCAACGACTTGACCCTTTGTAACCTTTGAACGATCAAACCGTGAGACTTGGACCTTTGACACACCGATTTATTGGGCTTTGACACACAATACAAATCTCTATCACGTGCAAACTGAGAAACCTTGATATTACTCTGATTGGGCCGACAAACTTGATCTTACAAGATTACTGATTGGGCCTAGATGATCACATGGGCTGTAGACACTTAACACATTCAAACTGTGATTGGGCCGATTGATTATATAATGTTGATTTGGCTTAGAACTATTTTTCAATTTCAAATCACATGAGACTTTAAAATGACCGACCACCCTTATGATATTACCGAGACATTTTGTTTATCAGCAAACGTATTCAACTTTGACTAAATTTCATGGATATAACAAGTGACCGACAACTATTATGTATAAACAATTAAACCGAGACTATTCACATGTTTCGACAACATTTAATACACCATCACATGCAAGACTTTGACCTTATAAATTCTAATTTGACTACCCTGTTATCGATTAAAGAATCACATGTATTCTGAAAAACACTATCTTGGGCAGATGATCACATGCACATATATACTTTTATCAAGTTTCAAGACTTATTGATTGAACCGATCAAGACAAGTGGGTCGGTGTTCACATAACAACAAGATTTTTTTTTATTGAAGCCGACAACAACACATGCAACTTTGGAATTATAATTCTTCCACTATCAGATGAACCGCTGACAATTTATCATATTAAAAACAAATATCACGTGAACTACTCAACCACTTTCAAACGGGAACCATGTTCAAACTGTTATGTCCAGTTTCAAACGGTAAGGTGTAACTTTCAAACGGTCAGACCAGTTTCAAATGGTCTTGTCCAGTTTCAAACGGGAAGGTGCTTGCTTCAAACGGTTAACCCAACATTTTCAAACGGTCATGTGCATTTTCAAATGGTAAGGTGCCTTTTTCAAACGGTCATGTGCAGTTTCAAACGGTAAAGGTCAATTTCAAACGGACAGGTGCTGGGCTCGTTCAAACGGTCACCAATTTTCAAGCCATTTCTACTACTTTTAGTTCGAATTTTAAGCTGAAACTTTCAAGGGTTTGTTAAAATGCACTTTTACACATTCTGTGAAAAATTTATCCAATTTTAACCGTGAAAACTTGTTAAATTTTGAAAGAAGGTGTAGAAAACAGAAAAATGAAGCTGAATTGGTATGAACTCTTCCTCCTGAGCTCTGATACCACTTGTAGGATCGTTTTCAGACCCGAATGAGTCAACTAGAAGAGTTTATCTCAACACGAAAGGCGGAAACAGACGTGTAGAGTTAAATTCAGCAAGATTCACGCTTAAAACTGTTGTATTATTGATTCTATAATGTTTTACAACCTTACAACACTTCGGTAGCACTTCGTTGCTCTGGCCGGAAAATTTCTGAAAGTTACAAATGATGAAAGTTTGAAGGGTATTTATAGGAAAGACCCTGACCGTTTGAAGGTGACATGCCACCCTTCAAACGGTCACCTCTTCAAACTGTGACCTCTTCAAACGGTCATGACAATATCAAACAATTACATACTCAAACGATCATCATTCCTCAAACGGTTAACATACAATTTCATATTTCATGATGTCACTTGTGATATCACCTATGTGATGTCACATATGTGATGTCATGTTTGTTCAGATCCACAACGAACCCGAGACTCGATATAAGACAAAGACGACAGATGTGTGCACCAACAATTAGATCATTTGTAAGTGATTAGCAAAGTAGTGATGAAGTGGGTTTTGTATAACATGTTGAAAATGATGAGTTGCTTATGTTAATAATGTTTGAAATCATATATGTGTGTGAATGTTTGAAGAAATCGGACAAGATTTGATAGATTAGCATGTTATGAGGTCGAATGATGATTTCAATATAAGATCCATGTGATGAAAGGGTCGTGATGAATGATGAATAAGCTAATTTTGAGAATGATATATGATAGTTTGATGCTTGATAAGCGGCGGGGAAGCTTGGGAAAGAAGCGGGTCGAATGGAACTTATGCGCGTACTCGGATGTAATGTAAGTAAAGCTTACCCCTTTTTTTATAGAATATATATACTCGTTGAATAAGTTACGAACATGGTAAGTGAATATGTGAAGTATGATGTTCCGACAAGTTTTGATACGGGCCGGAACATGTAGTCATGATAAGAGACTAAGTTTTATGGTTAAAAAGGGTCATATGGTAATTTTGGTTTACGTGTTAACGAAGGGATAAGTTACCTGGAGGGAATAATGACAACTCAAAATCCCACAAGGATAAAATGGACAATTAGATTTAATGGGTCAAATGGTGAAGATATCACCATTTGGTAATATCGACTAATGAATTGTTTGTCAAGCATTACGAATTTACAGAATGAATAGTGAAAGGATTGCGTTGCTATCATCTAGCAATTTGGTGGGTGAAGTATTAAAACGGGTCATAGCTTTGATCCGAGCAAGGTATGTGCGATTAGAGTTGTAGTTAAGTAGTAGGATTGGTTAAATATGCAATGAAGTCCTTTGTTATAAAGGATGGAACAAAGTTGACAAAAACGCCCTTGATAGGTACATCGGGAAAACGACCTTAAAAGTCGTTTGGAAACAAGCTATTCGATTAGTGTAATGTTTTGGTCAAGTATGAAAGTGAAGAGTATGTTTTTTTTTGTAAGTCATAGACCATTTAATGCGCAAATACCCATAACGGGTCAAAATAAGCTTTTGAGCGAAAATGGGTTAAGAGGATGAAAGACATCCTAGAATTTAATCTTTTATGATAGACAACGTTGAAATTATAAGGTTCATGAGAAATTGAGGTCAAATAAACAGATTATTTTGATAAATGCATGAACGGGTCAAAACTTTGTTAAAAGGTAATAAGTCAAAAGCTTAAAAGTCTAAAATTTTGTTAATCCGGTTGTCGGATGTTAACTCCATGTGATGGAGAATTAAATTACGATCACGTAGGAAAAAAAATCGTGTAAAACGGATCAAAAACGAGAGAGTTATGTTCGTTTTCGTAAAACTGAGTGATGCTGGGAATATGCAGCAACAGCTGCAAACATTCTGTTCATATTGGGGGGTCGCGCGATGCGACGACGAAGGCAAGGGGCCGTCGCGCGACGCGACGGGCTCTAGAATAATGAAAAATTTATATTTTGTTTGTATATGCAATGCGAACCCGTTTAGACCATTTTTAAACGCTTGTATACTAAGTATGATTAATTCATTTCATGTTTCAGGAAAGGTAGGTATATGTGGGCGTATACACATATGTAGACATGTATGAACGTATGTACGTATGTAGGTACGAATGTATGTATGTATGTATTTATGCTAGTAGGTATATATGAGCGTACGCAAGTATGTAGTCATGTATGAAGGTATGTACGTATGTAAATATGTGAGTGTGCACGTATGCAGTCAGGTATGCATGGATTTTTGCAAGTTTTCAATACGATACAGTATTAACGTTATTAATAGTGTGCCTTACGAATAAAGTGTAACACAGGTACATTAAGGAAGTCTCACCAAGGATCATATACTCAGATGTAATGCTTAAATGTAAAGAGATTAAAGGAATGAAACGTAAAACGAGGATGAATCTTGTTCATGTTTATAATGTGTGCTAATGTTGCGAATGTATGTGGTGAGTGCAGGTAGTACGAATCACGGAGGATCATCAGGAGGAGTAGGGATCGAAGATCGGGTCATAGGATAGATTGTACGGGAACGTTGGTGTATGTAATATAATAAACATAAGTTATGTTTTTATTTAGTAAATGAGTCGATTGATGAATTTATGTGAAAGAATTATTTTGGAAATGAACTTCTAGTAAGTCAAAACGTTTATAACGAAAGAAATTTTATGGTACGAATTTCCGCTGCGACTTTTGGTCAAATACGAATTAGGGTCTTTCACAACATCTACAATGCGTCAATCTTTCAACGTGTGGTATTTTTGAAGCGTGATGTTTTGATTGTTTGAGGGAATTGTTGGGTTGTGAGGGAAAATTGTTGGGTATGGTGAGTGATGGGCATTTCCACTAAAATCCATCACTAGGGATGGAATAATTGTTGATGACATGGCAGAACTTGATTGGAAGTTGTGAATGAGTGCTGAGTGATGAGTGATGACCACCCCTACTCCCAAACAGTGAACACTATCAAAATAATAAGAGAACAATTTTTTTGATATTATTATAAACAAGTTTACACTCCTATCTTAAACTTACTCAGAAAAAGAAACCAATGGAAATATGTCATTATCCCACATTGGCATGTTGCAAGAAAGCATTGATGAGAAACCATTGCAAACAAAATCTGGCTTGTTAATTAATCAAAATCGAATAATAACCGAGCTTCGTAAGCGATTAATAGAAACCAAAGTTTGGTTATAGTTATGGAAATCCAATAACTGATAGCTTTGGTTATGATTAGTTTTAAAGTTATAAAAACAAGATTTTGTTAAATCATGTTATCACTCTTTAATGAGCTCAACGAACCAACTTATTGTTATTTTTTGTAAAACTTAATGAAGATCAGCCTTAAAGACGAAGAACACGGTAAAGGTTGTACTCGATTTTCTTCACTTTCAAGCAAAAAACTTTGAAAACCTGCAACGATAATCGTTAACTCGCAAAACAAAACACCCAAACACACCGAAACAAAACTGAACACAACCAAATCCAAGCCGAAAAGTTCAGGTCTTCGTAGTCTTGAATGTTGATATCAAAACCGAGCCTAGAAATAGGTTCTGATACCACTTGTAAGTCCCAAAAATAGATCTTAACAATGATATCAAACAACCTATTGATCGTTTGTAATCTAATCAATAGGTGATTCAAGAAAAGACGAAGAACACACCGAATCACTTTCAAACTTGCACAAAATTCTATTACTATCAACTAGAAAAAGCGTCTGCTACAAGCTCACAAACTCCAAATCGCCTCTCACTCTCTGTCTAGGAATTTCTATGACTAGGAGGCTTTTCTCTAACTGGCTAACCCTAGTTTATGAGATAAAGCATGTTTATATACACTAGGTAAGCCCACGACCCACATGAGCTCCTCTTGGGCTTGCCTGGCCCACATGGCCTTAGGCATGGCCCAAATAACTTATAAAGGTCCAAACTAGGGGTGAGCAAGAGGAAAAACCCGACCCTACCCGACCATTACCCGACCCGAGAACCGATCAAACATAAAATGTAGAACCGATTCACTACCCTAAATATAAGGTCGGTTCTGGTCCATAGGTCCAAGTCGGGTTTCACCATGAAAAGAACCGAGAACCGACCCGACCCTATTTTATATGAAAAATTGGAACCGATCTAAATACCTAGGTACTTGGGTTTGGGTTGGGTCGGGTCGGGTTGGGTATATTTTTGGTTTGGTTCTCGGTTATTTTCGATTCGGACCTAAACTTACTCACCCGTAGTCCAAACACTAATATGAACTAACTCGGTAAAGCCCAGTTCGTAACCATAACCTGTTGCGTATATTTGATGCATCAGTCTCACACTTTTAAGGGCTAACATCTCTAATACCTATTCCGACACTTTAAACTGTCACAAATTCATGGATAACAACCTTTTACCACTTGAGGTAGTGGGAAATTGATATAGTCATTAGATTTTTGTTGTGTTATGGATGTTAAGCATGTTTATAACATTTGAATATAATGGACAATTCCATATTTAAACTTATGCGTACTTGCAATTGAACACAACTTCGTTCCCATAAAATATCTGTATAATTTTGGTTCAATCCTTGGGATTGAGCGGATTGAGTTGGAAAATAAGGCTATGGGGTATAGGGGCGTGGGTTGGGTCATGATTGTCCACCTAGGACCATGGTTTACGCACTACACCACCCCATATTAAATCACAGAGGTTCGCGTGGATTAAACCACGACAACCACAAATCAAAATTGCAAAGTTTGAGGAGGTGGCCGTCGTGCAAATCTTAAATGTCATTTTATGTTTCCCTTCTTGTCCATTTTCACCTTCTTCTTTTGAATGAGTCACTTTCTTTAAAGCAAGAAACAGAGAAAAATGAAGGCACCAGACTTTAAGTCCACCGCCGCCATATTCGGCAGATTCGAAGACAACGGCGAGGCAATGCCAATCTATTTCTCTCCTTCTCACTCAATAATCAATGTACGTTTATCTCTCTCTCTCTCTATTTGTCAATCGCATATCCATAACTACCATGTGAACGGCTTGTGTGTCGCCGGAGAAGGAGTAGAAAAAAGAATATAAGATGTTTAGAGAAAGAATGATAGAGGTTGAAGATAATTAGTTTCTCTCTCTAGAAACCAAAGAACTTTATAAAGAGAAATTTACGAAATGGCCAAGAATAAGTTTGACTTACCAAAATGGCCACCTCATACGTCGGTGGAGCAGGGCATCACCGATTACGAGACATCTTTTGCGTCCTTAAATATAGAAGTGACACGTGTCCGTGACTCATCCCATGCGTCCGTGACTCACCCCATCATCCCTTGCGTCCGTGACTCATCCCATGCGTTGCCGACTCATCCCATGCATCCTTAAATATAGAAGTGACACATGTCTCAATGGGATGCATGGGATGAGTCACAGACACATGGGATGAGTCGGAAAACGCATGGGATGAGTCACGGACGCATGGGATGATGGGACGAGTAACGGACGCATGGGATGCCTCAAATCTCGCTAAAAGTAAATTTTATGAGTCACGAACGCATGTGATGAGTCACGGACGCATGGGATGAGGCATGGGACGCATGGATGTCACTGAGACACGTGTCACTTCTATATTGGCGGACGCATGAATGAGCCCTGCAGACGCATAAGATGTCTCATAATCAGTGATGCTCTGCTCCATTGACGCATGAGGTGGCCATTTTGGTAAGTCAAACTTATTCTTGGCCATTTTCGTAAATTCCTCCTTTATAAAACTTACTAGGTGTACACCCGTGTGAATACACGGGTTTGTTCTAATAACGATCGGAATCAAATACTAAAAAACATATTATAATATATTATTTAAATTCTTTGTGTTTAGTTACATATCTTTATAAAACAATGTTAAGCATATAATCCGTCATAAATTTTGCTTAGTTCGGTCTCGTTTCTCGCCCTATAGTCCTTAATTAGCTTGACATGATCTTCATTCCCACGGCTCTCTTTCTTCTGGTCAATAGAAGATATGATCCTCCATGATGCCCTCCTGGATCGATATGTCCTGATTTCTCGATAGAAGTAAACGACGGGCTGCTATTACTTGCTTTAAATTTCGGCAGTAGACACCACTCGAAAACCCTAAACGACGGGCATTTGTACAAAAAAAATCAAATGCTGTTATAAGAAATATAGCAAGTTCAGATTATAATTGTAATCACATTGATTATTTATAGAAGTCCTTCAAAAAAATGTATAAGAAAATCTGTTTATGGGCTGGTCCGACCAGACCCGACCAGTCCGGGTTTGTTAATCGAACAACCCAATTCCGTACACCTGTTACTGAACATTGTTACTGAAACGCTTATACTATTTGGCTTTTATATATGTATAATTGTATATATATGGGAGATATGACAGAAGTTGCTTACCTATCACAAAATGATATTTTACAATCAAGGCATGTTGCCAGAGTAGATACCCTATGGCAGGCGTTGCATTTGGCTGCTACAGAATTCTTGCCGATTTGGTGGCATCTGTACACAAGGAAAAGCCGTATAACTGTCAAAATATGCTGCAGTAAACATGTAACAAAATCTTAATTTTTTTTAAAGTGTGCTTTGAAATAATAGGGTAGAAGAGTTACATGCAAATCTCGAAGCGATAAAAAAGCATAAGCAAGTACACGAGCTAGTGAAGAAAGAATATATAAAATATTATAATGAACCTTTTGTATAGTTCAAGAAGATCCTTGGGTATAACATTTGATCCATTTGAAGATGATGATGCCTGCATAGAAATTAAGCAGTTTATAATGTTATCATATGGTCGACGAAAACGTCTTAGATTCAAAATACCAAAGTACCTGGTTACCAGATGCAACTAAACAATCTTCAGTAAGATGACCAGCCTTTTTACATTTCACACTATCAAACAAAACAGTGGGACACATCATGCAGTGATGCATTTATGCAATAGTGTTTAACATGTGTTTGTCTAAACTTTATGTTGTACCATTCATAAGTAGATAGGCTGATCTCCTTGTTGACCAGCGATGACGGTTGAAATCCCAAATGTCTCATCCACTTTCAAAAACTTGTAATGGGACTTTAGGTCCACACGACGCTTCAACTATACTTTGGTTGCTTCGAGGCCCCTACGAAATATGGTAAAATGTCATTAAGAATTAAATAAAAAGGTCAGAGACAAATTTTAATACCTGAGAAAGCTTAAGATTCTCCAAAAGCTCAATTTTGCAACCAATGCTGCAGATATCGTCATCGGTCTGCAAAACAATCAAGAGGAATAAAAAATTAAATAAAAAGCTATTTGTTGTGATACCACATGTATATAGTGACCAGAAATAACATAATCCACCTCATCACATATATATTCCCCGTATTTGCCACAGACAACACATACAGGCTCTCCGGGGACTGGAAACCGCTGCTGACTTCTTTCCTTTACAAGATTACTTCCAAGAAGGTTAACCACTTCTGATTCTTGATTTACTTTCGAGCTGGATGAAAATGGCAAGATTTCAAACCTTTTGGATCCACATGCGGAAAAACAAACCTTTGGACGAAAGTTGCAAAACTGGCCAAACCTAAAGACGAAAATGACATTTTACTTGTGAAAATATTATGAAGAATTACTTAATAGTTATATACAACAGGAATAAGTACCTTGTAAACCACTCCAAAACCTCCTCGCCCTATCTTGGTACTTCGGTCAAAGTTATGTGTTGCTAGCTGTAATTCTTTATATGAAAAATTCCTTATGTTATCAAGAGAATAACCTGTGCAACAAAAAAAACACAGTATGTTCATAACACATACAAGTAACACTTTGAAGAGCAAATGAGAAAAAGATATTATTGGAGTCATATAAATGAGGTATTATAAGTCCTGAGTATTCAAAATTCTACCTTCCAATTCTCTATGACTACTGGTCCCTTTCTTTTGTACACGTGGGGAACCGAAGCAGCTACAACTCATGTCTGTTGGATTTAAAATTGAAGCTCAACCTTGTATAATAAAAACAGAAAAGCATCAGATAAACTGCTAATTATCGGCATAAAACTATAAAAGTGATACAAGTTACAAGAGCTTAAGCCTTTTTTTAGAAAACAGATAAGCAATACAATTGCTCCATTAAAGACTGACAACGAACATATTTAAAAAACATTAAACAAACATACCAAGTAAATAAACATTTAAGAAAGATTCATTGACCTATTTTGACCAAGACAAGAACTCTTGGATGCTGCAGCCACAAAATTTGGAAAAAAAAAGTTTTTGGACTTCCTAATCTCCTGTTTGGCTAATGGGCTTTTTCTTGTTAATTAAGCACATTCTTGTGAAAGCACCTAAAGAACGCTACGGCTTGCAATATTGAGCACATTTGAACAAATTCTGCAAATTCAAAAGAAAAAAAGAAACCATGGTGCTTATCTTTTTTCTTTTTTTTTTTTGTGGTTCTTTTTTTTTTTTTTCTAAAATGTTTTCTGTGCAATGAAAAGCCATACTGGTTTGCTAAAAGTTGACCACTCCTTAAAAGAAAAACAGTTGTAGCAGCCAACCAAGAGCCAACTGAACTTTTGTATCCAGTCATGTACCAGCCCAGGCTGGCACATGCCAGATTAACCTATGCTTTAAATTGACAGTACCTCCTTCTCAGTGTCGGGTTATGTTGCCAGCAACACTCGAGCAGTTATGCGAGCTTCGGATGAGTCTGCTTCCGGATTGTAGGCGTAAACCCTGAACAAATAACAAACCCAAAAAGTTGTAATTTAATATTCATATTTATCATATTTGTATTAGAATTCATACCTTCCTCATATGCAAGTTCTTTCCAAGCAATCAATGTTAAACCATTTGTGCTCACCTGGTCACCATAAACAAATAACAAACCTAAAAAGTTGTCATTTGCATAGATTAACAAAACATTCGACTCGTCTTCTGTTATGACGTACAAATATTTTAGAGCCTACCATCGTATTGTCCCATGAGCTTCATCAGCTTTCATCGGGTATCAGAATCCTTTTAGAAACCCCCTGTAATCTGTCTTTTAAAATACCTTGTAACTAAACCGATCACAATATTGTAGGTTTACTTTCTATACACTAAATTGAAACAAAATTTCAAACAAAGGTAACAATAAATACATCAAATACTAATAGTGTTGTTTAAACATTTCAAATTCATCTTCTTAACAACCTAATAATAGCAATCAACCACCTTCATTCACAACCGTTCAACATAATTATGATGTAATAACAATGGAAACAATACTCACAAGCTTAATTGCAACTTCTTCATTCGTCTGAACATTAGTACCTGCAAAACAGAACAATAAAAATCAACCAAAACATGCAAGAAAGTACAAGAACCTTGTACATCTCCAAAGAACTCGAGTATTTCCCACGGTTGAACTCAACACAAGCCTGCATTAACCAAGCTATGTGATCAGTTTATAACTACCAAAACATTAAATAGGCATTTGACACTTCTCAATCACACTTGAAACAATTATCGAAATTTGTCATTATGAAAAATCTAAGAATTTGACTCGCCATAAAATTCTCAATACAGTGTTTCTTTCTATAATGACAACTCACACAGACCCCGGACCTTCATATAGCTTTGTATTTGCTTTTACAATACAACTCAATGGACAAAACCGGCATCCAACTTAATAAAAAAGAGTAATTCAATAGAAATATACCTGACCAAGAAGAGCAGGAATATTATCTCGGTCTCCATCGAATACAATCTTGAATGCAGCAAAAGCCTGATCCACGTCGCCCTTTGCTAGTAAAAGTTGTCCTGTAACCAAACATATATGATAACTATAATTTTTATGGGAGCCAGTGAAGTAGTACATATGTAAATAACCTAACTGGTCTGCTTAGATTAATAAGAAGAGAAATCTAGGACAATATTCCCACTTAAAAATTTGTTCACTTCTTATGGTTCTGTACCAAAAAAAAAAAGCTTAATATGTTACCTTTGCCAATCCAAGTAGAAGGCTCATGCATATCAATTCTAGAAGCTTTGTTGTAGTATTGAGTTGCCAATATAAAATGTTCATAATTTTCTCTTTGTTTTGTCTCAATTTTCCCAAGGTAGCTATAATAGGCCCCCATTGCATTTAAGATGGCGATTCTTTCATATCTAACATCTTCATAATACTCATCATTCTCTGCAAAGGAAAGAAGTCAGAACAACACCATTCCAAAGATCAACAAAAAGTTGAAGTAATAGAACAGTAATGTAACGTTCCGTACCAGGGCTGGATCCTTCTTCCAGAATTTGGCGAAACTGTTCAATCTTTCCCTGTTTAAAATACTCCCTCTGCGCCAAACCGAAATATTAAAATAACCACCAAACAACCGGTAAGATGCAAATTCACACAAGTCATTATGTCTACCTAATGTTTGTATCCTAATTTCCAACATGAATCACTTTCTTAAGAAAAACATGTGTTTATGTAATTCTGGAGCTCATCAGGAGAATTTTATTTTTACTGTAATGTAAAATCAAAAAACCCTAATAAGTTAAGAATTCTAAACCTACCTACCCAAATTATAAGAGGTTTCAAACAACTTATTAGGTTTTTTTTCAATTTCACATTACAGTGAAAATAAAAACTTATTCTCTTAAAGCAGAGCCACATGAAAGTTTTACCTAACCATGAAAATTCCATCTAGGGCCATCATGGCATAACCGTAGCTAGCAACATCATATAATCATTGAATCCTCTTAACAGATGTTAGGTAATTACATTAGATGTAAGTAGAGAATGGAAACTAACCGCGATAATGAGCCAAAGATCGAGAGGAGCTTGTTCGGATTTGAGAATGTCGAGAATATCAGTCGCAGATTTTGAAGAAGAAAAGAAAGACGAAGGCGGAGGAGAGGCACTTTGGATTTGAGAGAGAGAGAGAGATTGAAATTATGGTTTGAAATTTGAAAATGGAGCTATATTTGAGAGAAAGAGGGATTGAAATTATGATTTGAAATTTGAAAATGGCTCCAAAACCATAAGGGATTGAAATTATGTATTATTATTAAATAAATGAAATGATTTTTTTAAATAAATTCGGATTTATGACATCAGCGGAGTCTATGTGGCAGTCTAGGTGGCATACCTAATATGATGACACGTAAGCAAAGTGAGGTCATGCTCTAAGCTCCTTTAATAGATAAGTAAGATTGCACATGTATCAACAAATATGTGCAGTACATACCCCAAGTAGTGAGTCGGAAACCCACTCATAATACAAAACCAATAACACTAGTCTCATGAAATGAGTGGCGCAAATTTGATTTTATGGATTAAATTTTTGTTCCGGTGAATGCGGCTGTATGTTTTTATCTTCTGTTGTGTATTTTGGCTGCAGCTTCTTGTTGAGGTCTATTTGTTTTTTATGATATAAGTAGGGCTGTAAACGAGCCGATTCGAGCCGATCTAGAACCAGCTCGAGCTCGGCTCGAACTCGGTTCGAGCTGGCTCGGCTCCACTACGTCAAAAGTAGGCTACGGCCACACTTTGGCAAAACCGCCCAGTCACACATTTGAAAAATTGTGTGGCTAAAGGTCATTAATAACATTTTAAAACACTTTTAGCCACACATTATATTATTAATGTGACAATTGTATACCAGTTCAGAACATTTAGCCACAATTTTAGAAAATTATGTGACATGTATTAGCCACAACTCGAAATGTGTGGGCAAAGGTGATCTATAGCTACATATTTTTGTTTCATGTTACCAAAAGTACATGTATTTGACACTTTTAGCCACAATTTAAGAAAAAAATTGTGACAATTATTAGTGACGCTAGCAAAGTGTGGCCAAATGTGATCTACGACCACAATATTTTTTTATGTGACCAATAACACAAGTATTCAAAACATTTAGCCACACTTTAAGAAAGAAACAATGACTTTTATTAGCCATACTAGCAACGTGTGGCCAAATATGATCTACAACCACAATATTTGTTTCATGTGACTAAAATATATTCGAGACCTTTAGCCACACATTAAGAAAAAACAGTCACACTAGAAAAGTGTGGCCAAATATGATCTACGGCCACATTACATGTTTGAAAATGTTGTTAAAAGCTAATACAAATGACCACATATATTATTTTGTATGACCAAAGATAGACAATAGTCACACTTAAAATTACAAAATTTCATGTGGCTTTACATAGATATTCGTCACACCATAATCACTTTGTTTATTATGTGTGACGAAATGATATCAAATGTCACGGAAAAAAAAGTGTGACCAAATGTTAAACGTACTTTAAAAATTTCCCCAAAATATTTCATCCTAAAATTTAAACTTCCCTCCCTAAAATGTTTTATCCTAAAAATTCCCCAAAATATTTCATATTAAAATTTCCCCCCAAAATATCTCATACTAAAACTTCCCTCATAATATTCTCATTTGAAAAATTAAATTATTTAGTATTAAAAAACAAAAATATCTTACTACGTATTTAAAAATTCAAACTATTATTAAATATTATATATTTTAAACCATCTTTTTTATTACTCATTTTCTTCTAAATAATACGTTAATATTCATATTAGTACCCGTACCGAATTTCCCCAACAAAATTGTTTTCGGTACCGATTCAGTACCCACTTTTTGGTGTTTCAGTACGGGTAGTTTTAGTTCGATACGGTACCGGTATTTTACTAAATTTTACTTTCAAATACTCGTACCATCTCGGTACCTGTACCGTATCGAACATTTTCGGTGCAGCTACCGAGCGTATCCCTAATCATATATGTGTTGATTTACCATATTAAGCCTTAATGGATATGGACAATAGTGAATCATATATTTCTAAAGAACTAGTTTGGGCCTTAATGGATCACAGTGGACAATACTAGATCATACATGTGTTAGTGGATCTCGATGAATTATAGTAGATCATACATCTGTTAATGGACTATATTGGGCCTTAATGGATCACAATGACAAATAGTGGATCATATGTGTTAATGGACTATATTGGGCCTTAATGGATCACGATGAACAATAGTAGATCGTATATGTGTTAATGGGCCATATTGGGTCAAAATGGATCACAATGGCCAATTGTGGATAATACATGTCTTAATGGACTATATTGGGCCTAAATGAATCACGATGAATAATAGTAGATCATACATCTTTTAATGGACCATATTGGACCTTAATGGATCAAAATGGACAATAGTAGATCATACACATGTAAATTGACCATATTGGGCCTTAATAGATCACAATGAACAATCGTAGATCAAAATATTTTAATGGACCATATTGGGCCTTAATGGATCACAATGGACAATGTTAGATCATGCATATCTTAATGGACCACAATGAACAATAACAGATCATACATGTTTTAATGGAGAAAATTGAGCCTTAATGGATAATGATGAACAATACTAGATTATATATGTGTTAATGGACCATATTGGGTCTTAATGGATCACAATGAACTATAGTAGATCAAAATATATCAATAGACCATATTGGGCCTTAATGGATCACAAAGGACAATGGTTCAGACTTCTTACAAGTTGATTCAAACATTTATCTCTAAACGATTAAGCGTTATAATAAATTCATTTATAATTTTTAAGTTATGTATTTCCTACGTATCCAAGGCACCACAATGAATTAATAGGTTAATACATTTTAGAGATCTGATCTCTTATCGATAATCTTATATTAAATCATTGTCTCAATGATTTGGTCTTTTCTTCAGGTCAGCGTTAAATGTGGATCAAGTCATTTTAATAATGTTATTTTTTTTTAACGACAAGTTTTTTCAATGTAGATAGTAATCAGTGTTTAATTAATATAAATAATTGTTTTAGTTGACTCTAGGGATGCAAACGAGCCAAGCCGAGCCCGAGCTCGATTAACTTATGAGAGCTCGAGCTCGAACTTGTTTGTATTTTCTCAAGGTCAAGCTCGACTCGGGCTTGGCTCGTTTATCTATTAATTAAAACCTGGATAACACAATCCTGGTAAAACCGTTATCACCAACAAATCTCAAAATTTCACCATGAAATCCACCTGATTTGAGCTGTTTTAGAGTGACGTCATGACGGGTTCATATGAACACCGGAGTATGATCTCATCTCACCAAGAATAACTCAGATCTAAAGGATTTCTACAATGTTTAAACACTGATTTCACCTAAATCTAAACATTTTTCAAACTAGTTTAAACTTCTTTACACTCTTTCGCTCAAAACCGTTAGAATCTGAACTCGTTCGGGCTCTCCACTCATTCTCTAGTAGAGAACCGGTCTGAGAACAAATTACTGTCGAAGAGACGACCGATTCACGGGTTGAACATGAACTCCATCAAGAACAGCTAGTTTGGATCGAACGGGGTGATTCCCATCCGACCGGACGAGTTGGACTTGATGGGATTTCCGTTGTTTAACACGCTGTCATACCGTCTCCGTAAACCTCAAACTTTTTTTTAACTTGAAGGTTTTTCCAAAAGTTTCAAATAAACAGTTTTTGGATCGAAGTGCCGTCCGATCAAACCACCATCCGATCGAACGATAATCCGGTCAGGTGACAATCCTTTTTACAAGTTCAACACTTAATCAATTTTTGCAAAACTTCAAAGAACATTAGCTTCCAAACGAATAGTCATCCGATCGGACGACCATCCGATTGAAACTTCCACTAAAACGAATCACGATACGATAGAACGGCCATCCGTCCGGATGACCATCCGACCGGATGGCTGGACACATAGAGATATTTCTCACTTTTCAAAATGCTACAATGAAAACTTCAAAGTTCAACGCTTTTCACAAACAAATTAATTCAGTCGAACGACCCTCCGATCGAATGGTCATCCATCCGGATGACCATCTGATGCATGTGTGGTGGTTATATATTTTATGTATATTTTTAGCCCTTTTTAACACATTAGTCAAGTTTTAAATTTATAAAACACGATATTTACTAACACCAAAGACACATATGGGCAAGTGCACCCATCGTGAGCGTAGTATAGTGTTGGTAAGATACCGAGGTCGTCCAAGGACACAAGAGCTTTTAATACCGGTTTATCCTCAACGCCTAATCAAATCAAAAGTTTAGAAAAAGGTTTTAAACTAGAAAATAAAAACTAAAAATGCTGAAAATAAAAATAAAATAAAAACAGATAGACAAGATGAATCACTTGGATCCGACTCGCCTTTAGTGTAACCTTTGATTATTTCTGCACTTCTTCATTTTTTAAGAGATTATCTTAGTTATTGTAGTAGGCCCCTCTTTTGAAGGTGACAGTACCCTCAACCCAGTAGTTTGATTCAACAAGGATACAATCCTAAAGGGTTGGATTATTGAAAGATAATTAATTAAGTTATTAATGCATAATGTGGTAGGCCCCTCTTTTGAAGGTGACGTTACCCTCGGCTAAGTAGTCTGAGTCAGCAGGGATACAGTCCTAAGTAGCCGGGTTAATATATTAATAGTAGTTTACATACGAGGGGATCAAGAAATTCGGACCCTCGTCATCCAATACCAGTGGGTATTGAAGGAGATCCTACTAAGCTTGACCCAGGTCCTTGCAGGATCTATACACTGAACAAGGCAAGACGCTTACCAAACCATTCCCTTAACCCCCGACCAGGTATCCAACATATCTCCATATAGACCTTGGAGATATGAATGGTGTAAATCTTTTATTTTATATAGACAGTAAAATAACGCCAAGACACCACAGACAAATGATAAGGAAGTTTCACCTTCAACATAAGAAACTAGTTATTAAAGTCATTAATACATAACCAAATAAAAAGTGCGAAAAGATTAAAAATAAAAAGTATTACACTAAATGCTTTTCTTCACCAAGTGACGTAAGAGACTTAGGCAAACATGACCTTTGATTGTCAAGAACTCTTACTATCAATCTTGGATCCCGAGACTACTACACACACTCTATGATGGATGATGGATGATGGATGATGGTGGTGGATGATGGTGTTGTGGTGGTGGTGGAGTGTGGGTGAAGTGGGAGAGAGGTGGTTTGCCAAGGGATGGTTTGCAAATGAGCCTAGCACCCCTATTTATAGCCTGCACAGAAGCCTGGACACGGCCCCGTGTCCATTGGGCACGACCCCGTGTCCACCCATCTTCTCTTTCTCCATTAAATGCAGTTTGTCTGCATTACTTGACCACGCCCCCGTGTCCGCTGGGCACGACCCCGTGTGCAGAAGCGTATCTGTACTATCAAGATTTTCCTAGATTCTGTGAATCTTAGAGTTGACCACGGCCCCGTGTCCGCTGGACACGCCCTCGTGTTGGGTGATAGAAGCTTCTACAACTTTGTCTTTTCTGCAGACACTTGGGCACGCCCCCGTGCTCATTGAGCACGGGACGTGTTCAGCCTTCTGTTCTCTTGTTTTTGCTTGGGAAGATGCTGTCGAGGGGTCAGACATGCCACATTTATTCCTTTTCTTGTATTTATGTTAGATTTAGCTGCCTTTTTGCTTCTTTTGTTTATTTGAGCTCATTTAATCCTGAAAATACAAAAGGAAGACAAAAACACACTTTTTCCAACAATAGTACTAAAAAAAGGGTTAGTTTTATGCCACATTTGATGTAATTTATATGTTGCATTTTGCGCACATCAAATACCTCCACACTTGAATCTTTGCTTGTCCTCAAGCAAAACTCTTTATAATGTGTCTTTACACTCCCAAATGGAATGGGTAGAAGAGAAGGTTTTGGGCTTGTCATAGAGTGTCGGGATTTCCAAGATTCTTTATTAAGTTTTATTTTTATTTATTTACAATCCTATTCGTCATGATTTATTTAAAACATTACATAAGATAAATTACTTATTAGGGCATAACATGCCTTTTTTTAAAATTCCATTTATATACAAGTTCACATACCCCACGGGGTATCACTCAACACTCGGCCGAACATGTATTTTTGTGAAACACTCGAGAGCGGCATGGAACTTACTTCTACCATAAGCTTGCCAAGCAATCAATCCTCCTCCTTTTTAACTATATACCTTTGTAAATATCAAGAGGACTTTTGGGGGAAGGGTTAGGCTTGGGTTAAAGGTAGGTGGTTGGGTTAGTGGTTAGTAGAAAAGGGCGAAAGGCGTAAAAAGCGTCGGTTTTCGTAAGACTTTTATTTTTATGACTTTTTATTCTAATGAAGCATTTCTTTAAACAAAGTTCTTTTTGATGAACTTATTTGTTTATTTCTTTTGGCTTCATCATCATTCTCTCTCTTTTTTTGATAAGAAGTCATAAGAAAACCGAGTTTGTTACTAAAATAAAGGGTTTAAAGTGAAAAAGGGTTTTGGTGGGTAAAAGGGTGTTTGTTTTGGGTTAAGAAATGAAAAGGTTTAGGCTCAAAGGGGTTAACTAGGGGGATTTTGGGTAGGTGGTAAAAAGAAAAAATAATGGTGTTGAAATAAAAAAAGGGTTAGTCCTAATGCCTCCATCATTTACTTAGGTTTATGTTGGTAAGGACCGGGAATGTATCGTCATGGCAAGTTCTAGAGTCGTAAGAACCAAGCGGCTATTCACACAAGAAACGAAAAATGATCATTTAGTTTAAAGATGTATATTTATATGCTCAATAAAGGCTCAAAACTCACTTTTTGTGGGAATGGGTTTTTATGTGATCAAGTATATATAATCAAATTTTAACTAGATTTGTCATGCCTTTTCATAATTTTCTTATGTTGGTTCTTTTTATCACAACGCTATCGGTTGTAAATTTGTAAAAATATAAACTTTTTAGAACTTGAAATCCCCAAATTAAACCTAGACAAGTATGAATTTTTTTTCAAAAAAATTGGGGTGTTTAGCGGTTCCAATAGAGTTTTGTATAAGGCTTGTAATTAGGACTTGCAAGATTTCAAGGTTTTAGCATCCCCCCCACACTTAAATTACACATTGTCCTCAATGTGTCCCAAAAATAAGTTTTTAGGTTGATTGAATGTGTAAAAGTGTGTTTAAAAACAAATTTTTATGTTACTGGGCATCTAGACACGGCCCCGTGGTCAGAGTGCCAGTAACGAGAACTTATAGAAGGTGGACATGGGGGCGTGTCGGCTGAGCACGACCCCGTGTCTGGCAAAAATCTGCATGATTTAGACAAACAGCAGTTCTGGGGCAATGGGCATGGGGGCGTGTTGGCTGAACACGACCCCGTGTGGACAAACTGCAAAGATGTAAAACAGGTTTCTGGCTTCGGTTTTCCTGTTCCGGCTTTTGTAGCACTAATGTTTAGTGCTCTAAGCCTCGTATGTACATGTTTAACTAATAAACACCACACCAATCATAGCAAACATCCTAAATTACCAAATAAATCATCCACGTCACAAGTTAAAAAGAAAAATAAATGTAGAAAGTAAAAAGAGTTAAAGAAAGTAAATTGTTCAACAAACGGCACGCATGCTGGAAATTGTTCGTGAGAAAAAGGGGTTAACCTGATAGACCTTCAACCTGCTGATCCTACATCCACTCCTTCCGCTTAGTCCATATCCTCGTCTTCATCATCATCTCCTCCTCCGTGCCCCGCCATGTACTCCCGGATGTTCCTATTGTCATCCTGTATGTCGGAGATGTTTCTCTCAATTGCTCCGACTCAGGTGTACGTGTTGCTGGCCATGTTGTAGGTGTTCCTGGTGCACATGAGGTTTTCCTACAATAAATCATGTAAACTTTGAAAATTAGGAAAACCGCCTCCTTGAGAGGAGGATTGGCCCGGATCACCCTGGGGCTGGTAGTGGTACTGAGGAGGAGGACGGATGTGAGGTGCGTGGAGGACGAGTGCTTCTTGCGGGTTCCATGCATGCCCCTGGACTCTTTGCAAGCTGACCGTCCCGTCTTCTGCTTCATAAATCAGGCTCACAGAGCGACAGATGACCATGTCCACTCTTCCCGACCATGGGCTCTTTTGGAAAGACCTGGGCATGTTTACGAAGTGTTTGAAGAGACGATATATCCACCCCCCAAAGAAGATAGGAGTCGGGGGAGTAGCGAGCGGGTTCCAATGCATGTTTCGGAGCAGGAGGTACGGAACATCAAGGTTGGTTCGGGTATGAATGCAATGAAGGACCACCAGATCTCGTAACCCTACAACGCCACTACTGTCATGCCTTTGGCTAAGAGAGTAAGTGAGGACTCTATGGATGTAACGGTAAAGAGGGTCCCTCAACTGAGTGCTCTTAGTGCGGCTTGGATTGTAGTTTCCTTCTCCAATTTGCGCCCAAGCAGCCTGGCGTTGGTTTTCTGGTATTTCATGTAAACCCCTGGTGTTTTCTTCATCCCCCGCATCTTCCTCTGCATACAACCCATCTATAGCCCCAAACTGTGCTATCGAAATTGAGTACACAGCCCCCCCACACCGGAATTCTACCCTATCATTATCAAATGGATCAGCTCTCGTTTTAAACGCGAATGTGCTGCATAATTCTAGGTTATATTCATGGACTGAGCGAAGTCGAGTGCACAGGGCGGCTCTTAGTGGGCCGGTGACCTGGTTGTTAAATCGGTCAAGCTGGTTCACTGCTCCTAGAAGATCCATGCATACTTGTCGTGGGAACTCCTCCAGCCTGGTTCTAAGCACATCGTATCTTGCTTTAGCATCCAACTCATTTGCATTGAACCGAGTGAATTTCTTGGCCATCTGAAAGGAAACACCAAACAATTAGCAAGGAACAGTGAAATTTTCAGAGTAAACTAAAAACAGTCGGCTGAACACGGCCCCGTGTTCAGCGAACACGCCCCGAGTTGTCCTGAAATTGGCTGGACACGCCCCCGTGCTCAGCGAGCACGACCCCGTGTCCAGACGTCTGTTTCCTAAAAATCCCATTTTTTGACCCGGTCCCGAAAACTTGAAAATTTTTGGTCCAGTAGGGGCGGTTTTCCCCGAAAATGAAACCCCAAGTGCCGTTTTTCCCAAAACAAACCGTTTACAACCTGACAGAAAACCGGACACGAAAACAGCTTGTAATCTTTAATCTGTTGCTTGTATTGATAATAACAATGTTTACAACCTGACAGAAAACCGGCAACACTTCGTTACACTTTTGGAAGTCGCGTACCGAATGAAATGACAAGTGCACTATATATAGAGGTGAGATTTCGCTTGAGAGTGATCAGAACATGTTGAAGCGAAATCTGTTGTGTGTGATTTCGCTTGAACTTGTCACAAGTTCACTTCAAGCGAAATCTTCACTTAAACCTCATTTCTCAGTTTCTCGAACCTCGTGCACTGATAATCCTATCCTAATATGTAATACAAGACGAAGTCAATAGACATAGTGCACTAACAGACTCCCCCTTGGATATTGACAAAGTCTTCAGTGACTATTCTTCAATATGACACCTTCTTCAGTCTTGATCATTCTGCATCCTCACTTAGATTGTAACATTATAAGCATCCAACTATTTCTTCTTCTATCAGCTTCAGGCTCCCCCTTTCATCAAGCTTCCGTGCTTTGGGATCGACACCTAGCTTTCTATCTACAAGCTTTTCTTTGTTTCAAACTTGTCTTCAGACTCCCCCTTAGACTTTGCTTCCGGGATCGTAGTCTGGTCTATCATCTGCAATTTCTCAAACATTTATGAGTAACAGTATTTTGAATTTTCAATCAATCTCTCTAATTCACTCCCCCTATCAACAAACTTCATTGATTTAGCAGTATTAAAGAATCCAACTCCCTCACAGTTAATCATCCAAGTCCAAACTAATGACCTTGGAGATATCACAAACTGTTTTTGAATTTTTGATTTAAAAACTTCAAGTTTCAAATTAATGAACTTGTTTTATTTTCAGAAACACAATCAGCTTACTTAGATTTTGAAACTCAGCACTCAGACATCAGTTGTCGAAAATAAAGCAGAAATCAAAATCTTTTTGTATTTTCTGAAAATATAAAGCAGTAAAAAAATATGTACAAACATATTTACAGACAATATTTTTTTTTGTTTTGAGAATGCGTCAGAGGATCATATCAGTTTATGACAAGTCACAAGTACCGTTGAGCTTAATTACACAGCAAGAATTAAACAATTCACTTAGATTGTCGATATACTTATCCACTTAAATTTTCATACAAAGTTCAACTGATTCAGGATATGAATTAGGTATTTTAGGAACTTAAACCCATTCATGTGTCCCACCTCTTGAATATACTCCCGTATCCAGAATCCCAATAATCAGTCTTACAGGTGAGTATACTACAATGATATCTGTACATAAATTAGGTATGCGAGGGCCGAGGGATCTCAGGTCGATACTTCCGTATACGCAGAGAGATATCAGCTTCGACTTTTTGGAATATCCCCTTTAGAGGATCTTTTTGCTTACAACAGCAGCGACTATCAATTTTATTGTTTCATCAGCATGCTGAGGGTTTAATGCTATGTTTCAAGCATTTGCAGAAAGCATTATCCAAGGACTAGGTCAGAACTACCGTTCAGCAGAAGTCCCGGAATAATACCCCAGACATCATTGAGTATAAAGACCTAGTATATCAGATTACGAGACCTTTCAAACGAGATTTCAGGGGTTACCTATATATCCAAGTAGTGTTCCCCACGAAATAAGCAAGTGTTTGAATTTAGGTTTATATCCCGAAAAAGTTTACTAAATGTATAAAAACCTACCGACACATCCACGGTGAGATCGTTTAACACATTTAAACTTTCCATTTCTTTAGCGTACTGTAACTGTCTACTGATGTACTATCATTTCCTCTTTCTACGCAAAAACTCAAATTTTTGAATTTTATCATGTTTTTGTCATTTTCAAATTTTCAAATGTTTTTGTATTTTCTAACAATATTACTCCCCCTAAAATGCAAAATCATATAAAGAAAATTTGACAACCAACACTGATAGCTTTGTCTCGCCATCCATTTTCTGATTCACATGTTCTGATTTGCAGAAAATATAACGTACCCCCATGATTTACAACCCATTGATCTTAACAGTTTGAAAACCGTTTTTCAATCTGATGAAAGTAATCATGTTTGTTCAGCCGTGAGGGTTTCGGCGTATTAAATCAACACTCCCCTTTACAACAAACTATTTTCCCATAATGATTTCAAAACACCTAAGTTTGTTTTAATCAGAATGGTTTTTCCGGAAAAATTAGTTTGTTTACCCATGACATGTGGGTTCGGGGTCATCTCATCACCTTGTTCTCTTTTAACCATTTTGAAAATTTAACATTATTAGGTCAAACACCACTATCACTTGTAGAAAATCAAGTATAACTTAATTTCCTTGATTAACCACTTGTAAAATGAAATATCACAGTTACCATCCTGTGAATTTCTCAAGAATGATGCCGATACCTGCTTCACACTTACCAACCTGGAAGCTCCGGCAAGTCAGGAATTCAACCAACAGATTTTGACACCCAAGCCTGACCAGCCTTAGGCGCATTTTGAGCTTTTCTCTTTTCATCATAAAATTCTTTTGCCCCTTTTACCTTTCCATCAGCCATCTTACTAAAAATATGTTTAACATTGCTATTAAACATTTTTCCAGCATCAACACCTTTTGATTTTAGGTTTGCGGCTTGTAATGGTGGAAAGTTCTCATCATTCATTAATGGAACTGTCTCTTTCTTTTTTACCTCAACTTGTAGCTCCTCTGATTTTATGGAATCAGATTCATTGCCCGATATTGGCTTGTCTGACTTGGATGAGCCAGATTCATCGCCAATAACTTTCTTTTTCTTCTTGTTTGTCCTCAGATTTGCATCTGAAGAATTCGATTTGCTTGACTTTGCCGTCGAGTGAATCAATTCATCAGAACTTTTATTCGAACCAACCGGTGAACCTGAAGACAAAATCTTCTCCAAATACTCTCTCGCCTTCTTCCTCTTCTTCCTCAATCTGTCTCTCTGCCCCTGTGAAAGCTTTACTTTCTTATCTTCCACTTTCTGTTCTTTGGGCTTGACAGTGACTGGTTTCTTTATCGTTCTCTGAGATTCAACCCTTGATCTTCCCATCGATCTCTTTGAGCAATCTCTAGCAATGTGACCTTTGATCTGGCAGTTATAGCATCTTCTTGTTTCATAATTCCAATTCTGGCAGTTAACAGGAATGTGTCCTCTAATACCACAGGTATAGCACACTCTGTTATCATACCATCCACTTCTGTCAGTCCAAACCTTCAAATCATAACATTGTTTGGCTTGATAATAATCATTTCTCCTCTTCAATGCTGGATTTGGCTTTTGAGCACTGTGGTCAAACCTGCACCACTTATTACCAACATTTTGTGAGTTTTCATTTACAAATTTTTTTGATTTTTCATAATGATTGGATGACTGTACTAATGAGCTTTTATTTTCATTTTTAGAATTTTTCAAAATTTTATCTTTTTGTTTCTGTTCTGCCTTCTTCTTAACAGGTTTTTGCTTTGAGCATTCACCTGTTTCAGTAGATTGCAACACAGTATTTTGAAATTTTTCTTGTAAATCTAAAAATATTTTTCTCTTCTTTTCTTTTTCATCATCAGATATTTCATCACAATCTTCAATTTTGACTTTAACTTTGTCAAAATTTGTGACATTGTCACTTATTGGAACAGAATTGATCGGTTTTGGACACACAAATGATGCAGAAGTCACAAAACTTTTCAATTTGTTTTCTAAATCAGCAATTTTCTTTCTATCATTCTCAACTTCTTTTTCAAGTTGAGAAATTTTCTCAAGATGAGAATTTATTGCCTTTTCATTAGCAATTTTATTTCCTTCAAAAACCGATTTTTCATTTTCTAAAACTTTTATTTGATTTTGAAAATTTGTTTCTTTTTCTTTTAAAACTTCATTTTCTAATTTTATCCAAGAAACATCTTTATTTTCAATTTTAATCTTTTCAAAATCTTTTTCTTTTTCTTTCAAAATTTTGTTATCCAATGTCAAACTGTCCACATCACTCAACAGTTTGATATTTTCAGACTTTAGTTTTTCACAATTCAAGCGCAACTCCAGAATCTGTTCATCATAAACTTTCTTCCCATCTTTCAAAGCTTTGTTTTCCAATGTCAAATTCTCCACATCACTCAAGAATTTGGCATTGTCTGCTCCAAGTTTATCACATTTAGAGCACACTGATTTTGAACTTGAAGATCCAAGCTTCAAAGATTCTTCGTTCTTTGAAATATCCTTTGTTTCCATCTTATATGTTCCTGCACAAAAGAGTTTAACGAAATCAAAAGGATTCATACTTTCATCAATATAACATTTCCTTTTAATATCATATTTCAGAATACTCTTTGTTTCAAGACACACACGAATTCTATTATCAATTTCAGTAATTACATCCAATTCCAATTTTTGTAAATTCTTTTCCATTTCGGTCAAAATTTCCTTCTTTTTCTTATATTCCTTACGAAACTCTCCATTAACTTCATTAAAGAACTGTTTTTGATAAAGTTCTTGAAAAAAATCTTCCCTTTTTAGCTCAACCAAAAATTTATCCCATTTAGCAGGCAATGCATTTGCCAATTTCGATATCTGTTCATCATTTGATATTCTAATATTCTTGTTTCTCAAACTGTCCATTAAAATTTTAAACCGTATTTCCAACTCATCCAACGTTTCATCCTTTTGACACATGAAATATTCAAATCTTTCAACCAAAACCTCCTTTTTCTCAAAAGAAGAACAACAAGTCCAATTGTTTATCCTTTCAAATTTAGTGTTTTCCAGTTCATCAAACATTTTAGCCATCTTGAATCACCTGTCGACAAACAAACAAAACACAATCAGTTTAAATGAACTGTATACGTAAAAGTGTGAGAGCGAAATTGATCTAGGACTCGTGTCGAAGATTCGCGGACTTTTCAAAAAATTCACAACTTATGAGTCGATAAACTTTGACTTTATCACGTGATTTATCCACACAAAACGATTTGACTGATCAAATGTACTGATCGAACCGTGCTCCAAACCTTGTAACCTGATTGCCAACAAGTAACAACTGACAAAAATATCTTTCTTCACATGCGCATGAACCGACAATTTGCTTTGACCGTTGACTATTGTTCACATGAGCTGACACAAATTTTAAAACCAGTTTCAAAGTCCGAAATTATGCTTTGAACTTGGGTCGTAAATGGGCTTGAACCAACACAACCAAACCTTTTATACAAGTGCCGACAAATTTATAACACCGATTAATTGTTGTTTTTAATTCATTGAGCCGACAACATGAACGTATATCTAATTCTGATTGTGATTGAATTTGATAGGACCGCACCCATTAACCCAACAACATGATTGGGCCTAAACTTGCACTATACCGCCACAATTAATACCCAACACAAATTATTTGGCCAAACGTTTGAAGTCACATGGGCTGTCCACACTATCACTTGATTGGACCTCTCAATTACTTGGATCTAATATATCACGTGATGCTTAACAAAGTGGCCTGACAATTATGATAAGATTCAATTTTAAAGTGGCCGGCAATAACAATGCAATACACAACTTTGATTGGGCCGCACTTTATTTAACACATGGGCTATCAGACTTATCCAAATTTTCGACAACTTCAAGTCACTTGTACACCGATTGCTTTTAATTTTGCTGACAACTTTCAATACACAACAACAATTTCCCTCGATATGATGTCACAAAAGCGAACCACACAAGCGAATCTCAAGAGCGAACCTACTGTTAATATGACGAATGAGCGGACCTCAAATGTGTCACAATGAGCGAATCTCACTTGTTCAAATGAGCGAACCAGGTTATGTCTGTTCGAGCGGACCAGATTATGTCTGTTCGAGCGGACCAGATATTGTCCGAATGAGCGGACCAGCTAGATGTGTTGTTCAAGCGAACCGGACGAGCGAACCAGCAACCAAAACTAACATTTTGAGCGAACCAGAATTACTTGTACGTTGGAGCGGACCAGAAACGCGAACCTGCAGCTTTTACGCGAAATCGGACTGAAAATCTTCGATTTCTCCTAAACGGTTAGGAATTTGGATCTGAAACTTGGTAGGGTTATAGATCAGGTGTATACGCACAACATATCAAAAAATCAGACGATTCGGACCGTAAAATCCCGTTCAATTTGACTAAAAACAGTGAAAATATGAAAAATATGAAGAAGTAGATGAAATTCGGATCTGAATCTGATGAAATCACGATCGAAAATGTGTGTTGGATCAGTGCAATCGAGCTCCTGCTCTGATACCACTTGTAGGATCGTTGTTTGACCCGACTGAGTCGTTCAGAAGAGTTTTACATCTAGTTTAAAGGCGGAATCAGTAAACCGGACACGAAAACAGCTTGTAATCTTTAATCTGTTGCTTGTATTGATAATAACAATGTTTACAACCTGACAGAAAACCGGCAGCACTTCGTTACACTTTTGGAAGTCGCGTACCGAATGAAATGACAAGTGCACTATATATAGAGGTGAGATTTCGCTTGAGAGTGATCAGAACATGTTGAAGCGAAATCTGTTGTGTGTGATTTCGCTTGAACTTGTCACAAGTTCACTTCAAGCGAAATCTTCACTTAAACCTCATTTCTCAGTTTCTCGAACCTCGTGCACTGATAATCCTATCCTAATATGTAATACAAGACGAAGTCAATAGACATAGTGCACTAACACCTTTCAATTTTATCTTTTTCGGTTCAAAAACAAGGGTTTGGGGTTTTTGTGAGAAATCAGGCAAATCTATAAACAATACAAGTTGATTTACTTCCTATAACATGTATCTATACTAATGCTAACAGATCTAAGCAAAAATTTGAGGTTCGATTCGGATGAAGTTCAAGAACCCTAGATTTTCCCCCAAATTTTTGATGTTAAACTACATGCAAGTGCTTAATCTAACTACTAATGATGATAGAATCATACCTTGATGTTGTTAGAAGTAGAGGAGACGTCGAAATTTGTAGAAAAATCGCCTGAACCAGAGAGTTTTCGGGGAAACGGGGCGTGTGGAATGAAGAAACTGTGTTGAAAAAGAGGGTTTTATCCCGACAGTTGCACGGACACGGCCCCGTGGGCGGGCAAAAGTTAATTTTTTTAAGTGCTCGTGTGAGTGCCCTGTTTCCCAAAAACTTGGTTAGAAGACTTACCGATTTAGATGTCAACCTGCTTGTTCGTAACTTACCAGGTATGATGTTGATGCTTTTACTCTTCGACCGTTTGAAGCAAGATTTCTTCCTCCTCATCCTCAATGAATCCTTGATAGAGCTTCAGCCGTTGGCCATTGACTTTGAATGGAATTCCATTCCGAGATTTAATTTCTATTGCACCGTGTGGAAAAACATGGGTAATGGAAAAAGGTCCTGACCACCTAGACTTTAGTTTACCAGGAAATAATCGAAGTTGTGAATTAAACAATAGAACTTGATCTCCTACTCGAAATTCACTTGGTTTAATGTGTTTATCATGCAAATTTTTCATTCTTTCCTTATAAATTTCGGAGTTAGAGTATGCATAATTCCTTAGTTCGTCTAATTCATTTAATTGACAAAATCGATTTTTACTGGAAAATTCTAAATCTAAATTTACATTTTTAATTGCCCAGTAGGCTTTGTGTGCAATTTCTACTGACAAATGATAGCTTTCTCCATAGACGAGCTTATATGGGGCTGTACCTATTGTTGTTTTATAAGCAGTTCGAAAAGCCCATAAAGCATCATCTAATTTATCGGCCCATTCCTTTTTATTTAACCCTACGGTTTTTTCGAGTATTCGTTTTAAACCTCTATTAGTCACTTCGGCTTGTCCGTTTGTTTGAGGGTGATATGCTGTTGAGTCCCGGTGATAGACCCCATATCTTGTTAAAAAAATTTCAAGTTGATGGTTACAAAAATGGGTACCTGTATCATTTATTAATGCTTTAGGTGTTCCAAAATGAGAGAATAATTTTTTTTCAGAAATCTTACCACGACTCTTCCATCATTTGTTGGAAGTGCCTCAGCCCATTTAGACAAGTAATCGACCGCCACAAGTATATATTTGTTTCCTTTTGATGGTGGGAAAGGTCCCATAAAGTCGAGTCCCCACACATCAAAAATTTCACAAACAAGAATGCCATTTTGTGGCATTTCATTTTTGGAAGAAATATTACCTGATCTTTGGCAAGCGTCACATGTCTTGATAAGACTTTGGGCGTCTTTGTAAATGGTTGGCCAATAAAACCCTGAATCAAATACCTTTCATGTGGTACTAGCGGCACCATGATGTCCTCCGTATGGACCTTCATGACAATGGCGAAGAATTCTTCTTGCTTCACTACCATGTACGCATCGACGAACGAGTTGATCGACACACATTTTGAAAAGATAAGGATCTTCCCAAAAATAATGTTTCACATCAGCAAAGAATTTCTTTCTTTGATGATGTGGCCAACCTTTCGCGACTATACCGCTAGCTAGATAGTTAGCATAGTCGGCGTACCATGGTTCTTCTCTGTATTCCACCATTTCCAAGGACTCCGTTGGAAATTTTTCATTTATTTGCTCGTCCCTGGTTACCTCCAAAGCTGGATCTTCCAAGCGCGAAAGATGATCTGCTGCGGTGTTTTCTGCTCCTCTTTTGTCTTTGATTTCAATATCAAATTCTTGGAGGAGTAGAATCCACCGAATCAAACATGGTTTAGCATCCTGTTTCTTGAAGAGATATCGAATGGCTGCATGATCTGTATAGACTATTGTTTTAGAAAGAACAAGATAAGAACGAAATTTATCAAAAGCAAATACCATAGCTAGTAACTCTTTTTCTGTTGTTGTGTTATTTTCTTGTGCATCGTTAAGTGTTTTACTAGCATAATAAATGGGGTGAAAATGCTTTTCTTTCCTTTGTCCCAAGATGGCTCCAACTGCAAAGTCACTTGCATCACACATGATTTTAAAAGGTAATTTCCAATCAGACGCTATCATGATAGGTGCATTGACTAGCATTTCTTTTAGTGTTAGAAATGCTTGATTGCATTCCTTGTCAAAGATGAAAGGGGCATCTTTTTCAAGTAATTTTGTTAGAGGTCTTGAAATTTTAGAAAAGTCTTTGATAAATCGCCTATAGAATCCGGCATGCCCTAGGAAACTTCTGATTGCTCTAACGGAGGATGGGGGCGGTAATCGAGAAATAGTGTCTATTTTTGCTCGATCAACCTCCATTCCTTCGCTTGAGATTTTATGACCGAGTACTATTCCCTCCGTTACCATGAAATGACATTTTTCCCAGTTAAGGGCGAGGTTAGTTTCCTCACATCGGGATAGCATTCGTTCAAGGTTATCGAGGCATTGGTCGTATGAATCTCCAAAGATAGAAAAGTCGTCCATGAAGACTTCCATTGTCTTTTCTATCATATCATGGAAGATGGCTACCATGCAACGTTGGAAGGTTGCAGGGGCATTGCATAGACCGAATGGCATGCGTCAATAAGCAAAAGTTCCATAGGGACATGTAAATGTTGTCTTTTCTTGGTCTTCAGGTGCTATCGGTATTTGAAAGTAACCTGAAAAACCATCCAAGAAACAATAAAATTTATGACCGAATAATCATTCTAACATTTGATCAATGAAGGGCAAAGGAAAGTGATCTTTACTTGTTGCTTCATTTAATCGCCTATAATCTATACACACTCGCCATCCTGTGACGGTTCTTGTTGGTATTAATTCGTTTTTCTCATTAGTTATTACCATCATACCTCCTTTCTTTGGAACTACTAGGACGGGACTTACCCAAGGACTATCGGAGATAGGATAAATAAGTCCGGCGTCAAGTAATTTGATGACTTCTTTTTTAACCACTTCTTGTACATTTGGATTTACTCTACGTTGTGGTTGTATCACCGATTTATAGTCATCATTCATTAAAATTTTGTGCGTGCACATGGAAGGACTTATTCCTTTAATATCTACAAGCTTCCAAGCGATCGCGTTTTTGTGTTTTTTCAAAAGTTTGATTAATTTTCTTTTTCTACACTACTTAATTTTGACGAAATAATTACAGGTGATTTACCATCTTTGTCTAGAAAAGCATATTCCAAATCTTTTGGAAGTTCTTTGAGCTCAAGAGGTGGGTCTTTAGGAGACTCCTTATTTGGTTGCTCATTTTGATCAAGAACTTTAAAAGTTTGTTCTATGGCAACCTCTTCTTCAACAAAGTGGTCAATTTCTTCTTTTGTATCGGGTGGTTCATCTTGATTTTCAATTAGGGGGTCATTATTGCCGAATGGATATTTCATTGAACGCTCAAGATCGATACTTCTTTTAAATGCCCCTAATTGAATAGATAGATTGTTATACTTCCGGTTTTTCAAAGCTTCGTGGGTTTTTACAATAGGTCGTCCTCCCAACACTAGAGGAGCGTCATCGAGGATGACAAAGTTGGTTGGGATTACCATTTGATTTGTTTGAACCAAGACATCCTCAACTATACCGATTGATTTTATTACTTTCCGATTGGATAGAAAAATGGGTATTTGAAGTGGAGAAAAATCACTAATACTTAATTTTTAGAAAATGTAGTTCGGCATTATATTAACACAAAGATCTTTATCGATTGTGATATTACTAATAAAGGAGTTTTGAAAAAAACACGGAACCGGTGTAATGTTAATTTCAAATGGGTCTTCTTTTATTAGAGCAGTTTGATCATTTGTTAACTTAATGCTTACCGTTTCGTCAATTTTAGTGTTAGTGTTTAACTCTTTTAAAAACTTAGCATGAGTGGGCACTAAACAATGATTTTCAAAAGAAGGTGACAAGAGATTAATTTCTTCAAAATTAGACTCTTCTTGAATTTTAACGTTAACGGACTCACCCTTTTCGTTGTTTAACTCATGTGTCGGTTTTTCACTTATTTGTTCTTCCATTTTTACATTTTCAACTATCTCTTTTTTATTTAATTCTTTTCTTGCACAGGACTCCTCTTCCCTTGCGCGAGATTCTAGTATGCAACGTTCGATAGTTTTAATGTGTTCTATTATCCTATCGGCTATGTCGGTGATAGAGTAAGGATCGGGATCCTCAAAACTAGAATCCGGATGTTCGATCCTTTGTTCCTCATAATACTCATAGGAAGTAGATGGTTCACACCATTGTTCTTCATTGTAAGTATATGATGGATAAGGGTCGTAACTTTGTTCTTCATAATATTCATATGAGGTGGGTTGTTCACGCCATGGTTCCTCATAATAAGCATATGAAGGTGGAGGCTCATATTGTGGTTCCTCAAAGTATGAGTATGAAGGCTCATACCTTGATTCATCAAAATATGAGTATGAGGGAGAAGGTTCATACCTTTGGTCTTCATAGGATGTGTATGAAGTTGATGGCTCGTACCTGGGCTCCTCATAGTAGGTGTATGAAGTGGATGGTTGAAATAAGTTACAATATTGTACCGAGTGAAGGTCACCACAAATGGTGCAATAGTCTTCCCTATAATCATCCTCCTCATAGGTGTAGTTGTAGTCTCCTGAGTATTGATCCATAAGAATCACTCAGCAGACCACAACAGAGTCTCGAGACCAGAAAACAAAAATAAAAACGGAAACAGAGGCTGGACACGGCCCCGTGTTCAGGATCTGTATCTGGGAGTTTGAATTAAAGTGACTGGTTTTGTGCAGCACGGGGGCGTGTTCAGTGAGCACGACCCCGTGTTCAGACTCTGTATCTGGGTGTTTTATGAAAAAAAATGCAGCACGGCCCCGTGTTCAGTGAGCACGGCCCGTGTTCAACCTACAGTAAATGCAAAACTAACTAAAATGCAGAAAAATGTGCGCGCGTTTTGAAAAACTGATTAGGCCGTCGATTTTAAGCTTTCTTAAAATCCTTGTGTCCCCGGCAACGGCGCCAAAAACTTGATGCGTGTGTGGTGGTTATATATTTTATGTATATTTTTAGCCCTTTTTAACACATTAGTCAAGTTTTAAATTTATAAAACATGATATTTACTAACACCAAACACACATATGGGCAAGTGCACCCATCGTGAGCGTAGTATAGTGTTGGTAAGATACCGAGGTCGTCCAAGGACACAAGAGCTTTTAATACCGGTTTATCCTCAACGTCTAATCAAATCAAAAGTTTAGAAAAAAGTTTTAAACTAGAAAATAAAAACTAAAAATGCTGAAAATAAAAATAAAATAAAAACAGATAGACAAGATGAATCACTTGGATCCGACTCGCCTTTAGTGTAACTTTTGATTATTTCCGCACTTTTGCATTTTTAAGAGATTATCTTAGTTATTGTAGTAGGCCCCTCTTTCGAAGGAGACGTTACCCTCAACCCAGTAGTTTGAGTCAGCAAGGATACAATCCTAAAGGGTTGGATTATTGAAAGATAATTAATTAAGTTATTAATGCATAATGTGGTTGGCCCCTCTTTTGAAGGTGACATTACCCTCGGCTAAGTAGTCCGAGTCAGCAGGGATACAGTCCTAAGTAGCCGGGTTAATATATTAATAGTAGTTTACATATGAGGGGATCAAGAAATTCGGACCCCCGCCATCCAACACTAGTGGGTATTGAAGGAGATCCTACTAAGCTTGACCCAGGTCCTTGCAGGATCTATACACTAAACAAGGTAAGACGCTTACCAAACCATTCCCTTAACCCCTGACCAGGTAGCCAACATATCTCCATATAGACCGTGGAGATATGAATGATGTAAATCTTTTATTTTATATAGACAGTAAAATAACGCCAAGACACCACGGACAAATGATAAGGAAGTTTCACCTTCAACATAAGAAACTAGTTATTAAAGTCATTAATACATAACCAAATAAAAAGTGCGAAAAGATTAAAAATAAAAGGTACTACACTAAATGCTTGTCTTCACCAAGTGATGTAAGAGACTTAGGCAAACATGGCCTTTGATTGTCAAGAACTCTTACTATCAATCTTGGATCCCGAGACTACTACACACACTCTATGATGGATGATGGTGGTGGATGATGGTGTTGTGGTGGTGGTGGAGTGTGGGTGAAGTGGGAGAGAGGTGGTTTGCCAAGGGATGGTTTGCAAATGGCCAAACACCCCTATTTATAGCCTGCACAGAAGCCCGGACACGGCCCCGTGTCCATTGGGCACGGCCTCGTGTCCACCCATCTTCTCTTTCTTCATTAAATACAGTTTGTCTGCATTAGTTGACCACGCCCCCGTGTCCGCTGGGCACGACCCCGTGTGCAGAAGCGTATCTGTACTATCAAGATTTTCCTAGATTCTGTGAATCTTAGAGTTGACCACGGCCCCGTGTCCGCTGGACACGCCCCCGTGGTGGGTGATAGAAGCTTCTACAACTTTGTCTTTTCTGTAGACACTTGGGCAAGCCCCGTGCTCATTGAGCACGGGGCGTGTTCAGCCTTCTGTTCTCTTGTTTTTGCTTGTGAGGATGCTGTCGAGGGGTCGGGCATGCCACGTTTATTCCTTTTCTTGTATTTATGTTAGATTTAGCTGCCTTTTTGCTTCTTTTGTTTATTTGAGCTCATTTAATCCTGAAAATACAAAAGGAAGACAAAAACACACTTTTTTTTTTTCCAACATTAGTACTAAAAAAAGGTTAGTTTTATGCCACATTTGATGTAATTTATATGTTGCATTTTGCGCACATCACCATCCGTCCGGACGGTCATCCGACCGAACCACCATCCGTCTCACTCGTCACTGTTTAACGCACTGTTCAACGCTTATACTGTCGTACTGTTATCAGGCTAACTCTCCAGCGCTCCCTTCAATCCAAGAATGTGTTATTTATTTAACACGTACTATGAGTATACTCAATCCCTTTTTGCTCAACTCCTGACATAACCATCAAGAAATACATCCGTGCGTTACCGGATTGTGTTGCTGATTTCGTGCAAGCCCGCAAGACGACAACCATCAAAGAGACTTATCTACTCACTGCAGAAATCAATGACAAGCGAGTTAGGGCTGGTTACTTTAAGAATACCACCAAAAGTCTCCCTCAAGTTACCGTTTCTCCCGCCTCTGAAACCGCCGCACCTCAAGCTTCCAAGTCTTCACGCCGCAAGCGCAAGAACAACAACAACAACAACAAGAACTGTGCTATCACCACCGCTCCTCTCAATGTTGTACCTGCCCAACCCCAGCCCCAGAACCGCCAAGTAGCAGCACCCGTGACCAATGCACCTCCCGCAAAATGTGCATACACTGGTCCGCACCCTCTGTGCCCTACTTGTACTTATCATCATCCTGTTGGGATCGCTTGTCGATTTTGTGTTCACTGTAACCTTTACGGACACTTTACTGCCAACTTCTGTACTGGTCCCCGTCAAGCTCAAGCTCAAGTTCAAGCTCCTGTACTGCCAGCTCCTCTTCCCGCTCCTCAGGGACAACAAGCAGCTCCTGCTCCCGCTGGTCACGCAAGAGCCTGCTTTGCATGTGGTGATCCTAACCATTTTGCAAATGTCTGCCCAAATAGAGTGGTGAAGCAAGAGCCACAGCAGCAACCAGCGCCGCAACAACATCAACAGCAGTAGCCTCAGCAGCAGCAGCCAGCAGACGTGCATTCAACATCAATGTCCTCCAGGCACAAACGGACAGCAACGTGGTTAATGGTACATTTCTTGTTAACGGTATATATGCTTCGTGTTTATTTAATACTGGAGCCGATAACTGTTTCGTATCGTTAGAATTCGAAAAGCTCCTAAAACGTAAACGCGCTAATCTCCCTACGACGTTCGACGTAGAAGTTGCCACTGGAAGAACCGTCACTGTTAATTTTGTTCTCCGTGATTGTACGCTTGAACTCAAAAATCACGTCTTCCCTATCGATCTTATCCCGATGCAGCTTGGTAGTTTTGATATCATAGTAGGCATGGATTTTCTTCGCGAAAATCGTGCTGAAGTCGTTTGCTTTGATAAAATGATTCGTTTCTCGCTCGCAAATGGTGATCATCTCTGCGTCTATGGCAAAGTATCTTCTAAGGAACTCAAACTCATGTCGTGCATACAAGCGAGCAAGTATCTACGGAAGGAATACAAAACTTTTTTGGCGCACATCGTAGTAGCGGAGGAAAAGGAAAAGAAGGCAATGGATAAGGTGCCTGCGGTACGTGATTTTCCTGTTGTCTTTCCTGACGATTTACCTAGTTTACCCTCGAGTCGTGATATTGATTTCCGTATTGACCTCATTCCTGGAGCCAATCCTGTTGCTAAATCCCCCTATCGCCTCGCTCCGTCTGAAATGCGCAAACTTTCGAGTCAACTCGAGGAATTTCTTGATAAAGGTTTTATTCGCCCTAGCACCTCTCCTTGGGGCGCACCTGTCCTTTTCATCAAAAAGAAGGACGGATCGTGTAAGACCCATATATTATTTAATAATTTTCGAACATAAAAGTGTAGTTACGATTACACCTTCTATTTAAAAATACGAGTTTCTTAAAAAATTTACAATTTAAAATCTTTACAACATAACATGTGTAATTTCGTCCTTCTATATAACGTTAACACATAATGCAGAAGCTTGCAATTTGGTCGTGTTCAGTTCTTCGTTGAGCTTGATCATCATCCGACACTCTAAGGTATACCTACATTTCAATGGACATGAAATGAGTTAGTCACACATAGTTTATAAATGTTTAATCAAGTTCGAATACAAGAACGAACAAGATAAACAGTTTTATTTTATCAGATATTAAGCCCCTCGCTAGGCGTAATAGACATCTTTCTTGTCTTTTATAATAGACCACCATAATCATTAGTTATGATAGTTACATGACACATATAAACAATTTCGCTACACCAAATATCAACAAAACCACTCAATAGTAAAGGACGTATTAGGATCCTTAGGAATTGGTGGAATTAAAAACAATAAACGAAAACGGTTCGGAATGGCTACAAATATGAAAATTTCATCAAAACAACTGGGTACTACCGTAGCTACCGTAAGCTACGGTAGCCCCTGGGCATAAAAGGGCTGCCGTAAGGCAGTGGGAATCCACCGTAACAATTTTCTCAGCACCGTAAGCTACGGTAGTCAACGTAGCTTACGGTGACTCTGTCGCGCCCCGCGTAAGAAGACAGCCAAGCTGTCGCGGCCCGCCAAAGAACGTATTTGCAACAAAAATGCTGCTGTATTGCCATTTGTGACCCGTTTGTTCCAATTTACATTTTCAGACCTAAAAACATAATACAAAACTTTCAAGAATCACTTGTGAAACTTGCACTTTATTTTCTTTAAAACTTATAACGACATTATAGTAAAATTTACATCAATATACATCATCCATGATGTAAACATATATGATTCAACTTAAAACATTTGCAGATTATGTGAATACCAACTAGTAAATTCACATTCCTATGTATGGGACTTAATGCTCAATTTGACAACCCGTCCCCGAATCCTTTAATGTACTTGCATTCTCGCTTCGACTACCGGCTTGTGTGTTTAATGTTTCTTTACCCGTAACCCCAGGCTTAGCACTTATGGAATTGTGCACCCATTTACCCGGTTTGCACCTATTATTGTTCAACCCATTGATTTGTCTATCATAAATCCTTATTATAGACAAATCAAACAATTTTACATCTCGAACTTTTATATATCATCAATGCATAAAATTTACGTATTAACAATTAACAACAACAAAACGTTTAGTCGCGTACCTGGCTCGAGTCAAAGCATAGACCCGTTTTTATACCTCGCTTTTATTAGCTGAAACTTTATGGCGACGCAATTATCGAAATTGCTATTCGCTCCTATGAACAAGTGACTTGCCAACCAAACATTAGTTGAATTTTTCAAATGGTGTTATCACTACCATTTGACCCGTTTGGTCTAAATGACCAAACATTGATGTTTATAAAACTTGATATTTAATTTCAAATTCACGCATCCGACTCATTTCGGATTTTACCCCGCTATTTCTTTTATTAGTTACACTATAAGGTAACCTTAACGAAAACTCATTAAATCTTAGTCATTCATGACTAAATTACCAGTTTGCCCCTTATTACTATTAACCATGATTTTTATCGTTGGTATATATTCCGACATGTATCATATCGCGTCGGAAACCACATTTCGATTATTACTTTTATCGTATTTATAGTTCATAAAAATAAATTCGTATTCTACAAAAGGTGTAAGCTTTACTTACCTTCTGTCCATTAGAGCTTCTTTGCGTACTTGACCTGTTTAACCCATTCTTCTCCAAGATCCATATAGCTTGTCAAGAGTCAAGCTATTACATCATATCCATAAGATGATTAGATTAGCCATCTAATATCATAATAATTAGACCTTATAGATTTTATTATCACATTTATCAAGATACTAGTTTTGGGTCAGCTTGACTTTTAGAAGTCAAACCACTTATAGATAAGTATATCTTCCAACTAATACATACAAACACTTTAAACACGCCTTAACAACTGTAAACATTCACCCGAAGCAATATTTAGTGTTTAGTAAATTGGTAACTAGAAAATCATATGTTTTAAGTTCATAAACCACATTATTTTCATTGCTGCATTTTTCACGCAGCAGCTCTTCGGGGTCACTTTCCCCCTTTTTAATCACATAATCTGACTTCGACTTTCAAATAAGAAATGTGCTTCATTTAAATACCTTTCCAGGCATATAAAGAACACCTCCATACGATTTTTCTATGATTTTATACGATTTTTGAAAGATCAGGTCAGAAACTAAATTATGTGTAAACAGCTTGCTGTCAAAACGAATTTACTAACTTTACATGCTGTTTTGGCCCACTAAATCTCATAACCAGCCTCTTATGCCCAAATATGAAATGTAATATGCGAAACAACCTTTTCGACGATATAAGGCTCGTTGTCTAACTCCTAATAACGAATGAGATACGACCTTTACAAGATGATTATCTAAGGCTGTCAAAAGTGACGAATTTCAAACTATTTTACACAAACTTGAATCAATTCAAGTTTCATGTAGGCATTTTATCAAACACTTAATGTACAACCATTTAACACATGATTCTTTAACATGTCAAGATGGTTCTTAACCCTTTAAAACTTGTAGTTTTCACTAGGATTTTTACCAAGTCTAAGCACCCTAGTAATTATTATCATCAATTGACATCAACTAACATAGATTCAAGCATTCAACACAACTTTGTGATGTAAGCCATGTATAACATCAAATTTTCGGATTCATCATACCCATAAAGTCAAAACCCCAAGTCTTTCACTACAAAGGGTTATTTAGGTGAAATTGAAGTAGTTACTCACTATTTACTCGTATAACATCATCAATTTCATAAATCTTTTACAAATCATCATCAATTATGATGATTCTAAGAACATGCATATCATCATTTTTACCATTTAGTCAAAAACCCACTTAGCTCATACTTGATTAATTGACTAATCACTAGTTTATGGCACAATTCTACAAGTTTGCATCTAGGTTTTGTTCCTAGACATATACTCACATCAATATTACTATAAGATTCAACATTCATACAAGTATTCCGTTTATGCATGTTTATCACAAATTTGAAATATCACTAAACATCAAAATTCAACATACCTTATGATCTCCTAAGCTTGGTGATCACGATTTTATTAAAAGCTCCAATTTTCTTAGCTCGATTTCTCTTGAATTTGGAGAATTTTGTGAGTTTAGGGCTTGAAGGGAACTCCTTCTTGTCTCTGTGTTTTTAGTCGACCAAAACACACACAAAGTGTGTGTTTTTGAGCCAATTTTCTTATTAATAATTTCACTTTCAAACTTGACCATTTTAGTCCATCTAATTCCAAATTTATAAAAGAAGGTTAACTTAGTCAAGTTTTCTTTATTATTCTAAAAACTCATAGCTAACTAGGTTAATATTCCTAGTTACCTAGTGGGTTCGGGGAAGTCATGACCCGTTTCATTTTAAGTCCCGTTAACTCAGGCCTCTCATGAACTTCATTTCCTCAAAAGCTTTTATTATCTTTTTATTTAATATTATGTTTATTTATTTATCCCCTAATATTTACCAGGTTAACTTTACCACTAACGGTATTTTACCCGTTTATTTTTGGTTAATTTAATTTAATTTAATGAACAAACCCGTTTTGGGGGTGTTAAAAGTCTACCCCCTTAAAGAGGTATTGTCCTCGAAACCTTATTACCGTAGTTCATTGGTTTAAACCAAACGGACTTGGTTTTATTTTTAAAGATTCATTCTTTTTGGTCAATATTTATCATTTGGATTGACATGTACGTCTTTCATGCGTGAGGCCTCGTAGTCATTTACCATCATTTAAGACCCTGTGATCATGACGATCCAAAACGTCATTCCTCTCTCTTGTTTCCTTTCTTAAATATATTTTTGGTGCTATGGAACCCGTTTTATAGTTTCATTATTAATAAGACTTGGTGTCCCACTTGTCCTTAGTCTTTATATGTTTTCACTGTGGTGTTTCACATAGGTTACTCCACACCTCATTTAATTATTCCATTTCATCATATGGAATTTACCCACATCATTCATCAACACATATAATGTTTCTCTTTAAGTTGGCTTGGCCAAGTCTATAACTCGCCTTAACCACTCATACTTATTATATTTTCTAGGTTCGAGTGTAATTACATTTCCTCCCAGTTCGTTCCTTAATCATTTAACGTATTTGCATTCTCCGGGTTCGAGTGTAAGTACATTCCTTCCCAATGCATTTCTTGATCAGTTTACATGTTTGCATTCTCTGGGTTCGAGTGTAAGTACACCCCCTCCCAATGCATTTCTTAATCGTTTTACATATTCGCATTCTCCGGGTTCGAGTGTGAGCACACCCCCTCCCAATGCATTTCCGACATCTCCCACTCACTTAGTCCTTGTTACATAAGGGGTACTTATGTTAACTATAATAAACTCATCATATCATGTGTTTAACACTTACCTGGCCAGGGTAAGTAATCCGCACATGGTACGCATAAACTGACTATAATTAATATATTACCTCTCATGTAAGCAAGTTTTCAGTTTGCGGTTTATTTGGTAAAACCTCTTATTGTTATATTGCAATATTAGGTTTTTACCTTTATTTGTTCACAAATCACAAGGTGTTTTCGTTTCACAAACTCATACACAATCACATTCTGTGATAGGATAGTTACATATCTATACCGTGTCTTTTATAAAAGACTCTTTATCTGAACGGTTATCCCCATCCAAGTTTCTAAGCCTAAATTTTACTTACGCATCAGTTATTTACTATTATGGATAATACCACTTACCCACTTAATTTCTCTTGGAACATCATCCTAAACGAGTAATTTATGGCGGTTTCCAAAGCGTAAATCTCCTTTATGCACTATCACTCCCATGTGCATATAGCGTACAACAAATATGTAATAGCTTAGGATGTGCACCTGGGTAATACTAGCCCTGATGATCCTTTGTTGTTACTTGACCATTACTCTGAGTAACCTCTTCATTCATGTCCTTAATGAGTGTGTTATCTTGTCACACTTCCGGCTTTTCCACCAACACGTTGGGTGGACCATCATCTTCCCATCATCCTCGGATGCGGTCACCATATTACTGAAACATTCACAACAATTAGTAATATTACAAATTAAGTATAATCTGTATTGTCATACTAGACTTTCAAATATACTAATCACAGCAAGTGATTAATTGTCTAAACCGGTCTTTGGTTAGGCCTTTGTCACCTAATCATTCCTTGTAGTATATTTTTGGGAGCATGCTATCACACGATATCTCTGATTGTTATAAATTTATAAAAATCTCAGATTGTACCATATTATTATTTAGAATACTACTCGCCGGAATCCATGATCAAGCCTCGAACCGAACACCAATCTACATCAAGAGCATAAGGTTTAAGTCCAAGCATAGTTTTTCCTCACCATACTTGGATCTCTTAAACCAAGCCTCTGATACCAACTTGTAAGACCCATATATTATTTAATAATTTTCATATAATTTTCGAACATAAAATTGTAGTTACGATTACACCTTCTATTTAAAAATACGAGTTTCTTAAAAATTTTACAATTTAAAATCTTTACAACATAACATGTGAAATTTCGTCCTTCAATATAACGTCAACACATAATGCGGAAGCTTGCAATTTGGTCGTGCTCCGTTCTTCGTTGAGCTTGATCATCATCCGGCACTCTAAGGTATACCTACATTTCAATGGACATTAAATGAGTTAGTCACACATAGTTTATAAATGTTTAATCAAGTTCGAATACAAGAACGAACAAGATAAATAGTTTTATTTTGTCAGATATTAAGCCCCTCGCTGGGCGTAATAGACATCTTTCTTGTCTTTTATAATCGACCACCATAATCATTAGTTATGATAGTTACATGACACATATAAACAATTTCGCTACACTAAATATCAACAAAACCACTCAATAGTAAAGGATGTATTAGGATCCTTAGGAATTGGCGGAATTAAAAACAATAAACGAAAACGGTTCGGAATGGCTACAAATATGACAATTTCATCAAAACAACTGGGCACTACCGTAGCTTATGGTAGCTACCGTAAGCTACGGTAGCCTCTGGACATAAAAGGGCTGCCGTAAGGCAGTGGGAATCCACCGTAACAATTTTCTCAGCAACGTAAGCTACGGTAGTCATCGTAGCTTACGGTGACTCTGTCGCACCCCGCGTAAGAAGACAGCCAAGCTGTCGCGGCCCGCCAAAGAACGTATTTGCAGCAAAAATGCTGCTGTATTGCCATTTGTGACCCGTTTGTTCCAATTTACATTTTCAGACCTCAAAACATAATACAAGACTTTCAAGAATCACATGTGAAACTTGCACTTTATTTTCTTTAAAACTTATAACGACATTATAGTAAAATTTACATCAATATACATCATCCATGATGTAAACATATATGATTCAACTTAAAACCTTTGCCGATTATGTCAATACCAACTAGTAAATTCACATTCCTATGTATGGGACTTAATGCTCAATTTGACAACCCGTCCCCGAATCCTTTAATGTACTCGCATTCTCGCTTCGACTACCGGCTTGTGTGTTTAATGTTTCTTTACCCGTAACCCCGGGCTTAGCACTTATGGAATTGTGCACCCATTTACCCGGTTTGCACCTATTATTGTTCAACCCGTTGATTTGTCTATCATAAATCCTTATTATAGACAAATAAAACAATTTTACATCTCGAACTTTTATATATCATCAATGCATAAAATTTACGTATTAACAATTAACAACAACAAAGCGTTTAGTCGCGTAGCTGGCTCGAGTCAAAGCATAGACCCGTTTTTATACCTCGCTTTTATTAGCCGAAACTTTATGGCGACGCAATTATCGAAATTGCTATTCGCTCCTATGAACAAGTGACTTGCCAACCAAACATTAGTTGAATTTGTCAAATGGTGTTATCACTACCATTTGACCCGTTTGGTCTAAATGACCAAACATTGATGTTTATAAAACTTGATATTTTAATTTCAAATTCACGCATCCGACTCATTTCGGATTTTACCCCGCTATTTCTTTTATTAGTTACACTATAAGGTAACCTTAACGAAAACTCATTAAATCTTAGTCATTCATGACTAAATTACCAGTTTGCCCCTTATTATTATTAACCATGATTTTTATCGTTTATATCTATTCCGACATGTATCATATCGCGTCGGAAACCACATTTCGATTATTACTTTTATCGTATTTATAGTTCATAAAAATAAATTCGTATTCTACAAAAGGTGTAAGCTTTACCTACCTTGTGTCCATTAGAGCTTCTATGCGTACTTGACCTGTTTAACCCATTCTTCTCCAAGATCCATATAGCTTGTCAAGAGTCAAGCTATTACATCATATCCATAAGATGATTAGATTAGCCATCTAATATCATAATAATTAGACCTTATAGATTTTATTATCACATTTATCAAGATACTAGTTTTGGGTCAGCTTGACTTTTAGAAGTCAAACCACTTATAGATAAGTATATCTTCCAACTAATACATACAAACACTTTAAACACGCCTTAACAACTGTAAACATTCACCCGAAGCAATATTTAGTGTTTAGTAAATTGGTAACTAGAAAATCATATGTTTTAAGTTCATAAACCACATTATTTTCATTGCTGCATTTTTCACGCAGCAGCTGTTCGGGGTCACTTTCCCCCTTTTTAATCACATATTCTGACTTCGACTTTCAAATAAGAATTGTGGTTCATTTAAATACCTTTCCAGGCATATAAAGAACACCTCCATACGATTTTTCTATGATTTTATACGATTTTTGAAAGATCAGGTCAGAAACTAAATTATGTGTAAACAGCTTGCTGTCAAAACGAATTTACTAACTTTACATGCTGTTTTGGCCCACTAAATCTCATAACCAGCCTCTTATGACCAAATATGAAATGTAATATGCGAAACAACCTTTTCGACGATATAAGGCTCGTTGTCTAACTCCTAATAACGAATGAGATACGACCTTTACAAGATGATTATCTAAGGCTGTCAAAAGTGACGAATTTCAAACTATTTTACACAAACTTGAATCAATTCAAGTTTCATGTAGGCATTTTATCAAACACTTAATGTGCAACCATTTAACAAATGATTCTTTAACATGTCAAGATGGTTCTTAACCCTTTAAAACTTGTAGTTTTCACTAGGATTTTTACCAAGTCTAAGCACCCTAGTAATTATTATCATCAATTGACATCAACTAACATAGATTCAAGCATTCAACACAACTTTATGATGTAAGCCATGTATAACATCAAATTTTCGGATTCATCATACCCATAAAGTCAAAACCCCAAGTCTTTCACTACAAAGGGTTATTTAGGTGAAATTGAAGTAGTTACTCACTATTTACTCGTATAACATCATCAATTTCATAAATCTTTTACAAATCATCATCAATTATGATGATTCGAAGAACATGCATATCATCATTTTTACCATTTAGTTAAAAACCCACTTAGCTCATACTTGATTAATTGACTAATCACTAGTTTATGGCACAATTCTACAAGTTTGCATCTAGGGTTTGTTCCTAGACATATACTCACATCAATATTACTATAACATTCAACATTCATACAAGTATTTCGTTTATGCAAGTTTATCACAAATTTGAAATATCACTAAACATCAAAATTCAACATACCTTATGATCTCCTAAGCTTGGTGATCACGATTTTATTAAAAGCCCCAATTTTCTTAGCTCGATTTCTCTTGAATTTGGAGAATTTTGTGAGTTTAGGGCTTGAAGGGAACTCCTTCTTGTCTCTGTGTTTTTAGTCGACCAAAACACACACAAAGTGTGTGTTTTTGAGCCAATTTTCTTATTAATAATTTCACTTTCAAACTTGACCATTTTAGTCCCTCTAATTCCATATTTATAAAAGAAGGTTAACTTAGTCAAGTTTTCTTTATTATTCTAAAAACTCATAGCTAACTAGGTTAATATTCCTAGTTACCTAGTGGGTTCGGGGAAGTCATGACCCGTTTCATTTTAAGTCCCGTTAACTCGGGCCTCTCATGAACTTCATTTCCTCAAAAGCTTTTATTATCTTTTTATTTAATATTAGGTTTATTTATTTATCCCCTAATATTTACCAGGTTAACTTTACCACTAACGGTATTTTACCCGTTTTTTTTTGGTTAATTTAATTTAATTAACAAACCCGTTTTTGGGGTGTTACAAGTCTACCCCCCTTAAAGAGGTTTTGTCCTCGAAACCTTATTACCGTAGTTCATTGGTTTAAACCAAACGGACTTGGTTTCATTTTTAAAGATTCATTCTTTTTGGTCAATATTTATCATTTGGATTGACATGTACGTCTTTAATGCGTGAGGCCTCGTAGTCATTTACCATCATTTAAGACCCTGTGATCATGACGATCCAAAACGTCATTCCTCTCTCTTGTTTCCTTTCTTAAATATATTTTTGGTGCTATGGCACCCGTTTTATAGTTTCATTATTAATAAGACTTGGTGTCCCACTTGTCCTTAGTCTTTATATGTTTTCACTGTGGTGTTTCACATAGGTTACTCCACACCTCATTTAGTTATTCCATTTCATCATATGGAATTTACCCACATCATTCATCAACACATATAATGTTTCTCTTTAAGTTGGCTTGGCCAAGTCTATAACTCGCCTTAACCACTCATACTTATTATATTTTCTGGGTTCGAGTGTAATTACATTTCCTCCGAGTTCGTTCCTTAATCATTTAACATATTTGCATTCTCCGGGTTCGAGTGTAAGTACATTCCTTCCCAATGCATTTCTTGATCAGTTTACATGTTTGCATTCTCCGGATTCGAGTGTAAGTACACCCCCTCCCAATGCATTTCTTAATCGTTTTACATATTCGCATTCTCCGGGTTCGAGTGTGAGCACACCCCCTCCCAATGCATTTCCGACATCTCCCACTCACTTAGTCCTTGTTACATAAGGGGTACTTATGTTAACTATAATAAACTCATCATATCATGTGTTTAACACTTACCTGGCCAGGGTAAGTAATCCGCACATGGTACGCATAAACTGACTATAATTAATATATTACCTCTCATGTAAGCAAGTTTTCAGTTTGCGGTTTGCGGTTACGTCCCTTATTTTATTTGGTAAAACCTCTTATTGTTATATTGCAATATTAGGTTTTTACCTTTATTTATTCACAAATCACAAGGTGTTTTCGTTTCACAAACTCATACACAATCACATTCTGTGATAGGATTGTTACATATCTATACCGTGTCTTTTCTAAAAGGCTCTTTATCTGAACGGTTATTCCCATCCAAATTTCTAAGCCTAAATTTTACTTACGCATCAGTTATTTACTATTATGGATAATACCACTTACCCACTTAATTTCTCTTGGAACATCATCCTAAACGAGTAATTTATGGCGGTTTCCAAAGCGTAAATCTCCTTTATGCACTATCACTCCCATGTGCATATAGCGTACAACAAATATGTAATAGCTTAGGATGTGCACCTGGGTAATACTAGCCCTGATGATCCTTTGTTGTTACTTGACCATTACTCTGAGTAACCTCTTCATTCATGTCCTTAATGAGTGTGTTATCTTGTCACACTTCCGGCTTTTCCACCAGCACGTTGGGTGGACCATCATCTTCCCATCATCCTCGGATGCAGTCACCATATTACTGAAACATTCACAACAATTAGTAATATTACAAATTAAGTATAATCTGTATTGTCATACTAGACTTTCAAATATACTAATCACAGCAAGTGATTAATTGTCTAAACCGGTCTTTGGTTAGGCCTTTGTCACCTAATCATTCTTTGTAGTATATTTTTGGGAGCATGCTATCACACGATATCTCTGATTGTTATAAATTTATAACAATCTCAGATTATACCTGATGTGTTCAAAATGTAACATATAAATTTCATCAAATGAGGCATAAAACTAACCCTTTTTAGTACTAATGTTGGAAAAAGTGTGCTTTTGTCTTCCTTTTGTATTTTCAGGATTAAATGAGCTCAAATTAACAAAAGAAGCAAAAAGACATCAAAATCTAACATAAATACAAGAAAAGGGACAAGACATGACATGCCCGACCCCACGACAGCATCTTCCCAAGCAAAACAAGAGATCAGAAGCCAGAACACGCCCCGTGCTCAGCCAGCACGGGGGCGTGCCCAAGTGACAGCAGAAAAGACAAAGTGGTAGAAGCTTCTATTGCCCACCACGGGGCCGTGCTCAGCGGACACGGGGCCGTGCTCAACTATAAGATTCGCACAATCCAGGCAAATCTTCATAGTACAAAGATTCTTCTGCACACGGGGTCGTGCTCAGCGGACACGGGGGCGTGGTCAACTAATAAGACAAAGCTGCATTAAATGAAGAAAGATAAGATGTGGACACGGGGCCGTGCCCGAGCTTCTGTTCAGCCTATAAATAGAAGTGCTTGGCTCAAGCTCAAACGATCCCTTGGCACACCACCTCTCTCACACTTCACCCACCACCCACCACCACCATAACACCATCATCCACCACCATTATCCATTGTCCATCGTAGAGTGTGTGAGTCGTCTCGGGATCCAAGATTGATCGTAAGAGTTCTTGAAAATCAAGGCCATGTTTGCCTAAGTCTCTTACATCACTTGGTGAAGACAAAGTGTCTAGTGTAATACTTTTTATTTCTAATCTTTTCGCACTTTTTATTTGGTTTTGTATTAATGACTTTAATAACTAGTTGCTTATGTTGAAGGTGATCTTTCCTTATCGTTTGTCCGTGGTGTCTTGGAATTATTTTACTGTCTATATAAAATAAAAGATTTTCACCATTCATATCTCCACGGTCTATATGGAGATATGTTGGCTACCTGGTCGGGGGTTAAGGGAACGGTTTGGTAAAGGTCTTGCAATTGTTCAGCGTTTAGAGGTCCTGCAATGGACCTGGGTCAAATTTAGTAGGACCTCCTTCAATACTTAACGGTATTGGATGGCGGGGGTCCAAACTCTTTGATCCCCTCATAAGTTAACTACTATTAATACTATAACCCGGCTATTTAGGGCTGTATCCCTGCTGACTCAGACTACTTAGTCGAGGGTAACGTCACCTCCAAAAGAGGGGCCTACCATAATATTGCATTAATAACTTAATTAATTATCTTCCAATAATCCACCCTTTTAGGATTGTATCCTTGCTGACTCAAACTACTGGGGTGAGGGTAACGTCACCTTCAAAAGAGGGGCCTACTACAATAACTAAGATAATATCTTAATTATGTGCAAAAGTGTGGAAATAATCAAAGGTTACACTAGATACGAGTCGGAACCAAGTGATTCATCTTGTCTATCTGTTTTTCTTTTTATTTTTATTTTCAGCATTTTAGTTAGTTTTTATTTTTCTTAGTTTAAAACATTTTTCTAAACTTTTTGTTTTGATTAGACGTTGAGGATAAACCGGTATTAAAAGCTCTTGTGTCCTTGGACGACCTCGGTATCTTGCCAACACTATACTACGCTCACGATGGGTGCACTTGCCCATATGTGTGTTTAGTGTTAGTAAAATATCGTGTTTTATAAATTTAAAACTTGGCTAAAAATAAGTGTTAAAGGGGCTTAAAATATACACCTAATATATATAACACTTCACACGCATCAATACCATATTATTATTTAGAATACTACTCGCCGGAATCCATGATCAAGCCTCGAACCGAACACCAATCTACATCAAGAGCATAAGGTTTAAGTCCAAGCATAGTTTTTCCCCACCATACTTGGATCTCTTAAACCAAGGCTCTGATACCAACTTGTAAGACCCATATATTATTTAATAATTTTCATATAATTTTCGAACATAAAATTGTAGTTACGATTACACCTTCTATTTAAAAATACGAGTTTCTTAAAAATTTTACAATTTAAAATCTTTACAACATAACATGTGAAATTTCGTCCTTCAATATAACGTCAACACATAATGCGGAAGCTTGCAATTTGGTCGTGTTCCGTTCTTCGTTAAGCTTGATCATCATCCGACACTCTAAGGTATACCTACATTTCAATGGACATTAAATGAGTTAGTCACACATAGTTTATAAATGTTTAATCAAGTTCGAATACAAGAACGAACAAGATAAACACTTTTATTTTGTCAGATATTAAGCCCCTCGCTGGGCGTAATAGACATCTTTCTTGTCTTTTATAATCGACCACCATAATCATTAGTTATGATAGTTACATGACACATATAAACAATTTCGCTACACCAAATATCAACAAAACCACTCAATAGTAAAGGATGTATTAGGATCCTTAGGAATTGGCAGAATTAAAAACAATAAACGAAAACGGTTCGGAATGGCTACAAATATGACAATTTCATCAAAACAACTAGGCACTACCGTAGCTTATGGTAGCTACCGTAAGCTACGGTAGCCTCTGGACATAAAAGGGCTGCCGTAAGGCAGTGGGAATCCATCGTAACAATTTTCTCAGCACCGTAAGCTACGGTAGTCATCGTAGCTTACGGTGACTCTGTCGCGCCCCGCGTAAGAAGACAGCCAAGCTGTCGCGGCCCGCCAAAGAACGTATTTGCAGCAAAAATGCTGCTGTATTGCCATTTGTGACCCGTTTGTTCCAATTTACATTTTCAGACCTCAAAACATAATACAAGACTTTCAAGAATCACTTGTGAAACTTGCACTTTATTTTCTTTAAAACTTATAACGACATTATAGTAAAATTTACATCAATATACATCATCCATGATGTAAACATATATGATTCAACTTAAAACCTTTGCCGATTATGTCAATACCAACTAGTAAATTCACATTCCTATGTATGGGACTTAATGCTCAATTTGACAACCCGTCCCCGAATCCCTTAATGTACTCGCATTCTCGCTTCGACTACCGGCTTGTGTGTTTAATGTTTCTTTACCCGTAACCCCGGGCATAGCACTTATGGAATTGTGCACCCATTTACCCGATTTGCACCTATTATAGTTCATCCCGTTGATTTGTCTATCATAAATCCTTATTTTAGAAAAATCAAACATTTTTACATCTCGAACTTTCATATATCATCAATGCTTAAAATTTACGTATTAACAATTAACAACAACAAAACGTTTAGTCGCGTACCTGGCTCGAGTCAACGCATAGACCCGGTTTTATACCTCGCTTTTATTAGCCGAAACTTTATGGCGACGCAATTATCCAAATTGCTATTCGCTCCTATGAACAAGTTACTTGCCAACCAAACATTAGTCGAATTTGTCAAATGGTGTTATCACTACCATTTGACCCGTTTGGTCTAAATGACCAAACATTGATGTTTATAAAACTTGATATTTTAATTTCAAATTCACGCATCCGACTCATTTCGGATTTTACTCCGCTATTTCTTTTATTAGTTACACTATAAGGTAACCTTAACGAAAACTCATTAAATCTTAGTCATTCATGACTAAATTACCAGTTTGCCCCTTTTTACTATTAACCATGATTTTTATCGTTTATATCTATTCCGACATGTATCATATCGCGTCGGAAACCACATTTCGATTATTATTTTTATCGTATTTATAGTTCATAAAAATAAATTCATATTCTACAAAAGGTGTAGGCTTTACTTACCTTGTGTCGATTAGAGCTTCTTTGCGTACTTGACCCGTTTAACCCATTCTTCTCCAAGATCCATATAGCTTGTCAATAGTCAAGCTATTACATCATATCCATAAGTTGATTAGATTAGCCATCTAATATCATAATAATTAGACCTTATGGATTTTATTACCACATTTATCAAGATACTAGTTTTGGGTCAGCTTGACTTTTAGAAGTCAAACCACTTATAGATAAGTATATCTTCCAACTAATATATACAAACACTTTAAACACACCTTAACAACTGTAAACATTCACCCGAAGCAATATTTATGTTTAGTAAATTGGTAACTAGAAAATCATATGTTTTAAGTTCATAAAACATATTATTTTCATTGGTGCATTTTTCACATAACAGATGTTCGGGGTCACTTTCCCCCTTTTTAATCACATAATCTGACTTCGACTTTCAAATAAGAATTGTGCTTCATTTAAATACCTTTCCAGGCATATAAAGAACACCTCCATACGATTTTTCTATGATTTTATACGATTTTTGAAAGATCAGGTCAGAAACTAAATTATGTCTAAACAGCTTGCTGTCAAAACGAATTTACTAACTTTACATGCTGTTTTGACCCACTAAATCTCATAACAAGCCTCTTATGACCAAATATGAAATGTAATATGCGAAACAACCTTTTCAACGATATAAGGCTCGTTGTCTAACTCCTAATAACGAATGAGATACGGCCTTTACAAGATGATTATCTAAGGCTGTCAAAAGTGACGAATTTCAAACTATTTTACACAAACTTGAATCAATTCAAGTTTCATGTAGGCATTTTATCAAACACTTAATGTGCAACCATTTAACACATGATTCTTTAACATGTCAAGATGGTTCTTAACCCTTTAAAACTTGTAGTTTTCACTAGGATTTTTACCAAGTCTAAGCACCCTAGTAATTATTATCATCAATTGACATCAACTAACATAGATTCAAGCATTCAACACAACTTTGTGATGTAAGCCATGTATAACATCAAATTTTCGGATTCATCATACCCATAAAGTCAAAACCCCAAGTCTTTCACTACCAAGGGTTATTTAGGTGAAATTGAAATAGTTACTCACTATTTACTCATATAACATCATCAATTTCAAAAATCTTTTACAAATCATCATCAATTATGATGATTCTAAGCACATGCATATCATCATTTTTACCATTTAGTCAAAAACCCACTTAGCTCATACTTGTTTAATTGACTAATCACTAGTTTATGGCACAATTCTACAAGTTTGCATCTAGGGTTTGTTCCTAGACATATACTCACATCAATATTACTATAACATTCAACACTCATACAAGTATTTCGTTTATGCATGTTTATCACAAATTTGAAATATCACTAAACATCAAAATTCAACATACCTTATGATCTCCTAAGCTTGGTGATCACGATTTTATTAAAAGCCCCAATTTTCTTAGCTCGATTTCTCTTGAATTTGGAGAATTTTGTGAGTTTAGGGCTTGAAGGGAACTCCTTGTCTCTGTGTTTTTGGTCGACCAAAACACACACATAGTGTGTGTTTTTGAGCCAATTTTCTTATTAATAATTTCACTTTCAAAGTTGACCATTTTAGTCCCTCTAATTCCATATTTATAAAAGAAGGTTAACTTAGTCAAGTTTTCTTTATTATTCTAAAAACTCATAGCTAACTAGGTTAATATTCCTAGTTACCTTGTGGGTTCGGGGAAGTCATGACCCGTTTCATTTTAAGTCCCGTTAACTCGGGCCTCTCATGAACTTCATTTCCTCAAAAGCTTTTATTATCTTTTTATTTAATATTAGGTTTATTTATTTATCCCCTAATATTTATCAGGTTAACTTTACCACTAACGGTATTTTACCCGTTTATTTTTGGTTAATTTAATTTAATTAACAAACCCGTTTTTGGGGTGTTACAGATCGTTCCGGATGTGCATCGACTATCGGGAATTAAATAAGCTTACTATCAAGAATCGTTATCCCCTGCCCCGAATTGATGATTTATTCGACCAATTGCAAGGTGCTACATGTTTCTCGAAGATCGATTTACGCTCAGGTTACCATCAGTTACGAATTCAGGAGGAAGATATACCTAAAACCGCTTTCCGAACCCGATACGAGCATTATGAATTTGTCGTTATGCCCTTTGGTTTAACCAACGCACCCGCGGTTTTCATGGATTTGCTGAATCGTGTGTGTAAGCCCTTTCTCGACCGCTTCGTCATGGTGTTCATCGATGATATCCTTATCTATTCGAAATCGAAAGCCGAACACGCGCAACATCTACGTTTGGTTCTCGAATTATTCCAAGGGAATCGACTCTATGCCAAGTTCTCTAAATGTGAATTTTGGCTAGAGGAGGTTCAATTCCTCGGTCACATCGTCAATAGTCAAGGAATACACGTCGATCCTGATGACTGTCGTCAGAGGCAATCAAAAACCTAATTAAACTACTTAGATAGCGCAAGTAGGGTATCGTATCCACGGGGAATATGTGGTTAGTGTTTAACTAGAGAATTATTATATATTAAAGATAATCAACTACCACCCAGAATCTCGATCGCAAGTCTAACACAAAAACTCGTTTACAGATTCATAACACCACATAGACATGGCCTCGGAATTAATGAATTTGATTAATTATTAGGGATAGTTTTTAAGATTCACCATATAACCTAATAATCCATTTATTTATATCAACTACCCACCAATTTACCAACCCGCTAACGATGCAAGTATATCGCCAATATGCTTGATAAACGACAAATAATTCAAATATAAAAAATGTTTACCAAGAATTCAACACAAGTGGTCAAGCTTTACCAGTTAAAAAGAATCCGCAAACAAAGTTTAATGAAAAACAAAGTAATCGTTCATCCGGGCAGAAGCCACAAGCAAAAAGATAAAGGTAATGTCCTCCAAGTTTCAGATTCTAGGTTTACACAAAACTCAATTTAATCATTAATTGGACACCACATAGACATGGTGCTGAAAGGTTCGTTAATTTAAGTGGTAATAAAAAATAGGTCTTTGTCATCAGATCTTTTACAGTTCAATTACCCTATTTAATAGTGTGAGTCAACTTACTCTATGTCACCCAACGAGCTACAAAGTTTTGTCATCAACCGAGCAAGTTGTAAAGTAAGAACTCGAAACACATAAAAATAGTTCAAAGAAACCAACACATCAAATTGTTTAACAACATTGTCAATGTCAAAAACAAATCCAATCATGAATAAAATTAAGAAAAGTTTCAAACCCTATGAATCGTACGCTTGAAGAAAGCCACCTAAACATTCATGCCTTGAACCGTACACAGCCGCCAAAAGGCGGCTGCCTTCCGCGTGTGCCCTCTCTTCTTGCGATCAACTCAGCCGTCTCCTCCTCTCCTCCTTTTTTCTAAAAGTTGCGACACCCTTTATATTAATTCAGCCGTCATGCCCCTCTCAAGTCCACGTGATCAAAGTCCAAGCCCAATATCCATATGTCGGCCCAAATCAAGAATTGAATGGAACTGTGGTCAAAAATCTATATGCTCGGTCAACATGCCTGACAAAAGAATCCTCATTTTTCCTTTTTGTCGTGATATGTTGCACATTTAATGTAACTTTTCCATAATTGCAATATTAGTCCTCCCACTTCACACATGTAACAATCCAACTACTTCGCCATGTATTGTTCCTTTTGTCCCGAGTTGATATACGGACGGCCCTAGGACTTCACGTAAACATGTTGGTTGGAGATATTTCTAGTTTGGCGGCCCAATTCCTTTCACGGTCCATGATAAGCCCATCCTAGCTTTACGCGGCAAACATTACTAAATCCTTTCACGACGCGGAACTTGTCGAGTCACCTATTAAACCATGAACATCAACACATAATAAGTATATAACACGTATGGATTTAATATATTTAACACACTAAAATTCGACATAAAATATATAATATACGACTCCTTTTGACCCGACATCAGATCCCGCGAAGATTGAAGCTGTTAAGAGCTGGGTTACACTAAAATCCCCATCCGAAGTTCATTCGTTCCTCGGATTGGCGGGCTATTACCGTCGATTCATCACTGATTTCTCGAAAATCGCTGTTCCGCTTACCTCTTTGACCCATAAAGACGAGCCTTTTGTTTGGGGAACTGAACAAGGGACTGCCTTTCAAACTATCAAGCATAAGCTCTGCAATGCTCCTATCCTCGCGTTACCTGACAAAAACGATGACTTCGTAGTCTATTGCGATGCCTCTAACCTCGGTCTCGGTTGTGTGCTTAGCAACGGGATAAGGTTATCGCGTACGCCTCTCGTCAGCTCAAAATCCACGAGAAGAACTATACAACCCACGATCTTGAGCTTGGTGCAGTTGTTTTTGCGTTGAATATTTGGCAACACTACCTTTACAGTACCAAGTGTACGGTCTTCACCGACCATAAGAGCCTGCAACATATCTTGAACCAAAAGGAACTGGATATGCGCCAACACCGATGGGTTGAACTTCTTAACGATTACGACTGTGAGATTTGTTACCACCCTGGCAAAGCAAATGTCATTGCCGACGCTTTCATCTGACGAAGCTATTTGCATAGCATTCGTAATACCCAAGCCCAGAACGATCTCGAAGCTCTAATTCGTGACGCTTAGCACGCCTGCTTCATTGAGAATACCTTGAAAGAGGAAATGAAGAATTATGGTGTTGAAACCCAACTTGTCACCAAATCAAACGGTATCTATTACTATCTCGATCGCATCTGGATTCCAAGTCGCAATAACCTTTAGATGATATTGTTGACTGAAGCCCACAAGTCGCGATATTCCATTCATCCCGGTGCCGACAAGATGTACCATGACCTTCGTCTTCGGTATTGGTGACATGGAATGAAGAAGGATATCGCTATCTATGTTTCGAAGTGCCTGACTTGTTCGAAAGTCAAGGTTGAAAAGCAAAGACCCTCTAGCTTACTTGTATAACCCGAGATCCCCATGTGGAAATGGGAGAGTATAGCTATGGACTTCATAACGAAACTTCCGCGAACGCCATCAGGTCACGATAGCATTTGGGTTATCGTTGATCGTCTTACAAAATCTGCTCATTTTCTGCCAATACGAGAAGACTTTAAGGTAGAACGATTAGCACGGATCTACACCGACGAAATCATTTGTTGACATGGGACACCTCGTGATATCATCTCTGACCGCTATGGTCGGTTTACCTTGCGTCTTTGGGAAACGTTCCAATCTGCTCTCGGTACTACTCTTAATGTAAGTACCGCTTTCCATTTCCAAACCGACGGTCAGACTGAACGCACGATTCGTACCCTTGAAGACATGCTTCGCTCGTGTGTCATAGATTTCGGTGGTAATTGGGACACGCATTTACCTTTTGTCGAATTCTCGTACAACAACAGTTATCATTCTAGCATTCAAATGGCACCATTTGAGGCATTGTATGGAGTAAAATGTCGATCGCCCATTGTATGGCACGAGATCGAAGATGTGCACATTACCGGTCCTGAGTTATTGCAAGAAACGACTGACAAGATCCTCCAGATACGGGACAATCTGTTGAAAGCTCGAAGTCGTCAAAAGAGTTACGCCGATAAACGCCGCAAGCCCCTTGAATTTGACGTTGGCGATCACGTACTCCTAAATGAACCATATACAAGTTCCATATGTTATTATGCTTATAATATGTTAATACATCAGTAGGATGTTAACATATATGCCCAAAAAGTAATTAAAACCAAATTAAGTCCCGTAGGGGCATTTTGGTCATTTTACCCTTTATAAAAGAGGTTTTAAAACAAACTGAGGTTCTGGTCTTTGGTAATCAGTAAAAATATTTATTTTATCACATTACATCAGTAAGATATCATACATATGTGAGGTTTACCATTTATGGCCAAACTATGCCCTGAAAGGGCATTTTGGTCATTTCACATATGCTTTTACGGACGTTTTTTGGAAGTCCGAGTTCAAGACTTATACCTACTGTAATAATATTAAAATTTGTTTAAAAATTCAGTAGGTAACAAGTCTTAGGTATTAATTATGGTTTAAGAACCATACTATGCACCTAATTAGCGTAAAATCGCTAATTGACGATAATTAAAGGGTTTTATGGAAATCTGAGATTTTGATCAGTTTTGAAAGCTCAAAATAATTTATTTAATGTATCAATTCAGTATAAAATTTTTTGGCATTCAAATCATTTGTAAATCTCATTTTATGCCTAAAAAGGGTATTATCGTCATTTACCGAATAATACAAGAATCCTATGATATGATCAGTTTATAATCTGATCCTAAATTCCAAAAATCTCTAAAAGTAATATCTTAACAGTAGGTAATGAGTTTTGAGTCAAAATCCAAGTTTTAACATGCCTTATGTAAGATATCGCAATTTACTTAATTAAAAGCTTCTAATTACGATATAGAGCATAACTTCTATTTGGGACCAAGAACTGATGTCAAATTTTCAGGACAAGCTTATATATTAGTAACAAAGGTTTTTGTCCTCTCATATTTCTAAAAATCTCATTCATATGTCAAAAGGGCAAAATGGGCGTTTATAAGCATAATAAAGGAAACTAGTGTATAATTCAAACTACTAAGGACCAGGTAATATAACCTTAGGGGGTTATACTACAATATAATACGGTCCTAAAGGAAGCTTAAAACGTAGAAGAATCAAGCTTAATCGGGTCAGAACTGAAAAGTCAAAGCAAAGTCACGCTTTTGCGACTTTCGGTTGTGAACCGACCCTAAACTCAGAATTGTCGGTTTGAACATGCTTAGACATGTTTTAATAATTATTACTAAGTTATTGGAGTGTTAAAATATAATTTATAACCTCTGCATCTATGGTTTTTAATTAATATTCATAATCTGCCAAGTTTGACTTTTTACCTAAACGGTTTGACCCGACAATTAACTAAGCAAATGAATGAATTAGGAGGTGCCCTTTTAGGGGTAATCACCTACCTAACTATGGTCTTATACCCACTTTCAATTCAATCAGTGGTTGGACCATGAGAGTTTAAATCAAAAGTCAAAGCTACTTTACGATACTTGACTTTTCGGTTTATAAAACTATGAAATTGAACTATAAGGTGGGATAAGGTACTTACAAAGGGTCCATGCTAACTTTTCTACTAAAATAGGTTCCCAATTCAGTTCAGGAGCTCCAGATTTGAGTTAGAGAATGATGGAATGAAAAGTGTGAAGAAAAATGGGTAACTAAGCTTCCTATTTATAGTTTTTGGTTAGGAATTGGGATCAAGACATGTGTTTGGTGAGTTAATCAGATCATTCCACCTGTTATACAACTGTCCTAATTGGTTTGGGGTCCAAGGTTTCGAATATAATTGGCTGAGAAGAGATTTGAGTGGGCTACAAGCAATCAACAAAACAGAAACAAAAATCTATTGCTGTTGCTATTTGTTACGCGGCCCGCGTAACCAGGTGGCCCAGGCCCACACGGCCCGCCTGGGTGTCAGGCCCAGCGAATAAGTTTGGCGCATGTGCAGAACTGGTCCCTGTTATTGCATTTGTTTCATAAACAGCAAAATATGTTGCTGATGGCTTATGTAGTCCACGAAAATAGAAGCCCATTGAGCTTATGGTCCGAGTTTATGCCCAACCAGCCCAAGCAAGTTTCATGTTTATACACAATCAGTCCCTGAACAACTTAGGTTACATATGAACTTCTAGAAGTGACACCTTAAGCACGTAACTTTCAATCTCGCATGTTTCTTCATTGTAAGGTATACAAGATGTTCGTGGCCAACCTTCGGCACAGCCGGGAGTTTAAGTAAGCATTACGAAGCTCTCGGTTCATTCGAAAGGCCCCCTTAAAGGCGTAATTTCGCATATTGAAGCATTTAGTCCTTTTAACGCATAAAGTTGCGTAAAATTTCATTACTGATATTAAAGCCTTCTAAGGCCCATACGAGGCATTTCCGAGCATGTGCTCAAATATTATGACGCTCCAGTTCGCATAAAAGGTCACTCAAAGGTGTATTTTCTGATGTTGACGCTTTTGGTCCCTTAAATGCGTAAACTTGCGCATATTGTCCTTTCTTAGCATCAAAGCCCTATGTAACTCATGATAAGCATTCTCGAGAGTATGGAAACACATCATAATGCTTCGGGTTCGTTAAAAGGTCATTCAGAGGTGTAATTAAAGATGTTGACGCTTTTAACCCCTCTAACTTACAAACTTGCGCGTAACTTCACACAATTTCACAAACGGCTCCTCTCGTCCAACAAGTGGCTCATTTGAGAATACGGACACCGTAAAAGGTCACTCAGAGGCCTAGTTTGGGCATGTTGACACTTTCAGTCCTTCTATAATCAAGGTTTTCGATTTTTGACAAAATTAGTCCCTCATAGTCAACGTTTGACTTTATTAGGGTTCATCACACGTGTCACCACATCATTGGACACGATTTTACGAGGTGTTACATCCTCACCCCCTTAAAAGAAATCTCGACCCCGAGATTTGCTCAAAAAAGATGGAAGTACTTTCTGTCGTAAACTGAACTTAGCTTCCACAGTCATTTAGGGACCTTTACGGTTATTCCAGTTGACCTTTTCAATAGGTGCATGCTCCTTTTCGGAGTTTCTTAACCTGTCAATCCTTGATCGATATAGGTCTTTCAATAAACCTCAGGCTTTCATCAATCTATACGTCTTCATGAGACATTGCTAGCGATTTATTAGCTAGGCATTTCTTTCAGTTAAAGATGTGGAACACATTGTGAATTCCACTAAGCTCCTTAGGCAAGTTTTGCTTAAGCTATACTGCCGACACATTCGATGATCTCGAATGATTTTATATATCCAGGGTTTAAATTGCCCTTTATACCGAAACGTATCCTACTCTATCATATTGATATTTCCAATAGAGTCTTGTTCTTTATTTGGAACTTTAAGAGACTTACGCCTTTCTTTCGCATTGCTCTACTGCCGATTACTGGCAGTTTCCAAACGATTACGGATTCATAATATCCTATCCGTCGTCCTTAAGACAAATCTCAGATCCTGACAAATGGGCGTTGGCTATTTCTCCCAAACAAGGTCCCCAAAGGAGCAGCCTTGATGCTTATATAATGCTATCAGTTATAGTAGAACTTAATTATGGTGAGATAGTTATTCCAACTATTACTCGAATCAATCTTAAGGAATCATCTATCCTCATAGTTAGTCGAACGAATCGACGATCCTGGGCAGCTAATAATGATTATTAATCATTTCTTAGTTAGGTTGCGGCAACCAATGCACAAGCGTATTACATCACGCTTTCTTTTATCAACCATAGTCAGAGCTCTTAAGATGATGAGCTAAGCTGTACAAGCCTTTCTCCAAAAACTCATCTGGTTAATTCTCAGTTCTTCCATTTCCGTTGACGCTGACCAATATAGAGCTTCTGTAATAGATACAACTCTTAATAGGATGTAAATCCTAATCCCACCTTGCCTCTCAAGAGGTTAAATAGGAAGTTCTATGGAGGAGAAATCAAGTTATCCAATCATGATAGAGGCAGCTTCAATCTTCGACCTTGGTCCATTAACCGTCTATTGTGTCATGCAATGACATATCTGTTTTACGAGTGCACGGATGCCTTAAGTAGAGACGCCTACTTAGGCATTTCTATTATGGATATCTCCTTTGAATACCACTAGCTGACTTTAGTACAATATGACCATTGGAATATCTTAGTGGCTCCATGCATTAAACATCCATACTGATCAGGCATGGACGTAATCTATGGGACACACTAGGTTACACCAATCCTCATATGGCGTTTTGATCAAACATAGTTGGCACTCGCAGTTGATAGAAATCAATGAGAAAAATAATTAAAATAACATATATTGTCGTACTCTATTCGAAGAAGAGTACTCTTAAACTTTTCAGAAGGATCATTGTCGAGAAAGAGAAGAAACAGTCTCTGAGGTTTCATTGGTAAGTTCTACCTGACTTAGAATCTGGAGTTCTTATGAATATCATCAAAGTTTTGCTAAGCTTATGGTCTATGAAAGACTTATTATTGCCTGTATTAAAAACAGGATACTTAGCAGAAATTATCATTGTCAAATGATAAGAAATGTACTGGATGACATCATGTACTGCCTCTTGGCATTTATCAGATGAGTTCAGGCATTTCCTTTCTTAGCCTTTATAGGCTTAGCTGCACCTTCTTTGGCAGCTTTATGGCATCTAATTCTGATGTGGCCTTACTCACCACAGTTGTAACAGACTGCATTTCTTATGTCCTTATACTCATGGGACTGATGACCAAGCTCCTTTGCAGATGCTACACTGCTTTGCTCTTTGATCTATTCGACACTGCCCCCAGTGTCTTTTATAAGAGGTCTTCTTACTGAACTTATGTTGGTTCTTATTAAGCCCGTAATTTGCTCTTTTCCTTTTGATTTCTGGGAGTTATTCTCCTCCCTTGGTTCATCGTTTACATTCGAAGTGTGAACAAAGCTCTTTTCATGAGCAATTGATTGAGGTTTTGAATGAAATTTAGAGCGAGAAGCATTCGGCTCTTTGAACTGTTTCATGACCTTTTCCATGGCCTTTCAAACTGCTGTGTCAATTACAGCTTGGAGATTAACTCCATTCATATTGAGGTTTACGTTTGTAGCATTATTAACTTTTGTCGCCTTAATAGTATCGCGACTGCTATCCACCTCATTCGAGTTAGCCATACTTGAAACTTGGTACTAACATTACGATAAGCAATTGTTAGTTATCATCCTGATGACCTTACATAGATCAGCCATGGCATCCATAAACCGTATAGGCTATTATTTTCCAAACATTCCCAATGAATGTTATTTGAATGTATATCCATTATATTTAGTCTAGGTCACAAAAGGACTATCAGTGGCAATTAAGGTTTGGAACGAGTCCAATACCTGACTGACAAGGGATCATAATGTCACAACTGTCTTTGTCACAAGGACGATTATGAATAGCTCGAAGGCTATCCTTACATGACTTTTATTATAATTATATACATATATGGCATAAATGCCCGTCGCGAAGGACGTAACAATATATGGCATAAAGCCTAGTCATGAAGGACATAAATGATTATAGAGCATAAGGCCTTGTCGCAAAGGACATTTAGATATGGCTCAAAGTGGCCTCGTCACAATGACGTTATAAGATACGACACCAAGGCCTGTTACGGAGGACATTTATCAATGCTGGTACGAAAAGGCCTATGACTAGGAATGTTAACATTAAATATGTTAACTTGTTACGAATGACAACTATAGCACATTAGCTTGTCATGAATGACTTTGAAACATAATTCATTGTTTTGTCATCAAGGACATTAGTTTATAAGTCGCAATCTTATTGGATTAGAGGTTCCCAGGTTTGAACATAATTCTTCACCTTTGGACAGGGAGTCATAAACTACAATTGTCATTGTCTCTAAAGACGACTTATTTGGCACAAAGATAACCCAATTGACATCACTAATGGATGTTCATATACCATTATTGCATTTGATGATATTAGTCATGATCATACTGATCATATAGACTGTTGGAGTTGGGTATAACCCATTACTTTGTACCGGGGATCATAAAGACCACCACTAACTTTGTCTCATTGACAATAGAGTAAAGTGTAGCCTGTAGGCATTTCATCGCAAGGGATGTTAATATTATGATCATCATATTGATGATACTAGTCAGGATCGCAATGATCATATAGACTATGGGATTTGAGCATAGCTCACCCCCTTGGGCAAGGAATCACAAAAGATTACCATTGCCTTGTCTCAATTGGACAACATAATATAGCCCTTAGGTAAAACATCATTAAGGATGTCAGATTTAATTATTGTACTGATGATTTTGGTCATGATAGCATTGATCATGTAGACTATTAGGCTTGAGCACAGCTCATTACCTTGGACAGGGGATCATAAAGATCACAATGTCAATGTCATAGAGACGTCCTCATATAGCACAAGGCTTGTCTCGAAGGGCAGTTAGATGGCACAAAAGGCCTGGTCACAAGGACAATTAAAACATAATCAATGATCTCTTGGATCAGTGATTTTTAAGGGTCGAACATAGTTCATCGCCTTTTGACAAGAAGTTTATAAAATAAAACTATCATTGTCATTAATACACCTTCGCCCGTAGGCATACATCTTAATTGGATGTTTTGATGTATACTTCATACCGTTGTTTGATAGCCGTGATTCGTATTGATCATATAGGCTATGAAGGTGGCTTGGAAAAGTCCAAGTACTTTTGGAAGCTAGTGTGGTCTCTCAAGTCACACAGCCAGGATTGTTAACATGTTCTTAGATGTTAACAAGGATTAATTATCTTAAGAGGGTTTTACCATCACAGCCATGTTCATAGACATATAGGCTAGGTTATACCATTAAGAGGATCTTTTGAAATTTTTAGCTGATCGATAAAGTTCGAGTAAAATTTGGAACTATCGCGGAATAAAGGACGAAATGAATACCTACATAAAATTTTCAAAACTTTCTTAGATTATTAGGAATTTACAATAGTGCCTTAATCAGGACTTTTAGTAATATATTTGTCCACAGAGGACTAAAAGGAAAAATATAAGTCCGTATAAGGACTATAAATATTATAAATCCATTTAGGGGTTACAATGAACTATCATGTCCTCAAAGGGACTATTTCAAAATAGCATATCCCCAGAGGGATTCTAATGAAATAACATGTCCATAAAAGGACTATATTGGTACAGCGTGCACACAAAAGGGCTTTGCTGTACAGGTGTACTCACAGGGACTTTAAATAACTCTAGTCCACGCAGGGACTAAAAGGAAATATAAGTCCGAAAAGGGACTACAAAATATGTCCGCATTGGGACTTTTATGATATAGCATGTCCATGAAGGGACGTTAATAAACAATTGTCCTCGTAGGGACTTTATTGGAATATAATGTCCACAAGGGACTATATTGAAATATAATGTCCATGAAGGGACCAAATAGAAAATGCCCACATAGGGTCTTAAGTCAAAAAGTGTGTCCACACAGGGACTAAATAGAAGAGATAGGTCCTTATAAGGACTTAAAGGACAAAGAATATTATGAAAGAAGGATTTTCTAACGCCTTCCTTGCTCCATTTCGATTGTTTCTCTTCTTTGTTTACCATATACAGTAGGGACGCTGAAGACCTTAGTGAATAAGATAAATATTCTGACCAGGATCCGTTATAGAAAGCAAAATTCAAGGATTCAAAGGTTAAGGAATGATATAGACCACGAATTTGGTTTTGACTGATATAATCCAAGTCTGGGATTCCAAAACTTGGAGGTAAGAAATAAGGATCATCAGCATTTACTAGCATTATTTTCAAAACAGGAGCCTCAGGGACCACCTGGTATGGATTCCACTAGCACAGACTTTTAAAATTTGAGCCTCAAGGACCTCCGGTATGGACTCTAAAGTCTGATTGCAATTCAATAGATTTGGTTTTAGGAATGAGTCCGTAAAGGACTTTCTTCCTCACCAGTCGCACGCTTATTCTAGCCGTATTGTGAAGTTTGGCATTTCTTGGCTTCGGATTGAAGAGAATCTCTATCAACGGCCTCCTTGCTTGGCGACTTATTCAAAATACATAAAATCGAAAACAATGTTTACTTAATAGGGATGAGAGCATTCCTATGTTAAATCTAGACTCAAAAGGTCTAAGGAATATGCTACTCTGTCATTGAGATTAAACACAAAAGACTAGTGTTTAATTCACTCAATGTTGGCTCTGATACCAACCTGTCACACCCCGATATTTCAACATATCACCGGTGGGCCCGGTGGGGAGTATCGTGACGTAGTTAATATCATCATGGTCAAACATACACAGAATAGCACAGCGGAAGTCTTGGAATATAAAATATTATTACAAACTCAATGTCTGAAAATATCAAAGTATTTATTATAGACGAGTCTATAGTATCAAATCCACAGGTGGATCATTACGGATGTATAAAATGAATCTTAGCAGACTTTATGGCATCTTTAAGGATTTGCAAGATCCTCTTTTTCGACACCGAGCAACTCCCAGCCTATTACGAGTAGTACCTGCCACTTAGTCTTTTGAAAATACGTCAGTTTCACTGGTAAATACAATTAACCGACTCATTTGAAAAGAGTTTATAAAAATTAATTTAAGTGCACAAGGCACAAACCATTTATAACTTGGGATAATCTTTAATAAAATCTTGTATACAGTTTTACATGTTTGTCTTACAATTGGGGCCGGTTGGAAGCCGGTCTTGATTAACCGACTCACCAATAATAGAACCCACAAAGGAGTTATCCCTAACATGTGGGTTTATATTTTTTTAGCGTTTGCATCTGTCAGGTGTATGCCTACACCCCGTGCATAGGTCGTGGCCATTTTCAATGAAATGAGCCGAGGATATCCAGGACACGGTCGTATTAACCCCCAATGCTTATGTTATCAAACAAGACATATTAAAACGGGTTATGTAAATTTATTAATCACAATCCGATTAAATGATTTCATACCCGACCAAGTGGTATTATTATAATACCATATCCCAAGCCCATATAAGGGAAAATAAGTTAAAAGTATTTACCTAAGCTAATACTTGATTCACAGCAAAATAACTCAGTCGTATCCAATCTATCTAAATGCAGGTAGCTTTTACCGGATGGCTCTAGCCTGGAGTGATGTTAATATATAACCAATTCAGGATGCTAACGGTCTTATTTAAGTCGCAGACTTAGACCGACTAGCTTAAAGAATCTAAAACGGTACGACACGCTAGATTAAGCGATGACCGGAATAGAACGTTATTTAGACCCAACAAGTACGAAGACTTGTATATTATGGGTAAACTAAACACAATCCAGATTTTGAGATAAAAATGATAAGGTTAAACCCGTTTCGGCAAACTTACGTAAACTAGTTACATAAACCGATCCGAACGCGTAAATGCGTAACGGGCAACCAAATGAACCATATACAAGTTCCATATGTTATTATGCTTAGAATATGTTAATACATCAGTAGGATGTTAACATATATGCCCAAAAAGTAATTAAAACCAAATTAAGTCCCGTAGGGGCATTTTGGTCATTTTATCCTTTATAAAAGAGGTTTTAAAACAAACTGAGGTTCTGGTCTTTGGTAATCAGTAAAAATATTTATTTTATCACATTACATCAGTAAGATATCATACATATGTGAGGTTTACCATTTATGGCCAAACTATGCCCTGAAAGGGCATTTTGGTCATTTCACATATGCTTTTACGGACATTTTATGGAAGTCCGAGTTCAAGACTTATACCTACTGTAATAATATTAAAATTTGTTTAAAAATTCAGTAGGTAACAAGTCTTAGGTGTTAATTATGGTTTAACCCGACATTTAACTAAGCAAACGAAGGAATTAGGAGGTGCCCTTTTAGGGGTTAATCACCTACCTAACTATGGTCTTATACCCACTTTCAATTCAATCAGTGGTTGGACCATGAGAGTTTAAATCAAAAGTCAAAGCTACTTTACGATACTTGACTTTTCAGTTTATAAAACTATGAAACTGAACTATAAGGTGGGCTAAGGTAGTTACAAAGGGTCCATGCTAACTTTTCTACTAAAATTGGTTCCCAATTCAGTTCAGGAGCTCCAGATTTGAGTTAGAGAATGATGGAATGAAAAGTGTGAAGAAAAATGGGTAACTAAGCTTCCTATTTATAGTTTTTGGTTAGGAATTGGGATCAAGACATGTGTTTGGTGAGTTAATCAGATCATTCCACCTGTTATACAGCTGTCCTAATTGGTTTGGGGTCCAAGGTTTCGAATATAATTGGCTGAGAAGAGATTTGAGTGGGCTACAAGCAATCAACAAAACAGAAACAAAAATATGTTGCTGCTGCTGTTTGTTACGCAGCCCGTGTAACCCGGTGCCCAGGCCCAAGCGGCCCGCCTGGGTGTCAGGCCCAGCGAATAAGTTTGGATCATGTGCAGAACTGGTCCTTGTTATTGCATTTGTTTCATAAACAGCAAAATATGTTGCTGATGGCTTATGTAGTCCAGAAAAATAGCAGCCCATTGGGCTTATGGTCTGAGTTTATGCCCAACCAGCCCAAGCATGTTTCATGTTTATACACAATTAGTCCCTGAACAACTTAGGTTACATATGAACCTCTAGAAATGACACTTTAAGCACGTAACTTTCAATCTCGCATGTTTCTTCATTGTAAGGTATACAAGATGTTCGCAGCCAACCTTCGGCACACCCGGGAGTTTAACTGAGCATTACGAAGCTCTCGGTTCATTCGAAAGGCCCCCTTAAAGGCGTAATTTCGCATATTGACGCATTTAGTCCTTTTAACGCATAAAGTTGCGTAAAATTTCATTTATTGATATTAAACCTTCCAAGGCCCATACGAGGCATTTACGAGCATATGCTCAAATATTATGACTCTCCAGTTCGCATAAAAGGTCACTCAAAGGTGTATTTTCTGATGTTGACGCTTTTGGTCCTGTAAATGCGTAAACTTGCGCATATCGTCCTTTCTTAGCATCAAAGCCCTATGTAACTCATGATAAGCATTCTCGAGAGTATGGAAACACATCATAATGCTTCGGGTTCGTTAAAAGGTCATTCAGAGGTGTAGTTAAACATGTTGACGCTTTTAACCCCTCTAACTTACAAACTTGCGCGTAACTTCACACAATTTCACAAACGGCTCGTCTCGTCCAACAAGTGGCTCATTTGAGAATACGGACACTGTAAAAGGTCACTCAGAGGCCTAGTTTAGGCATGTTGACACTTTCAGTCCTTCTATAATCAAGGTTTTTTATTTTTGACAAAATTAGTCCCTCATAGTCAACGTTTGACTTTATTAGGGTTCATCACACGTGTCACCACATCATTGGACACGATTTTACGAGGTGTTACAGTTAGTTATGCTATCTTTGTTTACGATTTGTAAATTATGAAGTAATGATGCGATAAACGTAATTAAACGCTAATCTACTTAACGCTATCCCATCGTTATCGCATCGCAACTCGAATCACAGTTATTGGTATTGTTTATGTGTGTGTTATTATGTGTTACTTGTGCATGTTTATTTATGTGTTAAAGGTGTTATTCGAAAATGCAACCGCAACTCTCTCACAACGCAATCTAATCACAAACGCTAAACACAAGGTTACTTATGATGTTGTATGTTAGTTATGATATTTGTGTAACTATTGTTTAAAACTATCGCATCGCTTACTCACAACTCGCTAAAACGCATCGCAACGCTCAACGCAGGAAACGTAAGTCGGAAACTAACTCGCACGCGCCATCCGATCGAACGACCGTTAGATCGAATGATCATCCGATCGAACGACCGTTCGATCGAATGATCATCCGACCGGAGGACCATCTGATTAGATGGCCGTCCTATCGAAAGGCCCTCCGACCCACTTAACCTGCACCGCCTTCCTTTCTGTCTCACTATAAATACCCCTCCTATCACATCACTGCTCTTGATGTGACAGCTCCCTCCGACCCAACGTGTTCTCAGGCCTTTTTCTCTCGATTCCTCGCGATTCTTGTAAGTTTTCACTCCAAATCGTGTACTTCTATCATCTACACACACTCTCTCATCATCTTCACCAACAAATCTCATAATTTCACCATGAAATCCACATGATTTGAGCTGTTTTAGAGTGATGTCATCACGGGTTCATATGAACACCGGAGTATGGTCTCATCTCACCAAGAACAACTCAGATCTAAAGGATTTCTACAATGTTTAAACACTGATTTCACCTAAATCTAAACATTTTTCAAACTAGTTTAAACTTCTTTACACTCTTTCGCTCAAAAGAATCTGAACTCGTTCGGGCTCTCCACTCATTCTCTGGTAGAGAACCGGTCTGAGAATGAAGTACTATCGAAGAGACGACCGATTCACGGGTTGAACATGAACTCCGTCAAGAACAGCTGGTTCAGATCGAATAGGGTGATTCCCATCCGACCGGACAAGTTGGACTTGATGGGATTTCTGTTGTTTAACACGCTGTCATACTGTCTCCGTCAAACCGCAAACTTTTTTTTTTAACTTGAAGGTTTTTCCAAAAGTTTCAAATAAACAGTTGCTGTATCGAATTGCCATCCGATCGGACCACCATCTGATCGAACGACAATCCGTTCAGGTGACAGTCCTTTTTACAAGTTCGACACTTAATCAATTTTTGCAAAACTTCAAAGAACATCAGCTTCCAAACGAATAGTCATCCGATCGGACGACCATCTGTTCGAATGACTATCCGGACAGGAGACATAGTTCCTTGAAACTTCCACTAAAATGAATCACCATTCGATAGAACGGCCATTCGTCCGGATGACCATCCGATCGGATGGCTGGACACATAGAGATATTTCTCACTTTTCAAAATGCTACAATGAAAACTTCAAAGTTCAACGCTTTTCACAAACACATTCATTCAGTCGAACGACCCTACGACCGAATGGTCATCCGTCCGGACGGTCATCCGACCGAACCACCATCTGTCTCACTCGACACTGTTTAACGCATTGTTCAACGCTTATACTATCGTACTATGATCAGGCTAACTCTCTAGCGCTCCCTTTAATCTAAGAATGCGTTATTTATTTAACACGAACTATGAGTATACTCAATCCCTTTTTACTTAACGTACTTTTGGGTGTTACATACGTTACCTATATCAAATCACATCGACACACAACGCAAACACTTTTTATATGCTAACCGCTCTGCATGTTATACGTGTTATTCGATGAATGCTTGTATGTTATGTTTACACAGTGATTTGTAGGTCCCCTAATCCGTGTATATCATAACAGAATCATCGATCTAACCTAGAGTGCGACATCCCCTAGATCAGATTAAACAGAAAACGAGTAGAAACAGAAATATCTATAAACCCGATCTTTATTGATTATCTTCAAACGATTACAATCAATCAAGATCTCTAATTTGTCCAAGCCTTTTTCTTTCACGAATTCTCTCCAAAAGTGATTAAGGTGATTAGCTGATTAAGCTAAACCCTAATGCTAAGCTTTGTTTATATAGGACAAGCTTTGCATATGGGCTAGGTCATGGGCAAGGCCCCTTTCGCCTACCATCCCCCATAAGTGGGTTTGGTTTGGCCCAATCACTCTTAATTAACTATTACAAAGCTAAACCCGCTAATCGTTTATCGTTTTACTAAATACAAGATATCCAAAGACCAAATCTAAAAGCTGTTGTCACAAGTAAGCACCAACAAACTCCCCCTTGACAATAGCTCGCAAAGGTAATTTCAGTCTTCAGAATCTCACAGTCTTTTGGTCTTTGGATAGCTTCAGCTTTAACAGCTTCTGTCAGCAACAGACTCCCCCTAAGCTGATGCATCCGATCACCAAATCTTCAAAACGTTAGCACTTGAGTAAACTCCAGTTCAGCATTTTCATAATTATCTTCAAACTCTCAACTTTGTCTGCAATGTAGAAAGGAGGTTCTATCGTGCAACCAATCAAACTCTCATCTTCATAGCAACTTCTCAGCAACATACTGCTTCAATATGTATACTATAAAACAAACATCTCGAGAAACCATAAGATTTTTTCAACAAAGTTAAACAAATTATTATTATTCAAGAGATAGTTAAACTGTAACATAGATTAAGAACTTTTCAATTTAGCACCAAACATGCACAAATTTTAATCAAACACCTTATAACCTGCATGATTTAAAATTTTGAACCCACTTTCTAACACTGTCTCCCCCTATCGGTAACAGTTCCTCCAAGAATAACAGTTTTCCGTACGTTAAGAATTTTAACAGAAAAAGACACTATTTTTTGCATTTTTGTATTTTTAGAAAGCAAGAAAATAACAAAACAATAAACACTCTATTTTTGTGAGAATCACCGGTAAGAAGATCATATCAGCACAATCAAACTGTTTTCACACTATTAATTTATTCTTTACATAATTTTTCGTGAAAAGTAGTCCAAGAAGATTACCAGTATGTTTGTCCATCTAAACAAAATGCATGAACATTTCAAGTACCATTACCATATGATACATTAAGGTAATTTTATTCTGATATATGAGCATGTCCCACTTCAGGATGTACCCCCACGATCAAGGTATGCACAAAGATTCATCGTAGTGGGTGAGTATACTGAATTCATCATTTTTGTTTTTCAACGTTTAGATAATTGGTGATCAGGTCAGTACTTCCGCACAGCAAAGAGACCAAAATATCTAACGAGGGCTAAGATAAATACCATTTTAGGTACGATTTATGCATTTTGCACATTTGAATGACTCTCTAGGAGAGCTTCTTCATTTTCAGGGTTTTGGCATATTTAGCTCTTTTTAGATATCCTGGTTGTGCCTAGGTCAGCATGTATCTGGATGCAGCAGAAGGACAACCCTGATATCCCCAGATGAAATAACTGTATAAAGACCCAAAACCTCAGATTTTGGCAATCTATCAACGCAAGATTTAAGGTCATTAAACCATAAACCACTGATGTGTTCCCCACTCATACTCAGTGCATTTAGGTTTATATCACATTGGTAAGTTGATTATTTCATGATTTTTTGCCTACTGGTACATCATAAGATGAAGCTGCTATCACACTTAAGCAATTTAATTTAGTTTGAGTGTGACAGTCTAACTTGCCGATGTACTATCATTTCCTCTTTCGCATACAGTGATAACTCATTTTTTTATTTTATAATTTTTATGTTTTTGATTTTTCAATGTTTTTGTATTTTTGATTTTTAAGAAAGCAGTAAACTATTTACAAAAATTCTTATGAAAAACCAGTTATTCAGGATTCCTCATCCTGTTGAGTTCGACTAAATGTTCAAAGCGAGCTCTATCAAAAGCTTTAGTGTAAAGATCAGCAAGGTTATCTAGTGTGTCGACTCGGTGTAGTTCAATTAGTCTCTTTTCAGCATAGTCCCGTATAAAGTGATGACGTATGTCAATATGATTAGTTCTAAATGTTTGTGATTGATATAGTGGCATTATTATCTATCATAATAGGAGTACGAATGAAATCCAAACCGTAATCGCGCATTTTCTATTGAATCCAGAGAACCTGAGAGCAGGAGCTACCCGTAGCAATATTTTCAGCTTCACACGTAGAGGTAGACGCACAAGATTGCTTCTTGCATTGCCAAGACACAATCCTGCCTCCTAAGAACTGACAACCACCTGTTATAGACGTTCTGTTTAACTTGCATCCTCCAAAGTCTGAGTCAGTGTAAGCAACAAAATTCAGATCACTATCAGCTGGATACCATAAACCAAGTTTAGGTTTCCAATTCAAGTAACGAAGAATACGCTTCACTGCTTTCATGTGTGACTCTTTCGGATTAGCCTGATATCTGGCACACAAACATATGGCAAACATGATGTCGGGTCTTGAAGCAGTCAAGTACATTAGAGAACCAATCATTTCCCTGTATTGAGTAGGATCAACATCTTCAGTACTTTCATGATCCGGGCCAAGATTGTGATTTCACATATGGGTGTGTTGAAAGTAGCGCAATCCTCCATTTTGAATCGAGACAAAATGTCATACACATACTTTGTCTGATGAATAAACATCCCATCCTCCTTCTGATCAACTTGTAATCCCAGAAAGTAAGACATCTCAACCATAGCACTCATTTGAACTTGCTCTTTATCACCTGCTCAAACTCTTTACACATGTTCTCATCTGATGACCCAAAGATGATGTCATCTACGTATACCTGTACCAGCAAAAAATCTTCCTTCTTCCTCTTGATGAACAGTGTACTATCAATCTGACCTCTTTCAAAACCATTTTTGATCAGATGTGTAGACAGTGTCTCGTACCACGCCCTGGGAGCTTGATGTAGTCCATACAAAGCCTTATCAAGTTTGTAAACTCGATCTGGATAATCTGGATCGACGAACCCATCTGGTTGAGAGACATACACCACTTCTTGGACTTTTCCGTAAAGAAATGCACTCTTCACGTCTAGTTGATAAACTTTAAAGCCCTTGAAAGAAGCGAAAGCCAGAAACAAACGAATTGCCTCCAACCTTGCCACTGGTGCAAACACCTCATTGTAATCAATCCTTTCTTGCTGATTGAAACCTTTGACCACCAATCAAGTCTTGTTACGCGTTACAATTCCTCTTTCATCCTTCTTGAACCTAAACACCCATTTAGTGCCAATCTCTCTTTCACCTTTAGGAAGGTCCACTAACTCCCAAACCTTCAACTTCGCAAACTGGGCCAATTCCTCTTGCATAGCTTCAAACCATGAATTATTTTTGAGAGCCATATGAATGTTCTTCGGCTCCTCTTGGGAAATAAAGCAACTATACAAGCATTCGTTCACATTCTCAGTCTTCTCAATCAAAACAAATAAACCTGAATTAACAGCTATGCTTCTTCTAGTCTGAACACCTGCAGTAGGATCTCCAAGTATCATGTCAACTGGATGATCTTTATTTGCTCGTGTAGTAGCAATGGCATCAACTTCTAGATTATCACCCAGGTTTGATCCAACCTCCCCTTGAGTATTCTGATTCGTAAACAGATTAATGAAATCCTCCCCCTGATTGGGTTCAGATTCACTATCGCTTGAATCAGGATCAGCAGCACCTTGGGAAGTTTCCGGAGCATCTGTGATATCAACATTCGATCTAGGCATGAACTCACCTTCATCGTCTTCACTTATCACTGTTTGAATCAACTGAGAATCATCTGCATTGGAAAACTCATGAATATTAAATGATTTAAAAACACTTTCATAATCATATAATATAGCTGGTTCACTCGTTGATTGTTGAGGTTTGTAGGTAGTGATTTCTACATTAAAAACAACCTCAATTTTACGAGTTTTTAGATTGAAAACCCTCTTATTCGGTGTGCCAGGCACGTAACCTAGAAAGTAGCCTTCGTCATCCACCTCACCGAATTTTTGTTTATCTTTGTTTCGCACAATGGTTCAGGGTAATCCAAATGGTTCAAAGCCTGTTAAGTTTGGTTTCTCATTAAACATCAATTCATGAAAAGTTTTGTTAAAATGTTAAACGGTTAAAAATTTGTTTAGGACGTAGCAAGCTGTATTCACAGCTTCTCCCCAGAAAAGAACTGGTAGCTTTGAATCTGAAAGCATCGTCCTAGTGGCTTCAATCAACGTCCTGTTTTTCCTCTCAACGACTCCATTCTGTTGAGGCGTATAAGGAGCAGAATATTGATGTTCAATTTCCTTTCGAACACAGTAGAGATCCAGAATCCGATTCTTGAACTCCGTGCCATTATCACTCTTTATTCTCTTGATCCTTGCATCATGGACGTTTTCCAATTTTGTAAAAAGATCAATCAGCATCTCCGCTGTCTCATCTTTTGTACCTAAAAAGAAAGCCCATGAATAACGTGAGTAATCATCAGTGACAACAAGACAATAGTACTTTCCACCTATGCTCCTCACGTTCATTGGACCGAATAAATGCATGTGAAGTAATTCATAAGGGGCATTAATGGAATTTACTGTTTTAGACTTCAGAGGTTTCTTGTGTTATTTTCCCTTTTGACATGGAAGACATTTATCTTCCATGTGAAACCTCTGCATCGGAACCCCTTTCACTAGCTCATTTTTAATAATGTAATTCATTTTACGGTAGTGAATAAGGGCCATGCGTCTGTGCCACAACATTGATTCAACTTCAGATGCTTTTGATAGCAAACACGCCACCGCAGCAGTCGGATCCTTGGCACACATCTCCATGACATAAGTATCATTTTTCCTTGGTGCACGCATCACTATCCAGTCGTCCGGAATAATCAAACCCGGTTTCAACACCAATGCCTCAGACTTAGTAAAATGGACCGAGTGACCCTTGTCGCAGACTTGTGACACGCTCATTAGATTGTGTTTAAGCTGCTCAGCATAGTTCACTTTGTCCAGTGTGATCTTCCCATTCATCACTTTTCCTCGTCCAGTAATCCTACCACCTTTAGCACCAGCAAAATTCACATGTCCACCATCGTATTCTTCAAATTCAGAAAACAATCTCGCATCCCCCGTCATGTGCCTAGAGCAGCCACTATCAACATACCATAAGTTGATAATCCTCCTTAGCAGCTCCTGCACACACCAACCAAAATATTAGTTATATTGGGGGACCCAAGCCTTAATGGTCTTGGGTCGTCCAGATTCACCAACTACAGTAACATCCATCCAATATCCATCACTCCTAACCGGAGTCTTGGATCTGGGACCTGTTGATGGAAATGTGTTTTGATTTCTGTAAGATCTCTGGTCCTGAGAGTTCTTTTATGTGTTTGGACTATGTGACCTTTGAAACCTTGAGTTTTGATTCCAAGAAGCTTGATTGTTGTAATTTCTAAAGCCATTGTTATAAAAAGTTCAACAATCATTATTTTGGTATCGATTTTGATATTGACCTTGACTTCTGAAATTATTTGAATTTTGATTGTTCATTCTTGGTGAACTACTTCTAGGTCTCTCATATCTGTCTGATCTAGATTCAGGCTGAAATCTTGGTTGATTTCTTCGAAAACAAGGAACTTGTGGAGTTCTTTTTTCAGCCTTATCTACACCAACAGCAACACACTCTTGTTGCTTAGGAGCAGATTTCTTTGGAGAGTTAGACTCTCTCTCCTTTTTATCACCACTCTTCTCTGGTGACTTCCCTCTCTGTTTCTCACTAACTTGTGCTTCAGTCTTTTTGTTAGGACAACAGCTAGCTACATGTCCCTTTGTATGACACTTGAAGCACAATCTCCTTTTCGAAGACTTCTTATCTAAAGCCTTTGAACTAGATCCTTGATTTGATGATGATTCCTTAGAAGGATTTTGGTCAGTTTGCTTAGTTTCAGATTTTTCTTTGTTTTTGTTTTTAGCAAACTCTACATTTGATTCATTTTCAATAACAGCTGTTTCATTTTTCATGTCACTTCCTTGAACAAAAGTAATATTTTTAACAAAAGTTGGATTTTTATTCTTAGGATGTGAATTTTTCTTTTTCAAAACAGGTTCTCTGTTATTTTCCTTCTTCACACTAGCATCATCATTTTCAGACACATCACCTTGCCTTGATGTGGAAGTACTTGGTGATGTTGACACAAAGTCTGTGAGCTCATCTTCATCAGGCAAGAAAGAATAGTCATGACTAACAGGAGGTGGAACTTTATTGAAACCATGGAAGCCCACACTTGTTTTGTCATTACTTTTCTTCAAGCCACCCATCATATGTTCCATTACAAAAGCAGAATCTCTGAATTGACTCAATTTCTTTTCAAGTTCAACAATTTTGAGTTGTGCATCTGACAACTCTCTGCATTTTTCAGAAATCTCTTTTGTTTTCTTACTCATCATGTCATGAGCTAAGTCTATGACTTGAAGTTTTTGTTTAGTTTGCAGGTTAAAGCTTCAATTTCAGCTTCATAGCCTTTTATCTTTTTTAAATATAACGACTCATTTCTTTTAGCAAAAAAATTTGATTCTTTAATGTTAGACATCTCGTTAACCAGACTTTGGTTTTGTATTGACAACCTGTCAACCTCACCCTGTAATTCACGACATTTTAAACAAACAAAAGTAGCAGAGTTACTTACCTCTCCTGTTGATTTATCTAAGTTGGCCGTGAGAGCAGCAAGTTGAGCTTCCATTCTTTTGTATTTTGCATCTTTCTCTTCAGCTTCCCTTTCATGGTCGCTTTTCCTTTTCAGCTTCAGTTTTCTGATCAGCCTTATGTACCTCAGCTTCACTTTCTTTCTCAACTTCAACATTCACGTTAGCTTCAGCATCATCAACGGGCACAATCTCTGCCATGAATGCTTGGGTTACATTCTCATTATGTTCTAAATGAACACTCCAGTCATACGAACCTTCTCGTGCAGTAGAGATCAACGCCCTTGAGTTAGATTTGTTTGATGCATTCCTATTGTTTGAACTCTGACTCGAAGTCTCTTGCTTTTGTTTTTGACATTCCCTAGCGAAATGCCCATAACTTTGATAGTTGAAGCACCTCACTTTGGTCTTGTCAAAACCAACGCTCTTCCCTACAAACTTTCTTCCAGTTCTGTTCATGAACCTCTTTACTCTTCTGGAAATCATGGCCATTTGCCATTGCAAATCCATCTCTTCTAGATCATCAGGGTCAATCTGATCATAATCTTCATCTAAAGTAGCAGGATCAGATATCTTCCCCTGAATGTAGTTTTCATATGAAGCTACGAATGAAGGAAGTAGAGCAAGATGTTCTTCTGCAGACTTGACACTCATAGGCATCGATTTAGTACTACTACTCTGATTAGAAGCTGATGTTCTCTTGGCTCTAGTTGACCCTCCTGAAGCAGCTATAAAACACACATCTCCATCCTTATTTACTGTGACCTGCTCATTCTCACACGATAGAAACGCAGTAGCAGAGTCACTAGAAGCGTTGTGAGATGAAGAAGATGTAAGCCCATTGTAAATCCCTGGATCTTGAACCTGATCATATCCAGTTTCTTTCTTCTTTATATTGAGCTCATAAGCTCTTAGCTTTCCAACTACTTCTTCCAGTTCCTTTGTCTCATAATCTGCTTCTCCCTTGATCATGAGAGTGTAGATATCCCATTTAGTAGGTAAAGCGTTGTGAGATGAAGAAGATGTAAGCCCATTGTAAATCCCTGGATCTTGAACCTGATCATATCCAGTTTCTTTCTTCTTTATATTGAGCTCATAAGCTCTTAGCTTTCCAACTACTTCTTCCATTTCCTTTGTCTCATAATCTGCTTCTCCCTTGATCATGAGAGTGTAGATATCCCATTTAGTAGGTAAAGCATCGAAAAGCTTGTCATTTTTCTTTATGTCAGAATAGCAATCAATATCATAATTGTCCATTTCTGACATCAGATGGTAGTATTGAGTGATGATGTCCTCAAGTGACTCATTTTTCATATACTTGAATACAACAAACTGCTTCTTAAGTAGATCAACTTTTTTTCTTCTTGACATCCGGATTTTCCTCATATCTCTTCTCTAATGCATCCCACATTTCCTTTGAAGTAGTGTACTTCTTAAAGGTATGTTTGATGCCATCAGGTAAGGACATCCTGATTGCAGCAAATGCTCTCTTTTCAGCCTCATACATCTTTTTATCAGCCTCTTGCATGTTCACATAGGCTGTGATACGTGGTATGCCCTCAGAATCGTGTGTTGGGTTTGTGTACCCATCTGCAATACAGATCCACATGCGTGTGTCCTGATATTCAACGAAAGATTAAAATCTGTCCTTCCATGTCAAATAATTTTCCACCTTCATCATCTTAGGCGGTTTGTTGGAAGTGCCAACCTCGTGCTCCATTCTCAAAAGCTCATTCAAATTAGACATGTTCGACATTTTAACGTTGCAGTCTGGTAAAACTGTACAAAGTTTTTCTGAAAACTGTTTTTACCAAATTATACCGTTAGATTCGTCTCGAAAATACGATTCCAATGATATATAATGTCGAAGCCTTTTTTTTCTTAAAAATCCAAGGAGTCCAACGGTGCAAACGGTTTCCTGAGATGAGCTACGGATAATTTTCTAAACACGAAATAGTGAATTTTTTCTACGCAAGCCAAGAAAAATTCCACCCTTAAATATATATCGGAATAGTTGTTCAAGATGGTCCGAAATAGTCCTTAATCCGATATGATAATCCGAAATGGTCAGAAGTGATCCGAAATGAACACCTTCTGGTCCGAAATGAACTAATCTGATCCGAGATGACTACTTTCTGATCCGAAATGAAACCTTCTGATCCGAAATGATCCGAGATCCTTCAGTATGATCCGAGATGCAAGTTACTTTAGTCCGAAATGCAAGTTTTTGATTCGAGATGATCCAAAATCCAAGTTTCTTAATCCGAGATGGTCCGAAAAGCAAGATTTCTTTTCGAAATAGATCCGAAATGCTTGATTTCTATCCGAAATGGATCCGAAATGCTTGTTGGTGATCCGAAATTCTTGCTGTGTATCCGAAATTAGTAGCAGAACCCTAGAACAGCCGTAAAAAAACGTCCAAAACTTCGATTTTTCTGCAGAAAATGATTCTTAACCAAGCCAATCAAGAGCCTAACGCTCTGATACCAATTATAGGTCCCCTAATCCGTGTAGATCGTAACAGAATCGATGATCTAACCTAGAGTGTGGAATCCCCTAGATCAGATTAAACAGAAAACGAGTAGAAACAGAAATCTCTATAAACCTGATCTTTATTGATTAACTTCAAACGATTACAATCAATCAAGATCTCTAATTTGTCCAAGCCTTTTACTTTCACGAATTCTCTCCAAAAGTGATTAAGGTGATTAGCTGATTAACCTAAACCCTAATGCTAAGCTTTGTTTATATAGGACAAGCTTTGCATATGGGCTAGGTCATGGGCAAGGCTTATTTCGCCTACCAAACCCACATAAGGGGGATGGTTTGCGAAATAGGCCTTGCCCATGACCTAGCCCATATGCAAAGCTTGTCCTATATAAACAAAGCTTAGCATTAGGGTTTAGGTTAATCAGCTAATCACCTTAATCACTTTTGGAGAGAATTCGTGAAAGAAAAAGGCTTGGACGAATTAGAGATCTTGATTGATTGTAATCGTTTGAAGATAATCAATAAAGAGAGGGTTTATAGAGATTTATGTTTCTACTCGTTTTCTGTTTAATCTGATCTAGGGGATTCCGCACTCTAGGTTAGATCGATGATTCTGTTACGATCAACACGGATTAGGGGACCTACATGATTGTTGCCTGACACCTTAGCAACGATAGTACTATAGTTTGGACTCAGAACCTGTCGTGGACAGGGGTTGTTAAGGGTTTTACTTCACGTGTCACGGTGGTGAAATGTGTTGCGCATTCTACAACTCGCAGTCATGTCTGTGCATATTTCATTGTCGATAGCTTACTTGCTTCACATTTCACGTGTCACATGCTAGTTATGCGTAAATCGCTTTTCGCTACTATTGTACTACTAAACTTGTATGCTCACCTTTACACTATGTGTATTGACCTATTTTAACGTATGTGGCAGGTGTTTAAGATGCTAGGACTGCTATGCTTTTATTTGTTGGATGTCATGGAAACAAGCTTAGGTGCTCTAGAAACAAACTAAATAAATTTGAGTTGTCGGAACAATGTTATTGTCACACCCCGAAATTATCAGAGCTGGCGTGACTGGACCGGTATCTTCATTGCACAGCGGAAGCAAATAAGCTAAGACTTCTAGAAAATTGAACGCCCACTAAGTACTCGACTCCACATGATTCTCCTATTCCAACCGTTCCATTGTTTGAAAAGTAACCTGAGAAAGAAACATGCAAAAAATCAACATAAAGTTGAGCGAGTTCATAGTTTGTTTGTGAAAGATTTGAAATAAATCTTTTGAATAACCGGTTTTTGAAGTATTGTTGAGAAAACGAATTTAAAATCCTTTTCTTGTCAAGTTATATGGAAACTTTGTATGAAAACATGGTATGTATCTTGTATAAATCAAGTATTCTTGTATAAATCAAGTATTCTTGTGTAATTCAAGTATTCTTGTATAAACCACGTACTCTTGTATAAATCAAGTATTCTTGTATAAATCACGTACTCTTGTATAAATCAAGTATTCTTGTATAAATCACGTACTCTTGTATAAATCAAGTATTCTTGTGTAAATCACGTATTTCTGTATAAATCAAGATTGTTAATGGGTTACAAGGCCATTAACATGTGACACGACATAGGAAGCAACCAAACCATAGGCATTTTTCTAGTTGTCGATTCACGACTGAGACATAAAAGCACTACTCGGTACTAGTTTTCACCAAAAGTGTGGCTGCCCGGACACCCGTTAGATCTAACCTTTTGTTGTGCGGTCTAGGTATATTGTTGATTAATGGTGCTTATGGTACCCTATTCGTGACACGATTTCTTGTATCATTTCTCGTATCAATTCTTGTATCATTTCTCGTATCATTTCTCAATTCTTGTATTCATCATACCATTTGTAAACATTGTAACATTTGCATCTTGTAGACTCTTGTATTTGTATTTTCCTGTAGTTTAGAAAACTAGAACTCGTGTGTATGCATACTTCGAAAAATACGCTTGTTTGAAAAACCGGTATAAAACATAAGCTTTTCGTAAACCATTTGTGTCAGTTAAAACTTGCTTGTAAAATGGTTTAGAAATATGTAATTCTTGTATGATTTGCAAAAAGTGCATCTCTTTCCACCCCGAAAACCTTTATAAAATGTAAAACAGTGAAAATGTGGGGTTATGAACTCACCTGAATATTCCTGTGCAAAGCTAGCTATATACGACTTCGTGATGTCGTTTCCAAGACGTGACTCGCTAGCGTGCATTCTACAATATTCCTAACACGGAATATCTTATAAGTTTCTAATTATTGCGGTAACAAAAATACGTGTTACCGAGCTCTACCGAATCGTTAACTGAATGATTCAACGGTTAAGTTGTTAAGTTAACGAAAATGACTAAGTTAAACTTTGTCGCCCCGAGAAGTCGTTTGTGTATATAGGAATATTCGTACGAAGGTAAAACTTGTATTATATATATTGCGTCTTGGATATACGTATATGTCGTTTCGGCGTTTGTAATAAATACAAAAAGTTATATTTATTTTATAAGAATTTCGTCGAGTCGTTGCATGTTTAAAATAAATATATACTATATTTATTTTTTATAAAAGCGAATCCGTGTTGTTTGATAATAAATATATATAATATATTTATTTTAATAAAAGAATCGTCGTGTTGTTTGACGTTTGAAGTAAACTACATTTACTTTCATAAAAGAATTCGTCGAATTTTCGAAGTTTAAATCAAATATAATGTCCATATTTATTGTTGTGAATACTTTTCGAATCGCCGTTACCGTAAATTGTAAAGTGTCGTCGAATGTAATTATATGTTTGTGTGTGTTTTTCTAAAAGATCATTTGAATCCAATAGTTTATTTTACAATAAAACGCCTTTTGTGTTTACGGATTTTCTCAAAAAACGGGCAGAGTTTCCTCTGTTTTTGGACGCCCCGGACAACCAAGTTGTCGTTATACTTTCAAGATTCAATCAAATTATATATAATTTTGTCAAATATATCAATGTAAACTATAATCACACTGGTTCGAGCTCGTTGTCACGTGAGAATTATAATTAAAAATATAACTTAAATATTAAACACGCCGATAAACTTTACCAGATCTTCGTGTCGAAATGCCGAACGTGTTGACCGAGTCAACTGGGTTGACTCGTGTTGATCCGAACCGCTTCCTAATCCGACCCGAACCGGCTGAACCGAATCAAACTGTCGACCAGAACCGCTGACCCGAACGCTGAGTTGACTCGCTGCCGTTGACCGAGTTGACTTGGTTAAGTTGACCGAGTCAACTCGCTGAGTTAACCGATTCGAATCCGAAACCCGAACAACAGTTCATTATCAGTATCATCTTCATCTAAATTTTCAGAAACAAAAGATGAAGGAAATGAGATTTTTACCGGTGAAATTCGTCAGATGAATACATGAATCATCGGACCGAGACTTGGAAACCTGCTGAGCCGAACACGCGTAACCCGAACCGGAGACCCTGAAACCTGAACCGAAGCTGCCATAGCTCCGGCATCTACTGTTGCAGTCGAGCACCTTCATCGCCGCCGTCGATTTGATGGTTTGCCGTCCGCCGGTAACAAACAGCTTCCTTTCTCCCTCTCTCTCCTTCCTGCCATTCTCTTCCGCGTCTCTCTCTCTCTTTCGTCTATCTGGTCACGCCGCCGCCGTTCGCCACCACCAAACGGTTGTGGCCGGCCGTATCTATAGAGAGGGAAAACAGGGAGGTGTGGGTGTGGACTTGATGTGCGACCACCGGAGGATGTCGCCGGCAGCCAATTCGTCACCGGTGGGGGTTCATCAGAGAGTGAACAAGGGAGAGAGAGTGAAACTGTCTGGTGTGTGGTTATGTTCTTGAAGGAGATGAATGAGAGCTAGTATATGTGTTTATTTGTTTGAGAGAAGGTGTTTGTCTGTGTATTAAATAGAGTAAGGGAGGTTCTCATGGTCTTTTATGTATTTAAATTACATCAAGGTCATGTGCTTTATCCTTAGAGCTAAAGATCTTTTGTAGAGATTAGTATATATTTGCAGGGATTTTGTATGTCTTGTAAAGATTTGATAGTATCTTATAAGATTTCATTGAGATTGTACAGATTTTGTATGAAAACCTCTAATATATTGTGTGCAGGTTTAGGCTTGTGGGTTTTGGGCTTGGGCCTAGGGCCCACAAGCCCATCTCATGTGAAAGTGGCCCGAGACACGTTTTTAAAACCGAAATCACCGTAGTCTAGTAATAATATTTCAGTGTTAAAAACGTGTAAAAAAATGTCGGTATCTGTCGTAGTCGCGTTCGTGCGTTGATAACGGTAATAATCGCGAAAAATTACATCGTTGCCATCTTTAATTCGTTTTTCGAGCTGGTTTCAACTACGATTGCTAAAATTTAATTACGAAGCTAGAATATATCATAAAAATTTAATATTTGTCGGCGCTGTCAGTATCTTGTACGGTATCAGTTCGTTGTCGCGTAATATTCAGCAGGTTTCTCTGTAAACCACCGTTCGCGCACTGTAAAGTCGTATAGACGTTCCTAGACACTCCAAAGGCCTAATTAAGTTAATTTGTGTCGTAAACATTATTTATTGTCACGTTAATCGCCTGTTAATCACGTAATTAAGGGCATAAATTACCGGTTGTCACAGTTATTGTCTTTGAGAACTACGTTTGTAATAACTGTTTAACTTTATATGTTATGGTATGGGACATAACATTAAATATTTGGTAATTATAGTTGTTATGGATTCTCATGGACAATCTGTTTCGCACAGTGCCTCACCCCGATGTTTCCACCATTGGTTGGGGTGTGACAATAAGTGGCTACAAATGCCTTTCACGGGGCTTATGATAGCAAACCGGTGGAATGCCATTTGTCTCATATTAAGTGACAGTGGTTGTGCTTCATTTTTTCCATGTTCAGAGCAGTCGAAGATAGTATTCCGCATCAAACGGTCGCGCTTGTACATGAAACTAAGAACCATTTTATTCACGTCAGATTAGAAGGGGAATATCCAATGCCAACCCCATCAGGATACTGGCGACAACCGACACGGAATACGCCAGCAGAAGGTTGGTATTACTATTACCAGGAACGTATTGACCAATATAATAAGATCATTGATGAATACAGGACCAGGGAATACGTGGATTTAGGTTGCCAATGAATTTAAAATGTTTTTCATGTTTTGACAATATGTAGTGATGAACATACACGTTATATAAATGTTTTGGCAACTTGTTGAAATTGAACTTGAAAAAATGTTTAAAACGAATCAACGTTAACACATACCGACTGTATCTTCGTCACTTCCGCATATAGTAATTTAACAAAAATGAAAAATACTCAATAGTATACAGGCCGTATACGTGTGTACGCCTCGTATACATGATGAAAACAGGGATCGTATATGATGTATACGAATGAATTAAAAAATAATAAAAGTTTGTATACGGGTCGTATACATGTATACGGCCCGTATACATATACAAAAGGTCGTATAACATGTTATACGACCTCATTTACACCATACGGCCTCAACATTCTCTAAAAATTCTCTCGGTTTTCTCTTGGATCGTTCTTGGATAGCGTTCTTCGGCGTTTGTGACGTTTTCATCTCGTTCTTCCTATACGATACGTTTTCGTATAGTATACTTTCAGATTCTGAAACATGTTAGATTATGGTCTTGTATAGTAAAGGATCGAATAGCGTACTTAGGCGTAACGATTAAGATTGTATGATTGAATTTGAAAAAAAAAATAGAACTGAAAATTGCAACTGAATATTCATGTGTATACGGTCGTATATAATGTATACGATCGTATAACGTTTGAATGTTCAAACTGTATACGATCATATACATTATATACGCTCGTATAACTTTTGAATATTCAAACTGTATACGATCGTATACGTTATATACGGTCGTATACATCTTGAATTTCAAGTTGTATACGATCGTACACAATGTATACGACCGTATAAACTTATATTTTATTCCCTGTTTGTTATATTTTTACCGTATCCGGGACGTATAATATGTGCGTATAGGAAACATATATCTGAGGTGTACGTAGCGTATACGTGCCTATAATACTTGCGCGTACGATACGTATACTTCATGTCTACTGATCGTGTACGAGATGTATAATATGTGAGTATACGAAACCTATACTTGATGTGTACGGAGCGTATATGAGATACATAATATGTTCGTATACAAGAACAGTAATCGTATAATACGTTAACGCTAATCGTATAGTGATTTCTATGTTGTGATTGTTATTTTTACAGACGATATGGCTGAGTCATCAGCTGCTGCGGCCCGTAGAGGTTGAGGTCAGGGTCGGGGACGTGGACACGGACGCGGACGGGGACGTGGACAGGAGGAGGAGGAGGTGGTGCCTGATTGGGGCATTTTATTCGCGAAATCCCCCGAGGTACGGCTGCCTACAGGTTTTTGGGCATATTACGAGAGATGAAGCTGGATGCGCCTCGGACCATTGATTTTTAGTTTTTGACCGATATTGGATCGATTGGTCGGGTCCGGGAGTTCATGCCAGCTAACTCCGCATGGGATCGTTTATTTGATGCCGGCGCAGAGCGGGCCCACAGGGAGATTACTTTAGAGTTTTTATGTACTTTTTCATTTAAGGACACCCGGGGTTGGGGTTTACAACATTTTTTGACGACACCCGCCGTAACTTTTAATCTTTGCGGGAAGACTCAGAGTGTTGGACCGTCCTGTGACCCTAAATAGTCAAGTTAAGTAGTTCATCATCAAATACAAAGGCGGAATCAATGTAAATGATGTCAAACAGCTTGTTCCTTTTCAATTCTTTTCTATTGATGATTTCCTGAGCTTATACAATGTAATTCTGACAAAAAATCCCGCAGCACCTCAGCTCTCACACACATAATTCCGTTTCAAATGAGATATGCACAACACCTATATATAGATGGAGCTATTTCGTTTGAAGGTGTCACAGACCTGTTCAAACAAAATTACATGTGGTGATTTCGTTTGAACATGTCTAATCCTCCTTCAAACGAAATTACCTCCTAAACCACAATCAAACCCTAATTCAATCACTGTTGTGCACTCGATTATCTAATCTAGACAAAAGACTCGATTAAGACGAAGTTAACAGACAGTAGATGCACCAACAGACTCCCCCTTGGATGTTGACGAAGTCTTCGGCGTCGAGTCTTTAGTCTTAGTCTCTTTCCAAATTGTCTTGACTTTGTAAAAGCTTCCTTCAATCTTCTCTTCTTCCATCAACAGCTAGCATGAATCACAAACTATGAATCTTTAACAACCTTCAAGCTCCCCCTTGAATGTAGATCCAGGAACTGCATCTGACTTTTAAGTCTTCAGACTCCCCCTATCAGTAGACTGGAATTTTGCTTAGCTGCTTTCTTAAAATTAAACCTGTTACCTGCATATACTCTACCCAAATATAAGATATATGACAATAACAGTTTCAAATTTAAACTTACCTTTTAACTTTCAGTGTTAGAAATCCACTTAAGTATTTAGGTCCAAATTAATAACCCTGATTACTCAATTTGTCTACCAAGTCCAACTTAATGACCTTGGTTGATCTGAGATAATTCACACTGACATTTGTTCAATCATTTTCTGAAAATTTACAAGTTTCAAATTAATGAACTTGCTTTAACTTTTCAACTTCTCAAGTTTTACCATGATTAGCTCCAAACTTATCATCCAGCCCAGAAACTTCCTGCATCTGCTTCAATTCAAATCTGAAGATCAGCTTTCCACTTTGGTTTGTCAAAAAATAAAGTAGAAATGTAAAATCTTTTTGGATTTTTAATAAAGTTCTAAACTAGAAAAAGAAATACAGAAATAAAATGCAGTAAAAGTAAACTATTTACAAACATATTTTTGGTTGAGCGTGTTAGGGAATCATATCAACTATTCGACAAGTCACAAGTACCGTTAAGCTTTAATTACATACTCAGAATTAAACAATTCACTTAGATTGTCGATATACTGATCCACTTAAATTCTCACACAATTTTCAATCTGTCCAGGATACAGATTTAGTGTTTTAGTGACTTAAACTTATTCATGTGTCCCACCTCTTGAATATACTCCCGTATCCATATCCCAATATTCAGTCTTACAGGTGAGTATACCACAGATGATATCTGTTAGGGGTTAAATTGCGAAACCGTGAGAGCTCAGGTCAGAACTTCCGTTCAGCAGAGAGATGACGGTTCAACTTTAAGTGGGTCCCCTTTAGAGGATCTTTTTTACAACATTGATTAGCAATTTTATTGTCTCATCATTTTATGCTGAGGGCGGTGCTGTTTTTCAAGCAAACGGTAAAGTATTCTCCGGGGACTAGGCCATTGCTTCCGCAAAATCAGAAGTCCCGGGATAATACCCCAGATATCACTGAGTATAAAAACCTAGTATCTCAGAAAGAGGGATCTTTCAAACAAGATTTTAGGGGTTACCTATATATCCAAGTAGTGTTCCCCACAAAATAAGTAAGTAAAGATTTAGGTTTATATCCCGAACAAACCTACTAAATGTGTAAAAACCTATCGGCACATCATCAGGGAGACTGTTTAATGCGTTTAAACTTTCCATTTCTTTAGCATACCGTAACTGTCAAGCCGATGTACTATCATTTTCCCTTTTTACACAAGCTCTTTTCTGGATTTCTATTGTTTTTGGATGTGGAAAATATCTCATGTTTTTGTCTTTTTGAAAGTTTTTTTACTGTTTTTGTATTTTCTAAAAATATTACCCTATATTCTCCCCCTAAATACCAAAACAAGTAAAAAATCGACAAACCATTGCAGATTGCTTCTCAACATCATCTACAATGTCTCCTTCATCAACACCAAGAATCTCTTCCAACACCGATAAAAGCTTCATACCGTTCAATTTTAGCAAATATTGAAAATGAGTTTTATCAAATGCTTTGGTATGTAAATCAGCTTTTTGTTCGTCAATGTGGATTTTCTCAATTCGCATCAACTTCTTCTCGAAACAATCGCGAATGAAGTGATGACGAATTTCAATGTGTTTCGTTTTAGCGTGATGAACTGGATTTTTAGTAATGTTAATCGCTGCCTCATTATCAACAAAGATAAGGGTGTTTAGAAATTGCAAACCGTAGTCGCGCATCTGTTGCTGGATCCACAAGATCTGAGAGCAGCAACTGCTAGCAGATACATACTCCGCTTCACATGTAGATAGAGCCACAGAGGTCTGCTTTTTGCATTGCCAGGTGACCAATCATGGTCCGAAAAACTGGCATCCCGCTGTTGTTGATTTAGCGTTAACTTTGCAGCATCCGAAGTCGGAATCGGAATACCCTCCGAGCATGAATTCGCCATCTTTTGGATACCACAACCCCAATGATGGAGTTCCTTTCAAGTAGTGTAATATCCTTTTCACAATCACCATATGCAAAGCTCTCGGGTTAGATTGAAATCTTGCTGCGAGGCAAGTTGGGTACATAATATCGGGTCTTGAAGCTGTCAAATACATCAACGATCCGATCATGGAACGATACATCGTTTCATCTACCTTTTCTCCGGTGAGATCAGGGTTTATCCCATGATTTGTCGCTAATGTAAAACAACTCAGTTTTACATTATCTGCGAAATAAAACAACTTAGTGAAAACTCAGTTTGTAAAGGTGCTACTGAAGAATAAAAACAAGTAAGCCCTTGGTCAATTTGTCGTCTTGTGCGAACGCCTGATTGCAATTCTCCAATGATCAATTCTTCTGGATGATATGAAAGAGTTTGTGGCATCACCTCGCCTGGAACATCTACCTCTCCTTCCAAATTTGTGATATTTTGATTTGCTCCTTGTTCATCGACTGGAACTATTTGACTTGAAATCTGAATTTGCTCCCCCTCAGAATCTGAATCACCACGATCAAATACTGGCATGTTCTCAAATTCTTGATTATCATTCTGTACCGTCTGATTATCATGAGCAACTTCATTTTGTTGAATATCATCATGTTCTCCAGCATTGCTTGGACCTGCTTCATTGTCATTTGAAGTTTGTCGAGGTCGATTTGAATACTCAGCTGGAAACCTTTCTTGCGAAGACTCATACTCTCTCAGAATATCCAACTCGTCAAAGAAATCTTGTTCTTCTTCTTCTTCCATGTCAAACGAATCCCACAATTTATCGTAATTAAAACGCCATGAATCGCCTGGATTCTGCGGTGGCATTGTGTAACCTTGACACTCAACATTGTGTGCTTCAATAATCCGCTTCAAGCTTGGAACAAAGAATCGTTTCAATGGACTTGTGTAACCCGCAAAAATTCCTTCAATGCTCTTTGGACCAAATTTACCAAAAGGCTCTAGAACTGTACAGGGAGACCCAAACGGTTCTAAGTACTTCAGGTTCGGTTTGCGGTTATTGATCAGTTCAAAACACGTCTTATTGAATTTCTTGACAGTGAGAACCCGGTTAAGTGTATAGCATGCGGCGGATACTGCTTCTGCCCAAAAATTAACTGGTAACTTTGAATCTGCAAGCATCGTCCTAGCCGTTTCAATTAGCGTCCTGTTCTTTCTTTCAGCTACTCCATTCTGCTGCGGAGTGTAAGGAGCACTAAATTCATGCAAAATACCTTTTTCATCACAAAATACTTCCATTTTGCTACTTTTGAACTCTATACCGTTGTCACTTCTTATTCTTCGAACACGAGTTTGGTACAAGTTTTCAAGCTTTTTGATCAACGTGATTAAACTCCCAAATGTTTGGTCTTTTGATTGCAAAAATGAAACCCATGAAAACCTCGAGTAATCATCTGTGACAACAAGACAATAGAGATCCCCTGTAATGCTTTTGACGTTCACTGGACCAAACAGATCCATGTGGAGTCTCTCTAAAGGTCTCAAAATTGAGTTTTCTTTCTTCCTGGGGTGAGATTTCTTCTTTTTCTTCCCTTTGATGAAACTAATGCACTCCCCCTCAAGATGAAAACCTTTCAAATATACACCAGTAACCAAATCATTATGCACCAAGTGATTCATTTTTCTAAGATGTATATGACCCATCTTCCGGTGCCACAATTGTGATTCTTTTTCTGTTGCTCTTGATATAAAACAATGAGCATGTCCTGTGGTTGTAGTTGCTACACTCATGTCCAACACACGGCGCTCTCATGATAATCCATTCTTCAGGAACAACAAATCCTGGTTTAAAGATCAAACATTCTTTGTCTGTAAAGTGCGTTATATACATATGATCACAAATCTGAGAGATACTTAGAAGATTGTTTTCAAGCTCGGCGATGTAGTTAACTCTTTCAAACGTAACAATCCCATTGGATAACGTTCCTTCTCCAACTATTCGACCTCCTTGAGTGCCTGCAAAACCTACATAACCTCCATTGAAATTTCTAACATCGTACAGCAGGGTTGTTTTCCCCGCCATGTGCCGAGAAGCTCCACTATCCATAATCCATCGTGAAACGGATCATGGAAGCTCCTACACATATCAAAACATTTAGTGAGATTTTGATGCCACCCAAGCCTCTTTTGACTCGGGTAACTTGACATTGATTTGAGATTTTGCAATATAAAGTGGTGGAAAGTTTTTGTCATTCATCTTTAAGCTCTCTGCAGATCCAACCTCAACCTCCTTATACAAGAAAAATCCGTCTTTTTGAGGTTGACCAGATGGTTGGTCTTTCTTTGGTACATTCTTCTTTTCAGAAGTAGTAGCCACTTGTGGTTCAAGTTTCTCATAGTAATCCAAAGGAACATTCATCTTTACCAATGTGGTAAAAGACGATTGTTTTTCTGACTCTGAAACCTTTGGTTTTGGAGAACTTATTTTCTTTTCAACCACTTTTGGCTTCCATGTTTGTTGAGGTGACGCAACCCGTTTGTAAAACTTGTCATTTTTAGTTATCACATTTTTAACAGGTTCAGTTTTGATCTTAATGTTGTCATTTTTCAAAACCTTTTTCTTAACAACCAATGGAGCTTTTCCCCTCACATCAACTTTCTTCTTTTGACTCTCAACAACTTCAGACTTAGGCTTAAAGTTGGTACACTTTCGTGCAATATGTCCAACTTTGTTGCATCTGAAACATGTACGAGTATCAGCTACTCGACTTGTGCCTTCAGACTGAGGTTGTGAGGCCTTCTTCTCAAAGAATTCTTCATTTGTTTTCGAAAAAATCTTAGACTCTTCATCAGAAAGCGAACTCGAACTTGACACAAACACTTTCTTCACAGCAAACCTTCTGTTTTGAACATTCTTTTTCTGATAGTTCTTACCACCCTGATATCCACCCGACCATCTGTTTCGATTGTTGTTATAAAAACGCGGTGGAACAATAGGCTTCTTGTAGTAAGCTTTATCTTTTTCAAAATTCAGTTGCCTTTTTGTCTGTTTTAGACCTTCAATCTCAGACAGATCAATTTCAACCAATTTGAACGCATTTGTCAATTTAGCAACATTAACATTCTCCAGAGGAAACTCAGAATCCGAATACAACTTATCCGATCCCGACATCTTGTACATGACAAGAGTAGGTTCTTCATTTAAGTTGTTTTTGGATTTTGGTTTCGGAATGTATTTGTCCAGAAAACAGTCATCATCCTCAATTGAATCACTATCAGACTTCAAAACACTTTCAGCCATGCTTTTAACAATATCAGTTTGAACACTATCATCAGATGATGATGAAGAAAATGTCACATCAATTGACTCTGGAAGTTTTATTTCATTTGTTCCATCTTCATCATTAACCAACCCGGACTTTTTCTTTGAATAATTGTTTAAAACTGGTGGTGGAACCTGATGAAACCCAACCCCAGTTCCATCCGAGTAAACATCTCCGCCTGCTTTGTTTTTCCCGATGGGTTTGGGAACAATGTGTTGTAAAACAAAGCTTGCGGAGTTGTAACTGGTTAATTTCAACTGGATGCGTTCATTTTCAATTTTGGCTTCTTGAAATTGAAGCTTCAACTTAGCAATTTCATCCAGTTGCTGATTGATTAACTCTTCTTTCACTCTAAGAACACCGGTCAGTTGAAGATTTTCTTTGTCTGTCTTACCATTTCTTTCATCACAATCTTTAACCGTTCGTTTTAGCTTCTCAAAATTTTCTGAGATTTGACGATTTTCAAGAATCAATTTTTCATTTTCTTTCCTAATTCTTTCTACATCACTTTTATCGTTCTCAATTTTCACAGTTAATTCTTTTAATTTGTCATTTGAAGCTTTAAACAATTTATCCGGGTTTAAGATTTGATCTTCAACACTTCTGACTCTACCAGTCAGTTCTTCAACCTTCTTACCACTAAGGTAAGCATGTGTACTACAAACTTTGCACTCTTTCATGCAATTTTTGTAGTTGTTCTCAGATGTACCATTATTACCTGACACATGTGTATCATTTGTACTGACCTTATCTTTGGACTCAGTTCCAGTTCCAGAACCAGAAACTACCTCTAGTTCTTTTGCAGCTAGAACTTTGTCAGCCATCTTCATCAAATTTTCAGCGGTGAGTTCTTGTGACGTATCAATAACTCCGTCATCAATCTTCTTTGGCTCCGGTTCTTTTGCTGTCTCTTTTTCTTTTTCTTTCTCAACGGCTTCTCCTCCTCCCCACCATTCTCTCTGTCTAGCTTCCTCTTCATCTGCAATTTGTTTGGTGAGAACTTCAAGATCAACAGTATCTGGATCCACAGCTATGTTTCCATTTTGATCAAGATAACATTCTCTATCAGGATCCCATCTTTTCGCCTGTTTAGCTTCTTTGTATATACGATAGATTTTGGCTTTCATGAATCGAGCTTGATCCTTCCTGTTCACATACTTCACTTCTTCAGTTCTCTTATCCTTAAATGGAACAATCTTTGCTACTGTGAAGGCATAACCAACTGCGTCTTCCTCAGGCAAAACATCACTCCAATCGTAACCTTCATCATCATGAAAAACTGCAAGTGCCCTGGATTTCTCTTTGGGCACCTCCTCTATCTGCTTCATCCTGGGAGGTTCTTATTTATTCTGATGATAGATCGCTCTCTTGTAATAATCCTCCCGAAAAGGATTTGCAGTATCATCAGTGTAGGCATTTCTGCATTCACGCTTAAAGTGACCTTTCTGTTTACACTTGAAACACGTCACTTTTGACTTGTAAAAGCCTAACTTGGTAGAAGGTCCACAAATAGACTGTCTTCCAGTAATCTCCATAAATCGCTGTGCTCTTCTTACTGCACTGCCCATACACCATCTTATATCGATCAATTCCATCTCCTCAGGATCGATTTGATCATAATCTTCTTTTGTTAGGTTGGTGTTGCCTATCTTTCCTGCAACGAGACTTTCGTACGATTCCAACACAGACGCTAAGAACACCATCTGTTGTTTAGCAGACTCTTCACTAAAATTCTTACCATTCTTCAGATCAACAGCAATGTTGCATTGAAATAGATTCTTTGGTGCAGATTGGCTTGGTGTTGTTGAAGAAGATCCACTATGAAAACCACTGTGAGGAGTTTCTTGATTCACATTATTTAAACTCTTTGCAGAAAATGCTGTTCTTGGAGAAGCAGTCTTTGGTAGATTTCCTCTGTAGTACAACTCCACATTCTGCTGATAAGATGTGTTATTGACTTTGCTGGATTTCTTGATCTCCAATTCATGGCTTTCCAGTCTTTCTATAAGTAGATTAACCTTCATATCAGCCGGCTTTATCGTATTTTTCAGCATCAATGCAAAATACTGCCAGTCTTGCTCATTCGGTAGAGCATCAAACAATTTGTCTACCAGCTCTTCTTGACTGTAAATAATGTCATGTCTAGCAAGCTCCATCTTTAGATGCCCAAATCTTTCGATCATCTTGGAAACAGACTCGTTCTTTAAAAAACCAAACAAATCAAACTCTTTTCGTAACAGTTTCTTTTTATTCCTCACTATTTCAGCACTGCCAATACATTTTATTTTTAATTTTTCCCAAAGTTCTCTTGAATCTTTGTACTCGATCAGTGCGATAATGTCATCTCGAACAGATTGGTGAAGTAGAGCAATACACTTCTGTTCAGCAACATATTTTTCAATTTGATTGTCTTCCAAGTTCTCATAATCATCTCTTCCCAAATCATAGCCATTTTTCAAACTTCTCCAACTCTGATAAGCAAACGCCTTAAGCCATTCCTCAAATCTTGTAGCCCACATGTTGTAATCTTCAATCTCCATCAGCTTGGGCGGCTTATTGTATGTTTCGTATGCACTATCTACGCTCATAGTATCCTGAAGAATTTTCTTCGCATTCGGTGCTGGTGGAGTTTCATTCATGTTATTTGAAGTGTCATCTCCTGAACCACCAGTAAAAGCAAACACATCATAAAACGGATTCCTGAATTCATCCATCTTTCACGTACCTGAAATGATCAACCAACACTTAGAAATATTCTTGAAATTTTGAAAAGTTGCTTTCAAACGAAATAGCTATCTCAAACGAAATCTCTAATTTCGTTTGAAATAACTCCTCATTCAACCAAAATCACTTATAAAGTATAAGCTTCAAACGAAATTAGAACTATGTGCACTCTCAAGCGAAATTACCCAAACCTTTCAAGTAATATACCGGTTCAAACGGAATCACCCATAATCTTTCAAACGAAATCAGGTATATGTGTGTTTTCAAACGAGATTACCTAGAATCTTCAAACGAAATCAGGTCAATTGTATGTTTTCAAACGAAATTATCAGGTATTTCAAACGAGATCAGTATGACATCAGCATATTCGCAAAGTTTTTCAAACGAAATTATAGGTTTTTATCAGTTTTAAGTCGAATTTTGGTCCAAAACTTTCAAGGATTAGTTAACACTATGTTTCGCTTGATATGTGAAAGTTTTAAGCCATTTCAACCATGAAAACTTGTTCAAATCAGAAAAGAATGAGTAGAAGTAAGAGAATCCGGTAAAATCAAGCTGAATTTGGTATGAACTCCTTGTCCTGAGCTCTGATACCACTTGTTGGATCGTCCTGTGACCCTAAATAGTCAACTTGAGTAGTTCATCATCAAATACAAAGGCGGAATCAATGTAAATGATGTCAAACAGCTTGTTCCTTTTCAATTCTTTTCTATTGATGATTTCCTGAGCTTATACAATGTAATTCTGACAAAAATCCGGCAGCACCTCAGCTCTCACACACATAATTCCGTTTCAAATGAGATATGCACAACACCTATATATAGATGGAGCTATTTCGTTTGAAGGTGTCACAGACCTGTTCAAACGAAATTACATGTGATGATTTCGATTGAACATGTCTAATCCTCCTTCAAACGAAATTACCTCCTAAACCACAATCAAACCCTAATTCAATCACTGTTGTGCACTCGAATATCTAATCTAGATATAAGACTCGATTAAGACGAAGTTAACAGACAGTAGATGCACCAACACAGAGGATGACACATCCCGAGTTCGCCGTTGCCTTGGGTCTGTACTCACAGGAGTACTCATTGTCCCAGGCATTTTTGGATGCGCCCATCAGCACGTCCAGTGACGTGTTGTGGACTTGGTGGCGCACTATTGGGTCCAGGGAGTTCGCGACACCCAGTTCGCGATCCCTGAAGGCGCGGGCAAGTAGCCTTTACGACCCTTTACACCGATACCTACATCGGTGTATCGCCGTGACGATCGCCGGTCGTCATGATAACAGGGAGTGGGTCAACCAAAATGACCTATTCTACTTGCACGACTTACTTACTGGTGCGGGGGGGAGGGGGGGGGGGAACTTGGCGTACAAGTTGACCGCATACTTCGCCGAATACGCTTTTAAGCGTACCTCTACCCACATCAGTTGTGGGGGCTTCGTCACCCATCTGCGAAGCATTACCCTCGCCTCTTGTCCCCGCAGGTGGCAAAGGATGTGACCCTATCACTCCATCTTGATAGGGTTAGGAGGAACACAGCCCTATCGATGGGTTTGGCTCGTGAGGTTCAGGGACAGGGGATGGTTTGGTCGTATGGTGGGGATGAGGGAGAGGGAGTCGAGGGGGAGGGAGGCGACGGAGAGGGAGGCGACAATGAGGGAGACGGGGTACATGAGGGGGTTGATCCTACCATCGATAGATCACAGGTAGCTGCGAAGGATGTACACGGTGATCGCCCGTACCATCGACGGAGCGTGAGACAGTGTGTGATGCCTCCACCGAGGGTGGATGAGAGATTCGTTCAGGTCGAGTCGAGACTCGCTTAGGTCTAGTCGGATGTAGCTGCAGTCAGGGGGGATGTACAGTGGATGGTCGAGGCGATTATGGCTATACATTCTGGCTGGCCCCTACCTCCATGAGCTGGCGCTGCACCACCACCACCGCCACTGCCGTAGCTGCTTATTGTATTTTTTTGTTATTTTAAGTTTGAAACATTGTAAAATTTATCTTTTTGTTTGTTTCAAATGTAAAACATTGTAAATATTAATCTTATGTTTAGATGTAAAGTTGTTTGTTTAATAATTGTTGTCGTAGTGTTTATCATAATCATATCACATATTTATCATTTTACAAAGTGGAAACTTATTTCAAAACTAAAAACCCTTATCAAACCTGTGAAACAAAATTATGCAGGCCGTATAAAGTTATATTGCTCGTATATAGTTATATACGGCTCGTATATAACTATTCGACCCGTATACGTGTAAAACAAGAAAAACATTCCACCACATTCAATTCTGTGCATTAACATTCTATACGGGCCCGTATAAGGCTATACGACCCGTATACTACTAGGGATGTGAAAATAAGATTATAAGGGTGTGTAAATTAAGGAAGCCTTAAAATATAATATATTTTCAAGTGGCGTACCTTTTATACATTACGATGTATTTCTTTAGGGTCCTAATATTAACAGATGGAAAAAACTTATTTTCACATGGTGTCAGCAGACTTTGTTAGTTTTTTTAATTCTATACGGGTCGTATAACATTATACGACCCGTATTGTAGGATCGTTTGCACGACCAAAATGAGTCGTTCAGAAGAGTTCTTGTCAATACGAGAGGCGGAAACTAACGTATCGACTTAGAAACAGCTTGATATACACTCTAAATGTCTTTTTGATTGATATAACAACGTTTTACAACGAGTTGACACTTCAGCAGCACTTCGGCTCTGGAATCGAAAAGTTACATACGAAATGAACAAGTTGGGTATTTATAGACTGAGCATTTCGTACGAGATGGTCAAGTCCCATTTCGTGCGAAATGGACAATGTCCATTTCGTGCGAAATGGTCTTGTTCCATTTCGTGCGAAATGGTCTTGTTCCATTTCGTGCGAAATGGTTACAATCTATAAATTCCTCGTTTTGCGTGCCCTGGTCTATCATTCTATTACAAGACTCGATACAAGACGTAGTCGACAGACATATGCACCAACAGACTCCCCCTTAGATGTCGACGAGTCTTTAGTGTGACAAAACTTCGGTATGTCAACTCTTTAGTCTTGATCAGTCTTCGTGCTCTTCCAAAGTATTTGACAGTGTAAAGCATCCTCAATCTCTAACTCTTCCAGAATCTCATCCTGAATCTATCTTCTCTTGATCAGATCTCTTGATTCCTTAAGTTCTTCAGCATCAACAGCTTGCGTGACCCTCAGGATTCAAATCTTGCTCTAAGCAGCTTGTCACACCCTGTCTTTTGTGGAAGCGTAAGTTGTGTGACTGGTTTAATATCATTGCATTCAATCGTAATAAACAACTACATGATCAAAACGATGTTCATCCATTCATGAAAATTTGAGTATTACAAACACTTGTTATTTAAGTTTTAAAAACACAACCTTCATCTAGGTTACAATTCAACAAAAGTGGATGACATCTAAACTTGAAGTCTACTTCTAGTTATGACACCTGTGCCCAAGATCCATCCTGTCACCTGAAATACATGTAATTTTGGAAAACATCAACAAAAAGTTGAGCGAGTTCATGCGTTTTGCATACCTTGTATGAAACATGGTATGCATCTTGTATAAATAAAGTATTCTTGTGTAAATCAAGTTTTCTTGTGTACACCACGTACTAAATGAATGTTTGTACAAGGACATTAAGGCATGTAAGGACACGGGGAGTACTTGTTATGACTCCTTGAGGACATAGAGAGCACTAGTGTTGGCTCGTACCCTTGTCGATTTTTCCTCGACTGTGTCGATTAACCTCGACTGTGTCGATTTCCCTCGACTGTGTCGATTACCCTCGACTGTGTCGATTAACCTCGACTGTGTCGATTAACCTCGACTGGGACTCCGAAGCACTACTAGGTGCTAGTTGTGACCATGAGTGGGGCTCGGCCGTACCCGTTAGATCTAACCCTCGTCCCTAATTAATGAATGCTTTTAATGGCTTGGTACTAGTTTTCACCAACACTTTATGGCATTTTTAGTATTATGTCTGTGCTCACATGATCTAGTATTGTATCTCATAGGCCTTTCATAGGAATTTCATATGTCATTTCTTAAAACACATCATACTTGGTACTCGTTCTCACCAAGAGTGCTTCTTGTTTTTGTATCGCACCATTTGTAAATATTGTAATATTTGTAACATGTATTTCACCCCCGAGAGTTATAAAACCAAAAACAGTTAAAGAAAAAGGGGAGCATGAACTCACAACTTTGCGTTCCTGCGTCGTAAACTTCACCGGATTTGCTTATCTAGCGTCGTGACCTAAACGTGTTTTATTAACGTTAGTCACTAGACTTGTATCGCACAAGTACAAGTCACTATCTTTTGTAAATGTGTTCTTGTGTTAAAAATAATTTATATTTTTAACTATGTGTCTTACTTATATTATTTTCTCAAAAATAATTATAAGTATCTTGTATTTTGCACCCGAATTATGTATCTTGTATGTCGTATGTGTATTTTTGTGCTTTCACTTTTCAAGAGTATTTAGTGTATTTTCAAGTCCTAATACACTATCACGTATAATACATACTACATACACTTAGTACACAATTTGGTGATCAATAAATATATATATTTTCTCCAAAAATATACATACTTAATATCAATTTGTATCTTGAAGAAATCATCATTTTTAATACAAAAAATTAGGGAAACCTTGGTAAATGTTTTTAGACACATTTTTAGGGAATAAGTTTCTCAAAACTTATATTTTTCTTGGTGTCAAAATTTATAAAAATTTTGGAAGAGTTTCCCCTAAAAATGGAGGTTTCCCATGTTTTCAAAACATGTGTTTAATTACCCTTACAAACATGGTTATTTATTTGTAATTTTTTTATTAAAAGATTTAGTCATTTACAACTTGTAAAGTGATTTTCTAAAAATATTTCTTCTTGTATTTTTCTTGTTAACAATATGTTTCTAGATTTTATTCAACACTTAAAACATGTTTATTTCAAGTTCATGTTTAACATGAAGGATGATCATTACAAATTTCTCAAGATCTATCCTTATACTTGCTAGATCATGTGTTTAATCATCATCTAGCAAGCTTCATATGGTGATCTACACCACAAACACAAGAAATCATCAAAAAACTCAATACATACACTAGAACAACTTGATCTTCATGTTTTAGAGATTTATGTTCATGTTTATGCTTATGTTTCTTTATGATCTTTAGTTTACCAAGTTACTTCATACTTTAACCACTAAAATAAGAAGTAAAAATAGGATCAAAGAAGCTTACTACTAGCACAAGGCTAGGGAAGATCAAGAGTAGAAATGAGGTGGATAAAAGCAAATGGTGAAGGTCCTTCAAGTTCCGTTGCTTCCACACTTCCTAACTTTTCTTCTTACACCATTGTATGTCACACCCCCAAAATCCACATGCGGAGTACCACCGCTTTGGAGGCGTGACTGACCAGGATCAAGCCACCAATCATATCAAACATAACAAGTAATAAATGTAATTTAAGCCAAACGATATGAAAGGTGTTCAAACAAAACATATTAAGTGTCTAGCGGAAGCATAACTGTAAACCCAATGCAAGTAATAAGTTCGAATGTCTAAATGTTTTAACGTAGCATCCTCGATCCATGTTCCACAACGACTGCGCCTCCCGTGCAAGCTCCATATGTACCTAAGGTCCTGCAAGGCATGTAACAGAGAGTCAACAACTAGTTGAGCGAGTTCACAGTTGGTTATTCAGTTATAGTGTTCGTATCGTAATTCGTAAGCTCGTTTAGTAATCATGTATCGTATGTAATGGTATCGCGGCCCTCTAGGCATGTTTGCGAAGTTTAGTGGGGGTTTCCCATGTTTTCTAGACTAGGTATATTTGTATCGCGGCCCACCCGGCATGTGTGCGAAGATTAAAGTATAGTTCGCGGCCATTCCAGGCATGTATGCGAAGATTGTTCTATTATCGCGGCCAATCCCGGCGTGTGTGCGAAGAGAAGTATATGTATCACTAGTCTAGCAGTATCTACCAATAACCTTCCTCTCCTGAGGCCTATGTTATGTAATCCCAATAACAACTCAAGCATAAGTAATCATCCAAACCCATTCCCAACCCCGGGAATCCCATGCCTTGGTAAGAGTGTGAACTCACCTTGGTTTGCTCGGTATGCTAAGTATGTGCTCACAGTAAGTCAATCACGTCCTATAGTACGCACGTGTACATAATCAGTTTATATTCGCGAAGTTCATGCATGCAAATCAAATCACCAAGTAGCACAGATCACGTATTCAAAATCATACAAGTCATGCTTTTCACTTAACGGCAGTTAACTAACTCAGTTAACTTTAACAGAATCTAACTAGGTTACTGTGTGAATTACCCTATCGGCGAATAACTTTTGTTTCGTCATGCGTTTCGTCGAGACTGGTTCCGGCGAAACACATTTGTTTCGTCGGATCTGTTTCGCCGTGATTCGGTTTCGTCATTAAGTCAGTTACGTCGTGAATCAGTTACGTGCAGGAACCCTAATCGCCGATTCAACAGTTTACAGTAATCATTAAATCATCGTTCAACATAATGAGTCTTATGTTACTAATCATTAATCTATGCATCACAACCGAACCATCAATGAAACAGGGATCATATCATCATCACAAAACAAATCAAAACAATATGCTTATCATCATTACTTTTATCACTTCAATGGCCGACAATATTTAATCACCTCAAGAGATGATTGGACCAATTAGTTTGATAGGTTTGACTAAGGTTTTGTTGATTAATATGTCACATGCAAACCGAATCATCCTTATCAGGCACACATGATCGATCAAATTATATCTCATATACATGACAGTTTCCAAAGCAACACATGTCACGCAGACCTCTCAATCCGACACATACATGCAGTAATTCAAATACAATCATGTCCTACCAACATCATCAATCATATACATACAAAACAGTCATGAGACAATATCATCAAACATATGCATACAAGATCAGTCAAGAGACTAATTTTTACTAACCGAGATATCAGTGGTGATGGTTTGATTGCTAGAGAGAGTCTGGGAGAACGTAGGGCTGCCGTCACGCTCAGAAAAGGTTCTAGGGTTTTCAATTTGTTAAAGTGTGCCGAATGGAACCGTAAAACCTAATTAATATACGTGTAATCGTACTGGGCCCTTAATGGGCTTCGGCGAATCAGTGGGCCGACGAAACACATCTGTTTCGTCGAGATGTATATGACGAATGGCACTTGTTTCGTCGAGCTTATTAAAGCTTAATTAGTTTAAGTATTTCCAAGCAAGATACATGTTATATCAGCAAACATATATTTGTAACAATCACAATTCGTTATATTATATCACAACGTGTATAGTTACAAAGCAAACAAGTCGAATAAGCAAACAACTAAACAGTTATCGTGCAATAAATGCGAATAGGAAATCTTGGTAACTCAAGTTGTCACATTATCCCCAACTTAAAAGAAATTTCATCCCGAAATTTAGCATGCGGTTACTGAGGAAGCTAGGTAAGTTGTATCGTTTACTGGTTTTCCTGGGGTGTCACATTATCCCCCCGTTGATTTGGAATTTCGTCCCGAAATTCTGTAGTAGCTTCAGCCTCAGTAGTGGTTGCATTGTTTCCGAATAACTGGGGATACTTGAGTTTCATTTGATCTTCTCGTTCCCAGGTGAACTCTGGGCCACGACGGGAGTTCCAACGAACTCGAACAAGAGGTATTCTAGTGTGCTTGAGGACCTTAACATCCCGGTCCGTGATTTCAACTGGTTCCTCGACGAAATGCAACTGTTCGTCGATAGTGAGCTCCTTCAAAGGAACTATGAGGGTCTCATCTGACAGACACTTCTTCAGATTCGACACGTGAAAGACGTTGTGAACCGCACTGAGTTCAGCTGGTAAGTTCAGTCTGTAGGCCACTTTGCCTATTTTCTCAATGATTTCGAATGGTCCGACATATCGCGGATTGAGCTTGCCTCGTTTGCCAAAACGAACCACACCCTTCCAGGGTGAAACTTTTAGTAGCGCTCGATCCCCAACCTGGAACTTGAGTAGTTTCCTGTCTTTATCGGCGTATGCTTTCTGACGGTCACGAGCTGCCGCCATGCGTTGTCGTATTTGAGCAATCTTTTCTGTGGTGTCTACTACCAGTTCTGGGCCTGTGATCTGACTATCACCCACCTCTGCCCAACAAAGAGGTGATCGGCATTTACGCCCGTACAATGCCTCGAATGGAGCAGCTTTAATGCTGGTGTGGTAGCTGTTGTTGTACGAAAATTCCACAAGTGGCAGATGTCTTTCCCAGCCATTGCCAAAGTCAATTACACATGCCCGAAGCATGTCTTCTAGAGTTTGAATGGTGCGCTCAGACTGCCCATCCGTCTGAGGATGATAAGCTGTGCTCATGTCTAAACGAGAGCCGAAAGATTTGTGCATTGCTTGCCACAGTTCTGAAGTAAAACGTGCATCACGATCAGAGATAATAGAGGTGGGCACCCCGTGCCTCGAGACAACTTCCTTAAGGTATACGTCTGCTAGAGTGGAGAACTTATCCGTTTCCTTGATAGCCAAGAAGTGAGCAGACTTTGTGAGTCGATCCACGATCACCCAAATAGTATCATTCCCACGTTGAGATCTAGGTAGGCCAGTAACAAAATCCATGGAAATTTGTTCCCATTTCCATTGTGGTATCTCAGGTTGTTGGAGTGGGCCTGAAGGTTTCTGATATTCCGTTTTAACTCTCGCACAAGTCAAACACTTGCTAACGTAAGTTGCTATGTGAGCTTTCATGCTAGGCCACCAATATGTAGTTCTGAGGTCGTGGTACATCTTATCCGAACCAGGATGTACTGAGTAGCGAGACTTATTAGCTTCATCCATTACAAGCTCGAGTAAGTTACCATAGAGTGGGACCCAGATGCGTCCTGTTGCATAGTAGGCGCCGTCTGCCTTTTGTTCTAACCGTTGCCTTGAGCCGCGTAGGGCTTCAGCCCTGACGTTCTCTGGTTTCAATGCTTCTACCTGAGCATCTCGTATATGTGCAGGAAGACCAGACTGAATAGTGAGTTGCAATGCTCGTACACGCCTAGGTGTAGTATCCTTTCGACTAAGGGTGTCGGCCACCACATTGGCTTTGCCCGGATGGTACTTTATAGCACATTCGTAATCGTTCAGTAGCTCGACCCATCGACGCTGATGCATGTTTAACTCTTTCTGTTTGAAGATATGCTCAAGACTCCTGTGATCGGTGTAGATGGTGCACTTAGTGCCATACAAGTAATGTCGCCATATCTTGAGCGCAAAGACAACAACTCCCAGCTCTAAATCATGTGTTGTGTAATTCCGTTCGTGAATCTTAAGTTGGCACGAAGCATAAGCAATGACTTTATCCCGCTGCATCAACACACATCCAAGACCCTGGATAGATGCGTCGCAGTAGACTACAAAATCGTCCATGCCTTCAGGCAATGAGAGGATAGGTGCGCTACAAAGTCTATCCTTTAAGTGATGAAACGCGGTTTCCTGTGTATTGCCCCAACGATAAACAACACCTTTCTGTGTCAGTAATGTGAGCGGCTGTGCAATCTTTGAGAAATCTTTGATGAACCTTCTATAATAACCCACTAAACCCAAGAATTGGCGTGTTTCGGTTGGTGTGCGAGGTGCAGGCCAGTTCTTGACCGAATCTACCTTGGATGGATCAACATGAATCCCATCCTTGTTTACCACGTGGCCTAGGAAGTGGACTTCACGAAGCCAGAAGTCGCATTTTGAAAACTTAGCGTACAGCTGTTCCGTTCGAAGGAGTTCCAAAATAAGTCGTAAGTGCTGCTCGTGTTCCTCCTGACTCTTCGAATAGATCAGGATGTCGTCGATGAAAACAATGACGAACTTGTCAAGATAAGGTTTGCACACCCTGCTCATTAGATCCATGAAAACCGCAGGCGTGTTTGTTAATCCAAATGGCATGACTAGAAACTCGTAGTGGCCGTAGCGTGTTCTGAATGCTGTTTTGGAGACGTCCTCATCCCGGACTCTCAGTTGGTGATATCCTGACCTCAGGTCAATCTTCGAGTAATAGCTCGACCCTTGCAACTGGTCGAATAAGTCGTCGATGCGTGGAAGTGGATAGCGATTCTTCACAGTCACCTTGTTCAGTTCGCGGTAGTCTATACACATGCGGAAGGTACCGTCCTTCTTCTTTACAAATAGTACGGGAGCTCCCCAGGGCGAAGAGCTAGGACGTATGAAACCCTTTTCCAATAGTTCTTGTAATTGCTTAGACAGTTCTTCCAGTTCAGTTGGAGCTAAGCGATAAGGTGCTCGAGCTATGGGTGCTGCTCCTGGAGCTAGCTCGATCTGGAATTCGATCTGGCGATGAGGCGGTAACCCAGGTAATTCTTCAGGAAACACTTGAGGAAAATCGCGTACTGCTGGAATATCCTCAATCTTTTTCTCTTTCTTCGTTGTATCAGTAACGAGTGCTAGTATTGCAGTGTGGCCCTTTCGCAAACACTTCTGAGCCTTCAAGAAGGAGATGATGCCACTCACGACACCACTCTTGTCACCTTGAACTTCGAGAGGTTCTTTACCAGAACGGGGAATGCAAATGATCTTCTCTTTGCATAGGATCTCTGCCTGCTGTTGGGATAACCAATCCATACCAATGACGATATCGAAACTACCCAGAGTTATAGGAATGAGATCGATAGAGAAAGTCTGACCAGCGAGGATAAGATTACAACCCTGAACTATGTGTGTGGCCTCTAGACTTTTACCGTTAGCTAACTCTACGACATGTTTGATGTTCAAAAGTGTGGGTGCGCATTTAAGCATTTGACTAACTTTCAGAGACATATAACTGGTATCCGCACCCGAATCAAATAATACAGTAACATAAAAGTCATCGAGAAGAAACTTACCCATAACCACATTAGGATCGTTCCTTGCATCACCCTGACCAATCACAAATGCACGACCCCTAACACCATTATTGTTGTTGTTTCCCCCATTGTTGTTCCCATTGCCCTGATTATTGTTGTTGTTATTCTGATTCTGGTTTAACTGGGGGCAGTTCCGCTTGAAGTGACCTTCAGCCCCACACTGAAAGCATCCCCTATTTCCCTGCTGTTGTTGCTGTGACTGGTTTCGTGGAGCTGGTGGCTGTTGTTGCTGGTTCTGATTCGCAGGCCTTGAGCTCCTGCAGTCTTTAGCTTCATGACCTATCCTTAGACATCTCTGACAGCGGCCCTTGCGACACTGACCACTGTGGTGTCTGTTGCACCTGTTACACAGTGGGTGAATTCCCCGATATCCACTCTGCCCCTGACTACCAGAAGATTACTGACTCGGACTCTGGTAATCATTTATCTTGCGCTGCTGCTGTGCTTGAGTCTGAACGATAGCTGAACCCCTGCTGGAATCCCCCTCCCATTTCCGCTTGTTGTCACTGGGAGAAGCAGGAGTAGCTGGAGTAGTTGCGATAGTAGTAGCGTTGATACGTTTAGGCAACCTGTGCTGCTCCACCGCCTGATCAGTGAGACGGTGAGCCAACTGAACAACTTGCTGGTAGGTGGCAAGGTTTACTGAAGTCACATGACTTTGGATCTCTGGCACTAGACCCTTAAGATAAAGTTCGATACGCTTAATTGGAGGGTCCACCATAGTAGGACACAGTAATGCAAGCTCATTTGATCTCTTTGTAAACGCCTCAATTTCTGACCCCGTCATCTTGAGGTTGAAGAATTCGACTTCCAGCTTATGAATGTCGTCATGACTGCAGTATTCCTCCTTGATCATCTCCTTAAAATTGTTCCATGGGGTGGCGTTAGCAGCAACCAACCCCAGCATTTGGACTTGAGCTTTCCACCATGTGAGGGCTAAACCCTCGAGAGTACCGGTAGCATACTTCACCCTGCGTGCCTCAGGGCATTCACACATCTCGAACACAGATTCTAGTTTCTCAAACCAGTGGAGGAGACCTACGGCTCCTTCAGTGCCGCTGAAAGTAGTCAGTCGGCAGTCCATAAAGGTTTTGAAGGTGTAAACAGGTGGTTGACCTGTTGTGTATAAGAATTAGGACAAGATTAAACACAAGAGTCGGTTTAGGAATGTAGGATTCTAAAGATCCTAGTGTGAGTTACAACTGCAGGGTATACCTCCTGCTTGTGAGGCTGCAACTGCCGCAGCAACTTGCTCGTTAATGAGAGCCGTCAACTGGGCTTGTGTCATGTTGATACGTCCAGCCATGATCTTCATAGCAAATATTACATAAGTGAGAGAGGTTCGCGAGTAGTGCGATGACAGAAGAGAGTAAGCACACAAGTGTTCTCATGTAATAGTGTTATGTTAATCTAAGCATACCCTGAGCAAAGTTCTATGCAATTCTAGCAAGTAGGCAATAAAACATATACCATATTACCTAGAGTGTTGAGTCTTGCACGTGGAGCGAAGCGTCGTTGTGGATCGTTGAGCACTGTTCTGGTTATAGTCTGGTTTTAATAAAAATGTTTTCCCCATATTAAAATCGATTTCTCTATAACCAATGGCTCTGATACCAATCTGTCACACCCCCAAAATCCACATGCGGAGTACCACCGCTTGGAGGCGTGACTGACCAGGATCAAGCCACCAATCATATCAAACATAACAAGTAATAAATGTAATTTAAGCCAAACGATATGAAAGGTGTTCAAACAAAACATATTAAGTGTCTAGCGGAAGCATAACTGTAAACCCAATGCAAGTAATAAGTTCGAATGTCTAAATGTTTTAACGTAGCATCCTCGATCCATGTTCCACAACGACTGTGCCTCCCGTGCAAGCTCCATATGTACCTAAGGTCCTGCAAGGCATGTAACAGAGAGTCAACAACTAGTTGAGCGAGTTCACAGTTGGTTATTCAGTTATAGTGTTCGTATCGTAATTCGTAAGCTCGTTTAGTAATCATGTATCGTATGTAATGGTATCGCGGCCCTTTAGGCATGTTTGCGAAGTTTAGTGGGGGTTTCCCATGTTTTCTAGACTAGGTATATTTGTATCACGGCCCACCCGGCATGTGTGCGAAGATTAAAGTATAGTTCACGGCCATTCCAGGCATGTATGCGAAGATTGTTCTATTATCGCGGCCAATCCCGGCGTGTGTGCGAAGAGAAGTATATGTATCACTAGTCTAGCAGTATCTACAAATAACCTTCCTCTCCTGAGGCCTATGGTATGTAATCCTAATAACAACTCAAGCATAAGTAATCCTCCAAACCCATTCCCAACCCCGGGAATCCCATGCCTTGGTAAGAGTGTGAACTCACCTTGGTTTGCTCGGTATGCTAAGTATGTGCTCACAGTAAGTCAATCACGTCCTATAGTACGCACGTGTACATAATCAGTTTATATTCGCGAAGTTCATGCATGCAAATCAAATCACCAAGTAGCACAGATCACGTATTCAAAATCATACAAGTCATGCTTTTCACTTAACGCCAGTTAACTAACTCAGTTAACTTTAACAGAATCTAACTAGGTTACTGTGTGAATTACCCCATCGGCGAAACACTTTTGTTTCGTCATGCGTTTCGTCGAGACTGGTTCCGGCGAAACACATTTGTTTCGTCGGATCTGTTTCGCCGTGATTCGGTTTCGTCATTAAGTCAGTTACGTCGTGAATCAGTTACGTGCAGGAACCCTAATCGCCGATTCAACAGTTTACAGCAATCATTAAATCATCGTTCAACATAATGAGTCTTATGTTACTAATCATTAATCTATGCATCACAACCGAACCATCAATGAAACAGGGATCATATCATCATCACAAAACAAATCAAAACAATATGCTTATCATCATTACTTTTATCACTTCAATGGCCGACAATATTTAATCACCTCAAGAGATGATTGGACCAATTAGTTTGATAGGTTTGACTAAGGTTTTGTTGATTAATATGTCACATGCAAACCGAATCATCCTTATCAGGCACACATGATCGATCAAATTATATCTCATATACATGACAGTTTCCAAAGCAACACATGTCACGCAGACCTCTCAATCCGACACATACATGCAGTAATTCAAATACAATCATGTCCTACCAACATCATCAATCATATACATACAAAACAGTCATGAGACAATATCATCAAACATATGCATACAAGATCAGTCAAGAGACTAATTTTTACTAACCGAGATATCAGTGGTGATGGTTTGATTGCTAGAGAGAGTCTGGGAGAACGTAGGGCTACCGTCACGCTCAGAAAAGGTTCTAGGGTTTTCAATTTGTTAAAGTGTGCCGAATGGAACCGTAAAACCTAATTAATATACGTGTAATCGTACTGGGCCCTTAATGGGCTTCGGCGAATCAGTGGGCCGACGAAACACATCTGTTTCGTCGAGATGTATATGACGAATGGCACTTGTTTCGTCGAGCTTATTAAAGCTTAATTCGTTTAAGTATTTCCAAGCAAGATACATGTTATATCAGCAAACATATATTTGTAACAATCACAACTCGTTATATTATATCACAACGTGTATAGTTACAAAGCAAACAAGTCGAATAAGCAAACAACTAAACAGTTATCGTGCAATAAATGCGAATAGGGAATCTTGGAAACTCTAGTTGTCACATTGTATACCAAGAGAATGGATAGAATGAAACTTGAAATGAGGATGTGGGTGGAGGGTGTTTGGGCCGTAGCCTTTGGAGAAGAAGAAGTTGTGGGTGTTGTGAAAATGGAGATGATAAGTGTATTAATCTTATGGTATTTATAAAATTCCAATGGCATAAGACATAAATGTTTAGCATATTCCTAGCATATCTTAATAAAATATAGTAAATGAATATTGTGTGGGGGCCATGTCCCCTAACCGGCCATCAACAAAGGGGGGGGGGGGGGGGGTAAAGTGTAACTTTTCAAGTATTAGTTACTTCCTTCTAGTTAGATTCCAAGCATAAGCTTATATATGTTTGCTATTTGATATTTAGTGGGTGTTAGGGTGTTCAGGGATCACGACTGGCCAAGAATTAAATAAACAATGTGTTTGGCAAAAATTTGGTGTCCCGGGTAATGTCCGGTTGTTCGGTTAAATACCGGTTTGTTAAAGTGCTAAATTGCACCGTTTAGTGTCTTTCAAGTTTCTTTTTGTAACCCTTTCAATTCCCAACACTTGGGAAAATCTATTGGGTGAAAAAACGTAAATTCTGCATGATATTTATATGTTTAAAAGTTGATTTGAGCTGAATTTAATAAAATTCTGCACTTCAAGTGCGTTTCGGGTGCTTTTTAGTGCGTATTTTAGCTTCCGGAATGTCTATGTGTTAACCCTTGTATGTACTCTTGGGTTCTAATGTATTCTTGTCGTTGGACCTACACGTAGGCCTCAATTCTAATGTCTGACTGCTTTCTGCAGTTCTGTTGACATACTGTGTCTTACCGGTGAGTTTACTAGTATTTCTGACGCAACCCTATCATAGAGTAATTCTTCTAGTATAAAATGTGCATGAATTTGCTTGTATGGAAATCAGAAATTTATTTGTATGGTAAACTAGATCATGCAGAGTCATTAAAGCACATATTACTGTTTATTTAGTGTACGTAATGTACGGAAAAGTGACGGTTGTCACAGACTTCCCCCGTTAAAAGAATTTCGTCCCGAAATTCAAGCGATGCCATCGGTCGCAGGGGAGTTGTGAATCAAATGAGGTCACTTATGCTTAAAATTTGTCTTCATGTTCCCATATACTCTGGGTCATGTTATGAATTCTATCGTACTCAAGTAAATCAATTAGGTCTTTTCTGTGTCTTGTGGACTCTTGGTCCGTAACCTTAACAGGTTTCTATAGTAGTGTGGACTCTTGGTCCGAAACCTTAATAGGTTTTTATAGTATTGTGGACTCTTGGTCCGAAACCTTAATAGGTTTTATAGTATTGTGGACTCTTGGTCCGAAACCTTAACAAGTTTTTATAGTATTGTGGACTCGTGGTCCGAAACCTTAACAGGTTTTTATAGTAATTCTTGTCGTTTGTCATTGACGTGAATCTTAATTATGGGAACAACGGTTGTTCCTTGAGTCAGACTCCTCTAAAGACTAGACACATGAAATGTGTCGCGATCACTACTGATCTTTTTCTGGAAGTTCCATCTTGTGAGCAATGGTTCTGATCCCTACATCGGGGATTCAACCTTTACGTTTTCCAAATCATATCACGCCTTCTCTAGGCGAGGCTCTCATTTAAGCCATACTTCTTGTCTCAAATTCTTACGATTTCTGCCGCTCATCGGCGCAATCTTTCTATATCTTGCGGGCTGCCTTGATATGTTCACATATCTAAACGGTTTGCCTCTAGTTTTCCTGAACCCACTCGGGCCAGTAGACTGTTTATTCATGGTCTCTGATCAACACGACGGGGATCAATTTATTATGTTCCATTTAAAGCTTCACACGAAGCGGTTTAAACGGCGGTGTGACAAATACTGTTGTAGGAAGACTCCACTAAGGGCAAGTGAGTGTTCCAACTTTTCATCAATGTTTATCACACAATTACGTATCATGTTCATACATTCTGCATCGTTCAGTAGCTTAGTCCATCTTCGTTAGTATTCAAGTTTTTACGATCAACGGTGTTCTGCAACCCTTGTGATCACTAACGATTGTGCAGTGTTTTCTTTCAGGTAATGACGTCAAACTTGCGGCGCGCAATTACTGTATCTAGCTCAAGGTTTCTTCTCATGATTCCTTAATCAATGTGCCGCGTATGCAATGTTGTGGTCTCGTTGCAGCGACGTACAATCGAGACTTTGTCGAGAAGCGTCACATAATTGCAACTCTAGCTCCTTAGCTCTTTGTTGCAGGGTTGGCATGAATCTCGTCCTTATCCACCACGTATCTTAAAGTTCTGAATTCGAAATCCGCTTTTCGTCATCATAGCATATAACTGTTCCTTTCTCTAAGAGTTGCAAGGTAAATTGCAGCTGTTAGTCACGACCTTCCTTGGTCGTTGGTCATATAAGAATGTAGCATAATCATGATTTAGTCCAGGTATGGTTTGCACGTTCGATTCATGAGGTCCATGAATATTGTTGATGCATGTGGTAAACCAAATGGTACGACAAGGAACTCGTAATGCTCAAAGCGAGTCCTAAAGGTCGTTTTAGGGATATTTCCTTCTGTCTAGCAGCTCTAGCAGTTGTATCGGAAGCTCATGCTTCACGAACAAGGCTAGTCGGTAAGGCGTCATTCGGCACTGGTGCTGCTCCTTTATCCTAGACTCCTCTTGACACTGTGGAGGTATTCCTGACAAGTCTCCAGGAAAGGCTTCTGGAAATTCTTCCACCACGGGGATGTTCTCAGGCTCTATACTTGGATATTCACCCAAGCTGACTACCATATCATGGCTTCTCAAGTCAATGGTAACAGAAGGTTCCGACCTTCCGTGTCCCTAAACACAATCCTTAATTGCTTCGTCTGCTTAAAGCCTTCTATATGCCCATTTCTAAAGAATACGGGACGTTTATTTTACTCGAAACTAGGCCAAGCAGTTTCTTAAGTTCTAAGCATGCAAGGTTAAAGTTGATGCCAGTATTAATAAAAATAGATGCATTTGGTTGGTTAATAAGGAACGTACCCTTAACCGCGTCTGGATCCTGGCATGCTTCACGAGTTTCGATCGCGAAAACCCTTCCTTGCTTGTTTCTTCCCAGGGCAATCTTTCCTAAAGGGCCCTGCTTCACCACATCTGTAGCAACCTGGTATTCTCTTATTTCTTCCATCTGGGTTCTTCGCCCAACAAGCATCCTTGTTGTGCCCTTCTTTTCCACATTTTCTGCACTTAGGCCTCAGACATCGACCTTCATGGTGAAAGTTGCATTCTCCGCACCTCGGCTTAGTCCCCGAGTAAATTTTACCACCGGCCTTATTAGTGGCTCCATCAGTTTTCCTGCCATGTGGCAGTTTCACTTTCTTTCTTTTGTTTGCTTTAGAGCTTCCATAGCTGGCTTGGTTGCTTATCTTTAGGTTCGAAGACTTCCTTTTCTTATTGATTGATGACTCCACACGAGTCTCTTTCTTGTTATCCTCAGATTCTGAAAATTTTCCCATCACGTAGAGCTTCTTCAGTAAGTGTAACGCTTAAATCGATAGCCTCTGCGATAGTTGGAGGCCTTAAGGTAGTAAACAAGCTCCTAATTTGAGGTGCAAGTCCCCAAATGAATCGTTCAATCCTTTTGAATTCCGGTTTGACTAAGTAGGGGACGACCCTAGACAAGTCATGAAATCGCTGGACATATTCAGGAATCTTTGGTCCATCCATTTTCAACTTCCAGAACTCCACCTCAAGCTTCTGGATTTCAGCCCTAGAACAGTATTTCTTTTCCATCATTTCCTTGAGCTCGTCCCAGCTCAGTGCATAGGCAGCATCTGCACCAAGGGTTTGAACCTGAAGGTTCCACCAGGAGAGTGCGCCATCTAAGAATAACCCTGAGATAAAAGTAACTTGCTGTTGGGGTGAACAGTTACTCATTCTTAGAATGGAGTCAGTCTTTTCTGACCAACGAACAAATGCAACGGCACCTCCTGTGCCATCAAAATTCAATGGCTTGCAGTCCAGGAATTGTTTATAGGTGCAGCCAGTTGGAGGGTTATTTCCGGTAGTGCCACCACTGTGTTCGGAGCGGAGGGCTTCATGTCGTGCAATTGCCCGTGAGATTCGTTCTTGAAGCTCAGCTTCTGTTCTTGGAAACTTACTGGTGTTTGTGTCACGTCTGGGCGGCATTCTCTTCTGTCAAAATAATGGGATGAATTAGACGACATTCAATAATTGTCTATGAGGTACATAGCACCATAAGCCATCATGTAATCACACAATTTCACATGTATATATAATCAAAGTATGAGCGAGGAAACAATTACTGAGCCTTCACATAGGCTTGCCAACTTGGCTTATTGTTTGTAATGGGAATAATGAACTCGAGACTACATCGCCTTGGTCATTTTAGGTTTCAGTTATTTCCTACTATATTAGCTTTATTGATGTGTATATTTTCCCAGGGATGGGATTGTTCATGTAGGGGTGATAGAGAGCGTAACATCGCTGGATCTTTTGAATGTTATCCGTCTTTACTTGCTTACTTATCGTTTCTCGATCGTCTCGTACACGGGTAGAAGTGTCAGACACGAAGTAGGCAAGACAGGTTTCCAACTTTGTAAAGTGCTAAAGCACTGATCTATGTATTGTTCTACCAGATGAAGGTGTGAACACCTATAGATTAATTTTGGAGGGATGGTGAACTTTATCTTGACCCGCAGAGTCCACCAGGATTTCTGTGCACTACAAGTCGTTATTACGTGGGCCCCCCGTAATAATAAATTGTCTTGCACAGTTACCCCAGATTTCTCTCTTTCAAGCAGATGATCAATCAAGGGGGGGGACACTACTGTCCTTATACCTCTATCATGGAAAGGACCATTGCGGTGGTCCATGCGCTAACACTCGTTATCGTTACGCGCGAACAGGCACGATGATAGGAATAAAGAGAATTCCTAGTAGTTGGAGGGGCACCTTCAAGATGAATACTTCATCTTCCTTTTCTGGTTGAGTGCGTCGTCAATCTTGCTTCACATAAGCCGCAAGGATCTCGTCCCGTTGATTAAGAATTTGTTCAAGGTTGTCGCCTCTGCCTCGTCATCATCACCGTAGTCAGGCACCTTCACGATCGAGAGGGAAGAGCAGCCATCTCCTACGGAAGCAAGCTCAGAATCTTGTTTGGTAATCACTCTAGCTATGAGCTTTGCAATGAACGCGAGGTCGATAGCTTCATCGTGCGAGTTACGTACAGTAATAGGAGTCAGAGTCGACAATATCTTGTTCACGTTAATAATCATTCCGTACACTTATTTGTATGTATTCACGTCAATATTTATTACATACACTTATTTGTATGTATGTATGTATATCAATAACAAATATGCTACTTAGCATAAACAAGCAATTTATATCACGTATAACTCTCGTTTTTTGGGGGGTCATTTTTCTAGTTGTCGATTTATGACAAAAACACTACTTGGTACTAGTGGTCACCAAGAGTGTATTTTATTTTTGGCAAGTCTAACTTGTGTAGACTATGCCTTAGTTGGCACCTTATCTTGAGGGTATTCCCTACTAATGTCCTTGCCTTGTCTCTTTTTGAAAAGTGGTTGACTCGTGGATCTTGGCGCTTACGTGAATGCAATGAAAACCTTTTTACAAAATGTTTTTGTGAGAGAACTCTAGTGATTGTAGTCTAGACTCGAGAAGGAATCCTAGTTCACTACAATCGAAGCTCTGATACCAAACTGTCACACCCTGTCTTTTACGGAAGCGTATGATGTGTGACTGGTTTAATATCATTGCATTCAATCGTAATAAACAACTACATGATCAAAACGATGTTCATCCATTCATGAAAATTTGAGTATTACAAACACTTGTTATTTAAGTTTTAAAAACACAACCTTCGTCTAGGTTACAATTCAACAAAAGTGGATGACATCTAAACTTGAAGTCTACTTCTAGTTATGACACCTGCGGCCAAGATCCATCCTGTCACCTGAAATACATGTAATTTTGGAAAACATCAACAAAAAGTTGAGCGAGTTCATGCGTTTTGCATACCTTGTATGAAACATGGTATGCATCTTGTATAAATAAAGTATTCTTGTGTAAATCAAATTTTCTTGTGTACACCACGTACTAAATGAATGTTTGTACAAGGACATTAAGGCATGTGAGGAGATGGGGAGTACTTGTTATGACTCCTTGAGGACATAGAGAGCACTAGTGTTGGCTCATACCCTTGTCGATTTTTCCTCGACTGTGTCGATTAACCTCGACTGTGTCAATTTCCCTTGATTGTGTCGATTACCCTCGACTGTGTTGATTAACCTCGACTGTGTCGATTAACCTCGACTGGGACTCCGAAGCACTACTAGGTACTAGTTGTGACCATGAGTGGGGCTCGACCGTGCCCGTTAGATCTAACCCTCGTCCCTAATTAATGAATGTTTTTAATGGCTTGGTACTAGTTTTCACCAACACTTTATGGCATTTTTAGTATTATGTCTGTGCTCACATGATCTAGTATTGTATCTCATAGGCCTTTCATAGGCATTTCATATGTCATTTCTTAAAACGCATCATACTTGGTACTCGTTCTCACCAAGAGTGCTTCTTGTTTTTGTATCACACCATTTGTAAATATTGTAATATTTGTAACATGTATTTCACACCCGAGAGTTATAAAACCAAAAACAGTTAAAGAAAAGGGGGAGCATGAACTCACAACTTTGCGTTCCTGCGTCGTAAACTTCACCGGATTTGCTTATCTAGCGTCGTGACCTAAACGTATTTTATTAACGTTAGTCACTAGACTTGTATCGCACAAGTACAAGTCACTATCTTTTGTAAATGTGTTCTTGTGTTAAAAATAATTTATATTTTTAACTATGTGTCTTACTTATATTATTTTCTCAAAAATAATTATAAGTATCTTGTATTTTGCACCCGAATTATGTATCTTGTATGTCGTATGTGTATTTTTATGCTTTCACTTTTCAAGAG